>JAQHRD010000009.1:0-600000 GCA_029168975.1 Purpureocillium lavendulum | reverse complement strand
GGCTGTCCATTTCTCGACGTGGGTCTTGAACGTTAAAGTGCTGTCAAGCCAGATACCTAGCCAGCGCATCGCTTTTTCCGGGCGTCTCTCGCCTTCGTGGAAGACAGGCGGCGACACTTTGGGTTTGGTTCGGCAGAAGTGCATGACCTCGGTTTTTGCAGGATCGAAGCTTATTCCGTTGGCGGCGCCCCATGTTACGAGCTCGCTGACATAGCGCGACGCCCTGTCGGCCGTCATCTCTAGCGAGTTTCCTACGCACAGGATACCAGTGTCGTCGGCGTAGCCGAATCGACCTTTCGGATTACCCAGGCGGTAGATCGGCTCCGTGTACAGCAAGAAGAGGATCGGCGAGACGGGCGAACCCTGCGGCAGTCCACACTGAAGTGGGGAACTGGTTGTGGTAATGTCCTGATATCGCACGCACGCTGAGCGGTCGGACATGAAAGAGCCAGCCCATCGTGCGAGGTGCTCAGGCCAGCCTTGCTGGCGCAGACGGAGGATCAGTCTGTTGCGGAGAACGGTGTCAAAGGCCCCCTGAATGTCCATTGTCACTAGTGTGGCAACCAGTCCGCGAGCGAATGCTTCTTCAATGTCGTGCACGAGAGCAGCCACGAGGTCGACAGCGGATCTCTTCGAGAGGGCACCTGCTTGTTGGGGATGGAGTACGCCATAGTGGATGGATGCCCACGCTAAGCGGCGCGCAATGAGCCTCTCGAGACCTTTGCCTAGACAGGAGAGCAACGAGATTGGTCGCCAGGCGGGCGGTGTCGACAAATTCCGTCGACCCGGCTTCGCTATCATGACCACCTCCGCCTCCCTAAACGGTTGCGGATGGTGACCGAGTCGGAGACATCCCTCGTATAGACGACGGACATGTTCGCCGATGATATGCCAGGCCACTTTGAGCATCTTGACAGTGATGTTGTCGGAGCCAGGAGATGTGCTCCCCGTACGGATGGTCGCGTCCTGCACCTCGGCTAGTGATACATCCTGGGAGAATGGTATCGTTCTAGTCGCGGCGACTGGGACCCACGGGTCGGCTATGTCATCTTCTGAGGTACGCCTTTCCAGCGTGGCTCGTCGGAGGGCATTGGCTTTGTCGAGCTGCGTTTCGTGTACCTCGCCATCCACCTCCAGGGGTGGTGGTTGGAAGGCACCCGGCGACTTCAACCATCGGACGGCTTTGAACACAGACGCACTGTCGTTAAAGCTGTCGATGAGATTGCGCCAGTATAGCCGTTTTGCTTGGCGGACAACCTTCTGGAAGTCCTTCTTGGCGAGCTGAACTTCTCGGCAAAATCCAAGTGGATAGACTCTTCTGATCGCGCGGTATTCCGCTGCGGCGAGCCGGCATTCCTCGGTCCACCATGGGGCGCTGCGGGTCTGCTTTCGAACGGGGCGACCGGCGACCTTGGCCGCCACTTGGAGGAGGCGCACTAAGGCGGATGCAAGAGCATCAAGGTCGTTGGTAGTTGTCGTCGGGGTTGGAATGTCCGCTGACCCATACTGCACGAGATCTACAAACCGCTTGATCTCGTCTTCTGTCGTGACGCGGACTTTTCCAGGTAAAATTGGCGTTACGCCCACCTCAGGAAGCGCTATGCTGAGCGTGAAATGGTCGGAGCTAGTGGCTAGGTGGTCCTCCACGACTGCCTCCGACAACGGTACGTTGGAGAAGGCAAGGTCTATGGTATTTCCATGCGGGTTAGTGGGCACGTCGGTCGGATTGAGCAGGCTGAGACGATTCTCTGCCGCCCAGTGAGCGATGTCGTCGCCCCGGCCATCGAGACGACCGGTCTGCCAGCTGTAGTGTTTCGCATTGAAGTCTCCCGCGACCAAGCACCTGCTCGGCGGGCTCCAGGCAAGAAGTATGTCAAGAGCCCCGTCGAAGTCAGGCTGTCGGTAGCAGTTGACTATCGTCGTATTGTTGATGGTGAGCCAGAGAATGTCACGAGTTGTTGCGGGACGTCGTTGGTCAGCCGTTAGGCCGGGGCGTCGCCGGACGTATGTCATGACCCTCGGGCGGGTAGTATTGTTGGTCCAGCTATCGACTGGAGAGAAGGTATCATATGCTGGGTGAGTTTTGGTGAGACAGCGGCCTTCTTTGGCTTCTGTCCACGGCTCCTGCAGTAGGACGACGTCGTACTGTTCGGCGTCCGCCAGGGCGAGGGCACAGTCATGCGCCGGCGGGATCTTGCCAACATTGGCCTGGAGAACGCGAATGGTCTTCCCCCCGGTTTTGTCTCTATTCCGCCCTGTCATATAAGTGGTGCGGTTGGGTTGGCACGTGTGACGCGCTTTCTCTTGAGCGGAGATGTAGGCGTCTCATCGTCGCTTTCGGGCTGGTAGTCCGTCACTACGCTGCTGCCTGGCGGGGACATGGTACCGGCCGGGCTAAGCGCAGAATGGAGGCTCTCAGGTTGTGGCGCGAGTTCGCGGCGTTCTGGCTCAGTCCCTTTGTCTTGTTGAGGCGGGTGCGGCCGTGGTGCGGCGCTGCTTTGCTGTTCGTGAGGAGCGTTCGAGCCTGTATCTTGCGGTTGGACTTGTTCGGGCACGTGAGGCGGTGCTAGTGGCGATGGCGGGCCTGGTTGGGCACCTTGTTTATTTTGTTCAGATTGACGTGCTCGATGGGCGAACAGCTGTGCTCCCATCTTTCGCACGCGGTTCCTTTCTTCTTGTGTCAGCCGACGATAAACGCCATGGGATCGGATGGGTCGTGCAGGGCATTCGCTAAAATCCGCGGCATGTGGCCCTAGGCAATTTGAGCACTGCGCTTGGGCAGAGCAGTTTGAGTCTTGGTGCTGCGCCTTTCCGCATCGTTTGCAGGATGGGCGGCGGTCGCAGCTATGCCGGGCGTGAAAGTCCCAGCATTTGCCGCATTGGCTAGGCGCAATTGGTTTGTCGATGTATCGGGCGAGTCTGCTGGAGCCGAAAAGCCGCCAGGGTTTCTGCGTGGGTTTGAGGAAAGACACGAGGAGTGTCTTGACTGGTAAATCGTTCGAGTCGTGACGGCTAGGGCGGACGCTAACCGCCGTCTGGCCGGTTTGGCAGGCAATTTCGCCCTTGACGGCTTCGTCGTAGTCGGCTTCATTGCCTTGAAGATCAGTGAGTCTCCGCGGGCAATTGGAGACGACGTAGGTGTACCATTTTCGGCTGGACTCGACAGTATTGGCGCCGAGATCCTGTGCCCATTCTGACTGGCGCTGGACGATGAGGTCTCTCGTTGCGGTATCCGTAGCGCGAAGAGCCCAACCCGAATTCACGGGGAAGGCTGCCGGGATTTGGTGGAGGTCGATGCCGACTTTCGCGGCGATGTGGGTCCGGATCGCGTACGACTCGAAGTTCCTCGCCGGTGCTTCGGCGTCGAGTCGTACGAAGACCCGGAGGTCCTCTTTCGGTGGGGCGGGGATTGGTCGTCCCTGGAGACGTGTGTCGGCTGTTTGTTGTGGTGCGGGCGGCGGGGTTCCAACAGAGGGAGTGGCGTGGCCCGCAAGGGGGTGGCGAGGGCTGCGACCGGCGGCGACGCTGCTGTACGTCGGCGCCGTCGCGGGCGGTAGTATGGAGAGAGACTGGCGCCAAAAGTCGAGGAAACTGGTAGCGAATTGGTTCGCGAAGGTATGCTCAATTCCAGACGTGAATTGCTTCGCGGCCTGGTCAAATGATTCGCAGAATGCATGGAAGACTGCTAATTTGGCGTTATAGGCATCCGTTTGCTCTTGTGCGACCCTGTTGGCGCCTTCGACGATGGAGACGGGCTCCAAAATGGGTTCCAACGAAGGCCTGTACGACGCGTATGCGGGCTGTGCCCCTTCCGTAGCAGCAGAGTTGGAGAGTCGGAGTAAAGGCGAAGATGGCGTCCGGGCCGGTCGCCGGGGCGCCGGCGAGACACCGATCGGCCGGTCCACAACCGGGGAACTGTTTCGGAGCTGGGCAGCACGGGCCCGGTCGGCGAAAGTCAGGGGGATATGATTATCCAGATCGAAGGGATCTGAGCCGGCATGCGAGCCCATGGCAGTTGCCATGGCCGCTGCCAGAGCCAGCGCAGCGCGCGGCTCGCGGTGTTGGTGGTGCAGATGTTAGGCAAATTGGTGTAAAATACGCTACTTTCTTAACAATTGCATGCCAAGAAAGTATGATGACAAAGGAAGGGACCTGACGCGTGCCAACAACGCCCTGCCGACGGCGCCTACAGGGTGGCCGCATGTCGCCGGACCACCCGCGATCCATTCCACGTAACCCACTATTGTGCCGTCCCAGTCTCAATAACTCCATCACTCAATGCCTCAGCAGCGCCTTACGTTTGTTCAGATGAAACGAAATGCTTCGTCTGTATCCGACGCTAAATCAGTACATCGGCAGGTTTTGGAAGGTACTGGGTACGCTCCGGATGTCGTGGCTGAACGAGGCCCGTCAGGTAGCGGTACCTCCATCCGGTGGGTGGCCCTCAGACGCCGTCTGGGCTGAACTCTGAACCAAGCCCAGCCCATAGTCTCCACCGCAGCCCAGCTTCGCCTCGACGAAGCAACACTGGAACCTCCGTCCAATCCAGGGAATCCCTCCGGACGACACACGCCGTTGCCTCGCTATCGCGACCTGGATGCCATTTCCCTGGTAACATCACCCATTACCCGTCCGCCATGTCGTCGGTCAAGGCAACCAAGAAGGGCGCCTTCTCGTGCGAGCCATGCCGCAGGCGCAAGGTGTGTCGTTGGCCCCGCCGAGCTGCCACCAGATGGACGCGCGGCAGCAGCAACGGTGACAGCACAGCACCGCTCACGAGCCACTGTCGTACAGGTCAAGTGCGGCGGGGAGCAGCCAGTCTGCCACCGTTGTGCCGCTCGCAACGACGACTGCGTATACAAGCTGTAAGCAAGCATGCCCTCGCCGTCTTATCGGAGCTCGTCCCCCGTTATACGTGTGCGACTCGGCCACTTACCGAGGCAACCATAGGAACCCGACACGGTCGTACACGCAGCGCCTGGAGGGACGAATTAAGGAGCTCGAAGACCGGCTCGCCAACGTCTCCAAATCACCCGTGTCCGCAGCGGCGCCATCGCACTCGAGCCCACCTGTGATCGGCGCTCACAATGCGTCCAGGTCGCCTCGTACAGCCAACGAGCACGGCATCACGCGTGGCTTCCGCGGCCTCAAGATCGACGATAGAGGCGGCATCACGTACCACGGCACCACCAGCTTCTTCAACCTACCCAGCGACCGCTTGCCTGTCGGCTCCGACTACATGGCCAACAACGATTCCAATATCCAGCGGAGAGAGCGGCTGGTCAACATCGCCTGGCAGCAGCGAGCTCTGGAAAACCTGTCTGACATCCCTGTGCGTATACCCTCCAGTTGTGGCCGTTGGCCATGCTGCGATTGCCTGCCAAGCCATCTGCTCGTAGGACGGCCTCGTTGTCTGGCTCGACGCGCTTGGCAATTTCCCAACCAAACATCGCCCGCTGACCATAATAGGAACCATTTCAATACTTGCTGAACGTCCATTGGTGTTGGATCAATCCACTTTTTGGCTTTCTCTATAGACCAGCCTTCACTCGTACAGCCCCATGAGCGTCTTCCATGACTTTACTGACTTTGCCCAGGTGACATGCAGTCTCTCGGGCCCTACTACTCGCATACCCTTTTGAACGCCATCATTTCACACTCCATTCGGTGGGGTCAGAACAATCCGTCGACGAAGAGGCTCCTGGACGAGTCATACGATGGGGGGGCCGTCTTTGCTAAACATCCACGCGGTGCGGTATTCGACGAGCTTAGCCGCGGTCTCTGCACGATCCCCACCATACAGACGCTGCTCTTACTCAGTGCTCAAGAGTGCAGTCTCGCAAACACAACCCAGGCTTGGACGTACAGCGGAATCGCGTTCCGTCTCATCGATCACTTGGGAATATGTGTTGACACACAGCGTTACCCAGGCTTACTACCGCTGTCGGACGAAGATCTCGAGATCCGGCACCGCATTTTCTGGGGCTGTTACTTCTGGGACAAACTGATAAGTCTGTATCTCGGGCGCTCGCCATCAATCCAGCAGACGAGCATATCTCCACCTCAGATCGTGTGTAAGTAGAGAGACTTGTCAAAGCCACCTCCTTCAGCGCTGACACATGTCTAGTCGACGACTCTGCTGAGGAAGACATTTGGGTGCCGTTCGGCGCGGAACAAGTTGGAGTTACCTGGAAATACCCGCCCACCCCCGCCCATTCCACCTCATGCTTCATGAGCATGTGCAGTTTGTCCGTCATCTTCAACGAGATCCTCATTCACATGTATGACCCACTCTCCCGGAACACCGATGCAGAGGTGCAGGAATGTCTCCGCACCCAGGAACCAGCCTTTCAGGAATGGTGGAATCGGTTGGCTCCTCACCTAAAGCTTGATCCCCTCGCTCTGCCTCCCATGGCACCCCCGTCTCACATCGTGACAATGAAGTACGTGACCCGTTAGCGACCCTAGGAGCGCAATTCACTAACAACTATCAGCTGTCTCTACCACACATTCAAAATTTTGCTCTATCGCCCCATGCTCACAGGCCGGGGACAGGGGACAGATGAGAGCAGCGCCCAAGTCAAGGGCTACCTGGTGGCATGTGTGACATCGGCGACGGCCATCATTACCATCTTCGACCTCTTCTGCCGCACCTTTACGGTGAATTACTGCGTACTGTCGCTCGCATATAGCGTCTACATCGCCGCTTCCATCTTCCTGCTTCAGGTCCAGGCGACTCCTGACGCACAGCAGGCCATGGCAAAGCTCAGCTACTGTATCCAACGCCTCGACCAAGTGAAGAATTTCAGCCCAGGTAGGCAGTACATGAGTAACATGGCAGACCTGAGTCGCTGACGGTCCTCCAGTGATCAACAGCGCTCTCAATCTGTTGACTAGAGAGCTAGCGGCCATTGGAATGGTCCTGGATATGCCTTCGCCGGGGCAATCAGAGCTGCATCCAGCAGCACGTCCTGACACGTCCATGACGGGATCAATGTATCCCCACGCAGATGAATCGCGCCAGATGCCACTTCCTCCGCATCCGCTATTCCAGCCAGCGCTCAACCACAACTTTGGGCCTGAGTCGATGACGTTGCACCCAGGCGTATTCGAGACCATGTCCAACCTGGAACCTTTGAGCGTCAGGGTCGCGGCTAGTCACGAGTCGGAAAACCAATCATCATTTGGCTGATCGAGATCACCTGGCACCATAGCTCCAGGGAAGGCACTGCTATCTGAGGTAATGATGGGAGTATGCCGGAGGGAGAATGCAATTATCCAGACTTGCGATGTCACTCCCCATGGGGTCAACCGAGACAGTGGGCAGGATTTGACACGCTGTTGCATGGCTGCGACGCTGTTGGGAGGCAATCGAGGGTAGTGGACAGATGACTGCGCGGCGCTGTGCCTCACCAACGCTCGGCCCTGTCTCTTGCCACTGGGGCAATCCATGCATCGCCAGTGCAGCTGAGATACTGGGAAATGCGAAACTTCTGGCCGGGTTCTCGATATCTAGCCGGGGTGGAGACGAGACTCATCACTGTGTGGTGGTGGATGTCGAGCAGGATGATTGAGGCGATTGTGCCGACGCATTGTGAGGCGTTGATGGCTTATGGCAGCTGGCATTGTAAATAGCTACATAGTTTGCCTGCCTTGACGGTAGTGATTCGGCTTCGGCGGCGTCGGATGCGTAATGTTGGATACAACACCTCTACACTGTGGCTCTGCGCCCGGCGCCATCCATCGTAGACGAGCGACCCGGATTGCCCCTACGACTGCCGACCGGGCGCAGAGACTTCGAGCGGCCACCGTCAGTGCCATCACCGGCGGCAATGACCATCGTTGCTCTCGACGAGGGAGTGCGTCTGTACCCCGGCGGCACCCTACCACTGCGGCAGCTTCTGGTCCTCGACTCGCCGCCTCCATAAAGAGAAGGCTGGGGCCTAGGCGGTCGTTGGGGCTGATTACGGTGATGGATTAGGGGGGCTGGTGGATGAGCAAGAGCGACGATTGTCCTCTTCCTGCCTCCGCAGCCGCTATTTCCACCACAGCTACTGACGAGCCTTGATTGCGCCAACCTCCCGACGTTGGGCGTACAGCTTCTGAGCTGTTGCTGCTCGTGCAGCGGGGCACTCGCAATTGTAGTCGGCTCGGCTGTCCGTACGTCGGCAGCCGGATGTCTGTAGCTGCCAACCATGGGCGGGCGCTGAGGCAATGCTCGAGGGGTCGGTCTGTGCAATCACTGGCGTTGCTCAGAAGGGACCCCAGAGACGCCATGGGAGTGGTTGTAGGATGGCGGCACACCCTTTGAAGCGGCCGCTTGTGGCCTTCCCAATCACTTTCAGAAAGAGGAGGGGGATTGGTGCAGACAATTGCCCACCTCTTTCCGTTGGTCTTCTACTTCTTGGGGCACCCCCGTCGCCCAGAAGTGGCCGACAAAGTTGTGGACAAGGACAGCAAAGCTCTGGCCACGCCCTCCAGGACTGGCGTTACGTAAATCCCTCAGAACGCGGCCAGAACCGGACGAAGCAGTCGGGCAGGGAGTGTCAATAAGTCGACGAGTGACACCACCGGAGCCTTGGGCATTTCCCTCCACGCGTCTCCAAGGCCAGTAGGAAGGCAGTTTCTGGGAAAACCCAAAATGAACACGCGGCAAGGGTCGAAGATGGGCGCGATTGCGACGGTTGTACAGTATCGGCCGCACGAGGCAGCCTCTGTGGTGTCCTGTTGCCGTGGCCAGTTGTTCTGGTTGCCACCAAGGGTCGGTTCCTCATCGAGGTTGCTGTCATCGAGGTTGCTGCTACTTGGTAACAGCGGCAATGGGACTTGTGGCCACGGCGTGGAAGATCCTGCAGGTTGGCGGCATCCCGAATGGATTGGCGGCATTCCGCATGAAATGGCGGCATCCCGAATGGATTGGCGGCATCCCGCAGCAGAACGCAGCCAGAACTGTGCCTTGAGGAACGAAGTTCCGAAAGGACTTTCTACGTGACCGACTTTTTGCCCCCCCTCCGGTAGCGTTCCGTTTGGCTGCCTCTCTTTTGCCTCTTTTCGGCCGCTCTTTCGCCCTTCCCATTGGCTTGAAATGCCCCTTCTCGCCCCTGGTTCCTTGTCCCTCGTGTTTTCGTCGGCCCTCCTCCCATTTGGGCCTTTTCCTGCACCTCCCCCGCCCCCGTTCCTTCCCCTCCCTTGTGGTGATGTGACTGGCTAACCTCGTTCTTTCACCGTCCCGTTGCCGCCCCGTTTCCCCCATTCCCCCAGGTTTCCTTTCTCGCCCCAGCTTCAGCAGTTGTCGCCAAGCCACACGCGTGCCTCCGTCAGCGTCCTGTCCCTCAGCTCCGCCAGCCTTGCCTGGGCGGTCCGCATCTCTTCTGGCACTCGGTTGCCGACGAGGTCCCTCTCCCGCACCCTTGACACTAGCATGATGCCGTCCAGGGTCCGGCAACGAGACAGCTGCACGTACAAGCTGTATGGATCGCATTGCGCAGGCACCGCGCTACCGCCGACGGTCGTCGTTCGCGTGCCTCGCAGCTCCAGCGCCACCCGATCGAGCGACCTGCCTTGCACCTTGTAGTCGGTGCACGCGAATGCCGCCGTGCACGGTAGTCCTTTCCGGCTGACATCGTTTTGTTGCCACGGCCGCTTTCTCTGGCGTTGGATCCTGACGCTCATCGGTGTCAGCAGCACCGTCCCGGCCGGCATCCCGACGAAGCGGAGATCCCTCGTCGTCTCGGAGGCCAGGACCAGCCCCGCTGGCGGCCCGAAGTGCACCGCCGTGTCGGCCGACACCCGGTATCCCGGGGACGCCTTGTCGATGATGACCGCCGCCGCCGTGTAGCCGCCGCCGTTCGTCACCTTGAGGCCCTGGTACGTGTTCGAGTTCACGACCACCGGCATCCCCGGTACGAACATGAAGACGGCCGGCACAGGTATCGCACTGTCGTCTCCCTGGTTCAGCATCATGATGGCCTCCTCCTCCGTCGGCGACCCGTCCTTCCACTTGTGCTCCGAGATGAAGATGCGCATCATCGACCGCTGCTGCGCCTGGAAGGCCAAGGCCGCCTCCATGTTGAGGTTCCAGCGGTTCCTGTTGAGCGGCGTCACCACGGTGATGCCCGTTTCCCACGGGATCCGTCTCCCCTCCTGGTAGCACCTTGAGTTGAGCAACTCCAAGTCGGACTGGTCCTGGTCGCCACGCCGGATCTTCGTCAGCAGCCTCTGCAGCTCCGGGTCTCCCGCCGCGGGCATCTGCTGGTTCAGCATGACGACCGACGTGAATTTATTCCACAGCGCGTGCGCCTTGTCGTGCTGGTGTCGTTGCTCGGCCTTGAACGAGTTGTCCACGTCCCACGAGATGGCCGCGCTGGGCAGCAGGATCGATCGCTCCTGTACCGGCCGGAATTGGTGGAAGTCGCCGCAGAAGACGACGACCGGTATGCCGCCGAAGTCCCGCTGCGAGCCGCGGAGCCGGCAAAGCTGCTCGTTGACAGCATACAGCGTCCGCGCGCCGAGCATGCTCACTTCGTCGATGACGAGCACGTCCTTCTCCTTCCAGTCCATCCGCGACTGGCCATGGACGAACCGCTCCGCCTGCTTCGGCAGCCGCACCCCGTCGACGTCCTTGACGGCGTTGGCGCCTCCCGTCGCGTCTTTGGAGAATCCGCACGCGGAGTGTATGGTGATGCCGCTGATCCTCGCCGCCGCGGCTCCGGACGTTGCCGTGATGAGTATGCGGTTCGGCATGCCTCTCGCGGCGAACAGGCCCACAAGCGCTTCGATGACGCGCGACTTTCCGGTCCCGCCTTCGCCCCCGATGAACTGGCACAGCTGCCCGCCCTCGGCCCTGTCGCTCCCCCCCGCGCGATCCAGATGCCGGCAGATGATCAGGAGGGCTATCGATTGCCTTTTGTTCAACGTCGATTGCTTGGCCCACTCTCTGCCCGCGGCGAGAAATGAGGGCGACGAGCCGATCAGCACCTCCATCCCCGCGCCCCCGGCGTCGTGCGACACCGGCGCGTCGGTCGCCGCTACCTCGATGCTGTCCTCTCCGAATCCGCTCATGACGGCGCGCAGAGCGGCACCGTGGTCCGCGCTCGCAACAGTGGGTCCGCCTTGTATGCCTTGAATCCTCCTCTCCCTCTCCTTCGACGCGCTTGCCTGCTGCGATTTGATACCTCTGACTTGATCCTGCGTAGGCAGGGGGGCCCCCGTGAACGACTCGCCCGGCAAGTTTATTCTTCGGACGCCTGTCTCCCGCATCGCAGCTGCTTCGAGCTCTGCCGACGACCCGAGAGCCGAGTGCTGGAATCGTCCGAGCCGCTGCAACATCCCCCTCAGCTCTGCCGATGCGGCCGTCACTTGGTTTGGGCCCAGGGCCGTACGTATGACGTCCATGAGCCGCGTCGCGTCTCCAACCTTGCCGGCCTCGTATGCTTCCCCGGTTGTCTCGGCTCCGTCGCCTTCCTCGAAGTGCGCCGCCGTTGCATAATCGTCCGCGCATGATGCTGCCCACTGCTTGGCGTCGCGTTTAGCGTCCTCGGCGGATCGTCGAAGCAACTGCACGTTTCCGACGAGGCGCTTTATGCGCCGGGGGAGCGCGCTCTGCACCCGCGTCCAGATGTCGTTGATGTCGCCGCTTTCTTCATGAAGGAACGCCTCCCACGGCACGAACAGCGCGAGATGCTGCACGGCCGCCCTTTACGTGGAGAACAGCGGTAAGCCCTACCGTTCGCCAAGAGGCCGTCCAAGAAAAGTCGCCGGGCAACGTACCTTCGGTGGCATGTCTCGCCCTCCTCCGACTTGTCAAATTCCTTGCTCAGGTAGCCATCTATACAGACTGTCGCCTGCTTTCCAGGCCGCCTCAGCACCTGAACCCAGTCTCTACCCGTCGGCCACGGCTCCTCGAAAGGTATCTCGCCCCACGCTGCCGCATGCTCCCAGCCGCTGGCACTCCGCCGTTTCAGCCGCACGATCGAGACATAATCGTACAAGCAGAGGCCTGCCAGGACTTTGCCGCGATGCTGGTAGGCTTCCACATGACTGAGCCTGTGGCCAGCTTCCTCGACGACGATGGACTCGTCTGCTGCCGCGTTCTCGCTGGCCGTGGAGCCGCTCGCCCGTCGCAGATGCCGCCACCGCCGGAATACGTGCCAGTAGAGCGGAGACGTGTTCAAGTATGCCCAGGCGCTGCTGTTCGAGAATTCTGACGGATAGCCCAGGAGATGAGCAACGACCTCGACCTGCGACAAGGACCGCTCCGTGAAAACCCGGTTTGCAACCTTCATCAGGAACTGTCGTGTTCTATTTTCACTGGCGCTAGCCGTCATTTCACTACCTCCGCCCGCTGCCTCCTTTTCATCGGTTACGCCGTCGCCGCGCATCGACGGTAGGACCTCTGCCGCCGTCACCGCTCTCTTCCATATCGGGTCTTCGGCCTTGGTCGCGTAGTTCGTCACGTAGTAGATGAGGGCCATGGTCTTCTGCTGCGTTGCTATGAACGAGATGTCGTGGTTGTGCCGCAGGCCCACGGCCATAGCCTTGTTCCACCGGTTCACCAAAGGATGCGTCCGTCGAATCTTGAGGATGCCGTCGTCTGTGAGAGACGTCCTCTCCACCAACTTCCACGGCGCCTTGAATCGGCACAGGCTTCCTTGCTGCCGCGGCTTACCAAGAGAGTACTTGACGCACGTCGCGCTGTGGGTGTGGACTTGCGTTGCGCCAGCGCAGAAATTTGCTTCCTCGTCGAACGCCGAGCTGAACTGCTCCATGTCCTCCAGTTTGCTAGAAATGTCCGCGACGACCGACCTCTCTGCTTGGATGGCGCAAAACGCTTCCGCGTCAAGCTCCTGCAAGCCCTGTTAGCTGCATTCGGTTCGGAAGGCGTCATCGCCGTCCGTCACGAACGGCCTGATTCGTCCTGCATAACATTACCTCGGAGAAGACGCTATCAACATAGCGGGCGACACGCTCCTTGTACTCGCCGCCGCCCTCGCCGCTGACGTCGTCGAAAGCTGATGCCAGGCGCGCATTGCCCTGCAGCCAGAGCAAGCCATGGACGTGCAGCGCCCCTCGCTCGTTTGTCTCAACGGCGCCAAAATAGTGGCTGATCCGCCCGAACACCGACTCCCCTCCCACGTTGACGTACTTCTCGAAGAATAATGCCATTTCGCGGTGGAAAAAGATGGCTGAGCTTGTCGGGTCTGATACGGCCAGCCGCGTACGCTTGTATGCGTTCTCGAGACTTTCCAGCAGCGCCTCTGCCGCACGCGGATCATGTATCCGGTAGGCTGCCAGCCGCAGCTTCACCGGGTTCGTGAGGTCGTTTGGATTCAGCGTATACCAAATCGCGGGCACGCCTGCTAGGACGATGTTGGACTGGATCTTCCGACGCATGGTCAGACGCCCTTCCCTCGACATGGGCTGCCGATGTCCGTATAGCGACAGGCTCCTCAGCAGCTCCTTGACACCGTCGTCGTCGGTCTTACCCGTCCTCTCCAGCTCCACGCTTGCCGCCGCCAATCTTTCAGCCGTCATCGACTGAACTATTCGCTCGACGTTGCGGAAATTTTTTCTTGTCACGCTCAGCATGCTCGCCCGGCGATTTCTCGACCTCACCCCCATATTGAACACTAGGAATGCAAAAACGTGGTGCGTTGCAAATCGCCCACCATGCCGCCGGAGTACGATATCGGCCCATGCACGGAGATGGAGATTCCTGGATGCCACGAGAGCGCCAACCCCGCCCTCGCCTTCCCTTAGCCGGAGATGCGACGCCATCGCGCAGTATGCAGGTGCTGCACCGTCGGCTACATCCTCTTCCGCTAATTTTGGCCCCCCCACCCCAAAAGGGAGTAGAGTAGGGAACGTTTTGGCGAAGAAGGCCGCCTCCGACGAATCGGCAAAGTCGTCACCCCGCGAAACGCTGATGAACGCCTCGCCATCAGCCCCAGTTGCCATCGGTCCCTCACCCGATGTTTGGATGCGGGCAGATGGTCCTTTGCGGCCGACCCCCGGTGCGCCGCCGACGGCATGACAGGCAAAGCGTAGCTTCTCGGCATCGGCCACATCCGGCGCAACATCCAGCGGAAACATGAGACGACGTCACCTCGTCAATCACCTCGGCGACAACTCCGTCGCGCCCACTGCCTGCGACCTCATCGCTCTTATCTGCTCGGGCTTCGTTGACATCCCCTTCTCCAGGGTCGTCCTCGCCAGTGAGGGATGCCAAGATCTCCTCGATCGCCACCGGTCCTTCTTCATCCAGGGCCCGTTCAGCAGGTGGCACGACATGCGCCGTTCGCGTCTTTTCCCACGCAGACGGTTCATGCCGCTCCATACGTCCGTATACGGCTGCCGGGACACCGTCCACGCACGACCCCCAGCTGTCCATCTCGGCCGTATCAATCCTGATGTTGGCGTAGTGAGGGTTATGCCGCTTCAGCCAGACGAGCGCTCTCTCGACCACGCGCCGCCTGACCGACAGTAACCCCGATATGTCCCTAGGTGTTGGCTTTTCCGGCCCCTGCCATGACACGCAGATCTCATCCAAGACTCTCAGGAGCGGGTGCGGCAGCACATCAGTCACAAGCTCTTGTACGTTATTTGGGAATACCGTGATATGGCCCTTGATATGCTTTGGATACTTGACGTCCTGCCTCTGCCCAGTCGAGACGGAGTGCCGTGTAAAGAGGCCATAGCAAGAATTCGGCGCTATTAGCTTCTCCTCGACCGGTGACAACCCTTGAAGCTCCTCCGGAAACATATGCTCGCAGCCGAGGCGGCTGTGAAGTTGACTTGCTGGAGAAAGACTCTTGCGGCTGAGGTGCCGCTCGCACTCCCCGCAAACGGCCACGGGGGAGCCGCCGGGGAAACAAGACACGCACGTGAAAGGGGAGCGGCCCTGCGCAGGTGGCCGCCTCCTCTCCCACTCCTCCCACGCAATGGTCCCGAGCTCCCTCTCGCTGCGTTTGCGATAACACACACGGCATGTGTGGATCGGTAACGTCCTCTTGTCGTGAAAGGCTTGATAGAAATCTCGGGCCGTTGACACCTTTTTTTCGTGCGGGATCGGCACGCACCATGTCTGCTCCGTGGACAACCGCTCCGTCAGCTCGTGCTGGTCTTCGAGATGGCTGACGACTTTGGCCAAGGCATCCACTTGCTCGTCTACCGTCCACGATTTTCCCTCCCTCGCTCGCGTGCGTTTCGCCAAAGGACCTTCGTCACCAGCCGGCAGTGTTCGCTTTCTTTGCGCTTGGCCCCCATCGGATCCCTCTGCCGCTGCGCGCAGAGGCCGCAAGGGCGCTGCAGAGTCTACGTTTAGCAACGTCCGACTCTGTCCCGCCTGCTTCCCCCGACCGGGCCATGCAACGGACGCCGCCGCCCCCCGCGGCGTTCTAGGCTTATTTGCTCCATGGCCGCCTTGGGGCTCTACCCTCCATACTTCCACGTTACCCCGAGGCCAACCGTACTGGCTAGAATCTGTAGGTTTCTCCTCGATCCCGCCCGATGCAGGCTCGGCCGGCCGAAGCGCGGACGGAGGCCGGAGATGGTGGCCCGCCTCTCGAGGCATATTTTCAACCGGCAGCCGCATCCTCGGTCGACCGCGGGCGCGTCTCGCAGGCCTCACCTCCTTGAATTCTGGGTTGGCTGGTTTCGACGCCTTGAATGGCAGCCGCGCCTGTACCAACCGGCCCCCTGATCCGGCGCCAGTCGGTAATTGTGATGACGACTGGGCTTCGACATTCGCTTCTGGCGCAACTCTTGTTTCATTCTGAAAGGACACGTTCCATTCTGCCACGCCGTACGCCTCCTTCACAGCCGCAGTTTCGTCACGGAACATCACAGATCGCGTCGGGGGGCCGTTCGGGGCGATGCGCGCAAACGGTTTATCACCGTCGGCCAGTGCACCGCCTTGTAGTCCTGCTCTGGATGATGGCGGCCCATTTTCTCGGCTGACATGGGCGGCCTGGGGTCCAGTCTCTTGCTCCGTTTGGTCCGGACCCCATTCTCTCCTGTCGAAGGTCGCGTCCATGGCTCTTACTCCGTTACGCAATGACGTCGGTTTGCGTTGCCTGCAAGCTTCTGCGGATCTATGATAATAATGACAACCCCTGCTTCCAACAGCTCTTTGGGCCGACCACTTTATAGCAATCCTCCGTCCTACCTCCTCAACAAAGGTCTCACACCTAGAAACGATCCTCCGTCGTCAATTCACATAGAAGCAGACCATCACCCCCTTCTGCCCTCTCTGTACCTGTCACTCCATTGCGACCTACCACCTTCAGCCATGTCACGCCGCGTTTCTTTTTCCGCCATTCCTTTGCATCAGCTGAGCGCCCAACTCTGTAGCGAACAGGGAAGACCCAAGCTTGTCCCCCCGTACACGACGACTATTTCATTCCCGTGATCGCGCGTATATGCACCAAGACCACTCGGCGCCCCGAGCCGAGCTCATCGCCAACGCACCCTCGCATACGCCTCCTTTGTGACACATCTCGCGCAATCCCCTGACCGCCAGTCCCTCCAACAGCGCATGCGCTCCGGGCACCCTGACGGCCATATATCTTCGGACCTTCTCACTTTGCTTGCCAACAATCAATTTAAGGCCGCCAGCACCAAAGCCTACCATGCCCATATCACGACTCCATAACCCCAAATCACCAATCGCTACTTTCCTTTTCACGCAATGTCCGCCTCTCAACAGCGACAGACCCCTGCCGGCCTCGACCGCAAACCTCTGGACAGTCAGAAGTATGTTGGAGGGGACATGTCCATGATGGCCTTCCTCCAACCTTGTGCTGCTCCGGTCAGGTTCGCCAACCCCGATGAACATCACGTCAAGGGCCTCAATGCCGAAACCCTCGCCAAGCTCCAGCTGCCCACTCCTCAATGGCTTTTGACGCCAGACTACGCCCCAATCGCCGACGACTCGGGAACGAATCCACCGTCTGTCTTTTTCAGTTTGAACATCTCATTGTACAACCACCAGATTGAGGCTTCCGAATGGGCTGACCAGTGGTTTTTCATGACTGGCCGTGTCCACCCTTTTGCCCTCACGTGGGAGCTTGAGAGGCGTGATGGTCTCGAGTCGGACGAAGACAAGATCGACGAGTACACCATACCTGCCTTCGTTGTGCGCGATCACGGCTTCCAGGCGTAAGTTCCCCTGCCACACCACCTGCATTCATGACTCCTTGACCACTTCGTTCCAGAGTGTCCCCTCGCCTTCTCTGCTCATCAACCTCAGCCCCTTCTATGATGCCGATTGTCTCCTTCACCGGCCCCGTCATCGGCGCCGGCCTGGACTGCCTTCACGAGAACATCGCCTCCGCTTTCGACGAAGCGCAACTCAAATGCTGTGGGTTCGTGCAATTATCAACCTTTGTATGCCCCGGGACGCCCGACAAAACGCCGTTTAGGGGATTTCACACTTTCCAAGTCTTTGTCGTGTTTCCTGTTCATGCCAATCCCTGGGCCTCGCTCTGCAAGAAGATGGTCGAGAGACGTGACTCCCAGTTCCAGCCAGGCGCGCCATTCACGTGCACGGGAAAGGTGGCCGGCCTTCTAGCCCACAGCATGATGCGGCAGCCTCCGACCTTCGAGCAGGACTACGTTTTTATCGTTGTCCCCGATACTTGGACATTTCTCGACAAGGCCGCTTTCAACCATCCGCTTGCGAGCAAAGCTCCGCCCACGACGCCAAAGAGACCTTTCGGAAATGTCTCCGAATATGGCGATGCTATGGCTCGCTTCACCTCCACGAGGAAACGGAAACCGCCTGCAAGCGGCGCCGCGCCTGCGACGCCCCTGTCCTTGGCTCCGGCCTCCGCAAAGGCCTCCATCAAGAGACGGTCACCTGACCCCACTCAAACACCGTCAAAGAGGCCGCGGCTCTCTCCTACTTCGTCAACCATTGTCGCTGCCTGCGAGACAGATGACTCTGTCTCACAAGACAGCTGTGATGGCATCGACGACCCAGGTGTCGGCCCGCCCGCAACTCAAAATGCACCTGACTCTGCATCATCCAAGACGTCAACCTCCGACCCGTCTCGACCTCAACGTGTTCGCCAGCCCCCAAAGAAGTTTCAAGGGCCCGCTCGGGTCACCGAGGGCCAAGAACATGGAAACAAGCCACTATCCCAGAAGAAATGAGCCAAATATTACACTGGAACTTTCACTCTCTCACTCTCTCGCCATTTCTCCACTGTCTCGACGCTCATGACGTGTACCGCTTGCAGTCTCTCTTATGAACCTTCCAGTCCCCTTTTTGGTGCTCTCTGCTACAGTATCCCACTGTCCGACATCCTCCGCATTTCTTCACCCCAGCTGTCTTCCCGCAAACCTTGCACATGACGACCTCCCTGCACTGCGCCGAAGGTTCTTTGCCTGGAGCACGCCTCATCTCCTCCATGATGTCGCCGAGTTCCTGCCGTAGCTCCATCTCGCACCCGCGGCCCCCTTCGCATACGGCGCAAACATAGACCCCAATGAACGGGTCGCCCGCCTTGTGAAGCCACGACATGGCATGTTGTAGGATGTTTGTCGCTTCAGATCCACAGTTCTCGCAGAATGCGCCTGAAGCGTCTTGGCAGGCTTGCGCTCGCGCCTTCAGGATGGGCGTCACCGCCGCCAAAAAGCGATCATCATATGCACTGCCTTCTCCGACGAGTTGACTCTGTCGAACTAGCTCATGAGGGACGTCGTGCACGTACTTTAATGTTTCTTCCCCTCCATCGCAATAAAATTCGAATCGCACTGGTAGCGTCGCCATGGCCTGTGCATTGTAGAACCACCTACACAAACTAGCACCAGAAATAAAATACAATCCAGCTCCTTCCTGGCTCTTTTATTGTCCCTTTACCGCTTCTTTTAGCCCTCTCTTTGCTTTTTCGTCCAACACGTAGCGATGGGCCATTCGTAGAGCTCTCCGCAAATGAACCAGGATTATCCCAGTCAATCTAACAAGCGCCTCCATCTCTGTCGCTCTCACTCACCTTTCATCCAAACCCATATTCGCAACCACATTTCACGCAGCTCTTCTTCCAAAACTCTAACTCCACAATCAGACACGCCAAAGGGCCCATCTTCGTTCCTCAAGGCTTTTTGCGCAACCCGCGGCCGGGTTGCCTTCCCCTGTGTCAGGACCACGCCCAACCCTGCACGAGTGATCTGCATGTCCAGAATTGGACGTAAGCCGCTTGTTGATTGGGAGCTGACCTGGACGTCAGGAAGTGGACGCAAGCCCCACACCACTGACCTGTGCATCAGGAACTGGACGGAAGCCCCCACCGCTGACCTCGGGCGTCGCAACCAGACGATGCAGCGGGAGACGCCACGCAACGACGTCAAGAACCTGACACTTGGCTGCGGCTAAATGCCGGCGCGATTATGCGGAAGAAGCCACATCAACGATTTGCACATCAACAATTAGACAGTGAGGCTGCGCCTCGGGGGCCTGTAAGATTATGGACAAGCGGACGAACTGGCCCCCTGCGGCGTCTACAACAGGATGACGGCCGACTCCGTTTGACGCGAGGAACAGAAAAGGACTTCTGGTCGTCGCCTGCGGGCGACTGAGCCTCTGAGGCTTAGGTTTTGAGTCAAAGCGACTGTTGTCCACTTCTTGCCGTTGGCTCTCAAACATTCCCAGCCACGGTGTTACGTCGATTCCCTGGAAGTCGGCCAGAACTTGATGAACGAGAGTTCAACATATGACAACTAACTCGCAAGGACTTCAGTCCATCCAGCGGGTTGGCGGCATCTCCCAGTAGTCGGCCAAAAGTGAATGAAGGGGAGTGTCAACATGTAGCAACTGACTCGCAAGAAGTCCAGTCCGTCCAGCAGGTTGGAGATGAGGCGTAGGATGAGACGACCCTATCGACCGCCGTCTCGCTGGTGCGCCTGAAATGGTGTCCCGCTGCGTGGAGTGGAAATCGGGTCAGGGTGCCGGTGGGGATCCACCATATGTGTGGCCACTGACCCCCTGCCGGAGGCCCAGTAAAGCCTAGAACGTTAAGAACAGGACATACAATGGCATCCCAGAGCCATCCAAGTGTCGTGAGCGTTTTAAGTTCCCGGATTCGGTCGTTGAGCGCTTCTTGGGAGAGATGTGGCAGCTCCAGCAGTTGGATACCAGACTCCATAATGATCAAGGCATCGCAGCAATACGGGCTCACATTCAGGACGACGATCGTGCCGCGCCGTACCGACGGCGCACTAAACAGGCGCGTGTCGCCCGCTGAAGCTCACGGGCCACAGCCCAAGGCCACGAAGTGGCTTGGACCCGGATCTCCCGGGCAACGCAACGTTTTCCCTTCCACGCAACGGTTTCCCTTCCACGCAACATTTTCCCTTCCGTGCAACGCTCCTCCTTCCACGCAACATTTCCCCTTCCGCGCAACGCTCCCCCTTCCACGCAACGCTTTCTCTTCCGCCCAACGCCCACGCAACGTTCATTCAAGCCCACATACTCTCATGCACCTCGCGCGACCAGCGACGCCGTCCAGCACTTGCGAGTCTCCTCACGACCACGGATACGAGATCGGAGCTTGCTATCATGGAACCCGTGCTCTGCAATTGTGGGCAACTCTACACAGCAAGTGGCCACAGAAGTCATCGGAAGAAGGCACTTTCGTTGCTGCGAAACTATCTTCGTTGGCGAGGCGTGGCTGAACCACCACAACACAACAGGCCATAACGGTGAAAAAGTGAGCACGTGGACAAAGAGACAGGCTCGTTATCGTGAGAAGGTAGAGTGCGAGCTCGGGTGCAGGTTGGCTCTCCAACGTGACAGGATGAAAAGGCATCACAAATCAGAGCACTATAGATGCACCGAGTGCGATCGAATATTCATCTCCACCGGCAAGAAAGAGCATGAGCACAGCACTAAGCACGTTTCTTACATGGTGGTTCCTTCACTTGACCGGGAGCACGCAGGTGCTGTTGCGGCGGCATCGACACAGAGGACACACGAGCCCAGAATGCCTCGCGAGAGCATTGAGACTGCCCAAATGCGCACCAAGTATGGTTCCATGATTCAAGATTTGCTTCGAGAATGCCGGAACTCGAAAAATTCTCAGCCCGGCCATACAAGGTGGGATGATAGCCTGGCACTCTTAAACCGGATCTTCCCTTCTAATCGCGACATACCGATCGCGCGAATCGGGCCCATATCAACAATGGCGGACGACACAGACGTTTGGTACACTACAAAAGGCGACATAGAGAAAATCATATACCAAAACTTCATCTTGCACAAACCCACGGTGGTGAGATCACGTCGATTAGGACACCGGGCCAAGGGACTGGACCACTTCTTAGAGACTCTAAACGATCACTTTGGTGATGGCAAGGTGGACGTACAAGACCCAGGTACTACAAGGAAAGCCGCCGTCTCCTCGCTGTCTGCGACGTTGTTGACCAGAAGGGGCGAACATTCCGGCAGGTCGACTTCCGTGAGCCTGCTGTATTACCGTCCCTTTCCCACCGAACAAGAACAACCATGCGACGGGAGGCCACATAATTGTCTCCAGAGAATCTCGCGGCCTCGCCTTTGGCCGAAGATGTACAGTACCGTGGCCTGACGGTACACTCACTCACTAGTTGATTACGCCCAGTGGCCGGCTAGCCAATAGAGCACAAGGGGACTTTGAATGCTACCATCGCCGGTCGAGACACAGAGGCTCCGGGTAAAGCACCAGCGTTGCGCTTCGGCCGGATGGTGCGCCGATCAGGCATTTCGCCAACTGCATCGGGGCCCGACGCGTGGTGTTCAACGACCTCCAATTCAGAGCCGACTTCGCGGACTGGGTAGTCGATCTTGATCTCAGCTTTCGCCAAGCAACCCATCGCCGCACGTGTGACATTTTCGCGATGTGTCTAGAGGACAGCGACAAGATCATACCCAAGAGCCCATCAGCGCTTAGCAGCTGGATCAGAGAGAAGTGGTTTGGCGATGCCGGGAGGCGTGCTTGGTTGAAGGAACAGCTCCATCACGCTAACAGCAAGATTCATCTCTCGGCCGATGCGTGGACATCCGAAGAGGGGACCAACTACCTGGCCGTTGTTGCCCATTTCTTGGATGAAAAATACAGTCTCCGAACAGCTCTTTTGGACCTCCCCCCGCTGAAGGGCCCACACTCCGGCGAGAATATTGCGAAAGTCCTATCAGCAGTCATCGAATATTATGGCATAGCCGCTGCCATTGGCTTCTTAATGATGGACAACGCAAGCAGCAACGACACATGCATTCGTGAGCTAGCGAAGCGGTACTCTACTGTCGATCACCAGAGTCGTCTTCGGTGCGTTGGGCATATGCTGAATCTGATCGTCAAAGCGCTCCTCTTTGGGAAGGGTGTTAGCAAGCTGGAGAGACAGCTCTGTGGGGCGTCCGATGA
Organism: Purpureocillium lavendulum; assembly: GCA_029168975.1. Lineage (NCBI taxonomy): Eukaryota > Fungi > Ascomycota > Sordariomycetes > Hypocreales > Ophiocordycipitaceae > Purpureocillium > Purpureocillium lavendulum. The sequence goes on along the minus strand of JAQHRD010000009.1, from coordinate 577,603 downwards.
CGAGCGATTTGAGATATGGAGGAAGCAAAGTTTTATCGGCAAGCTTCACAACTTCTGTGTGTGGATCAACCGAACGGATCAACGACGAGAGCAACTGAAGCGGTACGTTCTACAGGCGTACGATGGGGGCAGCATCGAGCAACTCTACACCAGAGTCCTGGTCGACGGCGGGATCCGTTGGAACTCTGCCTACGCAATGATTGAAAGAGCTCTGAAACTCCGCCACGCCATTGATCTCTTTTTCCTCAACTACAGCTACACCGGCGAAGGATACGATATCTCACAAGACATCCTCACTCCCCAAGATTGGATCGACCTGGACCACTTCCTCACTATTTTGAAGCCTTTCAAGGAGCTGACAAAGCGCATGGAAGGTCGGGCAAACAAGGCTGGCCTAGAAGGATCCCATGGTTCCCTTTATGAGACAATCGAGTCGCTCGATGTCCTCTTCAGGAAGCTGCAGGAGGTGGGAAAGTTTGCTGATGACCACCCTGACGTGGTGTCCACATATTATTCCCATGCCATTGACGCTGCACGTGTCAAGCTTGAAGAATATTTTGGTCTCACGGATGCCACGCCCGCATACCGGTGCGCAGTAGCGCTGCATCCGGCAAACAAGTTTGCGTACTTCGAACTTGAGTGGAGCCACAACAAGCAATGGGTCAGCGAGGCGAAGAGAGTTGTACAGGAGACGTATGCAAAGTACGAGGAGGCGGCCATGGACGAGGACGCAACGGAGAGACCACAACAGACACGGGAGGAGGAAGACGGCGATAAGGCGGCCGACGATGCAGGATCCCTTGACTTGCTCCAGCAAGCTCGTAAGCGTCGTCAGAGGCTCGCTGCGGTTGCTGCATCGGGCATGCGCAAAAAGAAACGGGCAAAACTTACGTCCGAGCTTGACGAGTTTATGGCTAGGACCACGAAAGCCGATCTAGAAGTCGAGGACCCTCTGGAATGGTGGGTATGCCATGCATCAGACTACCCGGTCTTGTCCAGAATGGCCTTCGACTTATTCAGTTGCCCAGCGATGAGCGCTGAGTGTGAACGTGTTTTTTCCGGGACGAAAAGGGTCATCACGGACGAGCGCAATCGCCTCAGTTCAGATACGGTGGCGGCCATTGAATGCCAAAAGCATCTGCTTCGATCGGGCCTGTTAGCGTAGTTGGGCAAGTAACATATGTCAATGCACGGGATGCCAAATTTGGAATGCCGTGGCAGAAGTCAAGCAACACCAACCAACCAAGTAAAGTAAGGCCTTACCATCAAGCAAACCAAGTAAAGTAATGGGTTGCTGTCAACCAAGCAAAGCAAGGGGGTCATTTTTGCTTTACTTGGTTGATGGACACACTGGCAGTACTTGGCAGCGCGTACGTTATGACCGCTTGCAAGCTGGTGCATGGAGATATGTCAATGTTAGCCAGCCACCCCAGAATGATGGCAGGATTGAATTGGTGCATGAGGCTGTCGTTGCGGGCCGCCTCGAAGATGTAGTACGACTTGCCTTCCTTCCTGATGACCGCGGCCAGCTCTCGCAAGGCACGGGGGAAAATCAAAACGGCACTCTCTTTCTGGATTCGCCACGTTGGCCGCCTCAATGTCGGCATGTCCGTGCTGTGGGTGCCGGCAGGCCATGAGGGCTTCCGGCCGTGTGAGGCGGCCAAGGCAGCGGCCCGCGAGGCTACGGAGGACGGGCGCGTTCGGGAAAAAGCACGTTATCAGGCACGATCTACGAGAACCAGGCTGCTGCTCGGCCAACAGCAACAGCAGCGGCAAAGAATACCATTCGGGGTAGGACGGTATTCGCAACGTATTGACACAGCGCTTCCGGGCCAGCACACGCGGGCCATCTACGACGCTCTGAACGCCAAGGAGTCCAGGATACTGATACAGCTACGAACAGGAAAGTGCAGGCTCAACAGATACCTGCACAGCATCAGGGCTGTGAGGACGGACCAATGCAGCTGCGGCCAAGCAGCAGAGACAGTCGAGCGTTTCCTGTTTCGGTGCACACGGTGGAACTCGGAAAGAGAGGGCATGACACGATACAATCGGACTAAGATGGGGAACTTGTCTTTCTTCCTGGGAGGCAAGTCTGGATCGGATGGCGAGCGATGGCAGCCTGACATGGCGGCTGTCCGAACGACGATCAAGTTTGCAATGGCAACGGGAAGGCTGGATGCAGACAGATGAACAGGGGGATCTGCGATGAATTGGACAAAAGGACTGGAATCAAGCACGTAACATCCTAGCCGCGCAACCTCGCACTGACCGACCGAGCTCCAGCTGCCGAAGATGGGATGCTGGGCACCCTGGGGGAGTGACCTCAGGGCAGGACTGTCAGTTCGCAGAATGAGGCTGCAGGTGCCAAGGAAGAAAACCATTGTTGGGCTTTAGGTGTACGGCCTTCAGGGTAGAATGAGCAAATAGCGCACCGTTATGGCCCTTTAGGGATAACCCCCCCGGGCGTAAATAAAGTACATTACATTACATTCCCTTTTTTTGTTTTTTTTTTTGACTGGTGCTCGTAACTTACCTTCTGTTTCTCCCCTTCTACCTCTCTACTCCATCGCGGATCTGCTGGGGGTTTCACCAAAGCTACCTTGTTCCCCCTCCTTGCCAGTCATTCTCCCTTCCAACGCAGAGTGCGGTACGACGGCAACTGACACAAAACCAAGCACGTACTGTTACGGTTTGCCTGATGTCACATCGGATTTCTTTGCGTTGCCCCGCTGCCCTGCCTACGTGAAGTACCTCCTCTCATCGTAGTAACCTGCTGCGAAGCACGTTCTGGCTCGCTGGCTGGATAATAGTCGAGCTGCTAATAACGCTCATTGTATGTGGAAGAGTTACGTCGACAATCTCAAGTGGCATGGCGTAGTCGTTTGAATTCGCAGGTGAAAAATTTCCGAAAAATGTCGATGGGCCAGACTTAGTGGCTACAACAGTCGAATCCAGAGTCTGGCAGGGGTCTGGCTGCCTAACGGATTTGTGACCGACGTAACTGCAGCAGCTCAAAGGTTGGGCTACCGCGGAGGTAGACGCCTCGTTGGTGCCGTCGCTCAAGCTGTCGTTGATGGAGTTGATGGATGGCTCAAGCGTCGCTGTCATGATATAGCCATCGACTCCATTATAGTCAAGGCGTGCTGTACCTGCCGGAACCTGACGTGGGCAAGAGCTGACGTTGGCGCTGATGTCGACAATGCCTGCAAGGGTGTCTAGCTCAGTCTCAAGGGCCCTATTGCGCCGAATCAGGTCGTGGACCATATTGTAGTTGTCGTGTTTGCTCTTGAGCTCTTTCAGCTCACGCTCAAGTCGTTCTATGTACTCTCTGGTCCTGGCCCTAATCGCCCTCTGAGCATTGCGGTCGTTTGCTCGCTTTCGTGCAAGCTGCGACGGTGTTAGACTGGCGACTGTGCGAGTCCCTGTTAGAGAGAACGTGATTAGGGCAAAGCCCATTGAAGGTAGTCCAAAGCCAGAGATTGAGAGATTGAGGACCTACTCTTCTCGCCGGAGCCTTCACCAGACTCCGTGGAAAATGGTCGCGGCATTTCGCGGCGTATTGTGCTTTCAAGGAACGCCCAGACTACGCTGTTACGCGGGTAATGCCAATGTGTATTATCTCGGGTCTCGGCGAGTACATGAACTAATGGGTGAAGACAACCATTTATATTACACCGAGCTGCCGTGGATGCGACAGGGGATCAGGACAGTCCGGCGGAATGAAACCGAGCTGCAAGAATTGCCCCTGGCGACATTCGTGGTCGTCACAACAGCTATTCACCATCCTAGTCTGTCGAATTCGTTTACAGAAGCCATCCTCTGCAGTGCTGTACCGGTCAGACGAATCACATCCTGCCTCCACTGTTGAAGAGGGTTGCATCAACACCCCTACCACGAGCATTGGTGACAAAGAAGCCGTATCGGGGAGCACATTGACAGGTAATTGCGTTCATGCGTCCAGTCGTCATTTGCGGGCAGGGATTGGCGTGGTCTTGGACGTCCTCGTGCAGGGATGGACATCTTACGAACGGGAATCGAATCGATAGATTCGTTCGATGCCAAGTCTTACGAATATCGAATCGAATTTCTTGGCGTTCGATTCGATGTCGAACCGAACGTGGGGTGCGCCGTTCGACGTTCGACAACATCGAATCGAATGTGGCGTTTTTTGTTCGACAGTCGAATCGAACGCGGGGGACCTCGTTCGACGTTCGACAACATCGAATCGAACGTGGCGTTTTTCGTTCGACAGACGAATCGAACAGGGGTACATTCTATTCGCCACCGAATCGAACGGCCCCCAGGCGTTCGAGCGAATTCGATCGATTCGATCGAATGAGGGACGCGGTTCGCGGAAATCACCGCGGGGAACCTCTAAGCGCGTCTTCTCAGGCGCGTCAATTAGGCCGTGTCGCTGGCTGACGCAATAAAAGCATGATTTGGCGTCTTGACGGCCCAAACTGGTCAACGCGTTAAGACATGTTGGTATATACAGCTGAACCCCCCACGAATACGTGACAGAGCTGGTATCTTGCAACTACGACAAACATGCTCTGCAGAAACCCATACATGGCTGTTCCATAAAGTCACGACGAGATCCTATACTCTGTGGCCATTCTAAATTCCATGGCGGCCTGACATACGTGCGAAAGGCTGGAACGAAACCTCAGTCATTAGGTGGGATTGATGCCATGCCTCCAGAGATAAGATAAGATCTCCGAAATTCCACCAAAGTATAGGGTACGTCCCCCCCGCGGCTCCTCATTCTGCCGATGAATTTACTTCCACATGCCCGTTTCCTGTAATTCGACGCCTGCAAACAAGAATCTGATTTGTTTGAAGAATCTTAACACAGAACTCTATATATCACGCAGAATCACCACAGCTAGCATGACATATTGACGTTAGGGACCCATTCGTCCTGCTTCTGCAATCATCTGCCCCGAGCATTCCAACTTTTCTCCCAAGTCCCAAGGATTCATCCCCATTCTGTCACAGTAACATCCACCTAGACCCAACCACCCTCTAAGTCGTTGTACAAGCGACTTCTTCCCCGGTTGCACTCAAGACGCCAGTTCAGTTACGAGAAGATGATGGCATGCGAAAGGGATCCAGTGTGATGGAAACGGCTCGTCGCAAGCCACAATGATCTGTGCACGACGACACAAGCCAATAGGGGCGCTGACAGCGCTGATGGACAGGGAATATACGAGACAAGGCAGCCAGGATCCCGTGGCGCCTTCGGTCTAATTGGCTGCAAGCACGGGAGAAGATGCCGTGCCCGTCGCCTCGGAAAGCCAGTCAAAGCACCAATATCCGGGGCCAGGACCATCTTCGCGACAGCCACGGTCCATCATCGTTTGGCACGGATGCTCTTTTTCACTCGTCCAGACCACTCGGCCAATGCAACGGAGATTGCGACCCGACGTTCTTTTCTTCTTTTCCTTTTTCTTTTTTCTCTTCCCGCGTCGACGCGCGTGGGACGCGTTATGCCGGCCTCACCGGGCTTCGCTGCCACGATGGGATATGAGTTGTTCGCCGGCGAAGCCACGATGGCTTCTACATACATCTGTCGGCGCGCTCGATCAATTCACATGATCGAACCAAAGTTACGATGTCGTCCGAATCACTGTCAAGCCCTTCCCCGCCGAATCGGTCAGAGCTGATTGAGCGTGTGGAGTACTCGTCTTCACCACCTGCATCATCGCAAGGAACGTCGTTGCTGACGACTCCATCACCTCGTCCTCGCGGCACTGCTGTCGACTTTATTCAAGTAGACTGGACGCGCTGGGGCCGCCAAGAATGGGCGAAATGGCCTGGATTCGAGCGTTATACCGGCGGCCAGGATACGAGGGCGTGGTGGCAGCAATACGGGTATCGTGTCGAGGACAGGTCCACTTCGCGCCAGGGCAACAGGCTAAAGTGGATTTGCGCCGATTGCTTCGCTCGAGGCTTCAAGAAGAAGTCAGACTTCTGCTTCGTCTGCTCGACGGGAGCCGCTATCAAGAAGCACCTTCGTAACGCCCACGGAATTCTGGTAAGTGTGTGCCATCCGGAGACATGCCAGCAACATGAGTGTTCACTTGGCAGGCCCCAAACGACGTTGCAGGAGGCGTGCGAGCCTCATCTCTGGACGGCCGACCCATCACCCACTTCATCGGTGCCGACTTCAATAACCCGCACGACCAGTTCCTTGTCAGCAAGCTGCGGGGGAGATTCAACAGCAAAGGGCTCCGGGTGCTCCTACTCAACTGGATCACATATCATAATCTGCCATTCGATATCGTCAACACCGAGAGGTTCCAACGGCTCCTTCTCTACGGCAATCCGCTCCTTGATGCGACCCATATCCCCTCCGGGAAGACGCTACTTCGCATGCTCGAATCTGAATACAGAGGTGCAGTCGGGCCCGTAACGGAAGTACTTCGCACCGCTCGATCCCAGGTTCACTTCTCCTTCGACGGTTGGACATCCAGGTCCTACACTGCATTTCTGGGCATCAATGCTCAATTCATTGATCACGACTTTGCCCAACACCGCATTCTCTTGGGACTGCGACCTCTCTCGGGCAAGCACAACGGTGCCTCGCTTGCCGATGAAGTCGCCGACACACTGGCATTCTGGCAACTCAATAACCCGGACACGGTCGGCTACTTCACGCTGGACAATGCTGCCAGCAATGACACTTGCATGGAAGACCTTGCCTTTGAGCACGGCTTCTCACCCGAAGAGCGGCGGATCCGCTGCGCTGCGCATATCCTCAACCTCTGTGTGCGGGCAATGCTGTACGGTTCGAAGCGAGAGAATTTTGCAGCAATTGTTGCTGCCGATGGCGATGATCTAGATGACGACGAGGAACAAGTTGATCAAGCTATTGACGAGGCCCTGAATGGAGAGATGGAGGACGGTACGGACGAAGACCCCGGAAGCACTGCCGTTGACATCACAGACGAGGACCTCATATCGTCCCACCCGGCTCCGGAGGAGATCAATGCAGCCAGCTTCAGGGAGTACAGTCAGAACGGCGCCCCCGGAATGCTTCATAACATCGGTCTTCAGCTGCGAAACACGCAGCTGTACGAACAGTTCCTTCAATCTCAACGTAAGGAATCCGGCCACGGAACGACACTTCACTGGGCCTTCAACAATGCTACCCGGTGGAACTCGGACATGCGTATGATGGAACGGGCCCTTCGACTCCGCCCGGCGCTCAATACCTTCTTCAATGACGTACAGAACAGGTGGGAAACCGAGGGCCTCTGTGAGAGAACGAAGCCGGCAGTTCTGCAGTACCGCTTAAGCGCGTATGACTGGAAAGTCATCGAGGTACTTATCAAGCTTCTGAAGCCGTTCGAGATCGCCACCAAGCAACTTCAGGGCAGTGGTGTTCCCGGCGGTAGGTCCACATGTGGCAGTTTCGATGAATACTTCCCCGTTTTTGAGATCTTACTTGACCACCTCGAAAGTGCTATCGAGGGCACAATCTTCGAAGAGGTTGAGGATCCAGTGACTAGGGAGAAGAAGGACGTCGAAGTAACCATTTATGACGGGCTCGATAGCAGGACCCGCAGGTTGCTCAAGGTCTATATCAAGCTCGGATGGAAGAAGCTACATCAGGCTTGCAAACAGATAAATCGTAATCAAATCTAACCAAATCAAATCAAATTTATCCAAATCAAATCAAATCAAATCGCCCCTGCGGCGATTCAAATCAAATCAAATCGGATGGCCCAGATTCATTTGGATATTTGATTATTTGGATAAGCCCCACATCCGTAACTGCGACCAATCAGTGTCGAGAGCCTGCGTAGCCAGGAAGTGGCCGTACGCGCATTTGCTTTTGACGAGCCTCGTCACCAAGATTTCTTTTTACACTTGACGCGACGCGTTCGGTTACAGGATATATCATGGGCGTGCTTGTCATGTGGGAGCCAGTTATTTGTGGCAGATGGCCAACAATAGCCACCTTCAGCCTACTCAAAAATGGCCCAAACAACAAGAGGCGAAATGCTGTCAAGCAACCTTTCCAGCGCCCCATCGACCTCTTTTAGCGTTCCCGAGAGCTCCCCCGACTTTGACCCATTAGAGCCCGACGTGGACGGAACGGGCGACACGTCGCCCTCGATCGACTACGCTGGGTATGAAGGCATTGATTGGAATCGTCTCGCGGGGTTCTCCATACGCAAGCATAGAAAACGAGCGCGGACGGGATGGGTATGGGAGCATGGCTTCGACATCGAGAACACCGATTCCGGTCATCGATACTGGCTTTGCAAATTGTGCCATCGCAAGAAGACTACCATAACGCACATGTACGACGCTGCCTCCACCAGTCAGGCAAACAGCCATATGGAAGAAGTTCACCACGTTTGCAAGGGCGGACCAATGCTTCCACAGAGGAAGAAGCAGCGCACTCTTCTGAACATGGTTGACCTCGACACCCACCAACCCAAGGACCAGGCTTTGATGAACGCCTTTATCTCGTCCTTTGATCCGCTTCGCTTTCAGCATCTCCTCATACGCTGGGTGTCGTGCGACAACATCCCATTTCACAAGCTGGAGAGTCCATACTTTCGTGATCTTATGGCTTACGCGAATAGCGCCATTGTGGATTCGGGCAGCGTCCCAACCCATAGCACCATCCGCGACTGGATTGTACGATCCTTCAATCGTCATAAGGGCGTCGTGACGGAATTGCTTCGTCGGTCGCTGAGCCGCATCAACGTCTCCTTTGACGCGTGGTCCTCTCGAAAATTTATGTCCTTACTTGGCCTTACCGTACACTTTCTTGACGACGAAGGGAACTTCCGTACGTTTCTCCTCGGTTTGCCCCGGATTGAAGGTCGTCACTGCGGGGAAAATCTCGCCGATCGTGTCAGCGAGATACTTCACGAGTATGGGCTCGAGGACCGCGTCGGATACTTTGTCACAGACAATGCGGAGAGCAACGACACGTGCCTTGAAGACTTGGGCCGTGAGTTGGGGTTCAAAAAGCAACATCGTCGGCTCCGTTGCTGTGGCCACATCATCAATCTCGTCGCCCGATCCATTCTTTTCGGTACGGATGCCGACGCGTTCGAAGAGGATTGTCAAGCCGACAAAGAGATTCAAGACGAGGTCAAACTCTGGAGATCAAAGGGCCCCATTGGCAAGCTGCACAATACTGTTCACTGGGTGGAAAGGTCTGGCCAGCGCATTGAAAGGCTCCACAAGCTCCAATCCATTGAGAACACGGCCCTCGGCCTCGAAGACAAAACAACCTACGATGTCGTCATGGATAACGCTACTCGCTGGAACTCGTCCGAAGCGATGATGGAGCGCGCTTACACGCTTCGCAATGCACTTGATTCGCTGGTCCAAGCGGAAGTGACAGAGTGGAGCCAATACGTGGCGAGAAGGACACAGAATGGGGCAAAACCGATGCCGAAGAAGTGTCGCAAGAAGCCTACAATTGTGGATGATCGGATGGCCGCTGAGGACTGGTCCGTTATTGCAGAGTATTTGGCGATTCTGAAGCCATTGAAGATCGCGACAAAACGCCTAGAGGGCCGACCGCGGGAAGGCAAATTCGGCGCGATTTGGGAGGTTTTGTTGACAATGGAGTGGCTTTTGAAGCACCTGGAAGAGGCAAAGTTGCAACATGAACGAGACGAGGAGCCTTACCTGCGAATTGGCTGCAATCTCGGCTGGATGAAGCTTGACCAATATTACGCCCTCACCGAGGACAGCCCTGCGTACCTCGCGAGCCTCGTCCTCCACCCTGCATTCCGCTGGTCGACAGTCGAGTCGCAATGGTCTGATCATCCGGACTGGTTGACCAGAGGAAGGACCGCGGTGCAAGAGCTCTGGGAGGAGTATCGAAGTCTCCCGATCGAGCAAGATACTATCCCGGAACAGCCGACTGTGTCGAGGATGACAACGGATCTTGATGACTTCATGGCTTCAATTAGGAAGCTCGGCGCCCAACCCGCGCCTTCAGTGTGTTCCGTGCGTGACGAGTATGCAGAATGGGTGGCGAGTACCGATCCAGGCGATTGTTTGGTTGACGATCCGATCCAATACTGGCTGCTCCGCAGACGCCAGTATCCACGCTTATCGCGAATGGCAATTGATCTTTTTTCCATCCCGGCTATGTCTTCGGAGCCAGAGCGAATATTTAGCCTTGCCGGACAGATGGTCACAGCTCAGAGAGGCCGGCTCAAAGCGGACCTTATAGGAGCTGCTCAATGTCTTTCGTCGTGGGAGAAAAGTGGGGCTATCCAGATATCCAAATGAGATCCAAATGGACTCAAATTGTAACGGGCTGAGCCGTTGGTGCGCATTCGGCTGACGCCGATGCTGGTAACGCCACCAAATGAGGTCTCACAACCTGCCCCTGAGTATCGACTATATGTCGCCAGGTAGCCAGCTCCTCGAGAGCTTCCTGCTCTCTTCTCTGCAATGCAATCAATTTGTTGGTTTCTAGCACGCTTTTGGCTGAATAAGCCCCGTGCCCCTTACAAATTTTTATTCAGAGAGTTATTTCCAAATCTCGGTTATAAGAATATCTTATAACGAAGTTTCTTAATATGAGCTGTACAAAATTATATAAAATGCTAGATAAATTCTAAAGTACTAACTACTATGGCCACAGCTAATCTACAGCCAGTATCATTAAATTTTATCGAGCATTGGTGGTTTTGGCAAGGGGGTTGAGAATGGTGATTTATATGAGATTTGGAGCTGGCTCACTCGGTGGTGTGGAGCACTCGGTGGTGGATTACGTTATGGATGTTCTGCGATCACATCCTGCACCTGTTTGGGGACAGGAAAGTACCGCCGAGATGGCTTTACAGCCGCCAGGCCCTGAAGCGTAGAACACCTGGACAGTTGCACATACAGACTCGTAAAGTCGCACCTGGAGGGTTCGCCATTGGTCATTCGAGTCCCTCGCAGTTCCAAGAGGATTTCTAGGAATGTTTTACCCTGGGCTTTGTAGTCGGTGAGAACGAACGCTGGTGCCAGGGGTAGTCCTCGCTGCGTGCATCTTGGCGAGAATTTGAAGTGAGAGTTGCTCGGGTCGAGTGTGTGAGACGTAGGTCGGATCAATACCGTCCCCGCCGGAAGGGACGGTATGGCCAAAGCCTTCGTCTGTTCTTTGGCGCTAGAAACGCGAGGCCCTTACCCGTCAGCCGGATCCAGGCGCTGCCTGTCCTCGTGGCTTCTATGAGCGATGACCGTCTTTACATCGCTCGGGACCACGATAGCCGCCAACCGTTAGCGGCGCATCGTCAAGTTGGCCGTCGATTCTCAAGCGCTGAACGGAGATTGGGAGCAGCCTACCGTCACAATGTTAGCGCACTACTGTCGTTCGGAGAGTTCCCCGTCGGTTGTGCCTGGCCTTCGCTGGAACGCGGCTCCCCTGGGGGCAGTGACTACCGCGACGGGTTGTCCGGTTCGACGACACATATGCCCGTCGGTTAATACTGCACGTCCCAGTGGAGGCCTCGCAACACCAGGAGGCTGCAAAGTTGGTGGCGCAGGGGTTTGGTCGAGCCCATGGGTACCTGTCAGGTGCTAGCCTTACCCAAGTGCCCCCTATGCCCAAAACGGCCGGAACCATGGTTGTCGATGGGCCCGTCTGGGCTTTGGTCGCAGGTAATTCTCGCCGGCCATGTCTGGCCCGAGGTCGGTCCGTCCATCCAATCGTACCTGGGCCACGCACTGCCCAGCCTGACGATCTTGACCCACCCGGGGTCCCAGCCGGCTTGTACCGGAGCTAGTAACGTGGCCCACGCAAAGCTCGCCATCAAGATCCTGGCTGGTGATCTCACCAAAAAGATTAGCCCCTAGCCGATTCAGGTGCTAGCGTATCGGTGACGTCGGACCCATCGTAGCGCTGATGCTGGCTGCTTGTCCAGTTCTAGGCCGGTCCCGAGAGGCGGTTGTTAACTGCCAAACGCTCATGAAGCTCTCCAGGTACTACCAATTCTCTCAACTACGCCACGTCTACAGGCTTGTGCCCCAGTTGCGAAGTGGAAGCTCGTAATCAGCCGCAGAAGCTGATCAACTATTCGATTGATGCCTCAAGGCTTGTTAGTGCGCCCCCTCGACGCGTGTTGCGGCGGCACAAGAGCCATTACTCGTGCGGGTGGTGGAACGGCCAGGGCCAAGGGAATGGAATTGCCAAGCAACGGTGGTGGCGCTGTTCCACCCTCGACATTTTGTGGAAAATGGTGGCCGTGACGAGCGTGGCTCATACAACCCATCCTCTCTATAGGGACATCTAATTTATTGCGGCCGCCCCACTTAGCAAAGGTCCCTGGCATGAGCGACGTGAGAGCCTCTACAGCCACATTATAGTTACACGAAGCCGCCTCATGTGACCCGGGCTGCAACAGCCTCGGGGCAGATCAACCGAGCATGGACAGTTCGCTCCATACTTCCAAGATCCCATGGCCACACATGGAAGAACAAGCGCGTGATGGCTTGAGAGCACCTGCTTTTTGCACTGCATGTTTCCTTGTTTACTAGTTAACTTAACTAAGCAGAACAACACAAATATTCTTTTGCTAATCAACGGAGCTCTTACAACGGCAGCATTGCTGAGTTGTCTCCCATGACTCCATGCCCGGAATGCCCAGGCCGTCACGAGATAACAACGCCTATCCAGAAACACCCTCACAGTCTTCAAATGTCTTTGACCGACTGCAGATTTTCTCGTCTCCATTACAACAAGGCCAGCTTGTACCTACTACGTCACACAGAACCATCAGCGTAGCGCCGGCCTTAGACATTTCCACGCCGGCGCAGAGTACCAGTGCTCGCGACAAGGCCGGCGACGCCATCGTTCCAAATGGGACATCAACGCAAAATCGCCCGGCAACCCTGACCTGCCCGATCTGCTGCAAGCGCTTCACTCGCCGGTACAACCTGCGCTCGCATCTGCGCACACACAACGATGAGAGGCCCTTCGCGTGCTCTGTCTGCGGGAAAGCCTTTGCACGACAACACGACCGCAAAAGGCATGAGCGCCTGCATACCGGGGAGAATCAATTTGTTTGCCGCGGCGAGCTAAAACCCACCAGGCAGTGGGGTTGCGGGCTGTCACGAGCCAGGCCCGGTGATGTGGATCCGGCTGCGCCGGCCCCGCAGCTCCGGACCCCCGTCGCTCCCCTGTTTGCAATTTGAGACAGACACCCCTGAGTACAAGCTCGCAGCCCCAGGGTTACCAGGGCTGCGAGCTGCCCATTTCTTTTCCTTTTCTCCTTAGCTTTAGATAGACAACACGAAGGCACCTGCTTGTTGAACAAACTCCAGTCCAGCCTCTTACACCACGGCAGGCTAACCATGGGCTGTGGCCCGCCATAAACAGGTCTTCCTCCTGGGCCTCGGATTTTTCCAGCCGTGCTGCTGACGACAATGAGCCTGGACTTCTGAACTTGCCGGCATATGTACGGACATTTTTTGCATCTCAGCCCGTCTGTTTTGGGTGCCGCAAGGTGACGGATTGGTTCTATAGTTGGCGGCGGAAATTCAGTCTTCCACAAGTCTTTCGATTTCGTATCAGATACGGAATGTCGTTGATGCACCATGTGACAGCGTGTCGTTGCACAATTGGGAGGTCTCGATGTCGATTCTGTAGATGGGAGGCTGCCTCATCCGCAACGCAGCCATACTAGCACTTCACGCATATGACGATAGAATACTCTGGTAAATGAACAAATGGATACATGTTGTCATTGGGTGGCATGGGCCATTGCTGCGATGAGCAAATGAACTTATGGGCGTGATGTGGTCAACGTTGAGCCGGTCGTCAATATTATGGACTCGACGCGTGCTTTTTCGCGTTTCTTGTGACTCGTTTTGACGTTGCAATCTACGTCGTGATCAGCGAAGGCCGTGCAGGCATCCTCCTCATTGCCAGCCAATCAGGCGTCTCGTTTTGCCGGAAGCTACATTCTGCCGGAAAGGCCGTTCTGGCAGAACGATGGGTGGCCCGGCGTACTAGCGCTGCCGTCAGATCAATCAAATCAGATTTGCGTCTAAATCTGATCTGATCTGTTAGTCCCTAGCACATATCTGATCTGATTGATTGATTGGTTGATATCTGATATCCAAGTTCGACTCAACCTAGTATAACGTTTTCCCCTGCTTTGCTGTTCCAGCAGAGGCCGCCTATGGCCCGGCTTACGAGGCAGCGTTCTACCCAGACTTTGTCTTGGCTGCCAAAAATCCGGGCAATGAATGCTGCTGGGTTGTCCATCAAAAACACCAATTCCCGACGCAGCTTCAGAAGCCTCGTCGCTGAAGTGAGCCTCAGCTCACTGTTCCATGGATTCTCTCGATTCCCGGTGTGAGGGGCTACCCATTGAAGCTTACACAGGATACGATTGCTCACGCCCTTTTGCTCTGCGAAAATCGTCAGTAATTAGTGCGAAGCTTTTTCAAGGGGACAAAAGCTCACCCATCTTCTTTACCATCTCGGGAATGCTCAGAACCATCCATCCCGTCGTCATGCCCCCATGGGAAGAAGTGAGGATAGAGGAACCAGAGCATTCGCGTACAGAGAGCCACGGCGAAATGCCCCGGATTCTTTCGAGGCCCGACTTCAAAGTCAGATTTCGACGCTGGCAGTGTCGGCGTGACGGAGCAATTTGCAAAGGTCAGTACAATCATCAGCAGGAGGTCACACAGCGGATCTCCCAAGCCCCGCTTCAGGCACTTGTATGCGGTGTCGTAATGCGCCATAATGCGCTGATCGCCGTTCGCGAATAGCTGCTGTATGGTCTCGAACCCTTCCTCAACCAGTCGTGGAACGTCGACGAACGGGAATTGGCATTGAAAGTCAATCTTGTGGACTGGTGTATTAGTCGTAACATTACTCGTGGATCCAGCTCGTGGCACAATACAGACTGGGGGCCCGGGCATGTACTTGTTTCCACCAAATAACCACCTATCCGCGATGCAGAGATCTGCAGTGTTCTCGGCGATGTTTGTCTTGAAGAGGCCAGAAATAAATGGACGCGTGCCATCAGACCTTCGTAAACTCTTCGGAAGCCTGGTGAACAAGCTATGCTTGTTGTAGTGAGGTATGATCCAGAAGTGTTGTAATGCCTGCCTTCCGAGTGATATTTTCCAGTTGTCTGCCTCACCGGCACCAGCGTGCGACGAGATGGATGCGTAAAACCTTCGAGCCAACTGCCGGTAATAGCAATGGTCCCAAAATGTACGTGCGACGCCATCATCCCAAGAAAAGAGACAGTGGACCCGCTCAGCGTAAGTATTTCCCAGGCTATGCTGGCCCTTCCGCACGCAGGATAGGTGCGTTTCCTCGCCGGTTAGAGCGCGAATAACATCATAGCTCAAGCCCAAGTATTCCAGCTTGTAGTCTGGATCGTCCTCCTCCATTATTGAGGGGACTTCTGGTAAAATGCGCACTTGTCGGATGACCTGAAGCGTAAAATGCTGATAGACCATGTTGCGCATGGATTCCAACACGTCCGGACAATTGCCAGTGTCTGAAGCACGCAGGCGAACCTCTTAACTCACGAGCTCTGGAGTACTCACGAGTAGCGGAGGAGACATCTTTCCAGTTTCGGAAAATGCCTTGCAGTCCATTGAAGGTGAAGCTGGTCGACGCGACAAGTTCGTCCTGTAAGTGGAAATCGTCCCAATTGAAGTGATCGTGCGGCAGCCAGGCGAGACCAAAACGCCGCATACTGTTCTCAAAATCCAACCCTCGGAGGCGTTTCCCTCCACAGCTCTTATATGCGTCTTTAAACATCTGAGAACGTTTTGCGACGTGATGGCAGTTGACACTGGCTTTGAGTGATCGGATGAGGATGGTGGCCATGATCATATTTCTTTGATGATCTTCCCAGCCCGAATCTTGGCAAGCGCCTCGCTGTCGCACAAACTCGATAGCGGAAACCCACCTGTTGAATTCCCATCGCATGAACCTGTTCACCTCGCCGGTTTGTAAAACCCAGAAAGGACGATGAAGGCCACGTGGTTGATCCGTACAATGATTGAGCCTCGTGAAAAGATCCCATGTGATGCGGTATTCTTCTCGGACACCAAAATTTGTACGACTGGAGCTTTCCAAGGCAGTTCGAATCCGACTCTTCACAGCTTCGAACGCTTTTCGGATTTGTCTGAGCTGTGGCGCAGATTTTGTCGAAGTCGCAACCCCGGAAGCCTTACTCTGCCGAGAAGCGACAATCCAGGCATCAAGTAAGGATGGTGGACAAGCAATCCCCTCGAGATGTGGCTCGCCAAACAGGCCATGATCACGCTTGGAGGCTGTTGAGAAGATATCTTTGTTGATGTTGTATCGCTGAGCGTAGAGAATGCCTTGCTTGCGAAGAGGATGGGCCCGGGCCAACTCCACCCTACCGCTGCCTGCCTGCCCCGTCAAGTTGAAGTTGAAGAGCTCCGAGGATATCAAAGGATGTGATTCGCTGTGCTTCAGGGACTCTGTCCAAGCCTCTAGACATCGTCTTCTCCACAAGAATGTGTGGCTGTTGTGCGAGGCGGTATCTTCAACGCCAACATCTATCCAAGTTCTCGTGAGATCAGCCTTGGACCAATCCAGAATTTGACGAAGATGCGTAGTGATCCTGGAGCGGCAATCCTCGAATGTCGACGATCTTGCCTCCAACTTGATGTTTTTCGCGCTGAGAACTACGAACATGTCTCGAAACTGCTGGAGATCGGGATGGTCGGTGTTCTGCTCCATATGCTGCCAAATGCCCTCGAGGTACTGCTCGGGAATGTAGTGGAGCATGTCCATATTGTTCCGGACCAAGCCGGAGCATGTCTCTCGCCGGCGGCTGTACGTCTTGCTTTCTACGTCGGCGAATGATCTAGGGTGATGCTGAATCACACCTGGCGGACAGAGGTGACGAATCGCCGGCAACAGGAGTCTGTCAATCCACAATTGCCGTTCGCCGTTCGTTAGATACGTCGTGGTTCGATGAGCATGTGTAATATGGGGGAAGAAGAGAAAGACGCCGAGCTGAGGCGACTGACGACCACTGCCCAGTCGGAAGTGCGGAATAGTGTGCAACGCCTTGCTGTGGTGGTAAATGTGAACGCTGGTTTTCATGTTCCTCGACACAGGCGGATGATAGGAGATATACAGCCCCCTGTTGATGGACAGGCAGGAGGCATAGCAGATGACGCTGTCCGCATCCCAGGTGCGGTGGGTACCGGGAGGCATGGTTTGCGACCTCTTGATGTCCAGCCGCGGACGGTTGGTTCCTCCGCTCAAGATAGATGACCAGTCCAGTTGCGTGCTATCCCTCTCGGCTGACATGGACGGCAGCAGCGAGCCGCCAATGGCATCTGGCACTCCCAGCGTTTGCCAGTACTGTGCCATCTGGTCCAGGTTGAACGCAGGCTCCTCGGGTTCCACCCGACTCTGCTCATCGCAGTCACAAGTGGAACCCCACGTCGTCTCCAAAAATCTCCTAGCCAGACCGTGACTGAGTTCAATGGCGTCCTCCATGTCGTCGATGACGTCCAGTTCTTGTGGGGCATCAGATACGTCTGACTCTGGCTCGGATTCGCTCTCGAGGGTGGGTGTCGGTGGAAACCCAGTGTCGCACGCCGCTGCGTCACCGATTTCGTCCCCAACAAGCACACCGCCAGCCATTTGATCGGGAGATGAACCACGTCGGGGCATCGCGTGATAACCGTCTGTACTTCTGGTCTCTGTCTGTAAACTCATCGGCTCGTTTTGGGAGGCAAGCGACGCGCCGTCCTCTTCGCATCTCAGGCTCCCAAAGGCCTCGACGGAATGGCCTGACATAAGGATCATGTCGTCATCTGAGGAGGAAAGGGTGTCGCTAACGTGCTCATCTCCACGTGGCGGCAGGGAGCCGAAACCGCTCGTATGTACTGGTCCCTCCGACCACGCAGCAACGTCGCTGTGCATCGAGTAGCACAGCTGGCCATTGTGCCGTATTTCCTCACCAAGGGGTGCATTTCGTCCGATGGAAGAAGAATGTTCGGCTGATTGGAGGCCACCTTCGTCGCTAGTGTTCTCGTTGCCTTCCAAGTCCGTTGACATGGAGCCTCGACGCGGGGTGGGCATTTGGCGCGCTAACTGAGCGGCTTCTGCAAGGACACCAAGCCGGCCCGCTGATTCGTTTTCTGTCGCTGCGCTAGCTGGTGTCTCGTAAACTCGGAACCGCACGTCGCGATGTGCCACTGTCCTCTGTAGGTGTCGTCGGGCACGTTTCGCGAGGACATCTCGTCGCGCTTTTTCCTGTTTCGATCCGTACTTTCGGGGTCTCCCGCGCTTCTGGGGAGTCGGTGGCATGCTGTGACTTGTATCGGGGATACGATTCGAGGATACGATTCGAGGATACGATTCGAGGATACGATAGCACATAGCATCATGGCATAAGCTCACTGCATGCTGGTGACACCCTCAGCACAGGACGAGGAAGGGCAGCATTCAATATTATTCCGGGACATGTATTGTCAACTGCCAGAAGACACGAGAAAGGGGTTCTCTCAGCGGCAGGCCCTTGCAAGCTGCCGCATTGTCATCCCGCCAGAATGCTCAGCCGCGCAAGCCGCGACATGGCAAAAGAAAGTCCAACAACACGAAGCCTCAACCAGCTAGCTCCCTGACCGCGAAATTCAGAACGGCAAATTACGCGAGGCCCGACGTTTTCAGCAACAAGGCACAACGAGGTTCATAGAATCCACAGACGCTCGTCGCTTCAAGTGACTGGCCGTGCAACTTTGTCCCTTCTCGGCTGGCCGTGAGGTGAACCCAGTCCAGGTGAGAGCCCATCCTTTCTTCCCCAGCGTGGCAGCCACACCTAAGACAGCCGGGACCTGTGGCCACCGTCGCCCGGCGAGACCTTCTCGAAGCCTCGGAACTCTCCCCTGCAAACCCCCCGCTCTCCTTGCAGCTGTTAGCGGCATGTTAGGGAGCGGGGTAATCGCAGGCCAAATGATCATGCTTTAGCTTGCTAGGCCTTGACAGGGCACTAACAGGCACGAATGAAGGACTTTGGAGAGTTCGACTTCATTTGGAAAGCTGGTCTCGACAGAGCGGCCCGAGGGTGATGCCACGGGCAGCAAGAGCGATACCACGGGTATCAATAGCGACATTGCGAACAACAAGAGCGATGCTATGAACAGCAAGAGCGATGCCACGAACCGCAAGAGTGATGGCACGAACAGCAATAGCGACAGACCCGAGCAGGGGCGATGCCACAAACAACAAGAGCAATGCCACGAGCAACAAGAGCAATGCCACGAGCAACAAGAGCAATGCCACGAGCAACAAGAGCAATACGCGCGAATAACGATACGAAACGACAATATGGCCTGCCGACGTGGCAGGTATGCAGGACGCAGCAACTACGACGCACGCGATCGTCTCCTTCGGCCTGGGCCGAGGCGGGAACGAGCGCATGAAGCTATAGATGCCCGGCGTACACCGGGATCTCGCCATTTCAGGACCGTCGACATACTGACAACATACCCTTTGTCTCAACCTTTCTTTTCAGCATAATCCCTCTACCTATACCTGTGGTTGCCCCACAGTTGGTAGGTCAGCTCCACCGGACGGCTATGGGCAGGTGGACTCTTCGTCAATGGCGGCGGAGGAGAGTGGTCTGTACATCATTGGACAGGCGCCAGAGTTAGGAAGGGACAGGTCAATTTACGCAGAACAGATCGAAGGGTATAAGAGAACTTCTGAGCGCGAAGTCGAGATACAAGCTGGTGAGCAGCAAGCGATGAGATGACAAACGTGGGGCTTGGGGTGTCAAGATCAAACGTACGGAATTGTAACTAGCAACCGTCAAGGCCCTATAGGGACTTCCCCCTCCGGGCGTAATACAATCATTCAATCATTCATTCTCGAAGCCTCAGCCTACCTCCTTGCCGGTCACAAAAAGACGACTCGCCATCAGAATATCCTCCCGCAGGCATTGCCCTGTGTGACGCTGTTTCCGCCGCTTTCGCTTGCCGACTTCGTCCGTTAAGGGACGCTTGTTGGGCGTCATCTTTGCGAGCGGTGGTCGAGGCGGCTCCAGCAGCTCCGCCCGCTCAAAGTCAATCATCATCGCTCCGCCAGTCTCCTCGCAGAACAGAATATTCGGAGCTCGCACATCCTTGTGTATGACACCATGCTGGTGTAGGGCGTGTAAGCCGCGCTTGACTTGCTCTTCCGTCGTAGGCATGCGCCCTCGCCCTTCGTGCAGACTCTCGCCACCCCAGGACATCAGCGTCAGGTGCACAATGTACACCCTGTGGTCGTAGTAGTACGTTCTGTGCAGGGATCGCAAGTCCACGGCGCCCAGGAACACCGGCACATGAATTCCCTGTATGTCCTCGAGGCGCCGGTACACGGCCGCCTCGTGTTCAAGATCGGGGATAAACGCCTTGATTGTCCCTTTGCTCACAAAAGTGTATCCGTACTCGAGCAGCGTTACCTTGAAAAGTACGCCGCGCGCGCCGCCCTTCTCAAGGGGTGTAATGCCGCGGTCCAGTGTCTCCTTGAGCTGGGCGCGGAGCAGCTGCAGCCATTTGGCATGGTCGATGGGATGGCGGATGGCACCGCGCCCACTATGCGTCTTCCCCTGGCAGTGGCGAGAGATGTTGGGGCAGCTGTGGTCCATGGCATGTCCTCGAACCAGGCCAAGTAGGCACTTCTGCGTGCAAAACGGTCGGCGTTGACCGCTGTTGTCGGCACCGCCTTCACGCGGCCGCATGGCCAAGCGCTCGCTCCGTCTAGCTCCTTGTCTCGTGTTCCGCTGGGCGGGTGTCGGCGTGGCTGGCGTTCTCGGATTGGGTTCCTCATCCGACGATTCGGATCTATCGTCTCGTCTCGACGGGACCCGGGCGTCGGCGTGCCCTTGTCCCCGCGGCGGATTCTTTCGTCGACGGACCGGTGACCGATCTACATTGCCGTACGTAGGGGGCTGGTAACCCGGCGAGCTGTCGGGAAGAAACGACCGGTCCTCTTCGGGGATCGATTGGTACGTCGACTCGAACGACGCCTCCCATCTGTTGAGCCTCTTCGTGGCCCGGTCGCGCTCGTCCTGATTGTGCCACCGCGTTCCTAAACCGTCAATGGCCAGCAGCGTGAAGGCCAGATATTGAGCAACGGCTGTGCACAGACGGGCGTCCCTCGTTTGGGCCGCGACTTCGATACTTGGCACCGCCATGTGGTAGAAAAGCGTCCCCGGCTCGCGCCAGTCAACCTTGAGGAAGACAATCGCCTCGCCCGTAGTCAACAGACTGTACTCGAGGCCGGCTTCGATCATGTAATGGTATGTCTGTGTTATCGCTGACGCGGTCAGCCTTTCGGCGTGGTACTCAAAGCGCGCCTCTGTGTCTTCCGGGGTTGGCATCGTCTTCCGGTTGACGACTTCGTTGTAGATGTCCCTGATCCGAAGACCGACGTGCAGATGTTGGACCGTCAGTTTGTGTGGCGGCTTGTACTCGCAAATGAAGGCCCTTGTGCGACTGCCTTGCGCACCGTCGGAGCGGCAAATGCAGATCTGATCCGCCTGCAATTTCTTCAGATTCTCCCCGTGGCCTGGCGTGCTAGGCGGTACGGGCCGTGCTTCCCTGTCAACCACCTCTTCCGAAGCATCGCTCAGCGCGTGAGGGTGGTTCTCGAAGACGATGCCGTCGCCGAGGTCGAGAGCCTCTCTCGCGACGGGGTTTTGCACGAGCTGGCCGACGATTTTCCTCACGGGTTCCTCCACAGCAATGTGCAAGAAGAGCTCCAACCCTTTCTCGTCCGCAATTCTTCGGCTACCGACCATATCGCCCATGGCACCACAGGCGTGTTTGCTTGGGAAAAGTCGACCTGAATCGCACGGGAAGGTATCGAGAAGGAGGCCGAATATGCGTCTTTGGTGCTGCAGGAATTCCGGCCATGGCTGTAGTTGTGTCGGACACCATTTGCTCTGGGGATTGGTCAAGGACCCCTTTGATACCAGCCCGGGATTTTGTTCGACCTGAAGCTTCGTGAAGACGAGTTCATGGCACGCGTGAAAGTATTCGCCGAGAGTCGTTGGCTGCGTCTGTTGCTCGGCCGCTTCGCGTTGTCGCTCTGCTGCTTCGCGTTGTCGCTCTGCTGCTTCGCGTTGCTCTCGCTCTCTGCGCTGCTCACGCTCTGCTGCTTCGCGTTGCTCTCGCTCTCTGTGCTGTTCCCGCTCTGCTGCTTCACGTCGTCGTTCGGCCGCTTCGACCTGTAACTGCGCCTCACGCAGCTGTTCTTGCAGTGTTTTTGAATTTTCGGGTTCCATACCGATGGTCGTCAGTGATGCTTCCCAATATGGCCGATTCTGGCGGCGCACCACTGTTGACGGCGGGAGATTTGGGGTTCATGCTGCTGCTGGGCGGATGCCAAATCCCCACTCGTCGGTTGCTGCCTGGGCAACCAGTGGTCGTGGACCCACTCCCCCGACGCGCAACGACGACTAGCCCCAGCATCACCAACGCTAAACTATAAAGCGTTTAGATCTGACCGCGAAAATCGAAATTGGTTTAGTTTTGACCGCTAAAATCCTATTGGTCAGGAATCGGGAATCCCTTCGAGCTCGACGACAAGAACGAGAATTCTATGGACCTCGTTGTGCCTTGTTGCTAAGCGCGTCGGGCCTCGCGTAATTTGCCGTTTTGAATTTCGCGGTCACGGAGCTAACCGCATCGAATTTCGCGGTCACTGGGCTAGCCGCATCGAGTTTTGCGGTCAGGAAGCTAGCTGGTTGAGGCTTCGTGTTGTCGGACTTTCTTTTGCCATGTCGCGGCCTGCACGGCTGAGCACTTTGGCGGGATGTCAATGCGCCAGCTTGCAAGGGTCTGCCGCCGAGAGAACCCATCATCAGAGGTGGCGGCGGGTGCGGGTTGGACCGTCGGTTCCTTGAGTTTGCGACTTGGCCAGATGTACACAGGGAAAGGCATCAAATTGCACAAAAAATCGGCCACCGCATAAAGACCAAAGAAAATTATACCTTTAGAAAGCGAACAAAACCTCGCATCCACTCAAGTTCCTGGTTTCGTAGTGCATTAACCTGGTGCGGTTCCATTAACGCTTCAAGTCAAAAGACGAACTGTTCATTGACAAGCCTTTTCATCTCGAGCTGAACTGTGACAGGAGCCCTCCCGTAGGTTGCAAGGGCCCCTGTTAGCTGAGCCGGGTGCGGGACCAATGCCCGTCCGTCATGGACGTCCCGGTATCCCTGTCAGCGGCATCAGCGTCCTCATGTCCCTGCTACTGCAGATCAGACTGTAGGTAGGCGGACCCAAGACATGAGGCGAATCGCTTCGACGGAGCCTATACACGATAAGTAATTCAGTCCGAAGGACTGTTATTACGACGATAACTTCAATGCATAAACTCTACTCTCATTGGACACATGCGGTTCCACTCAACGCCGATTGGATGATAGTCTGCCTGGTGCAAGGTCTGTGTTCGTTTTCCGGTGTAAGGGGCGGGCCGTTGTTGTGGACTCGGCTGATGCCGATGCAATAACGCCACCAAATGAGGGTCTCACAGCCTGCCCCTGACCATCGACGGTCAAGAGCTTCTCCTGGAGGGCTTCTCCTTCTTTTGTCTGCAATGCATTCGATTTGTTGGTTTCCTGAATAAGTCCCCGCGCCCTTTATAGCCTGCCAACGACAAATGCCACCAAAGTGCAGTTCTCCTTCTCCTCATCCACCAACGCACTCATGGCTGATTCTATCACTCCAACGAATGTTTGCAAGAAATGCAAGCTGGAGAAGCCGGCAGATCAGTTCATTCAGTCCGAAGGACTGATATGCCTTGAGGAACGAAAGGATTTATGCCCCGCCTCCAGCCCACCCTGTGCCTTTAAAAGGTCTGTCATGATTGGTCGCCGAGCCGGTACGTGTCGCCGTGCCCCCAGTCGTAACCCCCCCCCCGGGCGGCGGGGGGTCTCGTCGCCCTCCACCGCCTTCCCATCGGCCCTTGCTGTCCACCGCCTCCACAGCCACTGCCGCCCTAGCTTTTCCAAACGTCACTCGACCCAGCGCATGGCCTCCCCCGACTGTCTTCTCGCTCAGTCTCTTGAGTCTGCCCTGTGCGGCAGTCATCTCTTCGGGGACCCGGTTCCCAACAAGGTCTCTCTCCCGCACCTTCGACACGAGCATGATGCCGTCCAGCGTCCGGCAGCGTGAGAGTTGCACGTACAAGCTGTACGGGTCGCACTGCGACGGGATGGCGCGTCCGTCCGTGCTCGTCGTCCTCGTGCCACGCAACTCCAGCGCCACGCGATCGAAGGTCCCGCCCTGCACCTTGTAGTCCGTACACGCAAAGGCCGCCGCGCACGGCAACCCTTTTCGGCTGACGTCGTTCTGCTGCCACGGCCGTTTCCGTTGGCACGGGATACTAACGCTCATTGGCGTCAACAGGATCGTGCCTGGTGGCATTCCAACAAAGTGGAACTCTTCGGTTGTTCCCGACTCCAGTATTACTCCCGCCGGCGGCCCGAAGTGGATCGTAATACCGGCCGAGATTTGATACCCCGGATGCGACTTGTCTACGATGACCTCCACCGCCCTGTACGCGGCTCCGTTAACAAGTCGTGTTGCGGTTCACGACGACCGGCATGCCCGGCACGAACATGAAGACGGCCGGCACGGGGATCGCGCTGTCGTCGCCCTGGTTCAGCATCATCACCGCTTCTTCCTCCGTCGGCTGGCCCTGTTTCCACTTGTGCTCGGATATGAAGATGCGCATTGTCGACCGCTGCTGCATCTGGAATGCCAAGGTTGCCTCCATGTTGAGGTTCCAGCGGTTCCTGTTCAGCGGCGTCACTACGGTGATGCCCGATTCCCACGGGATCCGCCTGCCTTCCCGGTAGCACCTTGAGTTGAGGAGATCCAAGTCCGTCTGGTCCTGCACGCCCTGCCGAATCCGCTTCAGCAGCGTCTGCAACTCCGCGTCTCCCGCGGCGAGCATTTGCCCGTCCAGCATGACGACCCGTGAACCTCTTCTACTGTGTGTGCGCCTGGTCATGGTAGTGCCGTTGCCCCAACTTGAACGAGTTGTCGACGTCGCCTGAGATGGCCGCACTGGGCAGCGGGACAGATCCTGTCAGAAAGGTCCCACTACTTCCGGACGATTCTAGGGCCAACAGTAGGGTGCGTAGGCCCCGCCTCTGTAATGAGGTCACATGGATCTCTAGCTAGACTTGAGATGGATGATGTGAATGCACCCATTAGCCCTGCCTAGTCTGCGGCGTGCGGACAAGAATAGTATCATCCAGATCGAAGCTCTGCAGAAGCGCGATCTCGGTAGGCATCAGAAGTGTCTCCCATCTTCTGGAAGCGTTCAAACATCGTGTCGGTCTCGAGTTCCCGGTTGATCTTGGCTCGGTCCCATGCATGTGCACGATCCCCCGCAAGCCCCCTCGGGTCGAGATTGCTGGCTTGCCTTTCGAACCAGTGCCGACGCTGCATCTGCTCCTTAGTCGGGCTCTGGTTTCGGTAGGCCGCCTTGACATCCTCCCATCCCCCAGCACCGCCTGAATCTTCCGCCACATAGTGCCCGGACCCGTCGAGGCAGATAAAGTCGGTGGTGGGATCGGCACGTCCCAAGATCCTTAGATGATGCTCCCAATTGTCACCGAAATCGTACGTATAGACAATCTGGCGACCTAGCTACAGGTCAGAACAGGAGTGCAGCGGGAGGTCACTTTGCCATTGTACAGACTTCGGAACCGTTCATCGTCGAATAGCTCGTACAGCTTATAATTGTCGGCTCTCTTCTCTGGAGTATTGGGGTGCCGTCTCATCGGCTCGTGCATGCGATCGATGCCGGAGAACAGCGTCTGCTTAACCGGGTCCACGACACGGAAGAGATATGCCCTCGGGGCGGAAGCTGGAGGTAGTTGATCGCCGGTCGGACCCATGGCAGTGCGCCTGCTGATGATCTCCATGATGTCTTCGGGCTCGCGATAGTCTGGGTCCACGACTGCGAAGTCGAACGAGTGCGTGGTCGCCCAACCAAACGCTGTTTGCAGCGCCAGATGAAGCATGTAGAAGACGGCTTGCGCGGGGCATGACAAGATCCGCGTCACCGGCGGGTTCGCAATTTGCGCCGGGGCTAGGTGGAACTCGATGATATAATTAGGCCGGACACATCCTCCCTTGTGCGACGGCCAAGCCGCGGACTGACATTCAGGGGAGCAATATGCCGTCCGGCGGCATCTCGAGCATAACCGAAGAGAGTTCAAGTCTGAGGGCGAAGCCGACAACGTTGCACAAGCGGCATTGCCGCACTTGCCAGGAGGCGTCATTTATAATCGGAGGGATCTACCGTCGATCGGAAGCCGCCGAGATACGGCTAGCTAGCAGGCTCGGGAGAGGCGACATCCAGGCAGCGGTGGAAGTAGGATGAGGATGCACACCTACTTATGGTGTGGCGGTTGTGACGGCCCCTAACGTTGCCCTTTAGGGCACGGGCCTTGCCTAGCCCTGCCGGGATGGTCCCAGGTGCAGCCCGCGTATTGGCTGCTCTGGCATACGGCAATCACAGTCGTGACAATAGTGGCAACGCAGCCATAACAATCGCCGGGGTACAGCGGAGGCCACACACGGTTCATAAACTGAACAGCCCGCATCAGTCCCGCGACCACCCTGAACCCTTCAAATAGTCTCCAATTAATCGCACTCTCGATCCTCTAAAACCTTCGATACCATCGATAATCAATATGTCCCCTCCAAACTCACACTTTCGTTCCTCAAGGCCCTTTGCGCAACCCCAGAGTGGGTTGCCTCCCCTGTCTGCGAATATCCACGGCAACCGGTGTGAAGGGAGGGGCGGATATCCGCAGATACGATTGGCCAGCGCGGTCGCTGATTTAATGTGGCAACTAAAACGGCGCTAAAATATGCGGAAATCGGATACAAGGATAATTGGTTGGTGGTGGCTGGGCGCAGGAAAGAACATCGACTCCCCCCGGGCTGAACTCAAAAGAACTTGAAGTTCAAGCAATAGAATCAACAGTTCTGGCCCCATCGTTGACTACGGGAACCCCATCGTGGATCGAGCGCTGCATCGTGAATCCAACAGGAACCCCGCAATGTTGCAACTGGCGGAACGATCTCGACAGGGAGCAACTGGGCTTTTACCCTGACCTCTGCCGCTCCGGACTGTTGCATTGCAACCGACTAGCGACTCTCGACCAGTTGCCCTTCGTCACGCGAGCGAGACGATCCAGACTTGTGCTGTCCTCGCCGCGTTCAGTTAAGGCTCTTGGGGCATGACCGCCGGATAACAACAGTTACAACACGGCCGGCACGAAGCTGCTTGGGCGACACTTTCTCTAGCAGGGCGCGGGCACCAGTGGACCACTTCCAACGCAGCGATTCAGGTGCAATCATGTCACCCACGGGGAGCGGCTCGGCGATGGACGAAGACTCCACAGAGCCCAAGGCTCGCAAGGCCTGCAGTCAGTGGTGCTCATTTCAGGGCGTGCGTGCGTGAGATTGATGTGCGCATGCTTACCATGTCCGTGTGCGACAGTCAACTGTAGGCGGCAAAAGATGAAATGCAGGCTCGACAATGGCACCACATGTCGTCGATGCTAGCGAGCAGGGCTGCCTTGCATCTTTGTGCCTCGCGTGAATGCACCGGCCTTCATGGTACCCGCGTCGATGCCCTTGG
The DNA here is from genome assembly GCA_029168975.1 of Purpureocillium lavendulum. NCBI lineage: Eukaryota > Fungi > Ascomycota > Sordariomycetes > Hypocreales > Ophiocordycipitaceae > Purpureocillium > Purpureocillium lavendulum. Next base: position 549,942 of record JAQHRD010000009.1, on the reverse strand, counting down.
TTGAGCTGACAGACTCCTCCGAAGTGACCAAGGACTTGCTTCGGCGGGTTCAGGCCATCGAGGACCATCTCGGGTTGTCTGTCACAGAGGTCAGGCATCGCGGGGCTCACGAAGTCATATGCGACAAGACACAGCCTCTCGATCAAGATGCAGCATTTGCGAGCTTGTGGGAGGCCGCCGCATGCTTGGAGCGATGCACACCAGGGCCACGGGATGCTGCGCTGTGGGCAAGAAGCCGGGTCAAGTATCTGTGGCAAACGTTTGGGCCCCTATTTGACATCATCCAGCCTGAACGTGGGAAACAATCTGACAAAGCGCTGTCCAGTTTCCATGACAAGATGCCGGGCCTCCATTTTCTCCCCAACAAGCAGACCTTCTCTGCCCCGCGACCGCTCCTCCTGGCGGCCATGCTCTACTGCTCGAGCGTCCGGGGAGCGCCGGAAGATGCGGCCTTTGCGTCGCAATACCTGAACGTCTTGTGTTCTGCGATTGCGCAGCTGAGCATCCCCGGGAGCGAGATCGGAAGCGCGCCGTCTGATGAGGACGACCCGGCAGCCGTTGAGGACTGGGCATTCCAGACCGTCCTAGGCATCGTCCTGGCGGGACTGTTGAACGAGGCGAATGTTCGTGAGACGGGCATATGGATCTCTATTGCATATCGCCTGATCCTCGAGCATTCTCCGCCGCACATGGACGAGCGATGCCGAGACTGGCAACGGATCTTCAACGGAGTGCAAATCGTGGACTTGGAGCACGCCTCGCTTCACCTCTCCTGCCCCGTCATACCGATCGAGTCTCCACTGCCGGCGCTGCAAATATCACACAGGGATCAACTATATCGGCTATCACGTATGATGAACACTGGGCTGACCCGGTTCACCGGTCGTGGGCTACCCACCATCTGGTCGTGCTTCTCGAACAGCCCCATCGACCCCGGGCAGGCCCCGTCTTATCCCTTCACCCCAGTCGATGCAGCCGTCATACGGGACTGGGCGCGACACTTGGATGACTGGCTTGTCGAGTTTACCAGCTCGGGCGACGACTCGGACCCTCATCAGCGTATGGTGGTGTTTCGCCAGTATGTGCTGCACCGTCTGCTCGTTCTCTCCATCTACCATCCCGCCCGTGGCTGCAACCTGCACTCTAACAGCATCACCCTGAATGAGCAATATGAGCTGCTGCTATCTGCTCGCGCCACCCTCAAGCTATCCCTGCATGACAAGTCGATCTGGTCAAACTGGGATCTTGTCATGATAACGTGGGCAGCCTTGATTGTCATCCAGGGCATCGAGATTGGTGTTGGCGAACCGGACGGTACGTGTTCACAGTAATACGCGCATACTGTAAAGCTCTGCTTACGGTTAGCAGATCTTGCAAGCATCCGCATGCATTTGGACATGCTGCGGGAGACGAACGAACCCAAGACTAGTTTTCGCGACAAGCTGGCGTCCCGACTGGAACAGAGTCTTCAGACAGTCAATACTCCGAGCCCCGCAGCGATGGGCCACATGACCCAGGCGGCAGCAGAGACAGACTTTGACTGCTCCTGGCAGATCTTTGACCAAGCCATCATGGAACAGGTCATGGATCCGTTTTGGTCTCGACCGGCCGAGCTGCAACCCATGTAGCCACGGGCGAGATCAGCCGGATGTCGGGCAACAAGTCAGCGGCGTCATCATATCTGGTCTGTTTGCCAGCATGTCAAAACCCGATCAACTCAGAATGGTGGGAATTTCCTCACAAGTTATATGCCGGCGCGTTGGCCTTGTTGAGAGTCAGTGCATTACGTGAGGATCTTGCGGGTGTACAGCTGACAGGGCAATAGCCATGTCACATTGCTAGGCAGTCCTCAGGACCACTGTGACGGGACAAGGCACGAACGAGGTCGAGTGCGACTTGGGCAAAGTGATTGTCTACAAGGAGAGAAAGGGGAGAGAAAGAGCTTCGTAAGGAAGGCTCTCACTTTGGCTAGTTGTACAATTTCCACAATTGACATGCATGACGTCATCTGATTGTTCCCTCACAACCACGACCAGGCTCTGCTTGGCCAAGCAGAAGGATTCGCTGACTGAAACGGCTGAAGGCCTATCTCAAGTCATTCTTTCATCAGCTACCCATGGTGTTCACTTCGCGCTATTGTGCAGATATAACTGTCATTGCCACACCGATGAATCCCGCCGAACAGCGAGGCCATGTGGACGTTTGAACGACTTCTGCGAAATGATAAGCCGGTCCGCCGTTTACCGGTGGCAAATATGCCGTGTCGATGTAACAGGCTGGACTGGAGTTTGTTAAGCAAGCAGGTCCCTTCGTGATGTCCATCTAAAGCTAAGGAGAAAAGGAGAAGAACTGCAAAGTTCGCAGCCCTGGGGCTGGCAGCTTGTACTCAGGTGTCAGCAAACTGGGTTCACGGCGTCCATCCTTGGCGTCAGTCAACTGATGGGAATTATCTAAGGAATAATAGGTACAAATATTGTTGCTGCGGTCTTAGAAGGTTATACAATGTGATGATCCCTGCTGGAACTCGGAAATTGCGCCGATTGCAGTAGTGTATTTTCCGTCAGCGGCCGTGAGGCCGCTCAGGTCCCGATGTGGCACAAGACGTGCTGAGCTAGACCATCTAGAACACCACCACAGGAAGCCTCGCCAGTGCTGCTTGCAAGACCTCGCAAGGCCGAACTGTCGAGGTCGAACCCGGAGGCGGCTTTCCTACCTCCCCTATGGTAGGTTTTCGCTAAGCACGCGGTACAAGTGACTCTGGCTGGCCCCCACGGCAAATTCCCCAAACATCCATCCAGCATTTCTCGAAGCAGTGCTGTTAATGGTGCAACCGGTGCGTGTGGACACCTCAAACTGCTAAAGTAGTGCATGTGACTGGGCCGCACTAAACCACCAGTCCATTTGACTAGGCCACACTAAACTAACGTCTGTGCATAGCGAGTGGCCACCCCAGGCGAGTGGCCACCCCAGGCGAGTGGCCACCCCTCCTCAGGTCTATGGCATCAATTGCTCCTACGCTACACCACAACGCCTCAAATCAATTAAAATCACTCGTCATCGTTTGAAGAGGACGATGGAATAGCTACTTGGCATGTTCTTGCGTTGTGCCCGCTTTGTCCACAGATGCTACAGCAGCGTTTCTTCTGCGCCGACCCACTTACACGACCTGCATTCTCCTGCATTTCCTGCTTCAGCTGCGAATCGACCTCTCTCTGCATAACTAGGTCCTGTCCTTGACCTAGAGTCATGCTCTGGCTTTCTCGAAGACGTATTTTCTTTGCCCTCCGACGCTTGCTAAGTGTCGCATTCTCCCCTTCGAGCATCCTCATCCTCGCTTCCATTAGGACGAACCGGTGCATAATTCCCTTCGCCCCCTTAGCAAAATGCTCCACGGCTTCGATAATTGACGTCGGAGAGCTTCCCTGATGGCGAGAGATGCGGCCTTTAATGAAATCAGATTGTGAATTGGCTTCTCTGGCGGTTGTGGGCGTCTTGGAGACCCAAGTCTCGGCCCCGCCGTGTGACGTCCCGGGAGGCGTTGAAGTCTTCAATTTCACATCAAGCTTCGACAGGACTGCTGCAGGGTCATGTGGCACAAGTCCAGCTCCTCGGAAGCCCCCCCGAATGTTTTCGGGGGTCATTGCTAGCTGGAATGCTGCCAGAAACGCCGGGAAGAAGTCTTCCTTGGTAATGTGTGTTGTACCTGCCTTCATCTTGATCTCAACTTGCCGACCGTACGCTTTCTTCAGCGGGCCAAAGCAACCAACATCAAGAGGCTGGAGTAGATGGGACGAATGAGGGGGCATACAGAGCGTAATGATCTTGTTGTCCTTGCAGTAGAGCTCAAAGTCGACTGAGAGGTGACTTTCATGGCCGTCCAGGACGAGTAGGCGAAATGCGCCCGAAGTCCGGGACTTGGTATGCTCGTTGAAATGCCGAATCCAATCCAGACCAATCTCATTTGTCGTCCAGCCGTTTGGAGACGTTGCGATTCTCCAGTCGCGAGAAATCGCGTCGTCTTGATACCAGGTCGAGAGATGGTATTTGCCCGAAACGACGATAAACGGCGGGACGCAGAAACCCAACGCGCCGACGCCCTGGATCACCGTGACCCATTCCCGATTGCCTGGTTGCCTCATCTTCACGTTGGAGCGTCTTTCCGAGCTAGTGACAACAATCCCGTTGGCGATAACGCCCATCTGAAAGCCGGTCTCGTCAAAGTTGTAAATGTCCGCGTCGGCAATCCCGTACTTCGCGACCACATTCCGCACGAGGCAAAACCACGCGTTTATCGCGTCCGGATCTTCGCATTGGGCTCTCTTATAGTCATATCTGCGAGAGAAACGCGTCCGGAGCTCTGGTTGGCGCTTGACGAAGTTTGAAGCCCATCGTGGTCCCACGCGTGGCGCGCCACGGTCTCGGAGCAGGCGATTCGCCATGTCTCCAACCTCACCCAGCCGGGGAGGGTAAGATCGCGCATCTAGGTCGAGGACATACTCGACAATCGTCTTTTCTTCTAGCTCCGTCAATTTCGCAGAATTGCCGCCCGCTGAAGCTCACAAGCGACGGGCCAGAATCAAAGAGGCGGCCAGGACCCACTTCCCAGGCAACGCAACGGTTTCCCTTCCGTGCAACATTTCCCCGTCCACGCAACGCTTTCCCTTCCATGAAACGCTTTCCCTTCCACGCAACGCTTTCCCTTCCACGCAACGTTTTCCCTTCCACGCAACGCGTTCCCTTCCACGCAACGCTCCCCCCGTCAAAGTAACATTTTCCCTTCCGCGCAACATTTTCCCTTCCGCGCAACGCTTTCCCTTCCACACAACGCTCCCCCGTCAAAGCAACGCTTTCCCTTCCGCGCAACGATCGAGCCTCTTCGATGCGACGCTCAATCAACGCGACGGATCCCGTCAACGCGACGCTACACTCAGTCAATCACACATCCTCTCAGCACCCTCGCGCGACTAGCGACCCCGTCCAGCACTTGCGAGTCTCCTCTCGACCACGGATACGAGATCGGAGCTTGCTATCATGGAACCCGTGCTCTGCATTTGTGGGCAATTCTACACAGCAAGTGGCCACAGAAGTCATCGAAAGAAGGCGCACTTTGCTGCGAAACTATCTTCGTACCACCACAACACAACAGGCCATAACGGTGAAGAGGTTAGTGTCGAACAATATTCCGTTCCAGGCCGACGGTGTGTCCCGACCCACTTGGGCACCGCTGTCGTGTATATATTACCCGGACCTTCGTCCTCTTAACCTGAGCAGTGATCAAGGCCAATACAACCAGTAAATCTCACATTTTGACAGTTAGCACATGGACAAAGAGACAATCTCGTTATCGCGAGAACGTAGAGTGCGAGCGCGGGTGCGGGTCGACTCTCCAACGTGACAGGATGAAAAGACATCACAAATCAGAACACTATGTGCATCGAGTGCGGTCGAATATTCATCTCCATCGGCAAGAAAGAGCACGAGCACCGCACTAAATACGCCTCTTACATGGTGGTTCCTTTGCTTGACCGGGAGCAGCCAGGTGCTGTTGCGGAGAGATCGACACAGAGGACATACGAGCCACAATGCCTCGCGAGAGCATTGAGACTGCCCAAATGCGCAACAAGTATGGTTCCCTGTGTCACAGCACCATCGCGACTTTGTCTAAGACACTCACGTGAGCACAGACCATTAGCGCACCATAAAGCGGTAGTCTAGATAGCTTCCTCTTCCATCCTCCTTAAGGCACAACTACGTTATTGCCCGCACCCTAGATTCGCCCCGTGATAGTTTGTGCCTTCCTTTTTGGTTGCGCCGCTGTCTATCTTGTACGCGGCCCAGCCACCACGCCTGAAAGGGGCGACCTTAGAACCACGAAGTCTCGCGACTGACGCGCCGCGATTGAGACCATCCACGAAAACACCCACAGCGCGATTGACACGTCGCGATTGAGACCATCCACGAAAACACCCACAGCGCGATTGACACGTCGCGATTGAAGATACCCACGAAGACACCTACAATGGCCCAGGAAACCGATACTCCCGCCTGGAAGGCCAGTCTTTTAGAAGGCATTACGGCATTCCCCCATGTCTACACCATTGTTACCTGCGCCGACACTACCCACGATCTGTCCCCGGTCTTTGAAGCCGACAAAGATGCATACTACGCCAGACAGGTACAGGAGTACTGCGAGCACATCCAGTCATCCCTCCACGCCAAAGCCAGCATTTTCCAGGAGGAAGTTCAGACCCTCCGTGACGAGAATCGCGACCTGAAGAAGGAGGTTGCCACACTCAACAAGGTGATCGATCGAGTCGGCGCTCCTAAGCATACCGATGGCCAGCTTCTCCGTCGCCAGACCCGAGACCACCCCACGTTTAATGCCACCGAGAAAGATATCGAGAAGCGACAAGAAGAGTATGTCGGCTGGCGCTCCAAGGCTATGCGCAACTTAGCCGTGGATAAGACTATCTACAACACTGAGTTCCGCCGTTTGCAATACATTGGCAGTATGCTTGATGGCGGCGCCTACACGCTTGTCCGCCAGAGCCTAGATGCGATTACAATGAACCCCGACGATACAGAACTATGGGAATGGAAGACTGCCGACGACCTCATTGAGTTCCTTAACGGCCAATACGAAACCATCGACCTCGATCGCACTGCCAGCCGCAACTTCGACAACTATTTCATGACGAACAAGCCCTTCGAGAATTTTATCGCCGAGTTCAATAAGCTTGCAACCCTCGCTGGCAAGACTGATAAGCAGAAGGTTGAAGCCCTCCAACTCAAAGTATCCAATGAGGTCATCGACGAAGTCATGCACCGCAGCGGCAAACCTGGGAATGACGACTGGCCTGGATGGAAAAAGCTGTGCCAGGACGTCTACAACGACCTTGAGCAGAGCAAACACATCAGGAAGATGCGTAGCCGACGTGAGCCCGGCCATCGCACCGCCCCTGAGAACCCCCGCCCAAACATCCCGGCAGCTCCAGCCGCGCCCACTGCTGACGCTGGCGAGCCCATGCAACTTAGTACGTCCTCGACCTCCGAAGCTCGCCGACGCGAGCGCCAGGAACGGGGCCTCTGTTACTACTGTGGCGGAACCCACAGGATCCGCGACTGCCAGGAGAAAATGAACAACGATGCCAAGTACAGCGTTCGGAATAACACGCCACGCAGTGATGCCGCTCGTGGTCGTGGCCACGGCCGTGGCAGCTACTACTCCCCTCGTCCCTCGTCCCAGGTCCCGAATGCAACACACCAACCCCAGCCCCAGTACCGACAACTCCAAGGCTTCCCACCGGCCCAGCAATACTACGCGCAGCCCCCCTACCTTAGTCCTACCTTCAACCGCCTTCACTCCATGGACCAAGGCTTTATCGAGTCTGACACCAGCAGCTTAACCGACGCCAGATCAACCCCAGACACAGATAGATCCCAGGGAAACGTCTAACCTCCGGGCACCGTCGCGCCCGGAGGTCTTCAGGAACACCTACAAGCTTATTGCCATTGTGGATCCGCAAAGCTATTTGTGGCGATGAACCTCTCATTCTCAGGTCCATAAATAGCAAGTCGCTACTCATTCAAGCCACACTGTTCCCTGCGCACCAACAACCCGTACAAGTGAATAGCTTAGTCGATAGTGGATGCTCCGCGCGGGCATTCGCCGACCGCGGCTTTATACGCACTAATAAGATCCAAACCGAGAAGCTACCAAAGCCACGCACCCTGATCCTTGCCGATGGGAAAGTCGCTGACAATATTACCCACTATGTCATCCTCCCCGTGAGTATGGGGAATCACATCGAAGCTTGCGTCTTTTTTGTTACCACGCTATCCCCAGACACTCCGCTTATTTTTGGACTCCCCTGGCTTCAACGTCACAACCCCACAATCGACTGGGCGAGAATGACCCTACTTTTCCAGTCACAGTATTGCCTTACTCGCTGCTGCTCTTCACCATGTTTCGCACCGGCGGTACCCAGTCCCAGTCCCAGGCCACACGACATTGCGCCCCCTACCGAATTCCAGCCCTCCCGCCAGCGGGATCAGGCCTCCGTCGGGGACGCTGAAGATGAAGGTTGCGGGAGTGGTGATTCCATACGAACCGCTTCTTCCTACCGGCTGCCCTCTGTCGAAGACAGCAACGACGAGGAGCCTCACCCCGAGGGAAGAGTGGAACTAGATATCCCCCAGACTCTCACTCCCGGCCAAGACCACTTCCGCACTTTTCGACCGAGCCATTTTCCGCCGGAGCCTGAGACCCGGGCCCGGATGATCCCCAACAGGCCACAGTTAAAGCCAGCACCGGTCACCCTGAAGGCAGGCAGTCGGCGTCCAGTACACCAGGAACATCATGCCCCGCCAATGCCGCAGCTCAGCGTGCCAATTCCACCCACGCCGAAGGGGGCGCGCCCGCCTGACCCATATGACCGGCCTGATCTGTCTGATATCAAGATGTTAGCCGCCGCCAACTTCCTCCAGTTCTGCAAAGGCGGCGCGACCCAGTGTATGAAGATTACATGGCCTGAACTCGACGCTATCCAGACGGAAACCCCCTTGATAAAACTCCCCGACTTGCCGGAGAGCGTGTTCCAAGACATCCTCGAAAAACGCGGCGACCACGCAGCCGTCTCCCAACTATTCCCTAGTGCGTTCCAGGAATTCCTTGATGACTGCTACAGTCAGGAACACCTGCGACGCGTGACGGACGCCGACGTCGATAAGTTCTTGAAAGGGAAACCGGATCTCTCCCACGAAGACATTAAAGCAAGACTTCCTGAGTGGCTGCAAGATAAAATGACCGGGTTCCTGCCCCATCTAGCGAATGAATTACCCCCACGACGCAGCTGGGACCATACAATCGAACTTATCCCTGGCAAGGAGCCTCCATATCAGAAGAACCGCCCGTTATCCCCCAGAGAGCTCCTTGTTGTCCGGAAGTGGCTTGATGATAACCTGACCAAGGGATTCATCCGCGAGTCGCGCGCCCGATGTGCTGCACCCCTTCTCCTGGCCGCGAAACCTGGTGGTGGCGTACGTATCTGTCAGGACTACCGCGGACTCAACTCGGTCACAATCAAGAACAGGTACCCGCTGCCACTGATCCGCGAAACCTTAGACGCTCTCTGCCACGCCAAGTACTATACAAAGCTGGATGTTATCGCTGCCTTCAATAAGCTACGCATTGCCGAGGGGCACGAGTGGAAAACCGCATTCATCACACGCTTTGGCCTTTTCGAGTCATTAGTCATGCCCTTCGGTCTCTGCAACGCCCCCGCTTCGTTCCAACACTATATCAACCATACTCTGTACGACCAGCTCGATAAGATCTGTACGGCCTATCTCGACGATGTCTTAGTCTATTCACAAACGCGCAAGGAACACCGCCAACACGTCCGCGAGGTTATAGACCGCCTGATAGAAGCGGGCTTGCAAATCGATATCAACAAATGCGAGTTTGAAACAACAAAAACCAAGTACCTGGGACTCATTATAGCTAGTGATGGCATCCAGATGGACCCAGACAAAGTGGCGACGGTTACTGGGTGGGAGAAGCCCGCCAACGTGCGCGAACTCCAACGTTTCCTCGGATTCGCAAACTTCTACCGCCGCTTCATCCGGGATTTCTCCTCAATCTGTCGGCCCCTGAACGACCTCCTGCGGAAAGAGTCAGCCTGGTGCTGGGCCGAACGGCAGCAGCACGCCTTCATGCAACTGAAGACCGCTTTCACCACAGGTCCCGCCCTTGCCTTTTTTGACTACAACCGGAAAACTGTCCTGGAAACAGATGCTTCCGATTGGGCCTCTGGTGGAGTACTGTCTCAGTATGACGACGATGGCAGCCTACGACCTGTCGCGTACTTCTCTTCTAAGCACTCCGCAGCCGAATGCAATTACGAGATCTATGATAAGGAACTACTCGCTATCATCAAAGCCCTAGAAGAATGGCGACCGGAGCTCCAAGGGAATGCGTCAGAGTTCGAGATCATGACAGACCATAAGAACCTCGAGTACTTCACAACAACCAAGGTACTGAATCAGCGTCAGGTTCGCTGGTCCGAGTTCCTCTCTCAGTTCAACTTCCGCATCATCTACCGCCCAGGGTCCAAGGCCGTTCGACCGGACGCTCTTAGTCGCCGATCTCAGGATGTGCCGTCCAAATCTGACGTTGACGACGATCGCCTGAAACAGCGAAGGAAGACCCTGCTACCCCGGGACAGGTTCGACCCGTCCGCTCTCGCAGACTTACTCAGCGACATTGACGACACGACTCCCATGGCAGCGGCGCCCGCGACCACCCTTACTCCGGATTTGGAGAGACCCATTGACGACATTATTGACCAGGCATATAACAACTCTGACCTCGCCCAGACTATGCTGACAGCACTACAAGACCCCAACGTCAAACGTTGGCCCAAATCGGTTCGCAGAGAGCTACGAGTAGCCATGCAGGATTGCCAAATCCGGGGTAACCGGATTTACTACCGGGACCGCCTGTTCTTACCCCCCACCGACGAAGCCAAGATCCAAGTTATTTACAGAACGCACTCATCGGGACCAGGAGGGCACCCTGGCCGTGTCAAAACACTCGACTTAATCACGCGGACATATTGGTGGCCACGAATGTCACAAGATGTCGAGATCTTCGTGAAAGGATGTGACCTCTGTGTGCGCACGAAGACATCTCGTTCTGCCCCGCCTGGATTCTTACAGCCGCTGCCCGTCCCGTTTCGTGCCTGGTCAGATATCTCTGTTGATTATATCACGCCCCTGCCCGACTGCAAGCACTTTCAGTCTGTCTATAAACATATCCTGGTAATTGTGTGCCGTCTAACTAAGATGCGTCACTTCGTCGCCACACGAACCCTTAACGTTGATGAGCTTGCCGACGCGTTTGTAAGCAGAGTCTATGCGTTACACGGGGCCCCAGACAATATCGTCTCCGACCGGGGCCCCCAGTTTGTATCCGAATTCTGGAGACAGCTATCCAGACGACTTGGCATTTGCCTGAAGCATTCTTCGGCCTACCACCCCGAGACGGACGGTCAGACAGAGCGCATGAACTCAGGGGTAGAGCAGTACCTCCGCGCGTTTATGAGCTTCCACCAAAACGACTGGGTTGACTGGCTTCCGCTGGCTGAGTTTGCCGCGAATAATGCCACATCAGACACAACTAGCGTCTCGCCGTTCTTCGCAAACTATGGCTTTCACCCGCGCCTTGGCATAGAACCCGCAGATCCATGCCCGCCGAACCTCTCCATGGCACAGAGGAGAGGGTTCTATAAGGCTAACATTGTGGCCGAGCGATTCGAGCGGATCCTCGACCAGCTACGCGCCCTAGCCCATCAGTCTATAAACCGATACGAACGGAATGCCAATGAGTCCCGCACGGAGTCTCCTATATACCATGTCGGTCAGGAGGTATGGTTGAGTACCAAATACCTTAAGACCAACCGACCAATGAAGAAAGGAGATGACAAATGGACGGGACCTTATAAGATCCTTAGCGTGTACCCACGCGCATGTCGCCTCGAACTCCCCGACCGCATCCGCATATTTCCCGTGTTCCACAACTCACTGTTGCGACCAGTCTCCACAGACGAAGACGGGAACCGCATGGGGCTCCCTGGCCAGGGTGAGATTAATGAAAATGAGTCCCGGAACATCCGCGGCCGCATCCTCGAGCGGGACGACGAAACGGAAGAGGTGGTAGAGAAATGGCTATTTGATTCGATCCTTGACTGCCGTAATAAGGACGGCTTACAGTACCTCGTCAAGTGGAAACACCATGCCCCAAGCTGGCAACCAGCATCAGATCTGAAGGGACAGGACGACACACTCTTAGAATTCCACCGCGAGCATCCTGACAAGCCCGGCCCCCCTACCTGGGTGAAGAAGCCCCCAGCTCAACCAAGACGAAGCCTCCGCCTACGACGAGTACCACTCCCAACGGCCAAAGGAGTGTCCTTCGCAGCGACACAACTGGTGAAGCAGATCGGGGTCCATTTTCGGTAGCTTTGTTTCTGTCGCTGTGGTTTAGAACCATTCGAGGACGAATGGTGTTTAGAGGGGGGATACTGTCACAGCACCATCGCGACTTTGTCTAAGACACTCACGTGAGCACAGACCATTAGCGCACCATAAAGCGGTAGTCTAGATAGCTTCCTCTTCCATCCTCCTTAAGGCACAACTACGTTATTGCCCGCACCCTAGATTCGCCCCGTGATATGCGCAATTAGCCGTGCCCACAGCAGTGGCAGGGTCATACTGGCCGCGGCAACAAGTCCAATTGGCGCCGTTACAAGCCGCGACAACCGCAACCGCGCCCATCAAGGACCTTTTCCAGTAACTGCCTTCCCGACATGCCCTGGCCATGCTGACGGACTTGGGGGCGTGACGTTCGGGGGGGTTACAATACTGTACTTGCCGAGTCCTATGCTCTTTCCAGTTCTGGCCGCGTTTTGCTGCAGGATGCCCGCCAGTTGATGCGGGATGCCGCCAGTCAGCCCCACTGCTTCGTCCAGTTCTGGCCGTGTTCTGCTACTGGATGCCGCCAAATTACGCGGGATGCCACCATCCTACACTCCGTTCGGGATGCCGCCAATTGATGCACGAAGGATGCCTTCAACCAGCCGCACGGGCTGTACAGTAGTCCTGCAAGTTAGCTGCTACATCTAAACGCTCCCTTAATCCACTTTTGGTCAACTACTGGGGAATAGATATAGCACCGTGGCTGGGAATGTTTGAGAGCGAAAGGCAAGAAGTGGATAGCACGAGATGCAATCGCTTTGTGAAGAGGACACGACCAGCTCGCCCCAATGGGGACGAGCCGTGCTACCGCGACGTCCGATTCTGGACGCCCGGTTATGTGGGGTGATGCATGCCACAATGTAGCCTGAGCCTCAGGGGCCCTGTCGCCCGCAGGCGACGACCAGAAGTCCAAGCTGTCACCCAGTCGTAGACGATGCAAGAGGGCAGTTCGTCTGGTTGTCCATATTTTACAGGCCCCCCCCGTGCAAGTCGCTGATGTGGTTTCTTCCGCATCATCGCGTCGACATATGGCCGCGGCCAAGTGTCATGTTCTTGACGTCGTTGCGCGGTCTCCCGCTGCATCGTCTGGTTGCAGACGCCCGATCTCAGTGGTGGGGGCGTCCGTCCAGTTCCTGGTGGTCAGTGATGTGGAGCTCGCGTCGTTTTCCTGGTGCGCAGGTCTGCTCCCAATCACGAAGCAGCTTACGTCCAATTCTGTGTGTGTGTGTGTGTGTATTTTTCGTCCAGCGGCCGTGAGGCCGCTCAGGTCCCTTTGGGGCACAGGACGTGCTGGGCTAGTGGGTCCATCCTACGTTATCGATACAGGTTCTGGTGGGTCTCAGAGATTACCTCCAGGTGTCCCCTCCCCTCATCTTCCCATCCCGAAAAGTAAACAAACCACCATCCAGCATTTCAACGGCTCTGAGGCGCTCCAATTCGTGCTCGGTGCCCGTCAGCGGGTCGTCCAAGCGCGGCATCTAAGTGCCGTATTCTACTGGCCTCGAGAGAGGCCGTCGTCGGAGACTGCGAGAGCAGGCTCAATTGACCCGGGCGGGCAAAGGGTGTTGCAACACCCTCCGCCTAGACGGGTCACAGAGTGAGAAGTGACAAAAGAAAGAAAGGGAGCGAGCACCGTCCGCCTAGTGGCGAGGACACGACCATTCGAAGAACGAGCTTGCCTTCGCCAGCTTGACGAACTTGTTGAAGTCTCTGCCTATTGCACGATTGACTGCCGCAGTCGGTGAGGGTGCCAGCCTCATCCGATGTCGCGGCAGAATCTTTCGGCAATAGAAGAGATGACTTGGCTCTTTTCGTCGGCCACATGAGCATAACAGCCGCGCGTCGTCGTGGTTGAATCTCTCGTGGTAGTCGGCAAAGTCTCCGTGACGAGACCGTGCCGCGAGCAGGTGGTGGAGCAGTGGTCGTGGGAGCTCTAGCTCTGGTGGGCAGCCGATGGCAGGCTTGAGATGCAGTGGCTTGTACTGGTCGGGTGCAGAGGCGTCCCACCAGGCTTCAAAAGCGTCTCTGGGCTGCTGCCGGGCAGTCCTGCGCAAATGAGCGAGTGTCGGGAGAGCGTCTGCTGGTTCGGGCAAGGAGGTGGCCGCCTTCGCTAAGGCGTCCGCCTGCTCGTTGCCCGCAATGTTGGTGTGGCCGGGGATCCAGCGGACCTCGACGGCGCCATGTGTCGTGGCCAAAGCCTGAAACTCGAGGAACACTTCCTGAGAAGAGTCCGCGGGCATGCCTCTCAGGCAGATTGCGGCCCCCAGATTATCGAGACACACGAAGATGCGTCGTGGGCTAGGGAGGTTCAGTGCAGCACGCAATCCCTCAAGGGCGCCCTTAGCTTCGGAGTCGAAGACCTCCGCTGGGCCAAGGCGGCCGTTGCCAGTCGTCAAGGTATGTCCATCGCGATGGACTACATAGCCGTACCCAGCGGCCTTCTCTGTCGATAAGGATCCGTCTGAGTAGACGACGAGCGTCTCACTCGGGATAGACCGGAGCCATTCCAGGAAGTCTTCTGCAGAGTCGTCTTTCGACGCGGTCTGTAGGGGCGTCGCGTGCTCGTCGAAATGGCGGGGGAGGAGCAGTGGTCGTGTGCTGCGCGGTAGCAGCTGGTCGCTGCGTCTGAGTCTAGTCCGGAAAACCTCGCGAGGCATCTGGTACTTCAGCTTGATTGACCTCTGGATGGTCCGCGGCTTCGGCTGCAGTGTGCGTTTTGCCAGCGGGTGTGCCTCATCCACACGCTTAAGGCGGGCTGCGAAGCGTATCCGGCGAGTTTCGAGCAACTGGGCGATCGGCGGGATGCCACTCTCACGATGCAGCGCGGCGATAGGCGTCGTCCTCCAGACTGGCAGAACGGCACGCATAGAGTTGTGAAGCGACTTGTTCATCTTCCGCAGCAGCTGTTGGATTCCCGAGGGGCCCTCTTTCGTGGGCTGGCGCCAGCGAGGGCTGCTCAATCCAGGGTACCAGGCCTCGACGCCATGGAGCAGCTCCGGCTCGACACAAGCTCGTACGGCTCTTTGCATAGCGCTCGGAAGTGGGCCATGTTTGGTGTTGGCGAGTCCTCGCAAGTGGTGTGCCACGGCTTGCGCCTTAGCTGTCCATTTCTCGACGTGGGTCTTGAACGTCAGAGTGCTGTCGAGCCAGATGCCTAGCCAGCGCATCGCTTTTTCCGGGCGTCTCTCGCCTTCGTGGAATATCGGCGGCGACACCTTGGGTTTGGTTCGGCAGAAGTGCATGACCTCGGTTTTTGCAGGGTCGAAGCTTATTCCGTTGGCGGCGCCCCATGTTACGAGCTCGCTGACATAGCGCGACGCCCGGTCGGCCGTCGTCTCCAGCGAGCCTCCTACGCATAGGATGCCAGTATCGTCGGCGTAGCCGAATCGACCCGTCGGATTGCCCAGGCGATAGATCGGCTCGGTGTACAGCAAGAAAAGGATAGGCGAGACGGGCGAACCCTGCGGCAGCCCGCACTGGAGTGGGGAACTGGGTGTCGTAATGTCCTGATATCGCACGCACGCCGAGCGGTCGGACATGAACGAGCCAGCCCACCGTGCGAGATGCTCAGGCCATCCCTGCTGGCGGAGGCGGAGGATCAGTCGGTTGCGGAGGACGGTATCAAAGGCCCCCTGGATATCCATTGTCACCAGCGTGGCGACCTGTCCGCGAGCGAATGCTTCTTCGATGTCGTGCACGAGAGCAGCCACGAGGTCGACAGCGGACCTCTTCGGCAGGGCCCCAGCTTGTTGCGGATGGAGCACACCATAGTGGATGGACGCCCACGCTAGGCGACGTGCGATGAGCCTCTCAAGACCCTTGCCTAGGCAGGAGAGCAGCGAGATTGGTCGCCAGGCGCGTGGTGTCGACAAATTCCGACGACCCGGCTTCGCTATCATGACCACCTCTGCCTCTCTGAATGGTTGCGGATGGTGACCGAGTCGGAGACATCCCTCGTATAGACTACGGACATGCTCACCGATAATATGCCAGGCCGCTTTGAGCATCTTGACAGTGATGTTGTCAGAGCCGGGGGATGTGTTTCCCGTGCGGATGGTCGCGTCCTGCACCTCGGCTAGTGATACATCTTGAGCGAAAGGTATCGGTCTTGTCGCGGTGACTGGGACCCACGGGTCGGGTATGTCGTCTTCCGCCGTTCGTCTTTCCAGCGTGGCTCGTCGAAGGGCATTCGCTTTGTCGAGCTGCGTTTCGTATACTTCGCCATCTACCTCGAGCGGCGGTGGTTGGAAGGCACCTGGAGACTTCAGCCAGCGGACGGCTTTAAACACAGACGCACTGTCGTTGAAGCTGTCGATGAGTTTGCGCCAGTATAGCCGTTTAGCTTGCCGGACAACCTTCTGGAAGTCCTTCTTGGCGAGCTGAACGTCCCGACAAAATCCAAGGGGATAGACTCTTCTGATCGCGCGGTATTCCGCTGCGGCGAGCCGGCATTCCTCGGTCCACCATGGGGCGCTGCGTCCTTGCTTTCGAACGGGGCGACCGGCGACCTTCGCCGCCGCTTGGAGGAGGCGCACCAGGGCGGATGCAAGAGCATCAAGGTCATGGATAGTTGTCGTCGGGGCTGGAATGTCCACTGACCCATACTGGACGAGATCTACGAACCGCTTGATCTCGTCTTCCGTCGTGACGCGGACTTTTCCAGGTGGTATTGGCGCTACGCCCACCTCCGGAAGCGCTATGCTGAGCGTGAAGTGGTCGGAACTAGTGGCCAGATGGTCCTCCACGACCGCCTCGGAGAGTGGTACATTCGAGAAGGCAAGGTCTATGGTATTCCCATGCGGGTTTGTGGGCACGTCGGTCGGATTGAGCAAGCTGAGGCGATTCTCTGCTGCCCAGTGAGCGATGTCGTCGCCCCGGCCATCGAGACGACCGGTCTGCCAGCTGTAGTGTTTAGCGTTGAAGTCTCCCGCGACCAAGCACCTGCTCGGCGGGCTCCAGGCTAGGAGTATGTCAAGGGCCGCGTCGAAGTCAGGCTGTCGGTAGCAGTTGACTATCGTCGTATTGTTGATGGTGAGCCAGAGAATGTCACGAGTTGTCGCCGGACGTCGTTGGTCGGCCGTTAGGCCGGGGCGTCGCCGGACGTATGTCATGACTCTTGGGCGGGTAGTATTGTTGGTCCAGCTATCGACTGGAGAAAAGGTATCATATGCTGGGTGGGTTTTGGTGAGACAGCGGCCATATTTCGCTTCTGTCCACGGCTCCTGCAATAAGACGACGTCGTACTGTTCGGCGTCGGCCAGGGCGAGGGCACAGTCATGAGCCGGCGGGATCTTGCCCACGTTCGCTTGGAAGATACGCAGGTTCTTCTTGCCGTTTTGTTGAGTACGGGAATATCGCGTCATTGATCGTGCGAGACGGGATCGATGGGGTCGATGCGTCGTTTCTTGGAAGGAGAGGCCGGTCTGCTCACGGGCCGAGGAGTCGTGTCCACGATGATGAATGGCGGAGTTATAGTCATAGTTGGGCTGAGGGTCGAGGTTTCGCTCTCCGCTCGTAAGGTTTCGACTTCGGGCTCGTGTTGTTTGTCGTCGGGCTGGGGAGCGCTGGGGGGCGTGCTGCCGGGCGTGCTGCCTGGCGTGCTGCCAGGGGCAGAAGGGCTAAGGCGGTCGTTCGCCTCAGGCGCGGTCAAGGGCGCGGGTCCGGGTGAGGGGCTCACGGCCTGAGGCGGTCCTCCGTCCGATCGGGAGAGCGCCTCCGCCTGTGCCGTGTTTTGCTTTAGCTGGGCGGATAGCTGAGCGCCCATTTCTCGGACGCGGGTTTTCTCTTCCTTGGTCAATCGGCGGAAAGCGCCATGGGACCGTATGGGACGTGCCGGGCATTTCAGGAAATCTGCGGCATGCGGTCCGAGGCAGTTGCCACACTGCTCCGGCGCTGCGCAGGAGGAGTCGTCGTGTCCGGCCTTGCCGCATCGCTTGCAGGACGGTCGGCGGTCGCAGCTATGTCGGGCGTGAAAGTCCCAGCATTTGTCGCATTGGCGGGGCGCTACCGGTTTGTCGATGTATCGGGCCAGTCTGCTGGAGCCGAAAAGCCGCCAGGGTTTCTGCGTGGGTTTGAGGAAAGACACGAGGAGTGTCTTGACAGGAAAATCGTTCGAGTCGTGACGACTAGGGCGGATGTTGACGGCCGTCTGGCCGGTTTGGCAGGTAATTTCGCCTTTGACGGCTTCGTCGTAGTCGGCTTCGTTGCCTTGGAGATCAGTGAGCCTGCGAGGACAATTGGATACCACGTAGGTGTACCATTTCTTGCTGACTTCAACGGATTCCGCGCCGAGATCGTCAGCCCATTCGGATTGGCGCTGGACGAGGAGGTCTCTAGTGGTTGCATCGGCCGTGCGAATAGCCCAGCCCGAGTTCACGGGAAAGGCTGCCGGGATTTGGTGGAGGTCGATGCCGACTTTCGCGGCGACGTGGGTCCGGATCGCGTACGATTCGAACTTCCTCGCCGGTGCTTCGGCGTCAAGTCGCACAAAGACCCGGAGGTCCTCTTTCGGTGGGGCGGGGATTGGTCGTCCCTGGAGACGTATTTCGCCTGTTTGTTGTGGTGCAGATGGCGGGGCCTCTACAGAAGGGGCGGTGGCGTGGCTCGCAGGGGCCTGGAGAGGACTGCGACCGGCGGCGACGCTGCTGTACGTCGGCGCTGTCACGGGCGGCAGTATCGACAGAGACTGGCGCCAGAAGTCGAGGAAGCTGGTGGCGAATTGATTCGCGAAAGTATGCTCAATCCCAGACGTGAACTGCTTCGCGGCCTGGTCGAATGATTCACAGAATGCATGAAAGACTGCTAGTTTGGCGTTGTAGGCATCCGTTTGCTCTTGTGCGACCCTGTTGGCGCCTTCGACGATAGAGACGGGCTCCAGAATGGGTTCTAGCGAGGGCCTATACGGCGAGAATGCAGGCTGCGCGACTTCCGTAGCAGTAGAGTGGGCGAGTCGGAGTAGAGGCGAAGACGGCGTCTGGGCCGGTCGCCGTGGCGCCGGCGAGACACCGATCGGCCGGTCGACGACCGGAGAACTGTTTCGGAGCTGGGCAGCACGGGCCCGGTCGGCAAAAGTTAAGGGAATGTGATTATCCAGATCAAAGGGATCTGAGCCGGCATGCGAGCCCATGGCAGTTGCCATGGCCGCTGCCAGAGCCAGCGCAGCGCGCGGCTCGCAAAGTTGGTGGTGCAGTTGTTAGTCAAATTGGTGTAAAATACGCTACTTTCTTAACAATTGCATGCCAAGAAAGTATGATGACAAAGGAAGGTGGTAGGGTCCTAGGTACCCACTATCCAGCCTGTGTAGGGTAGCGTCCGCCTCAGCGCAGGCTGAATGCTCATCACCATGCCCGCGGATCTTTTCTACCCGAACACCAAACTGGCGCGAGATTGACACAAGGTGATGGGTCCAGGGCTCGCCAATCTTTCAAGTCAGTGGACATGGCTCATGTTCGGCAGCCTAATTGGCTAGAGGGTCAAAGATTCAGGCAAACTGGAATTTGAAGGCAGAGTCCAAATCGTGGCGCGTTTCACGCGTAGGCGCGATCTGTTATAAGTCGGCAGTCGCCCACTTTACCAGGCCGAACTCACGGACGCGGGCTCGGCGAACGATCTAAGTTACGGCCCCCTTCTCTATCTTCAACTATTGTCTGCATGCCGTATCAACCGCATCATGTCTTCCCTCGTGGATCATTCCGAGACTGCTAGTGCAATTGGCAGCACCAGCCCACTTGATGATTCGGACCTTCCTATCGACACAGCTAGCCTCTCGTCCTTGGCGCCATCGTCTTCGCCCCCCCTTGGCGTGTGCCGCAAAACGACGTCTCCCATCTGGCAGTACTGTCGAAAAGAAGAAGGCAAGAGTGCTCCGACTGCTTGGCTCGATTCCAACGGCACAAAATGGTGGCACTGCCAGCCCTGCTTCGACAAGAAAAGGATGAAGAGATACAACTACTCCGGAGGGTCGTCTGCCATCGTCAGCCATTTGCGAAAGGAGCACAGTATCATGCTCTCGAGCAGACAAGAGGCCAGGCGCAATGCCACACAGAGCCGTCTGGGGGATATCACCGCCTTCCTGGGCCATGATGCATTGCCTGCAACCAAGAAACGCAAAGCGACAGCAGAGCCAGATGCGCTAGACCAAGCCACCCTGCGCGAGCTATACTGCCGCTACACCGTAGCCTGTAGCCTCCCCTTTGCTCATGTTGAGCAGCCGGCATTTCGAGACCTCATCCGGTATATTCGCCCGGTCGCTGATGATTTGCTCCCAATGTCTGGGAGTACGGTAAAGATCGACTTGCAAAATGCGTACGACAACAAAAAGGAGTTTGTCAAGCGCGCTCTGCAGAATGCCCTTTCTTCGATTCACATCGTTCCCGACAACTGGACGTCGCCAAATTGTTTGGGTGTCATAGGATTCACAGCCCAGTTCGTCACGGAAGATCACGGCCTACAGTCCATCGTTCTGAGAATAAGAGAGCTGGATGGCCAGCACAGTGGTGAGAACATGGCAGACGCGATCATGGAGTTTATACGGGAATACGGGATAGCGTCCAAGGTGGGGTATTTTATGATGGATAATGCCAGCAACATGAATACCATGATCGACAAAGTTTCTGACGAGCTGGAGCACGAGTTCGACGTCTTCTACGATCCACTTCCACACCGACTTCGCTGTTTCGGTCACATCATCAACCTGGCGGTAATGGAGCTCCTCATCGGAAACCGACCGCCCACGACAGATCCCTACCACGGCCCGTCTGACGAAGAAGTTGAGCAATGGAGAAAGAGAGGGGCGATAGGCAAGCTGCACAATATCGTAGTCTACATTACTTGGACTCCGCAACGGCTCAAAGCATTTACTGCTCTTACCGACGGCTTGAGGCTACGGCGCGATAACGACACCCGCTGGAACTCGTGGTACAGAATGGTTGAGTGGGTTCTTAGACCTAGAATTCGGCACGCAGTTACCATCTTTTGTGCGCAAGAGCCGGCTCTGCAGGAAGATGTCCTGACTTCATCGGACTGGGCGACTTTGGCCGAGATTCACGGATTTCTGGAGCCATTTCACGATGCTACAATAGCCAACGAAGGCATGCGAGATTCCATATGTAACGTTTTACCCACCATGGATTATCTCTTGCACCACATCGAGGCCGCCAAGAAGGCCACCTCACTCCCTCAGTTGGCTACAATGATGGAGACAGCGTGGGCAAAACTCGCTGACTATTATGAATTGACGGAAGACTCGCCAGTCTACTCAGCAGCGACAGTACTCAACCCGTCCCTCAAGTGGGCATACATGGAAAAGACTTGGGAAGACAAAGCCGAATGGGTTGACAGAGCCAAAGCTCGTGTAGGACAGCTGTGGAGGGAGACATACAAGTCCACCGAGTCCACCGCGTGCTGCTCCGCCCTTCGTTCAGAATCGACACAAGAGCCAACTCCGAAACGGCCCAATGGATACAAAATGTGGATGAGCGAGCAAAAGGCTACTATCTTCAACATGGACGACGACGAGTACGAAGTGTACTGCCGTGAACCTGTGATAATGGTATCAGATCCGTTGAAATGGTGGCTGGAGTCAGCACAGCGCCGACGATTTCCTAACTTGTCATTGATGGCCATCGATATCCTGTCTATTGCGCCCATGTCTACTGAAACAGAGCGACTCTTCTCCAAAGCAAAACTTTCGGTAACCGACCAGCGAGGATCGATGAACGTTGAAACCCTGAATTTACTGGAGTGTCTTCGATCGTGGGATGGCAGTGCTCTGATAGTCCCATCGGAGGTGAGCCTTCTACTGTGTCATGTGTGTCATTGTCTAATCGTGACCTGTAGAATTCGTTCGTCAATCCAGCCGCCACAGATACCGTCCTCGACATATAGGACATGAAACATAATGGCGGGGGCCGATCCGAGACACAAGGCGGTAAAAGGCCTGGAAGCAAGGGAGGGGCATAGCGAAAGCTACGATCTGGCACTTGTTATTTGCTTGCACTAATAGTGCACACCATAGTTTGCAGTGCAGTGCAGTGTGGCAATTTTGCACGGACCAACAGTGCAGTGTCGGCACTTCGCGCAAACTGGTAGTTTAGTGTGGCCTACTCAAATAGACTGCTGGTTTAGTGCGGCTCAGTCACACGCACTACTTGAGCAGTTTGAGGTGTCCACACGCACTGGTTGCACTATCGAGAGCACTGCTGAATGCCTTGGAGGGTACTCAAATAAGGGGCGAGGATGGCTGCATGTCAGTGATCCGAGCAGGCTCTTTTCTTCTATCCTGCTCTACGGAGAACACACAATACGGGATGTCGAACCACAAGACATCGGAGGTATTGAGGGTCGTCCTACAGCAGGGAAGAGAGCAGTCAAGGACATATGCTCTATACGGATGAGGCTTGGAAATGGAAAACCGGTATATAGAGTTCTGGAAGGTGACAAAGGCATCGCTCGCCTAAAAAACATCGTCACAGTGGATGAGTATGGCCAATCTTGGGTGACGCACTGGAAAGAAGTAAAGTCAGGCTGGAGAGAGTGGTAGATTCGCTGTAGTTCAAGACTTCGCATCAGATACAAGACCCCCGCTCTCTCTGAACAGTGCGAGTATGTGAGTATGTCTTTCCTCATCGGCACTTGTGTAGCGGCATAGCTGCTCTTTGTTCTTTTACTTGAAACTACTTAATCTGAGATGAACTCCTCAAGTAAGATCGACCAAGATACATTGAACTGAAGGTTTTCCCTTGAAATGGAGACCTAAGGAGAGCTGAGATTGGTTGCTGCGGTCAACGCTGGGCTGGTAGGCGGAGATGTACCCGGTGACCAGTCATACCAGTCAGTAGTGGGCATGGCCTCTGGGCCCGACCCGGAGCTGGAGCTGGAGTCATACTCGGATAAGTACTCTTCACTGCTTATGTCAAAGTCCGAATCAGACGACGAAGTATCTTGTAGGCCGTCCTCCAGCGGGTGCATGGGAGGAAGAGGAGTTGGCGGTCGAGGCCGGAGACGCATAGGTTTAGCTGCTTGACTTCGTTCAGGCGGGGTTTCGTGATCAAGGATGAGCCTCCAGACACCCGATCCATAGCCGCCGCTGTTACACCCACATGGTCCCCAGATCGGATCTTCGTTATCTATCAACTTAGACGCTAAGCAGCGGCGGTGCAGCGAATGGTTTCCGCAAGCTTTCCTGATAACATCTTCGCCTCGCGCGAACCTGGTTTCGCACACATTGCACGTCGTCATTGACTCGGGCAGTCGTCCCAGCAGCCACGGTGTTGCCACAAGAGGAAATACATGATTGGGGTCGTTTAAAAGACTGTCTCGCTGTAGCAGCTCCCAGGCTTCATCGACAGGCACGCCGTTCTGGTCCAGTTGTCTGAGAACCTCTTTGCGCCATTCTTCTGGCATATTATTGACCAGCTGCGCAATATTGGTATCGTGTCGTCTTAAATTGAACTCGTCTCGCACTGACTGCCAGTGCTTCTTTGTCATGAATGACATGTAGATCTTCATTCTCTGCTCCTGATCAAAAACTGTTCTTCCTGGGACCTCTTGATTGACAGACAACATCGCTGCGCTTCTGGCCAGTGAAAAATTATGGCTCACCTCTGTTCAGAGTTGCAGAGTCCTGAGATGGGAT
Source organism: Purpureocillium lavendulum (assembly GCA_029168975.1). Classification (NCBI taxonomy): domain Eukaryota; kingdom Fungi; phylum Ascomycota; class Sordariomycetes; order Hypocreales; family Ophiocordycipitaceae; genus Purpureocillium; species Purpureocillium lavendulum. Next base: position 526,271 of record JAQHRD010000009.1, on the reverse strand, counting down.
CTATATACTCAACGAAACTTCTCATGAGCCACATTCGGACGTGGCAGGTTGCCCCTTCGCACCCGAATAGGCCACGAAGTACCAATGATTAGGGCAACAGATCGAAAGCCGATAGATTCGGCAGCTTACAAATTGCATCGCAATGAGCCCTTGAGTCTTCAGGGGTCAATTGGCGGCCATTGCACATGCTGTATGGGCGCCTCCCTTCTCTGCAGACGAGACGCCGCAACCGGCTGCTGCACTTGAGGCCACATTTGAAGGAAACCGGACCGATGAGTTGAGCGAGGATTGAGCTGGAAGTAGCAGCAACACACTACTAAACTGTTGGAACGTCTGTTCATGAATCAATTGATACAGTAGTTTCTTTCCTGACAAATGTCGCGGGCTGCAACAACCACGAGATCTCAGCACGATTGTCATCCCCAATCCGAGATATCTGTATTTTACTCCAACGGTGCGGACCGTCACATCTTTAGCAACTGTCTCCTCTACACATCGGCTTTCCACACTTAGCTGTTCACGCATTACCTCACACCATGTCTAAGCCTATTCAAGCAAGCCGCGTGGAACGTCAATGTTTCATGTGCGCTAAGTCGGCCGAACTCATGTCTACAGACTCGATCAGAATCACATTGGGCTGGAAAAAAATCGGTCACAATCTTTACTGCCAATGTATAGACTCTGAGCCCAAGATCTGACCTGAACTGTATTCCTAGCCAACGACCGTGACGAAATCGTTCTACTGCACGATTGACACGTCCTTGGTCGAAGATGGACAAGAGAATCGCATTACTGCGGGGGCGGTTCGCGCCCTCGTCGAGCGCGAGGTCCGAACTGAGCGTGACCATGCCAATTGGCGTTGTCGTGCGGTGACCACGGATGCACGCAACCGAACGCGATTTAGAATTATCTGCCGAGACGAAGCCGAGCACCAGCTGGTGAAACGTCTCGTTGGCACGAAGCTGCCGCGAGGCGCGCGGATGCTGCGGGACGAGGTTCACCCCGTCCGCGTGGATCATGTCAACCGGACTGCTGTCCTCGACGAGACGGGTACCGTTCTCCGAGGAGTGACCGAGGCCTTGAGCAAAGAAAACGACGTTCAGATCGAAAGGATCGGATGGCTTAGCAATAACGACTCGCCGAAGGCATACGGCTCCATGGTCGTGTACCTCACAAGGAACTCGGATGTGAAACGACTTCTAGACGAGCAGTATTTTCATGTGGAGGGAGAATCCGGCACTGTCCATGCATGGGAACGTCGGCATCGCCCAATGCAGTGCTTTAACTGCCAGCAGATCGGCCACATGGCTAGGAACTGCGACAAGCCCCAAGTCTGCGCCAAGTGCGCCACCGAGGGACATCACCACAAGACCTGCAACGGAACGGTGTACAAGTGTGCACTCTGCGGTGGTCCTCACGAATCGTACAGCAGGAACTGCAGGAAGCTCTACCCTTCCACGCATGAGTAGCACGCTTCGGGTCATCCAGTACAATGTGGCGAAAACCGCCGAGGTGCATGAGAGTCTGATGAACGACAATGATATTGAGGACGTAGCGGTTCTGGCCATCCAGGAGCCCCAAGCACATCTGGTTAAGGGGCATCTTCTGACAACCCCCATGGCGCACCACAAGTGGACGAAGATGGTGCCTTCCACGTATCTGGAAGGGAGGTGGGCGATCCGCAGCATGCTGTGGGTCAGGAACGACTTAGAAGCGGACCAGATCTCCATCGAGTCCCCGGACATGACGGGGGCACTTATACGGTTCCCAGACCGCCAGGTCTTAGTGTTCTCAGTCTACGTGGAGGGAAGAAATGATCAAGCGCTCACGGCGACGTGCGATAACTTGCGCAGGGTGATCAACGACACGAGGCGAGACGCTGGCACAGTCGTGGATGTGGTGATTGCGGGCGACTTCAATCGTCACGACCACCTCTGGGGAGGAGATGATGTGAGGCTGGAAAGACAGGGCGAAGCGGATGAGATCATTGACCTGATGAACGAGTTCGCTTTCAGCAGCCTTCTCCAGCGGGGCATCAAGACTTGGCAACGTGGAGTCCACGAGTCAACGATCGACCTGGTCTTGGCTTCGGAGGAGTTGGCGGGCGCGGTGGTGAAATGCACCCCGCTTGGTACAGAACATGGGTCGGACCACCGGGCTATCGAGACGGTCTTCGACATCTCACTCCCGGTGTCACCAACTCGGGAACGACTCCTATTCAAAAACGCACCATGGAAGGATATCAAGGCTCGAATTGCGGCTTCGCTGGAGACCACACCAACGGAGGGCACAGTTCAGCAACAGGCAGATAGGCTTATGTGGACAGTCCTGGATGCGGTGAACGCCCTGACACCTAGAGCCAAGCCATCGAGGGTGGCAAAGCGGTGGTGGACGGCCGATCTCACCCAGCTCCGGCGTATCCACACGTTCTGGCGGAACCGCGCCAGGGCGTCAAGACGGGCAGGACAGCCGTGCGCCGAACTCGAGGCCACTGCCAAGGGGGCGGCCAAGCAGTATCATAACGCTGTCAGACAGCAGAAGAAGGCACACTGGAACGAGTTCCTCGCTGATAACGACAATATCTGGAATGCTGCAAAGTATCTGAAGTCTGGAGACAACTCCGCGTTTGGCAAGGTGCCGCAGCTCGCAAGAGCCGACGGCACGCGGACGGCTAGCACGAAGGACCAGGCCGAAGAAATGCTGTCGACATTCTTCCCTCCCCTGCCCGAAGTCATCGAGGAGGAGGGCCCACGACCCCAGCGGGGCGCTGCCGTCGTTATGCCGGACGTTACGCTGGAAGAGGTCGAGCGGCAACTCTTTACCGCAAAGTCGTGGAAGGCTCCCGGCGAAGACGGACTTCCCGTCATGGTCTGGAAACAAGTTTGGCCTGTCGTAAAACTACGAATGTTATCGCTGTTCAGGGCGTCGCTTGAAGCCGGCGAACTGCCCGACCAGTGGCGGCACGCGAGGATTGTTCCGCTCAAGAAGGCAGACAAAGCGGACTACTCGGTCGCGACGGCCTGGAGGCCCATTTCGCTTTTGTCCACGCTGGGAAAGATCCTGGAGTCGGTCATCGCAGAAAGGATCTCACATGCTGTCGAGACCCATGGATTGTTGCCCACCAACCATTTTGGGGCCCGCAAACGGCGATCTGCCGAGCAAGCACTGATGTTGCTGCAAGAACAGATCTACGCAGCGTGGCGAGGCCGACGAATCCTCAGCCTCGTGACCTTCGACGTCAAGGGAGCTTACAACGGGGTCTGCAAGCAGAGACTCATTCAACGACTGCGGGCGAGGGGCATCCCGGAGATTCTGCTCCGCTGGGTCGAAGCCTTCTGCTCGGATCGCACAGCAACCATACAGATCAACGGACAAGTGTCGAAGGTGCGGAGCTTGCCACAGGCTGGGTTGCCGCAAGGCTCCCCTCTGTCGCCGGTTTTGTTCCTCTTCTTCAATGCGGACCTGGTGCAACGCCGGATTGACTGCTACGGCGGGGCGATGGCCTTCGTAGATGACTTCTCTGCGTGGGTCACAGGTCCAACGGCGCAAAGCAACCGCAACGGGATCAAGGCGATCATCGAGGAGGCGTTGGACTGGGAAAGGAGAAGCGGCGCAACCTTTGAGGCACGCAAGACGTGCATTATACACTTCACTCGAAAGGCGTACAAGTTGGACGCGCAGCCCTACATGATTAAGGATCAGCTTGTCCACCCTAAAACTCACGCCAAGGTTCTCGGTGTAATCATGGACCCTCAGCTCAAGTACAAAGAACATATTGCCTGGGCAGCGACAAAAGGCTTGAAGGCGGCCATGGAGCTACAGCGGCTCAGGGGTCTCACTCCAGCGACCGCAAGACAGTTATTCGCAGCCATGGTTGCCCCAGTGGTTGACTATGCCTCCAACGTCTGGATGCACAGATGCGTTTACAAACGGGCCGCTCCCATCCATCGAATCCAGAGAGTTGGAGCACAGGCAATCGTGGGCACATTTCTCACGGTGGCAACGAGCGTAGCGGAGGCGGAAGCGAGCATTGCCAGCGTGCAAGAACGGTTCTGGAGGCGGGCAATCAAGATGTGGACCAACCTACACACCTTGCCACCAACGAACCCACTTCGCAACGCGGCGTCCAGAGTCAAGAAGTTCAGACGATACGGACGCTCGCCGTTTTACCAAGTGGCGACTGTGCTCAATGAGATCCCCATGGAAGAATTGGAAACGATCAATCCGTTCACACTGGCTCCGTGGGCGGAGCGACTACAAGCCATCATGGACGACGGAGACGCGGCGGCGGCGGCGGCGCGGGCAGACCTAGGCTGGGCAGTTCGCGTCGCGGTGAGCAGCTCAGCACGCAACGGACTAGTAGGAGTCGGCGGCGCGGTCGACCTGCCAGCGTCGGTGCGGGGAGGACCGAAGGTCGAGCCGTTCTCCTTCACACTCGGCATGAGGACGGACCAGAATCCGTTTTCCGGAGAGCTAGCAGCCATGGCATGTGCACTTCGGCGTCTGCCGGAGCTGCGATACCGCAGCATTGCAGTCTTGACGAGCAACAAAGCAGCCGCCCTCGCTCTTCGCAACCCTCGCCAGCAGTCGGGCCAAGAGTACGCTGGGTGCATATATGACTCTATCGAAGCGCTCAACAGTAACGGAAACATGGTGGCGGTTCTGTGGATACCCGCCAGCGTTGAACACAGGCTTCTGCAAACTGCCAAGGCACAGGCGCGTGATGCTACCAGGGAAGGCACCATACCGTCGCTGAAATTCCCAAGAATGCGATCGACGACGCTCAGTGTGGCTCGATCGAATCACTGCATCGTAAAGCACATACCAGATGATGTCGGAAGGTTTTCGAAGAAAGTTGACGCTGCACTTCCAGGTAACCACACACTGCAGCTGTACGACAGATTGTCATGGAGAGAGGCAAACGTGCTAGCACAGCTCAGGACAGGCATGTCGAGACTAAACGGCTATCTCAACAAGATCGCAGCAGCACCATCGCAGCAATGCGCATGCGGATACGCCAAAGAGACGGTGGAGCATTTCCTGTTTCACTGCGCAAAATGGACAGAACAGCGCGCTAAAATCCTACGGAGTAGTGAGGCGCAGACGGGTAATCTCTCTTTCTGCCTCGGAGGAAAGTCACTGTCGGACGACGCAAAATGGACACCAAACATGACGGCAGTTCGAGCGACAATTCGATTTGCGATAGCCACAGGGCGGCTTGACAACAAACGAGACTGACCAGGCCATGGCCACCACCCATCCTTCTTTGCTAACTTAATTCACACCCAACACCTCGTGCCATAAACAGCAGGCACCGCTTCAGTCGCCGTAGATAGGACTCTGAACACTTGAAGAATAGCCTTCAAGTTTGCTTGCTAATAATACAATTCCACGAGACCCCGTAGTGCGATGGAAATGCAGCAAGAAAGGCGGAATGATCAAAGGAGAAATCGAGCATGACAAGGGTTCCCAGGCAGCCAGGGAAGGACTGCCTAACAAGAATGTCAAATAAGCAGATAGTAGCCCTATTGGCCAAGCTGCCACCGGGCGTAATCAACTAGTGAGTGAGTGAGTGTATTCCTACTGCCCGATCAGTGGCGGCACGCGAAGATTGTTCCACTCAAGAAGGCAGACAAGCCCGACTACTCGGTCGCGGCGGCTTGGAGGCCCATTTCGCTTTTATCCACACTGGGGAAGGTCCTAGAGTCGGTCATCGCAGAAAGGATCTCACATGCTGTCGAGACCTATGGACTGTTGCCCACCAACCATTTTGGGGCCCGCAAACGGCGATCTGCCGAGCAAGCGCTGATGCTGTTGCAAGAACAGATCTACGCAGCGTGGCGAGGTAGACGAATCCTCACTTTAGTGACCTTTGACGTCAAGGGAGCTTACAACGGGGTTTGCAAGGAGAGACTCATTCAACGAATGCGGGCGAGGGGCATCCCAGAAGACCTGCTCCGCTGGGTGGAAGCCTTCTGCTCGGATCGCACAGCAACCATACAGATTAACGGCCAAGAGTCGGAGGCGCGGAGCTTGCCACAGGCTGGGTTGCCGCAGGGTTCTCCACTCTCGCCGGTTTTGTTCCTCTTCTTCAATGCGGACTTGGTGCAACGCCGCATTGACTGCTACGGCGGTGCGATGGCCTTCGTGGATGACTTCTCCGCGTGGGTCACTGGCCCAACGGCACAGAGCAACCGCAATGGCATCAAGGCGATTATCGAGGAGGCGTTGGACTGGGAAAAGAGAAGCGGCGCAACCTTTGAGGCACACAAGACGTGCATCATACACTTCACTCGAAAGGCGTACAAGTTGGACGCGCAGCCCTACGTGATTAAGGGTCAGCTTGTCCACCCTAAAATTCACGCCAAGGTTCTCGGTGTAATCATGGACTCTCAGCTCAAGTACAAAGAACACATTGCCTGGGCAGCGACAAAAGGCTTGGAAGCGGCCATGGAGCTACAGCGGCTCAGAGGTCTCATGCCGGCGACCGCAAGACAGTTGTTCGCAGCCATGGTGGCCCCAGTGGTGGACTATGCCTCCAACGTCTGGATGCACAGATGCGTTTACAAGCGGGCCGGTCCCATCCATCGAATCCAGAGAGTTGGGGCGCAGGCCATTGTCGGCACGTTTCTCACGGTGGCAACGAGCGTAGCGGAGGCAGAGGCGAGCATTGCCAGCGTGCAAGAACGCTTCTGGAAGCGGGCGATTAGAATGTGGACTAACCTACACACCTTGCCGTCGACCAACCCGCTTCGCAACATGACGGCCCGTATCCGGAAGTTCAGGCGATATGCACGGTCTCCCTTTTACCAAGTCGCGACAGCACTCAATGAGATCCCCATGGAAGAACTGGAAACCATCGATCCGTTCACCCTAGCTCCGTGGGCGGAGCGGGTACAAGCCATAGTGGCTGACGAAAACGCGTCCGTGGTGTCGCGGGCAGACCTAGGTTGGGCAGTTCGCATCGCGGTGAGCAGCTCAGCACGCAACGGACTAGTGGGAGTCGGCGGCGTGGTCGACCTCCCAGCGTCGGTGCGGGGAGGACCGAAGGTCGAACCGTTCTCCTTCACACTCGGCATGAGGACGGAGCAGAATCCGTTCTCCGGGGAGCTAGCAGCCATGGCATGTGCACTTCGGCGCCTCCCGGAGCTGCGGTATCGTAGCGTTGCGTTGATGACGAGCAACAACGCGGCCGCTCTCACGCTTCGCAACCCTCGCCAGCAGTCCGGCCAAGAGTATGTTGGATGCATATATGACTCCATCGAGGCACTCAGACGCAATGGAAATATGGTGGTGGTCCTGTGGATACCCACCAGCGCGGAAAACAAGCTTCTGCAGAACGCCAAGGCACAGGCGCGCGATGCCACCAAGGAAGGCGCCAACCCGCCGCTGAAATTCCCAAGAATGCGATCGACGACGCTCGGCGTCGCTCGATCGGTTCACTGCATCGTCAGGGACATACCAGATGATGTCGGAAGGTTCTCAAAGAAAGTTGACGCTGCTCTTCCAGGCAAGCACACGTTGCAGCTGTACGACGGATTGTCATGGAAAGAGGCCAACGTACTAGCACAGCTTAGGACGGGCATGTCGAGGCTAAATGGCTATCTCAACAAGATCGCAGCAGCACCATCGCAGCAATGCGTATGCGGATACACGAACGAGACAGTGGAGCATTTCCTGTTCCACTGCGCAAAATGGACAGAACAGCGCGCTAAAATCCTACGGAGTAGTGAGGCGCAAAGGGGTAAACTCTCTTTCTGCCTCGGAGGAAAGTCACTGTTGGACGACGCAAAATGGACACCAAACATGACGGCAGTTCGCGCGACGATTCGATTTACGTTAGCCACAGGACGGCTTGACAACAAACGAAACTGAACAGGCCACGGCCACTACCCACCCTTCTTTTCTAACTTAACCCACACCTAACGCCTCGTGCCATAAACAGCAGGCACCGCTTCAGTCGCCGTAGATAGGACTCTGAACACTTGAAGAATAGCCTTCAAGCTTGCTTGCTAATAATACAACCCCACGAGACCCCGTAGTGCGATGGGAATGCAGCCAGAAAAGCAGAAGCGCAATGGAGAAATTGGACAAGACAGGGATTCTCAGGCAGCCAGGGAAGGACTGCCTCACAAGAATGTCAAATAAGCAGATAGTAGCCCTATTGGCCCAGCTGCCACCGGGCGTAATCAACTAGTGAGTGTATAGACTCTGCAAGTACACACATCGCTGAGGAAGGTGGACAGTACCTACGGCCAAGGGGGTTTCAGCTGCTGAGTATCATGTGTTGGCTTTCGACCGTCGGTTCGCGGTTGCAAACAAATGAGGGATGGCGCGGAAGTAGCCGGTGACCTCGCGACTTCGCAAATCAGCAAGCCTTAGAAATGATGCGGCGCGATGTCTCAGAACCTGCTCTCTGCCCCGTTCCCACTGCCGCCCCTACCATAGCGAGCCATCCGCGCCAGATATTCTATGCGCGTCAAAGGCCTCTGGTCAGATCGGCTGCTCAGGCTGTTCAGACGAGGTCGCCTTTGCTTGCGCCTAGTCGTGCCTTTTCGTACTACCTGCTGGAGTAAGGTAGGAGCCATCAGTTACAGACGGCTGCCTATATGGCTCCAGGTCAAGCCGCGGTGCGATGCGGTGCAGTGGCCCAAAGTGAGCCTTCGTACGCTTTCCTGGGCCAAGTGGGCGTTTCGTGATATGAACGGTTTCATTGGCGAGCAAAGTCTTACTGTGAGGTGGTCGGTCGCTCGGTGAGCTCGCATATGGAACTGAAACCGAAGCCCCCATGGAAATTTTGAAGGCAGAAGTTGTTCCCGGTCCCTGCGGCTGACTGCACGGCAGCTTACTGGCGTTGGCTTGAGCGCGGGATTGGGATTGCCAAAGGTCACCACGAAAAGCGGGGCCTCATGCTCGAGAAATAGCTGGCATTGGACAAGAGCCAATAAAAAGCAAAGAAAACTGAAACGGTCGGCCGAAAGTCTGATTTATCGTAGAACAGTGGGTCGGGGGCCCATCTCTGTCACGTGATCATCCGCAGGGTTCAGACCGCCTCGCTTCTGAAACCCTTATTTCGGCGCTAGCGTTATTCTTGAGATATGCACAACGGCTGAGCCTGAACTGACCGACGCCAGCCGTCTTGTGCCACCATGCCAAATGAACGAGCCCGCCGGAGTACGAAGCCCAAGGCCCGCCCACTCTACCGGAATTGGAACACGCTTTTCGTCCCAACAACGCCGTCCAAGCTGCCTTGGGGCTGTCGCCGCTCCGGGGACTCTCCCCATGACCGAGTAGCTCCCGCTACTGCCGATGGGAGAAGACGCACTTCCCGGCCATCGATCTCGGGCGGCGTATATATGCGCGGATACCATTGTGGTTTGAGTGGGTTGGTTCCGGTGAGGGGGAACCCCTCCGCCTCCACATCGCCTGCGCGCTATTGGAATGCTAGAACGTCTTTCGTACCAATACTGAATACGAGCCAAAAAGCGCTTTCCTGATGCTGGAGAAAATCGATCACCTTGCATACCCAGCCACCCGAAAGCCGCGACTGACCCAGACAGTACATTCATTAGTGGCCTGGCACACTCTCTCGATCAGCAGGCTGTTTCCCGCTGCCTGGCCACTGTGTGCGTCAACGAGCTCGAGATTGCCCACCGAGACCCGTACCACACTCACGCCATCAGGTTTCACCGACGAGCCCTGACGTTGCTTCTGCAATGGCACCCATCAATCGCCAATGTCTCGTGTGCCGTGCCATCCACCCCTTGTAGTAACATATTCGGGCCTCGACGTGATCCAGGGCTGATTACCAAGACTGGTGTGCCCGGCCCAAGTTAGCGGCAAGTCTCCACAGAGCATTTATGTAGCCGGTGCCTGCATCGACTCATGGTCGGTGCAAAGGACAGAATCCATCCCCTTGATTCTTCGAGACATTCCATTGATGAAGTCACTTCGCCAATTATGGAGCCGCTTGTGCGGTCGATTGCTGCCCGACAAACCCTCAAGGGCAGCTGTTGACGAACAGGTCGCCACAGATATATTGGCCATCCTACTACAAGCCGAAGAAGCAGAAGAGGCCCTCGCAAGGGCCCTCAACAACGCTGTGAGGTCAACGAGATGGTCGGAGAGCCTCGCTTATAGCGTCTTACATTCCCTGGAAAGCACACTGGGAGGCGGTCACAAGAACATGGGCCCTGCGATGGTTCGCGCGTATAATGAAGCGGAAGCTGCAGCCAGAGATGAGTTCTGCCTCCTGTGTGAGGTTGCCCGCGACTCTCCAAGCCAAGAACCTGCCGCCGTATTGGCAACGGCTGTCGCGCTGGGAGTCCTCATGAGACTGGCGCCTGTAGCTGTCGAGCTACTCGGGTTTGGCCCCTTTAGCCCGGAAGAAGGTCGGTCATACCGTATGCATTGTTCTTGATCGGAGGTTTAACCATGGTATTTTCGACACGTACCTTCGCCGCTCGTTGGGAGCTGACGTGTGGCGGCTACATGCCCCCGGGCTCCCTCTTTCACTTCTTTCAGCGGTTAGGCATGGTGTGGGTCTGAATAGACAGCCACGTATTCGCGGCCAGTCTCGGGAGACTTGAATGCCAGTTCAGGATTGTTTTGGCAGGTACGGTTCAACGTCAGGGCGTCCACACCCAGAGTATTCAGCGAGAGTGCGTGTGGCAGGTCTGTGGCGCCCTTCAACATCATCACCGAGTGCATGGGAGCTGCGCTCTGATCGATGGCCACCCGGAGATGGGCATTGTTAGCGGACTATGGAGTGAGACTGCAACGCGTTCGCCGGCGGCCGTGAGACGATACATTTTCTTGCGCTTAAATAAGTGTTACCGGGACTGCTTCGTTGAAAGCTGGCACCCAGCGGCGAAGCAGACGGCGGCTGAAAAAGACATTGTATAACCTAGCAGCGTTGGTAGGCATGAAAGGCGCCATCCAATGCGACGCGCAGGAACTAACGGCCACACGCTTGCCACGTTCTCCGTTACCATTGTTTCAGGAAGGGGCCAGATTCGACACTGTAGAGCTAAATTGGCGATGGCGCTGAGATCTGTACCACAAAGCCGAGCGCCGTACGGCGTAGCAACCACGGTGGCAAACAGCTCTGTAGTGGCGCCCGACAGGCGGCCTGCCGGTAGTCCGGACGATCGCCGCTCCGACGGTGGCCGAGGGAGTCGCACAAGCCTTCATTTGCGAGTGGAAGCCGCCTCAGAAACTTCAGATCAGGGATATGAACAAAGTCCGGTATCACCCCGCGGGTGTGGGGGCTGCGCTTTATAATTAAGGTAATGAGGCGGCCTCTCCGAAAAATTGGCCCAGTGGACCCAAATTTCCCTGAGCGATTTTGGCTACAGCACCGACAACTCCGGCATCCAAATTCGAGGGTTGCCTGTCGCGGCCATTTCCAGTGTCTGGGCGTTCAACCAACAGAGAAGCTCGGACGCGATGCTTTGGCTAAAAAGCGGGGCCAACAACCAGCAAGAAGAGGCACATTGCAACTATTCTGTTCAAAGTCCCCTGACACCGAAACGGCCGGCAGGGCAAACATGCTGCAATATAAACAGATCCACCAACTACACGGTTTTCAGCTCGTCCATTTTACCGTGACGTAGTTGTCGTTGCCCTGCCCTCTCCGCACCCGATGTGACGCGTTTCCGCCGAATATTTGCGAGAGGGCGCCCTCCACGAGCAGGCGCAACATGAGCAAGCAAGCACAAATCATGCCAACATTGACTTCTATCGTCGACTACCACGCAACCAGCCACTGATCCCACGTCGGGTTCTCAGACCTGTCAGAAAGGAACAGCGAGTGGCGGCGCAAAATTGATGCCGCTGTGGCGCTTCGCTGGGGGGTGAGCTCGGTAACAGTGGTGGGTAGAACTGTAGGCTCACAAGATCCCTGGGGTGAACATAGCTGCTGCTCCGACTTTCTTCTTCCAGGGTAGCTGAAGTCTTGTAAGACCCCTCAGAGGAGCCGCATCATTCAAATATCCATTGCAATGTTGAGGACGCCGTTCGCCCTGAAGAAGTTATTGAGGTCGACGCAGTGGCCAGAACTGCTCCGATCTATGTGCTAAGTCCAGTAGTATATATTGGCGCACACCGAAATATCGCCGTCGTAACGAAAGCTAACCCGAATAGTAGCTTAACGATAGCTATGCCCACCAGGTATAGAACCTCCATGATGTAGAGATATAGCACAAAGCCTGGTCGCATACTCGGGTGGATCGTCCAAGCGTCCTTTCCAAACCCATTGGCCGTCAACCCGACCTTATTGATGATTGCACATGGGATTCCGATAAGCGAGACCAAGAGGATTACACAATCGTCCGCGCCGAGCTGCCTTCGCTAGCTATAAAACCATTTCGATCATATGATGGGCGAGGCTTACGCAAAGCTTTTCGAATGAGACAGCCTCTCCCATGGACAAGATCGCTGCATATTCAGCGTCGTACGCGAGCGTTTGGTGATCGCCGGAACTACGCTGTGCTACGTCTCGCCACCAATAGCCTTATTTATGATGAGCCGCCGCTGTCGTATGACCGAATGAGCCACCGACTTACAATAAAGACTGGGGCCGATAGAACGCTTCGATCAGGCGCAAAATTCTGTTGCTTGGGTAGTCAGCCGTGTGATTGTCACGCACCGGTGCACACCTCTGCCGCATTAGGGTAATGGCATTGGCCATGTTGTGCCGGAGGATCTGACAGCCCGAATGTTATCAAACATCTGGGGCATCACCGCCATCTGCCCTGTACAAACCTCTATGCACACCAAAATTCTGTACGACGCCAGTTGGAGGTGCACCGATGGGTTCTTACGCAATGCCCGGATAGCCAGGCAGTTCGAGACGGGAGTTTTGGTAGCTGTCGCAATTCCGACCCGGTGTTGTACCTAGCGGTGTGGCTTTGTGAGCTGTGAAGGGCTATACCCGATACCCCGACTCTACTTACATGTCTGACATCTCGGTTGACCCTCGTCACACTTGACTCTGCGAACTTAGTTTCTCGGTCAGTGCACTGGTCATGTACTGTGCCGTAATTAAGTCGACAGACTCCTGCACTTCACCATTAGGGGTCACTGTCCAGAGCAGGGATGGACATCTTACGAACGGGAATCGAATCGATAGATTCGTTCGATGCCAGGTCTTACGGTTTGGGCGGAAGTGACGACGAACTGATACTGTACAACAGCTTTACTAGCTTCCATGTCCCTTTGCAAAGCATATCGCCCGATATCGTCTGGAAGTACCGATAGTGGTCGTCCTTACACTGATAGACGCTGGGCTGTTGATTTTGGCCTTACACACCCAAACAGGATCTGTTTCGTCGCGGTGTCAACCTGTTCGCCATGGACTCTTTGGCGTGAGAACTCCGTCGGCCCTAGGCCCTGGCCTTCATGCTGACATTCCACGAGCATTTGTTGGCGGCCAGCCAATGTCTCACACACTTGGCAAGGTGGGAAACAGTTCAAGTTCACGCGCACTGTAGTACTTCTGTTTGGTCTGTCATCTGGTCACGCACACCACACCTCTCGCACAATCCGGGCCTCCATGATCGACCCGTCGCAGCTGATGCCCTCGCCCCGCAGCCCAACGCAGTATAGACTAAATTTTGCCTCCGATGTCTTAGGCTCACTTCCGTAGCGGAAGTTAATACTTAAGCCTCTTACGCCTCCCCACTTCAGACACAGCGATAAACATTGCCACCGCATCATGGATCTATTAAAGCTTCGCAAAGAGATTGCTACCGTAAGGACCACCAAATACACAGGCATCTCATCACTGACCAATATCAGCGGGGTTCTTCGGCGACAATCGCCTTTCCTCGGACTCAACGGTACTTCTTGGCGTTCATCGATCAAGTGCTACCAAGATGACCAATTCTTTCTGTGCAGCAGGTGTACAGGGCCTACGAGTTACACTATGACCGCCGCAACCATGGAATGAACGACATCACGCCGGAATATCGCATTTTTTCTTACATACTTGCCATTGGAAGCGTAGTTTGCCATCTCAAAGACCCAGACCAACACAACATTGAAGAGGGTCACTGCAGCCAGTGGCCTACTATCGGCGTTTATATGGCTGGCTCGCTTGGGCCTTTGGTTCAGATTCAGCTATTCGCTCTAGACTTCATTCACTGTCGTTATTTGGGGCTGAACAGCCAGCCTCAGTTTCTGGGGGTAGCGGCGAAGGTGCAACTGTAAGCGCGACGCCGCTGACTCTTTACTACAAATCTCTCTGACAGCTGGCAGTGGCCATGATGCGGATTGGTTCTATATGGTAGTGATATGGACCTGCGTCAACCTCGTCTGGTGGGTATTACGGTTACATGCTTAGGCGAATGCAATTCTGACTTTTCAGGGAGCATCCTCGAACTGCACAGGCGGACTTGGATCCGCGAACACTTCCATGGCCGCAAGAGACGCAGTTCAAAGCGGTCTACGGTGAGAACGCATGGAATGATTTCCTTGCACGGTCCATCAACAGCCAAGCGTATTTCAAGATCCGATGTGGCATCATCCCGATACACGAAGCGACATTCTATGGGGACGCCGGCGAAGATGACGGCTGGATAATGCACATGGCAGGACCTTTGATAGAGCTTCAAGCCATGACCGCGGGCACGATAGATCGTTCTTGTGCACGGGAAACAAGGGATCTCGCGCGCCAGTACGTCTTCCACTGTGTGCGACGCTTGAAAGAAGTCCAAAATTTGGACACGGTCAACAGACTATTCATGCAGATCCAGTAAGTTACTGTGTCGACGGTACATGCTGTTTGACGCTAAGCGTTCCAAGCGACATTGAGCTCCTGAGCCGTGTGTGCCAAGCACATAGGGCGAAATTGATCCCGCTCGACGATGTGCAAGAGCTGGTGGGAGCAGCAGTCAGATTTATGAGGCGCAAAGACATCGCCAAATTTGTACAGCTCTCCACTGGTCTGAATTGGGAGGCAGTATATGCTTGATGTGAATCGAAAGGACATGGAGCTAAATCCCACTCCGATGAGGGAATCAATGTTCCAACAACAAACGCCGCCGTGCGCGGTACGGGAGGGCGGGAGAGGCAAACTTGTCGGCGTTGTAATTGGTGATTTGGCGCCATAGAGAGCTTGTACTTACGAACCCAACTTTTCCGACCGTGCCGCCGGGGAAGAATGGGCCTGGACGAAAGATATCTAGCGTTATAGTTGACTACAAAGGCCCCGGATATGATGTTAGGGGTATACTGTGTTCGTGTCATATCTCGGTACTGCATTATTCAGGTAGATGCATCTTCCTGATCACGGGAACCTGGCATGTGGGATGGATGGATTTATTACGCCCGGAGGGAAGTCCTTATATGGCCTCGACGCTAGCTAATGACAGCCTGGTACATTTGGTACGTAACATCCCAAGCCCAACAGCTGAAATCGTCGTACCTTTGTAAGCCAACATCGTCGCTTGATCCCGTGACAGGCCTGCTTGAAGGCCAGGTTTTCAAGTATTCAGCATCATTTTCTCAGCAGCTGAAGCGCAGTCCGCCAATTCCGAGGCTGTTTTGTTAGTGTTATCGCATGTTAAAGACTCACGTCCTGAGTGACGCCGGTCGAATCCAGCCTTTTCGTCGCCATTGCAAATCTGATCGTCGCACGCACGACCTGCATGTCCGGTACCCATTTGTCGTCATCCGAGGCAGCCTTGCCCCCCAGAAAGAAGGACGAATTCCCAATCGTCGTTCGTGCGCACTTCAGCAAGATTTCCTGCTGTGCTGTTCACTCCTTGCGGAGGAAAAAGAGAGTGTTTGGCAATAACATTCTGGTAGTGACGACTGTTTATTCTGACACTGTCAGCCGTATGTTGTTGGAAGGCGCATCTTATCGTTCCACATAACATAAAGTAGCCGCACCTCAGTACGGCACAATCTTCAACCTGGTGCGCAGTGCGGCTGGCAACTCCGTCTCTTTCACTAAGCCCATCTGTACCATGTCACCCCAGAACAGGAAGGCGTGTTCCTGCGCATAACGCAAGTAGTCAAATCTAGCATTCCCACTGTCTCCCTCGTCATTGTGTGTCGTCTCCTCGCTGACGAGCTCGTTGTCTTCGTCCAGCCCAGTGATGGTGGCTTGAATAATACCCCAAGCGAACCAATGCGCATTATTTGCCGGGCGCCAAAGGTGTGTTTCGTCGAGAAGCTCGCGTACCATCCAATCTACGTGCTCCTTGTGGCCATGCTCAGCAGCGCACCACTCGCCAGGTTCGTGGTGGTTGGATTTCAATGGCGATACCGGCGCCATGAGTGCCACTCCAATACTGCACGAAGCGATGCCGTTGCCGGGATGGGACTGGAATGTCGAGCTCGTGCTGGGCCACGGTGGCATATGATCCAGATAGGCGTTGATGAAGAGCTGCTGCTGTTCCAGGGTGGGGTATCGCGTGACGTGGCAGACGTCCGGCGCGGGGTCGTGGCAATCATACATCCACTCCCTGAAATAGTTGGCAAACTCGTACCCAAGCGTGTTCGGGCCTGCGTACTCGAAGTCGATGAGGATTAATCGTTCGCTTTCGTTGCCATCTTGTGCTAGCTGCGTGGCGTCGTTCTGTCCGCGCATGCGGAGAATGTTATTTGGATGCACCTTGAATTGATTAACGAATGACCGGCGCATTGTGGGGATGATAGCCCACATCATTATGCGCAAGAACGAGGCGATTGTTGATGTTGGTTTCACCGCTGTATGTTGCGTTCAGATAGGCCCGGTACTTCTCCACCGTGTCCCTAAACTGCGTCCATGTCGTCCCACAGATGTAGCCGTCAACGATCCAACCGCCAATGGCAGATATGGGTCGACCCCCGTCCGCCTCCTTCGCGGCTTCTTTGTCGATGGAGGTGACAATTTTGGTCGCCTTTTCGAGCCATCGCTCCCAATTCTTCCAAACTCCCGGGCCGTTTTGACGCTCCCAAGGGAGCAGCTTGACGCCGTTGTGTAGTTTCCTTAGGCACCTCGCGATCCGCCTTGACGTTTTTGGTTCGCGGAAGTCCAGAGACGTCAGGGTTGTGGCATCAAAAAATTCCTCAAAACGGCCGTTCTTGAAAGTTCCTAGAAGCCGGGGCCCCGACTTTTGGCAGGCCAGCCTCTGGAGGACCCTGAACTCACTATCGCGGTCGATGAGATGTTCCACCTGACGTCCGTAGACACGAAGCAATACCCTTTGCCCCGCTTTCGTATGCGTCGGTCCGTCAACGATAGTGACAACGTAGACATCGTTGGTCAAGGCGCCGGTCATTTGCTCGACAGTAATGGCGTCGCTATTCCCCAGCGACACGAGTTGCCAGCCCCCAAGGCCCAGCATGTGAGCCACTTGAATGATCTGGGTCTTGAAACAAACCCAAGTCTCTCGATTGCCGCGTACTGCTTCAGCCGCAGATTGTTTGTTGCTTCCGGACCATTGGTACCCTGGCGGCTTGGGATTGTCAATCCAGATGTTACAGTTCGGGACAACGGCCTCGCTGTCGTCGGCATCGCATGAGAGGGGCCCGGATCGCAGAGGAGCCCAGGAAGCCATCAGAGTGACGGTAGAACGGGCGAAATCTAGTTGCCATCCGCAAGGGGGATATATAATCGGGACTGCTCCCTACGGCACTTCGCTTTGGACTAGAGGGGCAATCGGGTGCCGTTGCCACGGGGTGCATTTCCGTAAGTGAGACATGCATGTATTTGTCTCACATCAGCCATGCCAAAGGAATGGTTCTCTACTGTCAATAGTCTTAGGTCAAATCGAGATCACACCTGCACCGCCGTCCGGGTTGGGACTACCCTCTGGCGTCGTTGACGGGCTCTCTGTGTGCGTGTGCGTCTATTTGACGTCTGGCGGAAGTCCATACCGGGACAAAAGACGTGCTGGGATAGGCACTATAGACTGCATCTCCACATAGGTCATTGGCTGTAGAGTTATTCGGTCCCTTGGGATTCTCCATCAATCCGCGTTGCGACGCGCCTTGCTACCAGGACGCCTCTCTTCATGACAAGGCCCTGAAGGCCACCGTAAATAGCGTCCTATCCAGCATAGCTTCGGCTCTTTAGTGCTAAAATGCGAGGCCCTTCCCGGTCAGCGGGATCCAGGCGCTGCCAGCATTCGCAGTCTCTGTGAGCAATGGCTGTCTTTACCACAAGTGCAAGGCGAGGTCAACTCTCGGTTTTGCTAGCCAGAATTCTCTTGCGCCTCGGCCGACACCGCCACCGAGGTCTGTACCCCAGGAACCACATGACAGAAACGGCCCAGGCGTAGGCAGAGGGAAACCCCTTTGGAAGGGAACAGAAACCGACGAGCGGCTTGCCTTCAAGGAGAAAAGCCGACCGCAGCTGGCTGCTGGGAACCGCACGCGCCTTGGTTCTGAAGGTACGTGCAGTCAAGCAGGACCACGCCTTCGTGCGATTGGGGGTGAAGCGCTCCGAAGCGCTTCCCTCCGTAGTGTTAGGGCAGCGGTAAGGCTCCAAAGGCGAAAGTGTGGCCGGGTGGCCTGTACAATTTCTCCCGCACAATCACGCTGCTAACACCTCAGACACACGAGGAGTTTTTACAGGACAGAGTTGGGGGGAGGGGCTGTGGGGCGGCGGGCGGCGCTGGCTCAACACCCTACTTCTCGCGCTGCCAGGTACTGTATCAATCCGTCCGTGAACCATCGACGTAGGTCTGCGAGGTGACGTGAGCCTTACTCCTGGCAACTGCGCTACTAGAAGTGGGAAATCAACACTCTGTTAGTAGGGCCATCCGCTCTAAGAAAGTATCCGCGCTTACTGTACAGTATACTGCTCCTGCTTCTGCGAAAATGTTGGTTGTTGATGCTGCTCCTGAAGGTGGCTTGCCAGGCCCATGGCCCGATATGAACGTTGGCAGGCCGTGAATGTCACGGCTCACTTGCGCGGGGTGACGGCACGTTACCTATAGCTATGGTAAGTGCCCCTGTTGCCTGAACAACCGCTCCTCTCTCCATGGTCTCTGGCTGTTGCAGTCACATGGAGTGTAGTACAGTAGCAGCTGAGGGGCCGCTAGCCAGTCAACCTCCCGCTTCAGTTCACGCGCCAACTCAACTTCGTGCTTCACGGCTCAATTTGATTCGAGAGATATTTTGCTTCATGTCAGTGCCGTCCGAAGCTGAATGCCAAAAACATATAATTAAGGGGCGGATACGAAACGTATGACTCGCCCATCTCAGGTCAGGCTGGCGATCCATTCAATTCGATCCACCTGAGGCGTGCATTGAGTTGAATTGACGCTTACTCATCATTCTGCTCGTTGAATTGAACCACGCCGACCGCAGGTTGAGTGGATTGATAGGCTTCAATCTTGAAGGTGAATTGAATTGATTGAATCGACGCACGGGCCATCCACTTCATTAAAATGGGCGACGTGGATGTGGACGTGGAATTGATAGCCAGCCTGTCTCAGGTTCACGCCCATTCTGGACGATTTTTATCGAATCTTCCTACCCTCAACTCGTGCCACCGGGCCAACGTACTTCCATCTACCCCACAAGAGATAGTAGAACACAGAACCTAGTAGCACAGAAGTATACAAAAGAGACGACCAATTGAAACTAGCAGCCGTGATCGGGTAGTATTGAGGCCAAAAGCACCAGAAGAAAGCCCAGGTGGAATATATAATGGCGGCCAAGTTGATGGGAACACCGAATTTGCCTAATGTGAACCGAGCTTGTGGGAGTGTCGTCGGATGTCGAATTCGTCGCCATAACACGCAGCCAATACTAAGGCTATAGCACTGCAGTAGCGCGACAATGTTTAGTGACGTGAAGGCGTAAAATGCGACGGGACTGCCCAGATATATGAGTGCCAGACAAATACTAATGACGCAAGTAAGTGTACAAGCGTTCAGCGGCATGTTGCGAGAACTGTCAACTCGCGAAATCCAATTCGAGAATGGTAGCCCATCATCGCGGGCGAAGGCGAAAAGGTCCCGGCTGACGGCAGCGAGATAGGATGTATCAGCCAGTATAAGAAGCAAGACAGTAAAAGCCAGCAGAGTAGTCACCCATGTCTCCGACATTGATTGGCGGAGAACGTGAATGACCGGATACGCTGTCGGATCCGTGATAGCGATGCCAACGTCGAGGATGTGATAGCAAAGGGTGATGATAGCCGGGAAGATAAGGCAAAAATTGACAATGTAAACGCTGATAATGGCCTTGGGTACTGCCATAGCCGCATCTCTAACTTCTTCAGCCATGTGTGCTGCCTTATGGAATGCTCTGATTAGAAGTGAGAATATCGGCAGAAGAAGAACACTCACGGTGTCGATCCCGACTTGCGTAAATACCCCGGATACTTGTCCGATCAGGACAGAAAGCGGTATACCTGACCACCCTCCTGCGCTGCTGAACCCGGTCCAAACTTCAGCAGATGTCGCCTTCGGGGCGTTAACCCATATAGGTATGATGAGCGCGAAGTAGACCATGATGTGAACGACGAAGACGAAAGTCTGTAGGCGAGGAAGTAATCTCGACCCAAAAACATTAAAGAGGAGTGTGATCCCTATAATCCCAAGCAAGAGAGCTGTCGCGTGCCAACGCGGAGAATCGTAGCCAGGTGCGTTGATTGTGATGATTGATTGCGTGATCGTCGCCGCGAGAAAGACTCCTAGAGCATTTCCTGACTGCCACGCCAGTGTCGAGATCCATCTTTTGCGGGTCAGCGCTATACACCTGAGCGGAGTTGCCCCTGGACTTACCCCGCTACGTAACTGAGAACTTTTTGATATCTTTCGGGCGCAAATTCACTGACCCAGTGGTATTGAGCACCGGCAATTGGTGCTATGCTGGCCATCTCAGCCAAGCTAAGATATATAGGGCCGAACCCAAGGAAATTCCAGATGACTGAGTATATCAGGGCCGGCCGTCCGCCGTTCGTAAGGCCCGGAGTGACCGTGAATAGGGCAATTTCCCAAATTGCGGTTGCCACCGCCACGAACGAAACGATAGATAGAAGCCGAAACTCCCGGACAAACTTCTGATGGTGTCCCATTCGCTGCATATCGCGTACGTCGTGACAGGTCGAACTTGTCGAGCAGTTATTGATGGCCAAGATTTGATGATGATACTCTTCCGCAACGGAAGTGGATGGGCGGCCCTCACATTTCCCGCCCTCCAGGCTCGGGTGTGGAATCGGATGAACCGTCATCGGGAAAATTTTCGAGAGAGTAGCGACAGCGGTGCTCCTGGTCTAAAAGTAGATAGCGATGGGAAATGTGCTGCTTAAGAGGCGCAGATGGGCGCGAAATCCAATCTTTAATGTGTATAAACTGTCCCGTGCGGGACCGACTCTTTGCTGGAGATATATGGCATTAAGGACTAAGACACATATTGATTTCGTGTGGTGAATTAGGCGCCTGCTTTTCGGGTTTGGCAACGGCAGTCCCGCATTCCTTGTTCTCAGCCCCGAGACATCCGCATCGGACTTTAACGAATTACACCCGATGCGCGATCGTGCTCCTTAACAAGACAGGAAATTTACCTCATACCAAGTGGGGTTGGGATCGCGCAGGGTACCGCTGGCCCACCGCCACCCATAGACTGCACTATGGCACTGGATTGCAAAGTATGTCATAGCCACGAGCGTGGAACATGGCTTTAACAGTACAGACAAGCAGGGCAGGGGGTTCAGATTTTCGCTTCCGCTATGCTGCGAATCCCCTAGTGGCCATGGCGCGAGCGCTTAGGTGTTTGCCCGAGGTAAGGGGCCAGAGCGTTCCCGGGAGTATTAACAAGCAACAAGGCAGCGTTTCTTACTCTCCGGAATCCCCGAAAGCAATCATGTCAGCGGCATGTCGACTAGATACACGAGAGGCCCACGATACCGTTCGAAAGGGCGCGAGTGCCGAGTTTCACAAACACCAGGGGAAGGTAATTGAGGTATTGAGAAGGGCACCTGGCTTGATACGTGTCTCCTTCGACTGTTTGGGCGTTCGTGGAATAAGTACTCGTTATGGCGATTGTTTAACGGGTCGAATCACTTTACTACCCGGGCCATGTTACGGGGGCCACGTGGCTGAGAGGCGCCCGCTGCGGGCATGCGACCGTCTCCGAAACCAGCCCAAATTACCATCGCACAATAATGCACTCTTGACAGTTTTCCTCGCCACCAGAACTTGACGAGACTGGAAGTGCCGGTGTGTTGCAGTTCGCTTCCGGGCGCCTTGCTGTCTGCGCTTCGGCAGAGCATCCTACATCTCCTCATAAAATACTTCGTCACGCCTTGCACTTTGGAGCGGTGGTGCAAGGCGTACAATCAGCCGGAGGCTGCAAGTGCGTGGTCAACAGCAAGGCGGGCCGGAAAACTCAAAATCCACAATCATGCATTCGTTGTGTCATGTCGTCTTTGTATCATCAAGTAGAGTTACCCAGCCACGGATTCTGTGTGACGATATGCCTACTCCTAAACCTTTGGTCCCTCATCTTCATCTTGATACCTTCCGGGGGAGATGCATATGTCAGATGGTTGCGGTCGAACGGGGCATCGAGCATCAAACCCTGTAGTGTTTTCACACGCGACACGGCCACATAGCTCAAACCTGTCTGAAAGTCACGGCAGGAGAGGTCTGTCACGATCCTGTCTTCGGTGATGCTCTGCGACTTGTGAACCGTAATGGCATAGCATACGACCAGGGGAAACTGCGTGCGAGTGCAGAGTGTGGCTCCAACGAGGAAGTCCCTGTTTACTGCCAGAATCGGAACAATCTTCCTACCATCCGCGGTGGTCAGGAATGCCGGTCCGGTATATTTGTCAAACTCCATCATGATTACGCACGGTTGGTCTCGGACGGGGTCAGCGCCAGGTGCCCAGCCAAGGTCATACACCGTGCCGCGAGCGCCGTTGCAGAGGCCAACTTGTTGCCAGAGGTTGCATGTCAGCATCAGGCGCGCACCAATGCATACGGGGACCTGTTTCGCAAGGTTGCCCGCCTTGTCGTCCGGAGCAGCAGAAGCGCCGGGGCCAACGTTTGTAGCGATGACCTGGATGACTGGTCGGTTGAGGCGGTCAAGGTGGTAATGGTTATATTCGTTCACCCGGTCTTTCGTGGCGTACACCCGTAAGGCGTCGGCGAACGTGGCGACCTCTTGATCGTCTAGCTTTGCCTGCACGCGGCCAGAGAGAAGTTTCCAGGACTCGTGGGATAGTTGGAGCAACCGCAGCTCTCCGAGAGCCTTGCGAAAGGCCGCCTGATCATCGCCGCACTGCCGCTGAACAACGCTCAGGAAGACGGACTTATCGAAGCGCATATACGCGTTCCTTCCCTTGATCTCTACTCCCTGCACCTCTTTGTCGTAGTAAAGCGGCTTCTGTAGAACAGGAGGAAGCTGGAAGAAGTCGCCCACCAACAGGATATTGAGTCCGCCAAAGAACTCCTCGTTCCTGTGCGGAAATGCTTCGCGGAGGCGGTCGTCAATCCACGATAGCATGCGCAGTCCCAGCATGCTTTTCTCGTCGATGATTAGGTACTGAATATCCTTCAGCTTCTTCTGGAGCTGGGTCTTGTCGATGGTGGAGAGCGGCCTGAAATCCTTGTTGATCGGGAGACGAAGCAGCGAGTGCAACGTGGTTCCTGATATCTGATTCCCTGCGACGCCCGTCGGTGCGGCACGCCAGACAGGTGTCCCTCTCCCGCGTGTCGCGGCCTGGAGGTGCGCCGAGAGCAGGTTGATGAGATATGACTTGCCTGTGCCACCGCCACCATCCACATGGAGTAACAACTGGGAACGGTCCTGGGCGAGAAAGTGGCCCATCACCGTGTCATACACTATGCGCTGCTCCGGATTCAGGGCATCGCGTGCTTCTAAGGGCTGATGCTCAACATCGAGGTGAAAGGAGCTTTCCGCCTTGCGTTGCTCCCAGTAGTTGCCGCTGAGGATGTCGTCGTTGGTATAACGTCCAACGTGAGAACTCCAGTCATAATTCACGTCGATATCTCGCCGGCCAAGTACGTCGATGTCTTCTTCCTCTAGCGGCCGGTCTGGCAGCATGCGTGCGAGCTCATGCCAGTCCTCCTCTGCAATGGGCTCGTCATGCACCTCCAGCTCAAACTCATCGTCCTCCGCCTGTAGCTCGTTCGTTCCCACGTCTCCGTAGTGGTCGTCCTCATGGAAATGGTGTCGCTGCCGGCAGCACTGGTACGCCGCAACAAAGGACTCAAACCGCAGCCCGTCCACAGCAAGCAACTCCTCCGGAGCACGATGCGGATGTGCCATCATCAACTTGACACGGCAGAAGTCATGAAACTGGGCTGAGGCTTCCACTGGCCTGTACCGAGGAAGGTAGGACAGAACCCTCTTCTTCGCGTTCGCACCGAGTCTCCTCCACGTCTTGAGATTGTACGACTGCAGGTACTCGAGATAGGTAATACTCTCATGCTGGTCATTTCTCTGCAGATACTTCCGGTAGCTGCCGACCGCCTCGGTGACATCATCATCAACGCGGTATGACCGTGCATGCTGCTCCAACGGGCGGCAGTCGACGTACACAACCATCCGAGTCCCTTCCTGCAGAGGGATATTGAGCAGCAAGTGGGAAATTTCCTGCGCTGAATAATCTCTCTCGGCAATCAGCTTATTCATAAGGCGAGAGGAGAAGGACAACAGGGGTTGATGGTGTGCTGTATGCGGCAAAACCTGATCCGCCAGCCTGCAGTAAGGCTCTGTCTTCTTCTCCGATTTGCTGCAATACTTGGCAGCGTACGTAATGACTGCTTGCAAGCTGGTGCATGGAGATATGTCAATGTTGGCGAGCCACCCCAGAATGATGGCAGGATTGAAATGGTTCATCAGGCTGTCGTTGCGGGCCGCCTCAAAGATATAGTACGACTTGCCTTCCTTCCTGATGACCGCGGCCAGCTCCCGCAAGGCACGGGGGAAGTCAAAACGACACTCCCTTTCTGGATTCGCCACGTTGGCCGCCTCAATGTCGGCAGCAGCTCCTTCCATGTCCCTCGCGAGGTCACCCCTTCCTCTCTGACACGCAGGCAGTACGTGGTATTGCACCTGTGGCGCTGGCAGCGGTTGACGATTTGCGAGAGCCGCAGGAATGTCATCTCCACGCCTAGCGGATCCACACTCAGCGGATTACCCTCTCCCTGAGGCACAGTCCTACGGGGCTCCGGGTTTACGGCCGTGATGTGGAAGCCCCATATGCGCGCAAACATGTCACGAGCGGCGTCGTCCTCCATGTCGGCGGCTGGGCCCTCGTTCATCCAGTACAGACCGTGGTTGTGCGGACTACCACGGCCTTGCCATTCATACCGATCCCAGTAATCCGTGACGTTGAACTTTTTCCGCAACACGATGTCTCGAAAGAAGCAGTATCGGCGGTGGAAGTGGAAAGCAGCAATGTGAGGGTTCTGCCGCAATAAGTGCCGCGACAATACCATCCTTTCCGGCTCGGACGCGCGCAGCCATTCTCCATACCGGGGCATGTGTTGGTAGAGGCTCCGCCAGTGCAAATCGGCCGGGCTAAATGTCATAAATGCGCCAGGACAGCCCAGGCTGTATGCGTACGCCTCGAGGTCCTGCCTCTTTCTGTTCCAAAAGGGGCGCGTACCGCGAATCGACACCGCATGCCTTGTGATGGAGTTGATCAGCGCCTGCGCATCGGGATCCTCGCTGTGTTCGAGTGCCTGAATAAGCTGCTCTCGCGTGAGCGGTTCACGGGTGCCACCATGTCGCTTCACGAAGAATTTCGATCGCGCACGCGCTTGGGACCGCATCAGCGTGTTGAATGCGACAAAACGGAATGTTGGATGCCGCGCAAAACGCCCGTCGTGCCACCGCATCGCGTGCTCGATGTAATCCTTGTACTCAATCGACCGCAAGCGAGGCTCCACAAAGTCGGCTCTGCCGTCCGGAAAGAGGCAGGGGAATGCCAAGGAGAGCAGGGCGTGAGAGCGATTGAACTCATTGATCGGCGTGTGCCGTATAGTCGGGAGCCGCAGTTCGTGCCGCGCCTGCCTCTGGGAGCCCGTGGCAAGAGGAAGACCCCCGTTCGGTTCTGGCCCGCCCACGAGGATGGACCGCAGAGCATCGAGCTCCGTGTCCTTGGCCAACAGGTCAGGTACCGCAGCCGCGTCCTCTAGCTCAGGCTCTGCCTCCTGATCTTCCTCCAGTCCCACATCGGCAGCCTCCACCTGACTTTGGGGGATGGCGTCCACCACATTGCCGTCCTCGGGCAGTTGGCTCAGTCGCTCGTTGTCGATGACGATGCATCGATAGCCAGGATGGTGATGGCGGAGGTAGTCAAGCCATATCATAACCGCCTGGCGGCGCACACGGAACTGGCGGGTAAATTGCCGGCTCAGATTGGCGTGTGACGACGTGTTGGCAGGACGCAGCAACACCGTGTTCAACTGCTGTGGCAGAAGCGGGAGCTGGTTGTACACCAAGCCAACTTCGCGAAGAAAGTGAACGACATGCCCCCGATACCTGTACTGCTGCCCTCGCACCAGCATGATGTTCACATGGACGTGGACGCGAGCAATCAATGACTCTTCTGTAGGGGTGAGCTCAGGCAATCGAGCCGGTACGGGGCCAAAGTCAAGTTGGTTTTCGGCAGAGAAGAAATACGGCTCGTCGGGGCCACGCTTCTCATCCTTCCGATAGCAGCGCGAGCAAATGCCGTCATAATCAATTTCCATCTGAAACCAACACTCGCGACATCGGCTGCAATATTCCATCTGGTCATTGTCAGGTTTAGTCCAGAACTCTCGCAGGGTGGCCTTATCGTGGTCCGTCAACGCGCAAGCGTCGAGGTCGCCATTCCACACCGGATCTTGCGCATGGAAGACTGCCAATTCTTCCGGTGGAATTATCACTGGACTCCGAAGTCGTCGTTGCGGTCTCGACGATCGTGTTCCTCTGCGAGATCTTCTTGGCCGCCCTCCTGTACCCGGGGCGGGACCGCGCCGACCGCGTCGTGGCTGTGCAGACGGCTCCAACGGCCGGCGGCGAAGAGGGCTTCTCTCCGCAGAATCATCATCTCTCTCAACGTTCTCGGCTTCCTCCCCTGGTTCAGAGTCCGGCTCAACCCCTAATTGCTCGAGGTACCTGCGTGGTCGAGCGGGCGAAAGCAGGACGTTGGCATAGTCTTCAGCGTCGATATCGGACTCCGAGAACTGGCCCCTGTCGTCTCCTTCCCTCGATAGCATACCTCCAATTTGAATGCCACCTGTCCGTAGTTGATCTTGACTCTGACTCGCATCTATGTCCCCTGCTTAGCCTGTAGACCCTAGTGCAAATCTCAGCACAAGCACAAATACCTTCTCCAGCAGTCTCCAATTGACAGACACCCAGTTGCGATATTGTGGGCGTCAGTGAGACGGCTTTCCCTGCACGGCGTCGTAAACGATGGTCACGCTGGATAGCGGCCAGCTTGACCCTCGCCCCAGCCGTGGAAGGGTCATCTTGCGAGTCCTTCCCCCCTTTGCGATATCTAGTTGCCAAGTAAGCGTGATCCACACTGGTTTTGCTGCTTCGGATAGTAGCTGGATCAGAGAGTGAGACGATCGGATGGGTCGTTCGCTGCACGGGAGGTGAGGGAGCCAGTGTCCGGAGGAGCCCTGAACGTTGTTCGGTCGGCGGCAATGGCGTCCCCAGCTCTATACGTGGCTGGCTCATCGAGGCTTCGAATGACGCCCCCGCTGTATGACATTGCCGTACGCTCTCCAACGATGTAGGCTGGCTTCCGCATCTGTCCTTTGGAGGCGACAGACTAGCATCTTCTTCTGTTCTCTTCGCAGCAGGTCCGTCAGCCGAGGAAGGACGGACCGCGACGTCCCTCAAAGTCTGGGTCGCGCCTCTGGACCTAGTGTACTTCAATCGATCAGCATTGAACATCTTGCAGAGCGCGAGGTTAAGCCAACGTGATAGGCGCGCTGATTGCGGCAGCTCAGGCAGCTCTTGGTGTACCCAGCCAGTTTCCTTCTGCCGAGGAAGTGCTGCGCTGGTTTCTCCTCGCCACAGCGAATGCACACGATGGAAACTACGCCATCTTGAGGCCCTCGATCAGGCATAGAGTTCGCTGTGATTGTAAATGAAAGCAACTACACAGCACGGGTTTTGCTGGCGGCAAAGCTGTTCAAAGCAGCGCTATGACAAAATCAGGGGCAACCGTGAAATTGGACCCATTTTTCGAAGGCCATCATCCAGTTGAGTTACGTTTTAGAAAACAAACAACCAATCAGATGTCAGAAAACTTAAAGGACCCCTGTCCGCACCAAACCCTCATATTGGAGAGAAACTTATCCGATTAATGTAAATCCAGCCTACGGCTGAATTAGACTGCTTTTGGGGCTGAGACGAACGGCTATCAAAGAGGGACAGGGCTGGCTTCATGGAAAACTCGGCCACCTCGGCAATCTTTGGAAGCCCCGGTATAACTAATGTTAAGTCAGCCTACGGCTGAATGATTTAGCTGATCATACGGGGATTAAACCATACGCCATAAACCATAGTGGTCCGTATGGCGTATGGCGTATGATTAGGGAGCCTGGTGGGACGCAACCCTGCCGCCTCCGTATCCCCAAATTCCGGGGACATGCGGTCGCAAACGCGAATACTACCACACCTGCGGACGTTGGGGGGCCTGTTCCCTGGTGATAGGTTATGTATGGCCTGGGGCGTGGCGTGTGGAGAAACGCCAGAGTCGTCTCTGTGGAGGCGTTCGGGGCGTGATGCTCACCGGGGCCGGCGCCGGTAATGACCGGTGATTGCCGGTGCCATTAGCCAGGGTCCCGGAAGGGCTGCAACAGCTGTGCTGAAAGGGGTCCACCGCTCGCCTATCCATCCTTCGGGTACCGCCCCCCCGGACTTTTGGGTTGCTCACCAGAGAGGAGCCATGCGAAGGGGTAGCTGGCACGCACGGGTCACGGCTGCAAGTGGCAGCCCCAAAGTATTGACGTGGTAACTAGCGCCTGCTTGATCTGGCTATATATACACTTGCCACCGGTCTCTGACAGCTGGAAGCGTTCACCGTGGTTGTGAACCGTATTCCCCCCTGTGTAAGTCCGCCAAGCGACCGATATTACGACATGGCAGCAGACGAGCACCATCACCAACACAGCGTGGGCGACCACCCGCAGCCGTCCGACGAGAAACATGCCGTGGCCGCCCACGCGGAGCTCGTCGAAGCCATCCACGCCGAGAGCCAGCTCACCTTTGGGGAGGCCCTGCGCCTCTACCCCAAGGCCATCGGCTGGTCGGCCTTCGTGAGCATGGGCGTCATCATGCTGGCCTTTGATCCCCAGCTCATCGGCAACCTCTACTCTACGCCCAAGTTCCAGCGCGACTTTGGTTACGAATTTGAGGGCAAGGTAACTTGTTGTCCATGGATCGTCACCTAAAAATGACAAGCCTCGGCTTTGATTCGGCGCTGACTGGGTGTCTACTGCAGTACGTGATCGATGCCTCCTGGCAGACGGGCCTCAGTATGGGTAACCCCATCGGCCAGGTCGTCGGCGCCCTCTTCGCTACCTATCCCATGGAATGGTTCGGTCGCAAGCGCACTTTTGCGGCCTGCGTCATTCTGACTGCCGGTCTCATCTTTATCCAGTTCTTCGCCGGCTCCCTCAATGTCCTGCTCGCCGGCGAGCTTCTTGCGGGTCTTGTCCTCGGCCAATTCGTCGTCATTGCACCCGCCTACGCCTCAGAAGTCTGCCCGACCGCCGTTCGGGGTCATCTCACGGCCTACGTCAACTTGTGCTTCGTCATGGGCCAGCTGCTCGGCAACGGCGTCACTGCCGGCACGCAGAAGCTCGACACCCACTGGGCCTACTCGATTCCCTTCGCACTGCAGTGGTTCTGGTGTGCCGTCATCATTCCCGGCATGTTTTTCGTTCCTGAGAGTCCTTGGTGGCTCGTGCGCAAGGGTCGCATGGAGGATGCCGAGGCATCGCTCAAGAGGCTCGCCTCGAGCAAAGTGAACGTCGCTGCCAGTCTCGCATTCATTGTCGAGACCGATCGTCTGGAGCAGGAACTCGAAGCCGGTAGCACCTTCATGGATTGCTTCCGCAAGGTGAATCTGCGCCGTACTGAGATTTCGATTGGCGTCTATTGCTCCCAAGTTTTGAGTGGGATCTACCTCATCAACTACGGCACCTACTTCTTCGAACAAGCTGGCCTACCTACGGACCAAGCCTTTAACATGGCGGTAGGCTTTTTGGGTGAGCGGCAATTCGTCCCCATCGTTTGCGGCATGCAGCTGATTAACGCTTGTAGCTGTTGGTTTCGTGGGAACGCTCGTCTCTTGGGGCCTGATGGTCCGCGTTGGCCGTCGAGTCCTTTTCGTTTGCGGTCTCGCCATGCTCACGTTTCTTCAATTGCTCATAGGCGTCTTAGATTGTGTACCAAATCGTCCTTCTGGTGCGATCTGGGCTGAGTCAGTCCTGATGCTGGTGTGGAACTTCTTCTACAACATCTCCATCGGTCCGATCTGCTTTGTGCTCCTTTCAGAGTGCTCTGCCACACGTGTGCGCTCCAAGTCTATCGCAATTGCTACTGCTGCACAAGCTATCTTGGGAATAGGTATGTTGCATTGCTCCTGGTTGTCAGAATTTTGGAGCAGCCCGCCTGTCATGACCTCTACAGCCCACTGACAAGAGGGCAGTTATGACAGTCGCTATTCCGTATCTCGTGAACCCCGCCAAAGCCAATATACAAGGGAAATTGGGTTTCTTCTTCGGAGGTCTGGCGGCTTTGTGCCTCGTGTGGTCGTTCTTCCGAGTCCCGGAGACCATGGGCAGAACCTACAAGGAACTGGATTTGTTATTCGACAATAACGTGCCCGCGAGGAAGTTCAAGGGTTACAGATTGGAAGGAGTTATTTCTTCTGCGAACAACGAGGAGGAGAGAGTGACGAAGGGTGCGTAACAATGGTGACCATGAGTGGTGGGAACACTGTACATGTACCATTGCGCGGCAGCTGGAGATATACCACGTATGAAATTGACACTCTCGCCAAATTCCACAACGAAGTTGACATCTTTCCCAATCTACATACACCGCTTCCTTACGAATGGTCTTGCGTATAACTGCCCGCTCATCCAGTGATCGGAATGGTCCGGTATGGTACGGTATGGAGGTCAAAACCATACCATACCAGCTGCTTATGTCATTACCGGTATGGTATACCGGTAATACCGGTAATACCACCAAGGCTGTCACGTGTACCCCCGTGACAGTCCTGTGCCGTGATCACACCGATGCTGAAGACGTTGGAAGGAGGGATACATCCATACGATAGCTTCTAGCTATCAAGCTAATCCTTGTCACTCTCACTATCACTGTTATCCCCAACCTGCGGCTTTCCATACCAGGCCCGGAGGCACTCACAAGCCTCTATGATATCTGCCTTTAGCCTGCCACGGCGATCAACTATGGTGAGCTTCGCGCTACTAAAAAGTCGTTCGCACTCATCTGACATAGGTGAGATGGCAAGCAGATCCAGAGCGAAGCGAGCGAGCTCCCGTTGAGAGTCATACCGGGAAAGCCAGTAGACAATGGCCTCCTCGCAACCTGCCTCTTCATCGTGGAGCCGATCGGTGGAGATGTATTGCTCATACAGATCTGTTGCGACGGTCGGGCCGTCTATGCGAATACGCTTGTGCTCTCTCTGCCGATCAAATGCTGGGTCCGGACCCCTCTCCTTCCGGGCTGGTGGGAGTGGGGTCTCCACAGGGTACCGCCCCTTATACTCTGTCTCCCAGAGCTGCTTCACGGCCAGTTGTGCATTCTCAAACCACTTCTGCTTTCCTTCGTCTTGGAGAACCCACTCTTGTCTGAACCATGCCCATTTTCGATATGGATCGAGTATTTGCGCCGCGTAGTACGCCGGTGGAAGGTCGGTATCGTCGGGAAATCGTTGCTGCCAGTGTAGCTGCTGGTTGCTGTAGTACTCCTCACATTTGGACCATGCGGCATCTGCACAACCTTGAAGATACTTCCACGTGAAGTTATTGTCGTCGTTTGCGTGGATGTCATTGTAGTGATCTTTCGTTTCGTTTATCTCGCGAAGAAGGCAGTCCAAGGTCGAAAACCAGTCAGCGAGGGATGTCTTCTTCCCCTCAGAAAGCAGAGTTGCTGCGTAGAAGTCTTTTAAAGCAATCTCGATCTTTTCAAGCTCGAACCAGTGCTGTCCGTCTAGTTTGAAGTTCGAAATTCCTTGGGAGCCCTTCCCAGGTACGTGGCGGGCTGAGAAGATCTCCAAACGCTCCCGAACGTTCAATGCTCGTGTGATTGATTGAAGCCATGAGTTCCAGCGTGTAGAGTTGTCCTGGATAAGCTCAAGGCCGTCAAACTCACGGAGATCTCCGCCGATAATGATGGCAGCAAACTCCTCACGGCGCTGTGGAGTAAGCCGAATGTACCGCACGAGGTTGTGAAGCCGACCTAAACACCCAAACTTCTTCCAGAGCTCCTCTACCTTGGTATAATCTCCTCGCTGATAGTGCTTTTCGAGTTTTGCTAAATACTTCTCACAGTGCCGCCCCATGAGGAACGCCTGACAGCAGAGGTTAACAATGTGCCCCAAGCAGCGCAGTCGACGATGGCGGCGTTGTTTCGGCGTCATCCACGGGCAGAGCTCCTTGAGTATGCATTCAACGGCGGTGTCGTTTGACGAGGCATTGTCCAACATGAAGTATCCGATCTGGTCTCCGCCAATGTCGTATTCCCCGAGCAAGTCAAGGACGACTGATCCAAGATTGTCGCCATTGTGTTCGCCATACACGCGTCGCATACCCAAAACGGTACTCCGTCGCTTGCCAGATGTGTCAATCCACATGGCGACGACACCCAGGACCGCGTAAGGGTTTGGCGAAGTCCAGAGGTCAAAAGAGATGGATATTCTGCTCCGCGAGCGCTGTAGGTCTTCTCGGAGGCGTTGCTTCTTCGTTAGAAACGCGTCCATAACCCAACTTCGGATCGTTTTTGCTGCCTTTGGGAGGTGGTTAAGAAGCGCTGGATTCAAGAAGAGCAGCAATTCTCGGAAGTACTGATTCTCGAACTGGAAGAAAGCGATGTGACAGTACACTATCCATCGGATTAAAAACTCCTTGAACTTGCCAATTGAGTCCTTCCACAAGAACGTATTAGTAGCAGCCGCGCTCATCTGTTGTTCCAGTACCGATGTCCGTGTCGAGCCGCGTTTCTTCATACCACTCTGCGGGTCAATCTGATGCTTCTGTTCGAGATGATTTCTCACCCCAGAAGTGCCGTTGACAACAAACAGCTCCTGCTTACGCTTTCCGACCGCACACTCGTGACAGTAGTACACCTCCTTCTTATCACTGTCTCGGACGTAATGAAGACCATACTTCCATACGTGCGATGCCCCCAGGCGAGCTGCCTTCGTGATCGTTGTGCGACGCAGGTAGGTGATGTGGTCTTGTACGAACTCATCCGGAGGCTCGGGATATGGACTAGGAGCAGATGATTGCGTCGAAACGGATAATGCTGATACGGAGGGGGCAGGAGACGACGCTGGACTACTTGTCACTACCACAACAAGCGTAGCAACTTATAGCGCCTGCTTGCTTGTTTCATCCGCAAGGTGTGAACAGAGAACAGCCGAGTTTGCGGTATTGCACTGTTCCTTACCATATTGTTGACTTTCTTTCGCTGCTCCTTTGTACGTTTTTTGGGCGGCCTGTCACGCGTGTACGTAAAATATTGGGGGCTAAATTGGACCACTCGCTGCTTGGGCGATCTTCGGCTAGGCCAGCATGCTTTGGCTACTCCTCCCAACCAAAATAAATTGCTGTCCCCTTCTGTCCATGTTCATTGAATAGCCGTTGCATGTCATTCTATGACTTTATCATAACCATGAATCCTTTTCAGCGGGTAATGCAGGCGTGTCGCCCTATCAAGCCCCGCCAAGAGGAAGACTTCAAACAACAGCGTCTGGTCTACCACTACGAGCACCCAGACAAGGCCCAACCTGCCATATTCAGCAGCTACTGTCCAGTCATCACATGCTCAGTTTTACAATCTTTACAGCACCGTGAACGAAAAGCCGCGGGTTGGCTCATCAAGCGTTTTGTGGACCAATTTGGACCTGGCAAGAAGGTTGACCTGCTGCCACGATCCGACCCAAGATTGCTTGTTTGCGTCAACCAAATCTTCACGACAGAGCTTCGCCTTTTTGAGGCGTACTTCGACATCAGTTTCACATGGTCAGGGTTTGAGCGTCGAATCACTGACGGGCCGTATATTCCTTTTACATATACTCGACTTGGTCTAGCCCAGTATTATCGTCGAGAAACTCTGTTCCATTTCAGGGGTCAGAACAATGAAAATGGCAAGGGTGAGCAGTCTCAGAAATGTAAGACTGCTGTGGAGCGGACAGTAGATGCCTGTTTCCCGCGAGGTAACATCTCAGCCTTGATCAGCCCAGACTTTCACTCCTTCAATTACGCACAGATGGCAGCTTGGTCACTTGCTACGAGTGTCAGTACTGTGTTGGCTCTCGGATCTGCTGTGGGGTCCGACGTTGTGCTAGTTTGGGGATCTGACTTATTGGGTAGTTGGGAGGGGAAGTTTCGCGACGTGATGGCGTCTGGAGATGATGTGACGGGAGAGTTCGACAGTGTTCGCCCAGAATATTATGAGACAGCATGAAAGTACTCTGGGGGTTCCAATGTGGGTTTGTGGTAGCCAGCAACGTGCAGTTAATATAAAATTCCCCGTATTGAATCGGATGGCGCGCCGAAAAATCAGTTTGCATCCCATTTTGCAACATGTGCTCATGCCCTCCGAGATCGCACAGAGATAACAGCCAATTACTGATCTCTCCTGACAAATACTTGCTAGGCGCCTCCTACGGTGACCTAGATTTGTCCCGTGGCGTCCGTTCCTGGACGACTTGAGAGGTTTCACGGAATGCAGCTCGCGTTTTTCAGCATTAAATATCACCGAGATGCCGCTTCTGCATCACGAGCACCGGCATAGGCTCAAATGTCACGACATAGGTTCCATGCAATTACGGCAATGAATGGCCGGATTGCACTGGCTCTGGGAACGCTTCTCGGCGCATCGTTCTCGGCACACATCCGCGATACAGGAGTTCAGTTCATTCCAGACCCCAAAGGGACAATAGACAACATGACTTCTGAGAATGAAGCACGGATTTGGGTTCGAGATCGCAATATAGCAGCATTCGACGATGCGGTAAGTCTGAAGCCTACAACGAATCACTCCAACCCTGCAGATCAATTGAACAAGTGTCTAAAATCTGTTAGTTCTGCATCAATGCGACTCAGATGTGCGAGTACAAACAGTACGGCGTTCTGTTGGACTATAGTGGTAGCAAGAACCCAGTTTCGTGACCGGTGGCCAGGTACTCGGTAAAGGTTCCATGTGGTGGGACGACGGTAAGAGCATGGGTGCGGATCCATCCCATTGGCCATCAACTAATGAGAGCATTCGATTAGTGTCCACTAGATGCCTCTGGGCGAAGCAAGTGCGAGGTTCATCTAAGTCGGGCTGGATACCCGGGCGCGATGTGTTATTAAGCTGGCGAAAACTAGCTTTTCTCGCCTGGACGATGTGAAGTTTGAGATTGACATCACAAACAAGGAAACAGTAAGAGTTCTACTTCAAATTGTTTGATACACAACCTGCCTCATTGGACTGGAAATACGAGAATTGGGGTATATGCTGGCTTTCGGGAACCATAACTCAGTCGCCGCTACTAGAGCGATACCATTCTCCCAGGATGTATCACTCGCCGAGGTGCAGGATGCGACCATCCGCACCGGGAACACATCCCCCGGCTCCGACAACATCACTGTTAAGATGCTCAATGCCGCGTGGCATATCATCGGCGAACACGTCCGTCGTCTATACGAGGCATGTCTCCGACTCGGTCACCATCCGCGACCATTCAGAGAGGCAGAGGTGGTCATGATAGCGAACGGCAGGTGACTCAACTTCGAGCTTTGCAAGGGCTTCACGTAGAGCTGTAAGAATCGTCTTCGATTTGTTCATGCGTCGCAGCGATGCCAAGCCACCAGATGTTTACAATATGGGTCCTCGACAGGCGTGCTGGCGGGGTGGCATACGGCGCACGAAACAGGCACTGGCCACCCGCTGAAGCTCACGGGCCACAACCCAAGGCGCACGAAGTGGCTTGGACCCACGCAACGTTTTCCCTTCCACGCAACGCTCCCCCTTCCACCCCTTCCACTCAACATTTCCCCTTCCGCGCAACGCTCCCCCTTCCACGCAACATTTCCCCTTCCGCGCAACATTTTCCTTTCCACGCAACATTTTCCCTTCCACGCAACATTTTCCCTTCCGCGCAACGCTTTCCCTTCCACAACACTTTCCCTTCCGCGCAACGCCCACGCAACGCTCATTCAAGCCCACATACTCTCAAGCCCCTCGCGCGACCAGCGACGCCGCCGATTCTGATGCGCAGATACAGCCTTGCATGTCTCCTGTACCGTCGAACCCTCCGGAGAGCTCGTTTACTCAAAACCGGCCCGATATTCCCACTTACATCCCAGCCACCGCATGATATCGCAAGTAAAATTGCCCTCTGAGTGCCTCTCATCCAGACTTCTCAACAAGCAGTCAGTTATCAATCAGTACTGATTACTGATTGATACTGATATGGTATCAGTAAGTTATCAGTAAGCCCCTAATCAATCAATCAGTAATCAGTAACTTGGTCCCAAACGAAAGCGTGCGTTCGTTCCAGTCCTACCAGCGATAAATCCTTGACCACATCACTGCTAACTTGAGATCTTTCCCGTGGCAGGAAGCAGAGGTGTTTCCGACTTGACGCCGGCCCAGCTTGCGCGAAAGCGAGCTACAGACCGCGAGGCACAGAGAGCAATCAGGGCACGGACTAGGGAGCACATAACGCGGCTTGAGCGAGAGGTAGAGGCTCTCAAGAATGGCCAAACAAGAGGCCATTTGGTTCAGGAGCTGCTCAGCATTAACAAAGCGCTCGAGGAAGAGGTCGCCAATCTCAGGGAGGTAGTGGCTCTCCGCATCTCGACTTGTACCGCGTCACAGGGGGCTCTGCCAGTTCGGAACAGCATGGACAAAGCCGGCAGCTACTCTTACAATGGAGGAGAGACAAGGGAATTGTCTGACTACGACTGCAATTTGAGAAGCTGGAGAGGCGACGCATCCAATTCAATTGCCCGACCCTGGCCATGGGGAACAAAGCTCGCACCAGACGAGTGCGCAGGACCTGATTTCCACACAAGGGCCGGCGAGCTGTGGACTATGTCGACCGCAGGCCCGGCTGATTCTAGTGGGCTGGTGCTGCCAATTGCACTAGCAGTCTCGGAATGATCCACGAGGGAAGACATGATGCGGTTGATACGACATGCAGACAATAGTTGAAGATAGAGAAGGGGGCCGTAACTTAGATCGTTCGCCGAGCCCGCGTCCGTGAGTTCGGCCTGGTAAAGTGGGCGACTGCCGACTTATAACAGATCGAGCCTACGCGTGAAACGCGCCACGATTTGGACTCTGCCTTCAAATTCCAGTTTGGCTGAATCTTTGACCCTCTAGCCAATTAGGCTGCCGAACATGAGCCATGTCCACTGACTTGAAAGATTGGCGAGCCCTGGACCCATCACCTTGTGTCAATTTCGCGCCAGTTTGGTGTTCGGGTAGAAAAGATCCGCGGGTGTGTGTGTGTGTGTGTGTGTTTATTTAACGTCTTGCGGGTATTCCCTATCGGGACAAAAGACGTGCTGAGCTAGGTGCTATTTACTGCATCCTCTCCTAACATAGGCCACCGGCTGTAGACTTATTCGGTCCCTTGGGATTCTCCATCAATCCGCGTTGCGACGGGCCTTGCTACCAGGACGCGGCTCCTCACATAGGCCTGAAGACTCCCATAAGTAGCGGCCCATCCAGCATAGGCTTCGGCTCTTTGGCGCTAAAATGCGAGGCCCTTCCCCGTCAGCGGGATCCAGGCGCTGCCCGCCCTCGCGGCCTCTGTGAGCAATGACCGTCTTTACATCGCTCGGGGCCACGAGTGCAAGGCGAGGTCAACCCTCGGTTTTGCTAGCCAGAATTCTCTTGCGCCTCGGCCGACACCGCTGCCGCGGTCTGCACCCCAGGAACCAGATGACAGAAACGGCCCAGGCGTAGCGGGAGGGAAAAACCTTCCGAAGGGATCAGAGGCCGACGAGCGGCTTGCCTTCAAGGAGAAAAACCGACCGCAGCTAGCTGCTGGGAACCGCACGCGACTTGGTTCTGAAGCTACGTGCGGTCAAGCAGGACCACGCCTTCGTGCGATTGAAGATGAACTCTCCTAAGGTCTTCAATCGTGCCTCCCTCCGAGGAGTTAGGGTCCCGGTAGGACCCCAGAGGCGAAAGCGTGGTCGGGTGGCCTGCAGAATTACCCCGCACAACCAGGCTGCTAACAGCTCGGAGAAGCGAAGAATTTTTACAGGGGAGAGTTGGGCAGAAATTCCAGAGAGGTCACAAGGAGCCGCAGACCGCCCACAGGTCTACCCTGCACGCAGGGGCCAAAAGCGCGGGCATCAACACTTACATCGTTTGCCCCAATACGGGCTTCAGCTACGAGGTTTCGAGACGTAAACTAATTGCTGAATAATCACCCCTTTGCAGCGGGCGGGATGCGGCTCCGTATGTGGGCTTTGTGTTCACGGTGAAATGGCTTCGGCCCACGGCGCCGAGATTCGGTACGCTGGAGGCACCGTTTAGCGATGCACTAGGAAGCCAAGAACTCGGAGGCTTCGGCCGTGTAACGATTGCCAACAAACCGTGTCACACACTTGGGGAGGAAACCCGTGGGCCACGGAATGCTTGATCTCCTATCTGATACCGGCATGAAGCTGCTGTTCTATGTAATACCTGTGCAGTTGAGGCCATAGACATGAGTCACTGGAGGCAGCAGTGCCGTGCTTGCAGGCTGCCCCTGCGCAGCCTGAAGCCGTGTTGTTGGGCTTGGCACCTGAAGGTCGCTTCTTGCAACAGACCGCTACAGGTCAACAAAAGGAACAGGCCAAAACTTCCGACGAACGATCATAGACACCCCAGACTGATGTGCAACATATTCCAGCTCAGCCATGACACTTTACTTTGTGTAGTGGTTACTTGCCCAACACTGTGCCTAATGTCGTGGTAGCACAGCTATGCCAGCTCAGGTCGGCGCGCTGAACCATGATACGGCGGACCGTTGCCGTCACTGAATCGTTCGCCCAGTTGTGGCACCGCCAGGGCTCATCAGTGGTCATGCCCCGAGAAGGCCACTACGAATGCCGCAGCGGGCCGGCCACTGTCCACGCTGAGCCACGCGCCCGCTCTCCCATGGCCCCGTGGGAAATCCGGCCTCTGAGAGCTGCCGAATCTTGCCAACTCCAGGTGTAGAAGCTCACTAATCTAGGTATTTGGACGTGGGATCCTTGCGAGGATGGCGACATTCGCGTTGCCACTGAGAAACTTGACACGGTGATCAATGGCCGTGGACCAGCGAAATGTTGGTCAGCGGGTTGCCGCCCCTGAGAGCCCGTCCTAGCACGGCTTTGAATCTTGCTCCAGTTGGTAGGATACAAGGCTTGATGTACTGCACCGCGTCTCGGCGCAGCCACTAGCCCGTTTTGCCTTCGGAACGGAAGGTTCCGAAGGTTCTTCCTTCCGCGCCCTCTTCTCCTCCAACGCACGGGCCAGGAGACGATCCGTGCCTTCTAAGCCACCCGTCTGCGCCCACCCTTGCGCCACAGCCTTTTCGTCCATTCTCACCCCTTACACAATGCTTTTTCATCATACTTTCTTGGCATGCAATTGTTAAGAAAGTAGCGTATTTTACACCAATTTGACTAACAACTGCACCACCAACTTTGCGAGCCGCGCGCTGCGCTGGCTCTGGCAGCGGCCATGGCAACTGCCATGGGCTCGCATGCCGGCTCAGATCCCTTTGATCTGGATAATCACATTCCCTTAACTTTTGCCGACCGGGCCCGTGCTGCCCAGCTCCGAAACAGTTCTCCGGTCGTCGAC
Source organism: Purpureocillium lavendulum (assembly GCA_029168975.1). Classification (NCBI taxonomy): domain Eukaryota; kingdom Fungi; phylum Ascomycota; class Sordariomycetes; order Hypocreales; family Ophiocordycipitaceae; genus Purpureocillium; species Purpureocillium lavendulum. Next base: position 486,245 of record JAQHRD010000009.1, on the reverse strand, counting down.
CGGCCGATCGGTGTCTCGCCGGCGCCACGGCGACCGGCCCAGACGCCGTCTTCGCCTCTACTCCGACTCGCCCACTCTACTGCTACGGAAGTCGCGCAGCCTGCATTCTCGCCGTATAGGCCCTCGCTAGAACCCATTCTGGAGCCCGTCTCTATCGTCGAAGGCGCCAACAGGGTCGCACAAGAGCAAACGGATGCCTACAACGCCAAACTAGCAGTCTTTCATGCATTCTGTGAATCATTCGACCAGGCCGCGAAGCAGTTCACGTCTGGGATTGAGCATACTTTCGCGAATCAATTCGCCACCAGCTTCCTCGACTTCTGGCGCCAGTCTCTGTCGATACTGCCGCCCGTGACAGCGCCGACGTACAGCAGCGTCGCCGCCGGTCGCAGTCCTCTCCAGGCCCCTGCGAGCCACGCCACCGCCCCTTCTGTAGAGGCCCCGCCATCTGCACCACAACAAACAGGCGAAATACGTCTCCAGGGACGACCAATCCCCGCCCCACCGAAAGAGGACCTCCGGGTCTTTGTGCGACTTGACGCCGAAGCACCGGCGAGGAAGTTCGAATCGTACGCGATCCGGACCCACGTCGCCGCGAAAGTCGGCATCGACCTCCACCAAATCCCGGCAGCCTTTCCCGTGAACTCGGGCTGGGCTATTCGCACGGCCGATGCAACCACTAGAGACCTCCTCGTCCAGCGCCAATCCGAATGGGCTGACGATCTCGGCGCGGAATCCGTTGAAGTCAGCAAGAAATGGTACACCTACGTGGTATCCAATTGTCCTCGCAGGCTCACTGATCTCCAAGGCAACGAAGCCGACTACGACGAAGCCGTCAAAGGCGAAATTACCTGCCAAACCGGCCAGACGGCCGTCAACATCCGCCCTAGTCGTCACGACTCGAACGATTTTCCTGTCAAGACACTCCTCGTGTCTTTCCTCAAACCCACGCAGAAACCCTGGCGGCTTTTCGGCTCCAGCAGACTGGCCCGATACATCGACAAACCGGTAGCGCCCCGCCAATGCGACAAATGCTGGGACTTTCACGCCCGACATAGCTGCGACCGCCGACCGTCCTGCAAGCGATGCGGCAAGGCCGGACACGACGACTCCTCCTGCGCAGCGCCGGAGCAGTGTGGCAACTGCCTCGGACCGCATGCCGCAGATTTCCTGAAATGCCCGGCACGTCCCATACGGTCCCATGGCGCTTTCCGCCGATTGACCAAGGAAGAGAAAACCCGCGTCCGAGAAATGGGCGCTCAGCTATCCGCCCAGCTAAAGCAAAACACGGCACAGGCGGAGGCGCTCTCCCGATCGGACGGAGGACCGCCTCAGGCCGTGAGCCCCTCACCCGGACCCGCGCCCTTGACCGCGCCTGAGGCGAACGACCGCCTTAGCCCTTCTGCCCCTGGCAGCACGCCAGGCAGCACGCCCGGCAGCACGCCCCCCAGCGCTCCCCAGCCCGACGACAAACAACACGAGCCCGAAGTCGAAACCTTACGAGCGGAGAGCGAAACCTCGACCCTCAGCCCAACTATGACTATAACTCCGCCATTCATCATCGTGGACACGACTCCTCGGCCCGTGAGCAGACCGGCCTCTCCTTCCAAGAAACGACGCATCGACCCCATCGATCCCGTCTCGCACGATCAATGACGCGATATTCCCGTACTCAACAAAACGGCAAGAAGAACCTGCGTATCTTCCAAGCGAACGTGGGCAAGATCCCGCCGGCTCATGACTGTGCCCTCGCCCTGGCCGACGCCGAACAGTACGACGTCGTCTTATTGCAGGAGCCGTGGACAGAAGCGAAATATGGCCGCTGTCTCACCAAAACCCACCCAGCATATGATACCTTTTCTCCAGTCGATAGCTGGACCAACAATACTACCCGCCCAAGAGTCATGACATACGTCCGGCGACGCCCCGGCCTAACGGCCGACCAACGACGTCCGGCGACAACTCGTGACATTCTCTGGCTCACCATCAACAATACGACGATAGTCAACTGCTACCGACAGCCTGACTTCGACGCGGCCCTTGACATACTCCTAGCCTGGAGCCCGCCGAGCAGGTGCTTGGTCGCGGGAGACTTCAACGCTAAACACTACAGCTGGCAGACCGGTCGTCTCGATGGCCGGGGCGACGACATCGCTCACTGGGCAGCAGAGAATCGCCTCAGCTTGCTCAATCCGACCGACGTGCCCACAAACCCGCATGGGAATACCATAGACCTTGCCTTCTCGAATGTACCACTCTCCGAGGCGGTCGTGGAGGACCATCTGGCCACTAGTTCCGACCACTTCACGCTCAGCATAGCGCTTCCGGAGGTGGGCGTAGCGCCAATACCACCTGGAAAAGTCCGCGTCACGACGGAAGACGAGATCAAGCGGTTCGTAGATCTCGTCCAGTATGGGTCAGTGGACATTCCAGCCCCGACGACAACTATCCATGACCTTGATGCTCTTGCATCCGCCCTGGTGCGCCTCCTCCAAGCGGCGGCGAAGGTCGCCGGTCGCCCCGTTCGAAAGCAAGGACGCAGCGCCCCATGGTGGACCGAGGAATGCCGGCTCGCCGCAGCGGAATACCGCGCGATCAGAAGAGTCTATCCCCTTGGATTTTGTCGGGACGTTCAGCTCGCCAAGAAGGACTTCCAGAAGGTTGTCCGGCAAGCTAAACGGCTATACTGGCGCAAACTCATCGACAGCTTCAACGACAGTGCGTCTGTGTTTAAAGCCGTCCGCTGGCTGAAGTCTCCAGGTGCCTTCCAACCACCGCCGCTCGAGGTAGATGGCGAAGTATACGAAACGCAGCTCGACAAAGCGAATGCCCTTCGACGAGCCACGCTGGAAAGACGAACGGCGGAAGACGACATACCCGACCCGTGGGTCCCAGTCACCGCGACAAGACCGATACCTTTCGCTCAAGATGTATCACTAGCCGAGGTGCAGGACGCGACCATCCGCACGGGAAACACATCCCCCGGCTCTGACAACATCACTGTCAAGATGCTCAAAGCGGCCTGGCATATTATCGGTGAGCATGTCCGTAGTCTATACGAGGGATGTCTCCCACTCGGTCACCATCCGCAACCATTCAGAGAGGCAGAGGTGGTCATGATAGCGAAGCCGGGTCGTCGGAATTTGTCGACACCACGCGCCTGGCGACCAATCTCGCTGCTCTCCTGCCTAGGCAAGGGTCTTGAGAGGCTCATCGCACGTCGCCTAGCGTGGGCGTCCATCCACTATGGTGTGCTCCATCCGCAACAAGCTGGGGCCCTGCCAAAGAGGTCCGCTGTCGACCTCGTGGCTGCTCTCGTGCACGACATCGAAGAAGCATTCGCTCGCGGACAGGTCGCCACGCTGGTGACAATGGATATCCAGGGGGCCTTTGATACCGTCCTCCGCAACCGACTGATCCTCCGCCTCCGCCAGCAGGGATGGCCTGAGCATCTCGCACGGTGGGCTGGCTCGTTCATGTCCGACCGCTCGGCGTGCGTGCGATATCAGGACATTACGACACCCAGTTCCCCACTCCAGTGCGGGCTGCCGCAGGGTTCGCCCGTCTCGCCTATCCTTTTCTTGCTGTACACCGAGCCGATCTATCGCCTGGGCAATCCGACGGGTCGATTCGGCTACGCCGACGATACTGGCATCCTATGCGTAGGAGGCTCGCTGGAGACGACGGCCGACCGGGCGTCGCGCTATGTCAGCGAGCTCGTAACATGGGGCGCCGCCAACGGAATAAGCTTCGACCCTGCAAAAACCGAGGTCATGCACTTCTGCCGAACCAAACCCAAGGTGTCGCCGCCGATATTCCACGAAGGCGAGAGACGCCCGGAAAAAGCGATGCGCTGGCTAGGCATCTGGCTCGACAGCACTCTGACGTTCAAGACCCACGTCGAGAAATGGACAGCTAAGGCGCAAGCCGTGGCACACCACTTGCGAGGACTCGCCAACACCAAACATGGCCCACTTCCGAGCGCTATGCAAAGAGCCGTACGAGCTTGTGTCGAGCCGGAGCTGCTCCATGGCGTCGAGGCCTGGTACCCTGGATTGAGCAGCCCTCGCTGGCGCCAGCCCACGAAAGAGGGCCCCTCGGGAATCCAACAGCTGCTGCGGAAGATGAACAAGTCGCTTCACAACTCTATGCGTGCCGTTCTGCCAGTCTGGAGGACGACGCCTATCGCCGCGCTGCATCGTGAGAGTGGCATCCCGCCGATCGCCCAGTTGCTCGAAACTCGCCGGATACGCTTCGCAGCCCGCCTTAAGCGTGTGGATGAGGCACACCCGCTGGCAAAACGCACACTGCAGCCGAAGCCGCGGACCATCCAGAGGTCAATCAAGCTGAAGTACCAGATGCCTCGCGAGGTTTTCCGGACTAGACTCAGACGCAGCGACCAGCTGCTACCGCGCAGCACACGACCACTGCTCCTCCCCCGCCATTTCGACGAGCACGCGACGCCCCTACAGACCGCGTCGAAAGACGACTCTGCAGAAGACTTCCTGGAATGGCTCCGGTCTATCCCGAGTGAGACGCTCGTCGTCTACTCAGACGGATCCTTATCGACAGAGAAGGCCGCTGGGTACGGCTATGTAGTCCATCGCGATGGACATACCTTGACGACTGGCAACGGCCGCCTTGGCCCAGCGGAGGTCTTCGACTCCGAAGCTAAGGGCGCCCTTGAGGGATTGCGTGCTGCACTGAACCTCCCTAGCCCACGACGCATCTTCGTGTGTCTCGATAATCTGGGGGCCGCAATCTGCCTGAGAGGCATGCCCGCGGACTCTTCTCAGGAAGTGTTCCTCGAGTTTCAGGCTTTGGCCACGACACATGGCGCCGTCGAGGTCCGCTGGATCCCCGGCCACACCAACATTGCGGGCAACGAGCAGGCGGACGCCTTAGCGAAGGCGGCCACCTCCTTGCCCGAACCAGCAGACGCTCTCCCGACACTCGCTCATTTGCGCAGGACTGCCCGGCAGCAGCCCAGAGACGCTTTTGAAGCCTGGTGGGACGCCTCTGCACCCGACCAGTACAAGCCACTGCATCTCAAGCCTGCCATCGGCTGCCCACCAGAGCTAGAGCTCCCACGACCACTGCTCCACCACCTGCTCGCGGCACGGTCTCGTCACGGAGACTTTGCCGACTACCACGAGAGATTCAACCACGACGACGCGCGGCTGTTATGCTCATGTGGCCGACGAAAAGAGCCAAGTCATCTCTTCTATTGCCGAAAGATTCTGCCGCGACATCGGATGAGGCTGGCACCCTCACCGACTGCGGCAGTCAATCGTGCAATAGGCAGAGACTTCAACAAGTTCGTCAAGCTGGCGAAGGCAAGCTCGTTCTTCGAATGGTCGTGTCCTCGCCACTAGGCGGACGGTGCTCGCTCCCTTTCTTTCTTTTGTCACTTCTCACTCTGTGACCCGTCTAGGCGGAGGGTGTTGCAACACCCTTTGCCCGCCCGGGTCAATTGAGCCTGCTCTCGCAGTCTCCGACGACGGCCTCTCTCGAGGCCAGTAGAATACGGCACTTAGATGCCGCGCTTGGACGACCCGCTGACGGGCACCGAGCACGAATTGGAGCGCCTCAGAGCCGTTGAAATGCTGGATGGTGGTTTGTTTACTTTTCGGGATGGGAAGATGAGGGGAGGGGACACCTGGAGGTAATCTCTGAGACCCACCAGAACCTGTATCGATAACGTAGGATGGACCCACTAGCCCAGCACGTCCTGTGCCCCAAAGGGACCTGAGCGGCCTCACGGCCGCTGGACGAAAAATACACACACACACACACACACATTACATTGCTTACAACTCTCCCCTGTAAAAATTCTTCACCCCGTGGAGCTGTTAGCGGCTCGCTAACCGCGGCAGAATCTACAGGCCACTCGACCGCGCTTTCGCTGCTTGGGGCCATCGCGGCCCTAACAGCACAGAGGAAGACCTTAGGAGAGTTCATATTCCTCTGCAAAGCTGGTCTCGACATCTGCACTTCGGCCCATTGTCTCTTTCGGAACCAGGGAGCAATGGGCATTTGGAAGGTTCGCGCTTCCAATTCACGGTGACCGGTTGCGGAGGTTTTTCTCCCTGAAGGCAAGCTGCGCGACAGCCTCTGATTCCTTCCGAGGGTTTTTCCTTGCTGACGCTCTGGAAGCTCTCGAAAGTGGCCGTGCTGTCATCGTTGGCCAGCTTGTGGACGGCCGGAACGACCTCTCGTCTTTGCGTCATGATCACTACGATATCGCTTGTCGGTATGAACGACTCCGAGACGAAATCAACAGAACAGCTGGCGATCGTGAGCAGGCCACACGTCGCGCGCAAGCGGCAAACAGATGTCGGGGAGCCATGGCTGAGCTCGAGAAGTGCGTCCGGGAGATCCGGGGCTTTGTCACCCACGAACGCTTTTTGCTCGGTCAGACGGTGGCCGAGATGCGGGAGTGTGCTCTAGGCGGTACCATCGAGGTGGTCAACATCACCGACTTCCCAAGCGATGCGATTTTAGTCTCCAAAACCGCTATCCGCACGCTCAACCTGCGACGGCTGCTCGCGTCAGACGCAAAGGCCTGGCTACGCAGGAAATGGACGGGCAGGGAAGTACGCAGGAAAGAGCGGGCGCGGAAGAACAAGGAGTACCTCGAGTACCTTCTCTGGCTGTGGGATGTGTGTGTCAAGCTGGTTCTCGACGCCATCGACACAGACCATACGCCAGACGCGCTGCCGCAGATATGGTGGATAGGGACGGGGCTCGGCAGCTCCATGCCCTTTCATGCTGCCGGGATACATTCTCCGGGTTCTACGGAGAACACATTCAGTAAGGCCGTCTCATCATATACCCCATCCATCAAAACTCTTGGATATGCCCATCGTCGGGCTCGCATTACGAAGAACACGCAGGCATCGCTTCTAATCGCCACCATGCCGACGACACCGGCCGACACCTTACACTCAGACATGGGCAAACTGTGTGACCTCCCCGGCGTCGTGATTGAGGAAAAACGCGTCACAGAGATGGTGGCAGGAAAGATATCCGTGCAGTCGCTGGACTCACCGAGCGTGGCCCAGGTGATTGACAAGATGCGAGACTGCACTATCGCACACTTCGCCTGTCACGGCTCCACGGACCATGCAGACCCGTCCAACAGCGGCTTGATCATGCAGAGACAAGATGACCAGGGGCTGAACAAGACCGACTGACAAATTCAATGCGGCGGGTATCAGAGTTGAGCCTGGCTGGCGCCCACATAGCATATCTGTCCGCCTGCTCGACGGCCGAGAACAAGGCGGCGCGGCTGTCGGACGAGGTGATCCACGTGGTGAGCGGGTTCCAGGTTGCAGGGTTCCCGCATGTGGTGGGATGCCTGTGGCCGTCAATCGACAAGATTTGCGTGGAGATTGCAGGTGGGTTCTATCGGTCATTGCTCAGGCGGCAGAGCTGGGACGTGCAAGCGGTGGCATGTGCGGTGCGGGAAGCGGTGATGGCGGTGCGAGAGGTGGACATGGACGCGCCCCTGGTGTGGGCGCAGTTCGTGCACTTCGGAGCATAGTTGCGATTATGTAGCAGTGCGAACGTGACAATGCTGGAGAGCGGAGTGGTCGTTTCGGATCATGTCCGCAACTAGGAATATGAACTGGTCCAACGAGAAGGGCGGCAATAGGTTGTGGTTCTGGATCACTGACATATGCCTTCGGTCGGTATCCAACCCGACATGGCTTTCAGCGCAGCTATAGCATCGCACTCGAAGCAAGTACACACTTTCGTCAGCCTCACAGAACATCATGTTGACCACCTTTGATCCACTCGTTAAGGGTCAATGCAGCGGCGTTTTGTGCCATCTGCTGGTGCTGCCGGTGCGTCAGAGGATACGGCGGTGTATTAGGACTGTTTGCGATCTTTTAACTTCGTGCAGTACCGCACCTGAAGCGAACCTTTGGACCGCCCTGGATACTGCTCTGTGTGTCGTCGATGGATCTCCGTCCACGGAAGCTGAAGCTCTTCCTTTAAGCAGATGATCGAATCGTCTTCGTCCGACGTGAATTTGCCCTGCGCACCACTATTCCGCCTCTGTACAGTAGAACGGTTGGCACCGCGCTGGGCCTTCTGCGGGTTTTTTGCCTTCAGGCCACAATGCGTGATGCATAGGTTCCAGTCAAACTGCAACTGGAAAGTTGCGACGCCATCCACCATAGTGCGCTTGAGGAGGACATTCTTTAATGCCCACTCCTCAAACTCTGCAACTTTGGAGACGCCATCTGCATCATTTTCTGTGAAGGTGGATGCTGGCGGAGAGGGCAATGTCCCAGTAGACGGTTCGGCTCTACGGCGCTTGCGCGGTGGTTGCATGGCGTCTGCGTGCTCCTCGGCCCTGCGGTGCTCAAGATGCGGTGTTTGGCTAACCAAAACACTGGAGGATGCATTGTCGCTGCGTATCGTACTTCCCTGTCGACAGTCGCCGGTCCTGAAATACGGAAGTCCATTGCCAGACCATTCATCATCTCCCGGCGAAAACTGCCTGCTCGTCTCACTGCTGATTTGGCAACGTTTCTCTCCACCTGCCGTCACCAAAGACGGGTCATGGGTTGCGCCATCCAGTTCACAGTCATGCAAGCCACCGCGGAAAGCCTCCAAAGAGCATGCACTCTGATTCGGGCCGCACGCGCCTAGTACGTCGCTTGATGTATCGACTTCGCCTTGATGGCTCGTCGTGAGAGCAGGGTCGATCGGACACGAGGTACACTCGAAGTCGTGCGACACATAGCTCCCGTGAGATGTGTGCGATTCAGGCGGGGTTGTCGCTGTTGGGGAGACATGGTACGAGGCGTTTGTGGACGATGTTAAGCATTTCGCATTGACAACGCTGCCTCTGTCGCAAGTCTGCTGCGTCGATGCGAGCACACAGAAGTCCTTGTCCTCACACGTCCAACCACCAGCCGGTAGGAATTCGATGGCTTCTGTGTCCGTATTAGCCCCCATACAGTCGGCGCGGACTTTCCAGGGTAGCTTACCAGGACTTCTCTTGCTTTTTGGCTGTTCCTTGTTGAATGACTCGACGAGCTGCTCCAGAGGTGGAAGTGTGTTGTCTGATTCTGACACATCTAGATCGATGCTGGATCTCCCATCTTGCCCGCCAGTGACACACAGGCTCAAGTCGGGGTCAGGAGATATGCGAGGCGGCTTATTGGATGACAGCCCAGAAACAGTGACAGCGGGCAAGTTAGGTTGCATTGCAACCGCCTCATCGTATGTGCCTCTTGTATCAGATAACGGCATTGGTCGCGCTGAGTCGGCCACTTGTCGCCTTGCCGCCCTACTGCGGCTGTTCAATGCAAAATGAGGCGTCCAAGGCACCTGATAGTCAAGGTTGACAGGTGCCATATTCTGGTGATTCGCTTGGCACAGGAGCGGTGCGATAGGAGCAGAGGAATACGTCGCGAGGCAAAGAGGAGATAGCAGATGTGATTGTTCGACGAGTGCTTCAAAGGTATTTGCTGCTAAAAAGGAGGTAATCGGAATCGAACTTGGTCATCGGCAGCCAGACCGCCAGACTCCTTTTATACCCAGCTGATTGTCCATTTGCCCCTCTCGCCGCACGCTGTCAGGCGATGGCAGGGGACAAACGCCGCGCCAGCGACAGAGCGCATACCTGCCCAAGTTCCGCTAGGTCCGTCGCCCTTCCACCATCTTCATATCGTGGTCAGCGTCGGGCAACTTCCGATGTCATGCGTTGGCGAAACCGAGGAGCGAAGCCATTTCGGGCACGGCAGGCGTCCGAATCGCCCGTTCGGCTGGTCGGGTTCGAGTCGAGGGAGCATCGGGAGCCGTACTGCGTCACGTCCTCATGACTTGTTGCCCGACAATCTGGGCTGTCCTGAGCCACCGCATTGCGCGGCAATATCATGATTGGACGGCAGGGGATTGATCCTTGGTAGGCGCGGTATGACGGCTCAAAAATGCCATGCGCATGGCCCGAGCCCGTCAGCAGGCCCATTCGCTCGGCCTGCCTGAGCGCCTGCCATGGATCCCATGCACCTGCACGATCCACAACCGGTTTCAGCTCGACTCGTAATCAAATGATGCCAGTCGAGAAGGATGCCGTTGGAGGCCTCCCGAACTGCATCGCTCGGTTGCGAATCGCCTCGTTCAGGAGACGCGCTGCTGAGAAAGCCGGTCTTGCTTCCTTTGCGGTTAAAGGGCAATCCCAACGAGTTTGCTATGCAGGCATCTGGTATCGTGGCCAGAGCCTCGTCAGACAGCCCCGACAAACGTGTGAGCAGCGCTCATGGGTCCCATCCAGCGGAAAATGGGGCCACGTAATCCATGGCAGCCAGAAACGCACGGTCAGCAGTCGCAAGAGGCGGGCGATCGAACACGAAGCACAGGACGACAACGTCGGGCCAAGGACGGGACTCCTGTCGTAGCCGATCAGTAAGAAAATCGCGCACTGAGAAAGGCGGCAAGGGACGACGCACGGGAAGAGTGTGGCAGGGCGTGTGAGAAGAGGCGAGAAGAGTTGAGAAGGAGAGGAAACAAGTGGTGGGGGAGGGAGGATTTATAGGTGGCGGCAAAAGCGGCGTGGCGCCAACAGGGGCATGGCGAGGGGCGCCAAACCCGGCGGGGCAGGCCGCGACACTGATATAATATCGATATAGTAGCAAGCTAATAGATAAAACTATTAGTCGCCTTATTAGTATTCGTCCGCTAGAATAGGGGAGCTAGAGCTATTATATCCTTAGGTCGTTATATAGTTATAAGTACTATAAAGTAATCCTCTAGTATAACCCCGCTAAGTCTATAAGTGTAACGGGCTGAGCCGTTGGTGCGCATTCGGCTGACGCCGATGCTGGTAACGCCACCAAATGAGGTCTCACAACCTGCCCCTGAGTATCGACTATATGTCGCCAGGTAGCCAGCTCCTCGAGAGCTTCCTGCTCTCTTCTCTGCAATGCAATCAATTTGTTGGTTTATAGCACGCTTCTGGCTGAATAAGCCCCGTGCCCCTTACATATTGATTGCATTCGCATCTCGAAACACAGTAACGGCGTGCGCAACAGTACTCACAACAGTACCCGCACGATAAAGGAAGAAGCTCAAAAGGTGCATAATACTGCCCATCATAAGTATTCGCACAAACACAAAGAACTACGGAACAATGGATCAACAGATGCAAGGAGGGCCACCAGCAGGGTCCCCGACACGCGATCCACAAGGACAGCAGTCGGCCCAACAGATTTACGAACAAATTTGGAACCAACTGCAAACTGATCTCAACACCAGACTCGCCCACATCAACGACCAGAATGTCGCTCAACAACAATTGCTGCAGACACTCACGTCTCGACTCACGGCAGCAACGAACATCACACCCGGAACCACAACAGGGCTGCCGACACCCAACCCGCCGCCAAGCTTCCAGTCAGGACCTTCAGACCCAACGACCGAACCGGACGTCTGTCGGCCACGGCCCAAACTGCCCAATGTCTCCACCTTCGATGGAAAGGCAGGAGAGTTCAGGACTTGGATCAACCAGATGAAGCGGAAGCTGGTCACGGACGCCACCTGCCTTCCGACCGACAATGACAAGTTTACATACATCTACTCAAGGCTCGGAGGCAAGGCGGCCAATATGGTAGCATCTTATGTGGAAAAACAAGAGGTCAATGGCTACACCCATCAGGACTTCTTGGACCACCTGCGTGCATGCTTCGACAACCCACACCGACAAACCGACGCGTTGAACGAGATGAGGAAATTGAGACAAGGTAACACTGCTTACATCGTTCACCTCCGGAAGTACGAGAACTTGTTAGCGGAGAGCGGTGCCTGGGACTGGGACGACGCGGCCAAGGTCAGCATGTTCAAAGATACCCTGGCCGATCCGTTAAGGGAAACCATCGCTGCCAATGCCCTGAACTTACGAGACGACGAATGGACGTCATGGACAAGATCGGTTGGGAGGCTCGCCACGGAACAAGAGTACTTGCGTCGGAAGACACCCCCCAAGAGTACCACCACTGGCACAACAGCCAACGCAACCGAGAATGCCATGGAATGGGAAGCAACCACTACGACTCACGTGAACAAAGCCGCCACAAAAGCCCCCGATCCAAAAGGTGGCTACGCAAAAGGGGCCAACGGCAAGGTACTCCGGGCCAAGTGGGTTTCCAAAGAAGAGCTCGAGGAGCGCAAAAGGAAGGGACTGTGCTTCCGGTGCGGTGGAAGCGGACACGCCTACACACACTGCAAATTCGCCCCAGCGATTAGGCCCGTCGCAACAGCCACTACCGACACTGTCCTTCCCGTGGTAGAGGAAGTCCCGGAAGACGAAGACGAAACCCCAAAAGCCTAACCCCTGGTGAAAACCGCCATCAGGGGTACTCTCAGGAAGAAGTGGAAAGAGGATGGGAAGAAGCGCAAAAGAAAATGGAAAGCAGCCTCATGACAGTCGATGTCATGATTGACAATACCAAATTCGTGCCCACATTGATCGACTTGGGTAGCACTTGTTATTGCGCCATCGATGACTCCCTCGCCACCTCCATGAACCTGAAGCGTGTGAAAATCAGACCACGGTTCTTAGAACTGGTCGCAGGAGTCCCTCGCCCAGATATCAGCGAAATCACATGTTTCGACATAGACATAGACGGGCACAGCAGAAAGATGGTCTACGCCTACATTATCGGCGGTCTGAACGAGCAGCTAATTTTAGGACGGGCGTGGATGAACGAAGATTTAGTGGAACTGAACCCAGCCGAAGGAACCCTATACATCGGAACATCAGGGATCACGGTCCGCAGCGTGGAAAACAGACCACCGACCCAGACTTCTATCAAGAGGGTCGTGGCCACGGCCTACTCAGCATTAGTCCGGAGAGCAAAAAGAGAATCCACCGCCGCCGAGCTTGGGACACGGGTATTCGCAGCGAGCCTTGCGGATATTAACAAAGCTCTAAAGCCCAAGGTAAAAGGCGACCCGATGAAACTCTTGCCTGAGCATTTCCACAAAGCCCTCCCCTTGTTCGATGCCCAGAAAGCCAAGGAATTGCCGCCACACCGACAGGGCATCGACCATACTATCGAGATCGAAACCGGCGAAGACGGGAAGAAGAAGACCATCCCATGGGGGCCCCTGTACAGCATGTCCAGGGACGAACTCCTGGTCCTGCGGAAAACGCTTACGGAACTGCTGGACCAAGGATTCATCCGAGTCAGCAGTTCTCCCGCCGCAGCCCCAGTGCTTTTTGCGAAGAAGCCGGGAGGCGGGTTACGGTTCTGTGTCGATTATCGGGCGTTGAACAGCATCACGAAAAAGGATCGCTACCCCCTGCCTCTCCTCAAGGAGACGCTGAACAACATCACCCGGGCGAAATGGTTCACCAAGCTGGACGTATCCGCCGCCTTTCACAAGATACGAATCACAAAAGGGCAGGAGTGGATGACGGCATTCCGCACAAGGTACGGACTGTACGAGTGGACGGTCATGCCGTTCGGCCTGACAGGAGCTCCGGCAACCTTCCAGAGGTACATTAATTTCGTCCTCCGGGAGTACCTGGATGAGTTCTGCTCGGCATATATCGACGACATTCTGATATTCACCTGCGGATCGAGGCAAGACCACAGAGAGAAGGTCCTCCGCGTCCTAGAGAAACTCATGGACGCCGGGCTGTCCCTCGATATTGACAAATGCGAGTTCGAAGTCCAGACCGTTAAATACCTGGGATTCATCATCGAAGCCGGGGTAGGAATCAGGATGGACCCCGCCAAGGTCGAAGCAATCATGGAATGGGCATCGCCAACAACCCAAAAAGGAGTTCGAGGGTTCGTAGGCTTCGCCAATTATTATCGAATCTTCATCGAAGACTTCGCTGAGATTATACGGCCGCTCACAGCGTTGACTGGAAAGGACATAGCTTTCCGATGGACGGACGCGGAAGAGGAAGCCTTCCAAACGTTGAAGACCAAGTTTATTACGGCCCCCGTCCTGGCCCAGTTCGACCCAGAAAAGGAAACCCGCTTGGAAGCAGACTCGTCAGGATACGTGACCGGGGGCTGTCTGTCACAGAGAGGAGAAGACGGCCTGTTTAGACCCGTGGCCTATTACTCCAAGAAGCACACCCCGGCGGAATGCAATTATGAAATCCACGACAAGGAGCTGCTGGCTATCATGCGGTGTTTGGAAGCATGGGACGCAGAGTTACGAAGTGTGGGGGAATTCACCATCGTCACGGACCATAAGAACCTCGAACATTTTACTCAGAAGAAGAGGTTAAACGAAAGGCAAGTGCGCTGGTCCCAGGAGCTCTCTCGATATAACATCAAACTGGCCTTCCGGCCTGGGAAAGACGCTCCCGTCCCCGATGCATTATCCCGACGCGAACAAGACCTGCCAGCCAGCGTCGATGACATCAGGTTATCAGCCCGCGTACAAGAGATCTTCCGCCCCTCGGTGGTGATACGGAAAGCGGAAACCATGCCAAACGAACTGCCAAACCAGCCCCCACTGCTTCCAGAAAACCTGATCGGGTCATGGTCGATAGGGGCCCGCGAAGATCAAGTTTTCCAGCAAGCATTAAACGCAGTGGCAAAGAAGGCACGAAGATTCCCCCCAGATCTAAAACTCCCAATCAACATCTCGGAATGCACGATCGGGGATGACGGTTGGTTACGGTATAGAGACTCCCTATGGGTACCAGATCACGAACCCCTGCGAACTGCCATATTGCACGAAGTCCACGACTCCCCCATCACCGGGCACCCCGGACGAGAGAATACATTCAGCATTCTCTCCAGAAGGTTCTACTGGCCCAACTATTCACAGGACGTACGAAGGTTCATACGAAATTGTGATACGTGTGGCGGAGCCCACCCCTGGAGAGATCAGAAACGAGGCCTACTGAGGCCCCTTCCGATCCCCATGCGTGTGTGGAGAGAGACTTCCATGGATCTTGTCACCGGGCTCCCGCCTAGCTCAGCATCAGGTGCCACCACACTTCTGGTGATCACTGACCGGCTGAGTAAGGGGACCGTCCTCTGTGGTCTGGTAGATGAAGACATCGACACTATTGCAAACGGCTTCATAACTCATGTTGTAGCCCATCACGGCTTCCCCGAGGCAATTGTCAGCGACCGCGGCCCCCAATTCATAAACGCGGTATGGAAACGCGTATGCCAGCTCCTCGGAATCACGCGCCGGATATCGACAGCCTACCACCCAGAAACGGACGGCTCAACAGAACGGATGAACCAAACGGTGGAACTATACCTGCGCGTTTTCGCAACCCACTGCCAAGACAACTGGGAGAAGCTACTCCCCTTAGCCCAGTTAGCGATCAACAACAGGAACGCGGCCTCTACCGGAATCAGCCCCTTCTTCATGACGCACGGTTACACGGTTGACCCTATCCAAACGGATGAGCCTCTGCGGGACGGAAATAAATCGCCCGTCGAGAGGGGAGAAGGAATTGTCAAAAAGCTCCAAGAAGCTTGGGAATATGCACAGGCAGCGATGGCCCACGCCCAGGAGGTCCAACAACAATACGCTAACCAGCACCGTCAGCCCGCGACGCAACTCAAGGTAGGGGATAAAGTGTGGTTGAACCTGCGCAATATTAAGACGGTACGACCAAGCAAGAAGCTGGATTGGAAACATGCCAAGTACACCGTTTTAGAAGAGGTTTCGCCACTGGCATACAGATTGGACACGCCTCCGGGAATACATAACGTGTTTCACACCGACCTTCTTAAGCTCGCAGCGAACGACCCTTTTCCATCACAGCATCAGGACGACTATCAACCGGAACCCATATTGAACGACGAAGGAGAACAAGAGTGGGAAATCGAAGAGATACTGCAGGCTAGGTGGAATGGCCGGAGACGGGAGGGATACGTGAAATGGAAAGGCTACACTCGACCGAGTTGGGAACCAGTGACGGCACTACAGGATACAGCAGCATTAGACCGTTTCGAAACCGCATACGGACCCATAGAGCAGAATGACGGGCCTGTCAAACAGCGGAAGAGACAGAGGAGAGGAAGGGGATGATGTAACGGGCTGAGCCGTTGGTGCGCATTCGGCTGACGCCGATGCTGGTAACGCCACCAAATGAGGTCTCACAACCTGCCCCTGAGTATCGACTATATGTCGCCAGGTAGCCAGCTCCTCGAGAGCTTCCTGCTCTCTTCTCTGCAATGCAATCAATTTGTTGGTTTCTAGCACGCTTTTGGCTGAATAAGCCCCGTGCCCCTTACACAAAGTAGCTAGGGTAACCGGAATGATAGAGGTTCGGCGCTACGAGAATATATTCGATATAAATTTAGTATCGTATGCTATCCCAATAAATAAGGCTAGCTAAAAGAGGCAGAAGATAATATCGAGCGAGAGCACCGCCTAGCAGTTATAAGACTCCGGCCGACACATATAGGCACACACCAGCCATATAATAGTACCGAGAGTAATTGCACTCTAGAAAGGAAGATATCAATCAGCTCGATCTTTCAATGAAAATTCATATATAGAGGCGCGCATAGAGGAGATCGTGGCGAAAACGGCGATATAGTAAGAGTAGAAGAGGCTATAGGCTATAACGCCAACGATAATAATGTCAAGCACTAGCTAGCAAATAGAGACAGCGATCCACCCTCGCGGATAGGTTGGAATGTGCTCCTTCCCAGCGGACCGCCTGAGGGAGTCCATAGGTATCGTGGCCGCTTGCTGAGCCCGTTCAAAAGCCGTTGTTGTTTCGCTGGGCAACAAAGGGACACGGAAAGAAGTTGATTGTTGTGGCCATGTGGGGAATTGTCGTCGAATCGATCTGGGCGGTGTCTTACCGATACCCCTTTGAAGAGTGGCGCCGACGTGTGATTGCGAGGTCGCATCCATGGCGCCCTACCATGTCAGCCGGTGCACGACCCCAAGTCTCACTAACGCTATTCTGGGAAGGTTGGAGTAACCAACAAGCAGCGGATCGGCCGTAAGTCCAGGGGACAGGGTTCGACCAGGATTAGAGCCGCAGCAATTGGGGCTATTGGGGAACAGTTGGAAGTAACAGTAACCATGCGGCCATTGCATGTCCGCCCAGGATCCTGAAGGTTCCAGCTCAGGGCGGCCAAACAAGGTGGCCTCTTGGTGGATGGTTGATCGTGGTGGTGCCGGCGGTGATTGTGGGCAGGCTCAGGAAGCGTTCCCTTGCTCCTCGCCGTCAGGCAAACCATTGCTTCGGCGAGCTGGCAGGGCTGTTGGTCTTCGGCATATCATTGCTCGCGAGTACTTCAGCATCGTCCATATCGAAGCCATTCTCATCCGTGTCGTCGGCGTTTGTTGCCAGTCGACTGATCCTTGTAGAACCTTCAGAAGTCCTTCAACTTGAAAATGTCAGGTACATTTGAACCGCGGCTGAGAACGCGCTTCCTGCACTCGTCGAAGCTTTCCCGGGGGTCGCTTCTGTTCCAATTCCACCTGGAGGATCGATTAGAGGAGATAACACCCGACCAGAAGAGGGCGCTACCCACACGGCATAGACATGCAGGACCGCGTCTTGCTCGGCAAGTATCTTCGGCGAGTACTTCTTAACGCGTATCTGTCTGTCGCGCTCCTCGTGTTTGCCGCTCTCATACCCGTCTACCTCTGGCTCGACTCGCGATTTGCTCAGGGCGTTGGCGTTCGGCGGACATCATCGGCATGGCTTGGACCTTGGACCAAAGTCAAATGCAGATGGCGAAGGGATCAAAGGATGCTGCCAGTCGCTGGGGAGAGGTGACTGCCTTTGAATGCCTCTCCCCTTCCTCCGGACGCGATTGCCATCGACGACATGCTGGTGAAGTCCGTATTTCCTGACAGCTGAAATGCAGATGTTGGTTGCTGGATGCATCGTTTCGGCCGCGATTGACACCACTGGATTTAAATAATATGAGTACGTCGTGTTGGAGCTCACGGTACAACCAGATTAGATCATTCTAATTCAAGTCGATCCAGCTATGTGTCGGGATCCCACAAGACTAAATGCAGTCCTTCAATTGTATAAGGTGCAATTTCATACAGGTCCCGATCAATTAAATGCTTCCATAGCGGAAGCACACATCGAGCGGGCATTGTCATCCATCCAAAGTATTGTTGGCCTCCTACCCTCAGTTCGTGGGGCTCCCTGTAACGGTCTCAACTGAGTGTGTTGACAACTAGCTGAGCGACTGCAACGAGTATCCTAAAGCTGGAGAAGAAAGGAAGAAAAAGGAGAAAACTCGGGAAAGGGGCGAGAGCTTCTGAGCGGAGCTCAGGAGCTTGAGTGGGTCCAGGTCGACCTTCTCCTCCCCCCTTTTGAGGGGTGTCAGCCGATTCAATCTTCCCATGGATGGCTTCATACTGTGCCAATGCCGTCGTGTCCGACAGAAATCGCACCGGTTCCCATGTTGGCCCTACCCAGCCAACCCACTTGACCAATACCTTCCATTCTCGTCCTACCTTCTTGTGTCCGCAGATCTCTTCCACCTCCCACAACTCGCCGTCGTCCGTGAGGATCGCCGGCGGGCGATAGTCGTCCGACGTCTGCGACGGCAACGGGTCGTCAGCCGCGAGCCGCAGGAGCGATACGTGAAAGACGTTGTGAACCCCAGGCGGCGTGTCGAGCCGACAAGCATGCGATCCCACCGTCTCTAGAACCGTGTACTTGCCCGCGAGCCAGTCGAGCTTCTTGGATGGCCGCTTCGACCGGATGTTACGGAGACGTAGCCATACCTTGTCTCCAGGCTTGTACTGGTCCGAGGGTTGCCTCCGCGTGTTCGCATTGTCCTCTTGGCGTTCTTGCGCCGAAGCCATCGCAGCTTGCGCCCACTCCGTTGCCTCCTGGAATCGTCTCACGATGCCTTCTGCCTTTGCCACAGGCGACTTTCCGTCCGGTCGCAGTACCTCCTTGACCTGCACCGGCTCGAGGTGGTAGCCGTGTGTGAAGAAGAATGGGCTCAGCCCTGTCGATGTCGCCATCCGATTGTTGAGCGCCATGGCGGCTGCTGGCAACAACTCGTCCCAATCATCCTGCGCGTACGTTGTGAAAATCCGTATGTACCTCTCCACCTCCTGATTGGCCCTCTCCGTCGCTCCATCCGTCTCGGGGTGCCACGCCGTTGACAACCTCTGTTTGATGCGCAGCAGCTCGCACAGCCTCTTCCACATCCTGCTGGTGAACTGCGTCCCCCGGTCCGTCACGATGGCCGCGGGGATTCCGTGGTGCTGCAGCACGTTCCGCATCAGCGCTCTTGCCGTCGTCTCCGCTGTAATATCCCTCAGCGACTCGAGGACGACGCTCTTGGAAAGCCGGTCTGTGAGGACCATCATGTTTGTGGAGCCGTTGGACTTGGTCGGCGGCAGGTCCGTCACGAAGTCGATTGACAGTTCCGACCAGATGCGCTCTGGGACCGGCAGCGGCTTGAGGAGGCCCCGCCGCTTCTCCCTCCAGACGTTGCTACGGCCGCACACGTCGCAGTTTCGCACAAACTGGCGTGCGTCCGCGTCGAGTCCGGGCCAGTAGAATCGCCTAGCAAGAAGGGACTTCAGCATGTCGCGTCCTGGGTGTCCGGCAAGCGCCGAGTCGTGCGTCTCCTGCATAAGCCTCGTGCGCAATGGTTCGTGGTTCGGCACCCAGATGCGTTCCCGCCAGCAGAGTCGCTGCCCCGCATCGATCGAGCACTCCGACAGCATCACGGGCAGACCCCATTGCGACGGCAGTCGTCTCTCGCCATCCTGCACCGCCCTCCGGATAAGCCAATACCGGTTGTGCTGCTTCAAGCCTTCCTTCCATAGTTCCTGTAGCTCTGGCTCGGTGAACGGGTTCTCGACCAACTCGTCCTGTTCCGTTGTTTCGTCTCCCGGCTGGTCCGCGTCTCCTTTGGAGACGTAACCACTCTTGACCCTTGTCACTAAGCCGCCTCCCTTGGCTGGCATGAGTAACTGTATGTGTCGCCGTCGCAGGCGCTCATCGTCTGCACTGTGCGGCATGTCCTGTTCTCGTCGCGACAGCGCATCCGGCACCGCCGCATCCTTGCCCGGCCGGTGCACGATCGTGAAGTTGTACCGCGACAGCGTCTCCGCCCACCGCGCCTGCCGCTCGCTCAAAGGCTGCTTCCTGGTGAAGTACCGCAGGTTGAGGTGGTCCGTCAGGACGGTGAAGGATTCCACGCTCCTCAGCTCGGCATCCCAGTGCTGCAGACAGCGCATGATCGCCAGCAGTTCCTTGTCGTGAATCGGGTAATTGCACTCCGCCGGTGCGCATTTCTTCGAGAAAAAGGCCACCGGTCGCATGAGGCCATCGTCTCCTTTCTGAGACAGGGCACCACCCGTGACGTACCCGGACGAGTCTGTCTCGACGATTGTTTCCCTGTCCGGGTCCCACTGCGCCAATACCGGCGCGCTGATGAGCCGTGCCTTGAGCTCGTCGAACGCGGCCTGACATTCGCTCGACCACGCGAATGCAGCATCCTTTTTCGTCAGTGCCGTCAGCGGCGATGCTATATTGGAGAATTTGGGGATGAATTGCCGGTAGTAATTCGCGAACCCCAGAAAGCTCCGGACTGCCCTCGCCGACCGTGGTGCTTCCCATTCCTGAATGGCCCGCACCTTCTCCGGATCCACCCGGATGCCCTTCCCGGCTTCGACGATGAAGCCCAAGTACTTGACACTCGTCGTCTCGAACTCGCACTTGTCGATGTCAATCTGCAAACCGGCGTCGCGCAGCCGCGCCAGCACCTGCTTGACCTTCTTTCTGTGATCCGCCAGCGATCCACTCGAGTAGATGAGGATGTCGTCGATATATGCTGAACAGAACTCGTCGAGAAACTCGCGCAGCGTGTGGTTGATGTAGCGCTGGAAGGTGGCGGGTGCGCCCGTCAGACCGAACGGCGTCACTAGCCATTCGTAGAGCCCGTATCGCGTGCGGAAGGCCGTCTTCCACTCGTCTCCCTCCGCGACCCGCACTTTGTGGAACGCGGCAATGACGTCCAGTTTCGTGAGCCACTTCGCCTTCGACAGTGACCGCAGTGTCTCTTCAATCAGCGGCAGCGGGTAGCGATCCTTCTTGGTGATTGCGTTGAGTCCGCGGTAGTCTACGCAGAAGCGCAACCCGCCGCCCGGCTTGCGGACGAACAGCACCGGCGCGGACGCGGGCGAACTGCTCGCGCGGATGAATCCCTTGTCTAGCAGCTCGGTGAGCGTCCGGCGCAGGACGATCAGCTCTTCCCGCGACATGCCGTAGAGCGGCCCCCATGGTGCATCCCTTTCCCGCCCGTCCGCATCCGTCTCCAGGACGATCCGATGGTCAGACCCTGGTCGATGCGGAGGTAGGCGATCCGCCTCGTCGCGGTCGAAGACCGACAAGTACTCGTGATAGTGCGTCGGCAGTTTCTCCCTGGCATCGGTCCTCTTCTTCGGCGCAAGCGCTTTCTCGATGTCCGCCATGCTGGCCGAGAAGACGCGCAGTCCGCGCTGATCCCGCTTCCCTTCCTTCTCATTCTCCTTCCTTGCTCGCCGGACAAGTCCCGCAAACGTCGCTGCTGACTGTCCAGATAGTTCGTACCGCTCGGTGCGGTTGGGATCTCTCTCTTTGACCCAATGGTCCTGCGAGCCGATGTGCAGCAAACCCTTGGAGGGGTACAGCGTCACGTCTTCCTGGTTCATCCAAGTTCGTCCGAGGATGACTTCATCATCCTGCCCGGGAATGATGTAGAAGAAGACTCGATTCTTGCGGTACCCATCGATGTCAATATCGGCATAGGTCACGCCCCGGATAGCACCATAGAGCGACGTGCTGATTTGGTCCAGGGTTCGTGGCCTGATCGGAATACGCGGCAGGCGCAGTTTGCGGACGAAAGTTTCGTTGACCGTTCCGTAGCATAGACAGCCGCAGTCAATAAAGACCTTGGAATAATATTCTCGGTTGATCCCTATGTTTGCATACATCGGGGGGCTGTCCATTTTGTCCTCAAACTGCTTCCACTCTATCAGAGCCTGCTGGTGCTCCTGGCGGCGATTTTCGCCAGGAGCTACTTGTTTTCCGACCCATCGTCTGAGGCAGTCTCGTATTGACTGTCCGTCTCGTCGTCTTGCTCTCGTCTGTCCCTGTCCCGGGGTTCGACCTTTGCTGCCTTGGTCCGCTGCTGTGGGTGTTCCGCCTTCCCTACCGGCCGCTCTGACCTTTCGCCCAGCTGCTCTCTTGGTCTGCGCGTGCCATACGCGGCTACGTGTCCCGCCCGGTCGCAGCGAAAACATCTGCGTTCTTCCTTGGCCCAGTGGACACCGCTCTTCCGTTCCTGAGTTCCACGGCTGCCATGCTTTCCGACCTTTGTAGGCTCCCAGTCCATTCGGTCGGGGCTTGGACGTTCGACACTGCGTTCAGACTTGGTCTGTCGGCGGGCGGGGCTCCAGTTGCGTTGTTGCCTTTGTCCGTTTACCTGCTTCCGGCTGTGGAAGTGTAGGTCTTCGAGGTTTGCCCCAAGATTTTGCAAGGCATTGACGAACCCCGGATACTCCTTGGGCAAATTGAGTTGGCCTGCCAAGTGGGTACGAAGTTCCTGGTTGATGACACGCTTGAGTGAGTTTATCCGCACAGAGTCCCCCCAACTAGCTCCACCGCTGTCTGCAAGCTCTCTTTCGAACTTCGGCAAGAAAGACGCGAAGCTTTCTTTGTCACCTTGCCTCATCGCTTCTAGTCGGGCGAGGGCCCGTTGCTCGACGTTTGGATCCCCGTAACACCCGGTGAGGTACTGCATGAATTGACTCGGGTCAAACCGTCCATCTGGCCCGCCTTTCTCGAAAAAGGCAGCTGCCATCGCTTGCGGCGTTTGGTCTAGCCTAGCGTAAATATACGCAAATTGGTCCGGTGGTCCACCTAAGGCAAGTCCGTCGGCACGCAACTTGCTCTGCATCTCTAGCTGCCAAGCTCGGAACTTTCGTCTGCTTCCATCAAAACGCTGGGGGTCAGGCAGTGTAGGTTTCCTCTTGGCCGGCGCCATCTCTCGCGGAATGCTGCATCTAGGCTCCGGCTCGGTGATCGTCGGGGCTGGTGGATGTGGCGTCGCTGCTGGCGTCGCTATGGCAGACTGTATGGCGCGGATTTGCGATCTCGTCTCTTCGCGATCCATTTCTCGCTCCGCACGAAGGGCCTGCTGGCTCGCTTGCATGCTCTGTAGCTGTTCTGACATCTGACTCATCATCTGCATCAACATCTGAGAGGTGCGCCCCGGCGAGTCTTCGTCCCGGTTATTCGCCTCCATTGTGGAAGCTCCTCGTCTCGATCGTCCGTATCGGTCCGTCTCGGGTGGGCCGTCCGTTATCCCTTCTTGGGATCTTCCGCTACTCGCTATTCGAATGAGGATCTAGCGGGAATCCAATACCGTACTGCTTCCAAGCAGCGGTCTTCTGCTACTCGTAATCCGTACGAGGTCCTGGCAGGCATCCAATGCTCAATTGCCACCCGGGCGAGAGCCTTCTGCTGCCCGTTGTTTTGATGGGGTCTTCGCAGGAACCAAATACTCAATTGCTATCCGAGCAAGAGTCTTCCGCCAGCTGTCGCAGGTGGCGGGCTCTCGGGCTAGCCGTGGCTACCCTCCCTTTGCTGGTCCGTACCGAACAGACCCAGCCTTCTGCTCTACCGGCTTGCACACACAGCAAGCCGAGCAGAAACCCAACCAATTGACCTCGATCAAATGGTCCTTGCCTCGAAAGGCACTCTCCTGCGCCCGGGCTACACACGAGGGCGTGCCGGCACTGCTATCCCCCGTCGCTCGAGGGACTTCGCAGCTTCTGACCAATTGATCGAGATCAATGGCGCGCGATTGGAAAGGAGCTTTAGGATAATGTAACGGTCTCAACTGAGTGTGTTGACAACTAGCTGAGCGACTGCAACGAGTATCCTAAAGCTGGAGAAGAAAGGAAGAAAAAGGAGAAAACTCGGGAAAGGGGCGAGAGCTTCTGAGCGGAGCTCAGGAGCTTGAGTGGGTCCAGGTCGAGAGCGACTGCCGAGACCCCACACGGGCCCAGCCCGTTACAGTCTCATTATTGCTTGATTGCTTGATAGAAGGGACGCTGCACAAGCCCCAGTACGAGTGCGTCAAAACATATCCGCTCAATAGCGTAATAGAGAAGAATTATCTTACGTTAGTTTGGAGTCAATGGGTGCTGAAAAAAAAGCCGATTGGTCTTGTACTGGCTATGCTGCATACATTGAGGGGACGTACAAGGGCTTCTTCAGGCAACAAATCCAGTCCAGCCAACAGTCAAATGAGGCCGGTATGCAATACAGACCTAGATCGCTCCCCTGGCCATAAGGATCATGTTCGATTTGCCCATGCGTCGCTGCGATGTCAAGCCACCAGATGTTTACAATATCTCCTTCCCATCCATGTGGATTGATGGTCACCAGTTGAAACCGGGCCCAACGGCATAAGCCAAAAGAGCCGCAACCGTGCACCGTAGGAGCAGACGATCGTTGAGCGCCAGCGGCCCTGATGTCGCCCAGTTGGGGCACAGGAAGGGCAGCTCTTCTGTAACGGGCCGAGCCGTTGGTGCGCATTCGGCTGACACCGATGCTGGTAACGCCACCAAATGACGGTCTCACAAACTGCCCCAGAGTATCAACTACATGTCGCCAGATAGCCAGCTCCTCGAGAGCGTCCTGCTTTCCTTCTCTGCAATGCAATCAATTTGTTGGTTTCTAGCACGCTTCTGGTTGAATAAACCCCGTGCCCCTTACATCTTCTGCCCAACCACGGGATTAAGGAACCGCATGGTACTTCACCTTGCACTATCTGAATTTGGTATTGAACGCATCGTCGCTCAAGTTAGTAGTGAATAAATAGCGACTGCATTGAAGGTCCTCCGCGAGGGTTTTTTGTGATGCCGACAACAGGGGGTGCCGGGATCTAAGTGCAGGGACGTAGTGTTTCTCGGCACTCCTTTTCGAGGCACGGACAGGCGACCCTTCCCTCGACCCCTTGCGCGGGTTATGGACTCCCAGGCTCGCACCGCGCCCACAATTATCGAACGACCGGTCAAGCTCTCGGAATCTTAAATACTCAACCATGCGCTTGGTGGCTGGGCGGTCGGCCGGTGGGTCCGTCTGTCCTGCGGTACTTTGCTTTTTGCATTTTCCAGAACGTAGGACACCGTCGGCACTCGTCGTGCCAGCGATCATTGGTGTGGCAGTTGCCAATGTTGGCATGAGGTCCGCAAGTCGATATGCGGTGCGTTGCGGAGTTATGAGGCATTCGTGGGCCATAGTATTTCTGCTCCGAAGCGACGAACGTTGGGGCGGCAGTCCTTGCTGTGGCGTCTCATGTTGCTCCGGACGCTGAAGGACCTACCACAGTCGGCATTCGGACATGCGAATGGCTTTTCACCCGTGTGGGAATAAGTGTGGATGCGAAGGGCGCTTGGCCGGCTGAAACCCTTTTTGCATGTTTGGCAGATGTAGCTGTCACGTTCCAGCGGTGGCGGAGCGTCACACGGGCCTGACTAGTATTTGATGGATTTGTCCGCTGATCGATATCGATCATATCGATCGATGTCGATCGCACTAGTGATCGATCGATATCGATGGACAGCGACGGCCGCTCGATCGATGGATGGTGACGATCGATATCAACAGGATACCAATCGATCGATTAAGGCTCGGAATCGATCGATACGATCGATTTCGAAGCCTGGGCTAGCTCACAGTCAAAGCATATCAAGACCCGGATCTCCACTCATCAAAACAGCTCCCCGACCTCTGTGCTGGCTGCCATGGACAAGTTTGAAAGGGGGGCAACAGCCATGATGCATGAGGTGGCTCTTCTACGTGTAGAGGTCTCATCACTCCGCAAGGCAAATGAGGGACTAAGCAAGCGTCGCAGAGCCAAAAAAACACGCGTACAGCTTGGAGGATCACTTACCGTACAAGATGCACAGGATCTATTGGATCAGAAGGATCTAGATGAGCAGATAAAGAAGGAAGAGCGCCAGGGTAGGGGGAGAGGAGGGGCGGCTCGTACAAAGGTCCCACGCTGCAGCAATTGCGGTGGCATTGGTCATAACGTACGAACCTGTCAGAATGCTACTGGAGGGTCTAAATAATCTATTTCTAATGTAATTATCGTAGTTGTTTCATTTCGTGGTGGTTAATTGAACATCTTGCGCGTGCTGTGGTGAAAAGTGGTCCACTCGCTGATATGGTCCACTCGCTGATAACGCACGTTAGCGGCCTGGTGGAGTAAGTCTAGATGGAATACGTCAGAGCGGATTGTGCGAAATATATTATGCGTGCCCGTATCTCGTTGAGGTTTCGTAGTTTCGAGCAGCAATTCCATCGCAACTTTACCAATACCCAACAATTGAGCAAACCGTTTACCCCGACAGCTTTCAAGTCCCATCATGAGAACGCAGCTCATCTTCGTGACGCTCGCTGGCGTTGTTCTCGCTGCGCCGCCTGCAGACAACTGCCCCCCGGCTGGCATGACTGACAGCCGGGGCCGTTATTCCTGCAACCCGGCGCACCCGTATCCCAATGGGCAGACCTGCGATGTGATCGACGGTTGCTACTATCTGAGCGCAGGTGGCAAGCCTGTTACCAACACCGTTGCTTCGTTCACGGTTCCTGTCACTTCCGCCAAGCCGACGGCGTCCGCGACCTGCCCGGCTCCGGGTTCGACGGACAACCAAGGCCGTTATTCGTGCAACCCGGCTCATCAATACCCCAACAGCCAGACCTGCAAAGCCATCGACGGTTGCTACTATCTCTGCGACGCTAATGGCAATCCTATCAAAAACAAGCCCACTGGGCAGCCAACCAAGAGCAGCCCGAGTGGAACTCCTGCCAACTCTACTCGCACTGGCATGCCAGTTGTCACAGCCGGTGCCGCCAAGGTACATGGTGCCGGAATTTTGGTCCTTGCGGCAGCCGGCCTGATGCTGTAAGCTGAACACTATGCAATACTCCAGCATAACGTTGCGTTGGCATCTTCTACGGACTTCATGTTTAGTAGTGATGCGTAGCCAATGGGCGCCATTCCCTTCTTCAACACACTACTCCTCGCCCGGGGTGGGCAACCGCTTTACCGCGTCAGATGATCTTTGTTTCTGGTTGCGGGACCTGTTATGGTCGCCCGGAAACAAACAAGTAATTCGTTTGGGTAATAGACAGCTTAGGATTGAACGTGGTATATTAAGCTTCAATGTTTTTGGGTATCCTTTTATGATCGAATTTGTGAATGGTGAATCGTGAATTGCCAAATATGACCGCTGAGGATGTCGCGCCACTGCTCATGCTCCTTCGCCGCCGTAACCCTAACCGACGCGAGCCGGCAAGCAGAACCAGCACGGGTACCTCGAGACTGCCGGTGCGTATTGGAATAGGAACCCGCTTATCTGCATCTTGGGTGGACTCTCGTTTTACCTCCTGTGTCGTTGGGATCTCGGTAGTGAGCCATTTCCCGACTTCAGCCGGCGCTCCGCGTGGTACGATATGCGCCTGATCAAGGATAACGGCACTGACCGAACGGAGGTGCCGATTACACCCTCAGTTTCTCACGTGCACGAGAAAGCCCGGAAAGCGGCGCACACGCTAGCTCTCAATTGTGTGACGGCTACTGCCGAGATGACGGGTCTCAAAGATAAGCGTCCATTTCGCAACATGCCACAGAGCCGCTGGCGACTCGGCCGCCTGCTGTGGTCCCTCCCGTATATGGTCCTCCGTCGTGTTTCTCGTCATGCTCCTTTGACTTCAACTTGCCAGATATATGCGTGTAAGAGCTCCACCACTTCGTGTAGGCCCCTGCGTCAGGCGTGCGACCATGCTCATCGCCTGTCGTGCCACAGTCAAAGTCGAATACAGACCCCATGTCAGGAAAAGAATCCGTGGTCAGAGACGACGACCAGCCCACCGGCGCCAAAGATGAATACTGCGTCAGCAGCGTAGCCGGAACGAGATCCGTGCTCCAACCTGACTCAGTGTCCAGCGGCGACCCTGCCATACCACCGTCCAAATCCATCAGCGTTGTTGCGGCACCAAATGGTTTCTCATATTCTCGGGGCTGCTGTACTGTTGTTGTCGGCCTCGCTCCCACCATTGTTGCCGCCCTCAGCCGCTGCTCCGCCCTCTCCTGGTCCAAGAGAGGCTTGATGCACCGCCTGCCCTGGTCCGATCGCAAATGCTGTGCAAACCCGTCCACACGGGAAAAGGCTCGCCCGCAACCCCACTGCCCGGTGGGTTTTAGCTCGCCGCGGCAAACAAACTGCTTCTTCCCGGTATGCAAGCACTCGTGCCGTTTGCGGTCGTGCTGTCGTGCAAAGGCCTTCCCGCAGACAGAGCAAGCGAAGGGCCTCTCATCGTTGTGTGTGCGCAGATGCGAGCGCAGGTTGTACCGGCGAGTGAAGCGCTTGCAGCAGAGCGGGCAGGTCAGGTTTGCCGGGCGATTTTGCGTTGATGTCCCATTGGAAACGATGGCGTCGCCGGCCTGGTTGCGATCACTGGTGCTTTGCGCCGGCGTGGAAATGTCTAAGGCCAGCGGTACGCTGATGGTTCCGTGTGGCGTAGTAGGTTCAAGCCGGCCGTGTTGTAATGGAGACGAGAAAATCTGCAGTCGGTCAAAGAGATTTGAAGACTGTGAGGGTGTTTCCGGATAGGCGTTGTTATCTCGTGACGGCCTGGGCATTCCGGGCATGGAGTCATGGGAGACAACTCAGCAATGCTGCCGTTGTAAGAGCTCCATTGATTAGCAAAAGAATATTTGTGTTGTTCTGGTTAGTTAAGTGAACTAGTAAACAAGGAAACATGAAGTACAAAAAGCAAGTGCTCTCAAGCCATCACGCGCTTGTTCTTCAATGTGTGGCCATGAGATCTTGGAAGTATGGAGCGAACTGTCCATGCTCGGTTGATCTGCCCTGAGGCTGTTGCAGCACGGGTCACATGAGGCGGCTTCGTGTAACGATAATGTGGCGGTAGAGGCTCTCACGTCGCTCATGCCAGGGACCTTTGCTAAGTGGGGCGGTCGCAACAAATCAGATGTCCCCATAAAGAGGACGGGTTGTATGAGCCACGCTCGTCGCGGCCACAATTTCCACAAAATGTCGAGGGTGGAACAGCGCCACCACCGTTGCTTGGCAATTCCATTCCCTTGGCCCTGGCCGTTCCACCACCCAAACGAGTAATGGCTCTTGTGCCAGCCGCAACACGCGTCGAGGGGGCGCACTAACAAGACTTGAGGCATCAATCGAAGAGTTGATCAGCTTCTGCGGCTCATTACGAGCTTCCACTTCATAACTGGGGCACAAGCCTGTAGACGTGGCGTAGTTGAGAGATTTGGTAGTACCTGGACAGCTTCATGTGCGTTTGTCAGTTAACAACCGCCTCTCGGGACCGGCCTAGAACTGGACAAGCTGCCAGCATCAGGGCTGCGATGGGTCCGACGTCACCGATACGCTAGCACCTGAATCGGCTAGGGGCTAGTCTTTAAGGTGAGATCACCAGCCAGGATCCGTGATGGCGAGCTTAATGCGTGGGCCACGTTACTAGCTCCGGTACAAGCCGGCTGGGGCGCCGGGTGGGTCAAGATCGTCGGGCTGGGCAGTGCGCGGCCTAGGTACGATTGGATGGACGGACCGACCGCGGGCCAGATATGGCCGGCGAGAATAACCTGCGACCAAAGCCCAGACGGGCCCACCGACAACATGGTTCCGGCCGTTTTGGGCATAGGGGGGGCACCTGAGAGGTACCCAGACCCCTGCGCCACCAACCTTGCAGGCTCCTGGTGTTGCGACGGGTCTACTGGGACGTGCAGTATTAACCGACGGGCATATGTGTCGTCGAACGGGACAACCCGTCGCGGTGGTCACTGCCCCCAGGGGAGCCGGTTCCAGCGAAGGCCAGGCACAACCGACGGCGAACTCTCCGAACGACAGTAGTGTGCTAACATTGTCACGGTAGGCTGCTCCCATTCTCCGTTCAGCGCTTAGAATCGACGGCCGACTTGACGATGCGCACTAAGGGTTGGCGGCTATCGTGGTCCTGAGCGATCTAAAGACGGTCATCGCTCATAGAGGCCATGTCGCACAGAGGGGACTGCCGATTCAGACGAGCCTCATGTCTCACCTGCCTTCGGTGGCTGTAGCTGCCTGCAAGGCAGCTACGACTGCCTAAACAAGCAAAACCTCTCATTTGTGTATAAGAACTGCACGAAGGCTTGCAATATGGGAGTTGAGGCCTCTTAAGATAATTCTCATCAATTAACACGATGCCAACAGTGATCCCTGTGGAGCCAATTGTCTGACAGGCCACGAGGACGGGCAGCGCCTGGATCCCACTGGCGGGTAAGGGCCTCGCATTTCTAGCGCCAAAGAAGTGACGGAGGATTTGGCCATACGGTCCCTTCCGTCGGGGACGGTATTGATCCGACCTACGTCTCATACACTCGACCCGAGCAACTCTCACTTCAAATTCTTGCCAAGATGCACGCAGCGAGGACTACCCCTGGCACCAGCGTTCGTTCTCACCGACTACAAAGCCCAGGGTAAAACATTCCTAGAAATCCTCTTGGAACTGCGAGGGACTCCAATGACCAATGGCGAACCCTCCAGGTGGACTTTACGAGTCTGTATGTGCAACTGTCCAGGTGTTCTACGCTTCAGGGCCTGGCGGCTGTAAAGCCACAACTTCGTCGGCCACTTCTGGCCGACGGGGGTGCTCCTAGAAGTAGAGGGCCAATGGCAAGAAGTGGACAATCGTCTGCAACCACCCCCTCCTCTTTTTGGAAGTGATCGGTGATGGCCACAAGCGGCCGCTCCAAGGGGTGTGCCGCTATCCTACAACCACTCCCATGGCGTCTCTGCGGGTCCTTCTTGAGCAATGCAAGTGGTTGCACAGAACGCGCTCACGGCTGGTTGGCAGCTACAGACATCCGGCTGCCAACGTACGGACAGCCAGAGCTGTCTACAATTGCGAGTGTCCCACTGTATGTACAGTATGAGCAGCAACAGTCAGAAGCTGTACGCCCAACATCACAAAGTTGGCGCAAGCAGGGCTCGTCATTATGTTGACGTGGAAATAGCGGCGACGGAGGCAGGATGAGGACAATTGCCACTATGGCTCATCGACCAGCCCCCCTAAACGCATCCCTGCAATCAACCCAGCCACCGCCTAAGCCCAGCCTTCTCTTTTTACAGGCGATGAGTTGAAGACTGAAAGTTGCCGTGGTGATAGTGTGCCGCTGAGGTACGGACGCACGCCCAGTGTGTCTCGGCGCGCCCTCGTTCAAGAGCAACGATGGTCATTGCCGCCGGTGATGCCACTGACGTGGCCGCTCGACGTCTCTGCGCCCGGCCGGCAGGCGTAGGGGCAATCCGGATCCGTTGTTTACGATGGATGGTGTCGGACACAGAGCCACAGTATAGAAGTGTTGCATCCAACATTACGCATCCGGCGCCAGTCGAAGCCGACTCATCAACGTCAAGGCAGACAAAACTATGTAGCTATTTACAATGCCAGCTGTCCTAAACCTCAGCGCCTAGCCATACTGTCGGCACAATCGCCTCAATCATCCTGCTCAACACCCAATAACATACAGTAATGACTCGTCTCCACTGAGCCAGGTATCGAGAAGCCAAAAATTTCGTATTTCGCAGCATGTTAGCTGCACTGGCGATGCATGGGTTCCCCAGTGGCAGGCGACAAGGCGGGGCGCTGGTGAGGCCCAGCGCCGCGCAATCATCTGTCCTCTTCCCCCGATTGCCTCCCAACAGCGTCACGCAGCCGTGCAACAGGAATTGTCGCAGCTACTGACGCCGGATACCGCGTGAGGGTCCGCTGCGTCCTGCTGCTGTTAGGCGACATCCCGCCTGCTCACGGAGTCTGGGCACTGATCGTCAGCAGAGAGGCATTGCGGCTCCTCGCAAGGCATGAGCAACTGCAACATCACGCAGGTCATCGCCAGGAAGGTGCTTAGGCATCTCATACGGCGTGAGAGCCGGGGCAGGCAGAAGATAAGAGGAACTGCAGAAGGCAGGGTCGCAGCAAGGTGCACCAGCACCTCGCAAAGCATGGCCACCTGAACGGGCAGTAAAGAAGCGAAAAAAGACCGCGGAAGGGCCAGTGAGCACCTGAAAGGTGTGGGAGAAGAAGAGACAAGGAAGTCGCGGAAGGGCATGAGCTCTAGCAAGGTGCAAATGCACCTCGGCGGCGTAAGCTCCTGGACAGGCGGAAGAAGCGAAATCGGGGAAGTACCTGGGCGCCAGGAAGGTGCAACTGCACGTCCCAAGACGCGAGCCCATTGTCACGGGCCGGGCCCGGTGATGTGGATCCGGCTGCGCCGGCCCCGCAGCTCCGGACCCCCGTCGCTCCGCTATTCGCAATTTGGCAAACCCCTGAGTACAAGCTCGCAGCCCCAGGGCTGCGAGCTTTCCATTTCTTCTCCTTTCTTCCTTAGCTTTAGATAGACAACACGAAGGCACCTGTTTGTTGAACAAACTCCAGTCCAGCCTCTTACACCCATGGACAGCTATGGGTGCCGAAGTGCACCCTCAGCAATGCTCTTCGCAAGGCATGAGCAGACATCTCAATAATAAATAAATACATAATTTTGACATATTGTTATGTATTTATTGGTAGGCTCCCATATTGATATGTATTGTTAAGCTTATCAATTATTATTAATATAGCGCTAGCGGGTCAGTTACATCGTTGTCGCTACCAGCGACATCAATTACTCCTTCGTCTACTGCAACGTACAGTTTGCGGATCAAATCGTTCTTCACCCAGTTGCCCAGACATTGCAGCTCCTCGATAGTGTCAGCCGAGAGTCGTGCCCTGTCCCAAGAAATTGTCCGCCTCGCGCCAGAGAATACCCGTTCGGGGTCGTCTGACATCGCCGGCACACTGAGCATATCAAGTGCCATTTGGTGTAAGCGTGGATACTCCATCCTCTGCTCTTCACGACACCACCATTCAAGTGGCGTGTTCGTCGTCATGGGTCTTGGCGGTGAATTGACGAATTTTTCGAATTCGTCCTCATCACCAGGTTCATCCAGGACACTCATTGACCGCCTGATGCGCTCGTATGGCGTGGCTTCCCGTCGTTCGTCACTCGACCGAGCGGCCGACTCTGACGGTAGCGGCCGGTCCTTGTATTTTGCCCAGAGCAGCCGTGCGCCGTCAATGGCAGTCTGCCGCCATTCATCTGCCCAGTGGCGGTCAAGATACCTCCGGCGCTTTTCTGGATGAAGCAGCAATGCCGTGGCATAGATGGGGTTGTTATCACTCTCCGCATAATACTTCGAGAGGACCCACCAGCCCATGTGCAGGGAATTAACCATTCGCGCGTTGGTTGCATATTTGACCTGCTTTAAAATTAGCACCACGTCTTGCAGCTGACGGCGCCGATCGTCAAGGCGCCTACCTTGGCATTCTCAAACTGCATGAAGAGAATGTCCATATTCTCCAGCACCTGGTCTATAGACGACCATTCCATTTGCTGCTCCAAAGTCGCCTGGTAAAACGGCTGCAAGAACTCGTGAGTCATTTTGAGTACTTGCCAATCATCGTGAGTGAGGATGTCAGTCTCCAGCTCATTGTGGTATTGGTTGAGAAATATTGACAAAGGACCTTCCTGGATTATGGCCGCATCAAGTAGTTTGAACCATGAGTTCCAACGAGTGATGTTGTCAATCCCGAGTGCCTTCCCTGCAATGTCATCCCACGCATCATTGCGCACCGTGGAGTTACGGATGAACACAGCAATGTTGTGCAGTTTACCCAGTGGGCCGATGCTCTGCCAGCCAGCGGTGTCGTTGCGTCTCTTGCGTTTGCTGTGAGTCGGCTGGCGAGAATTCGAGTGTATCTGGTCGTGCAACGCTTCGGCAACTGTTACGCCACTCGCCTCATCTTGTGCCTGTTCCATTGCGGCTTGCAGCGCGCCCTCGCTAGTTGCAAAGAGGAAGGCTTGGAGCGACAAGTTGATGATGTGGCCGGCACATCGCGTTCGGGACGACACTGGGTCGAATGTCAGACCGTCCTCCTGCGATAGCTCAGCAGCAAGGTGGCGGAGACATGTGTCGTTTTTCGTGTCATTGTCCCCAGTGAAGTATCCGATGCGGTGCGCCAAGTTGTATTTGCGGATGATCCTCATCAAGTGTGGCGCCATAGCCGCGCCGGCGTGGGAACGACGGAGGTTAGGGAACCCCAACAACGCCTTGCGAGGGCGGTAGGCCTCGTCGACCCATTGTGCGTGAACAGCGATGTACGCCTTGCGCTGAGGGGAAGACCATACATCCATGGCGATGTGGATAAGGCTCCGCGCACGTCCCAATCTTTTCTTTACGGAGTCTTGATGCGCCTCGTAGGCCTTGTCCAAGTCCGCTGCAACTGTGTTACCAGAATCAGTCAGGAGATCTTGGACGGCTGGATTTACAGCAGTTAGAAGTGCCTGATATTCTGGCCAGGTTGCAAAGCTCAGTGGCACATGCCTGCGCGCGGACAGGAGCATCTGCGCCTCTCGAAACGCATCGACGTTGATGGCATTCCTCAAGGTGTTCATTTCGCGCCCTCTGGCTTGCTGCACCTGCTTGACGGTCGTTCTCGCGAAGGCATTTTCGATGGCAAGTTGACGCTTGTGCTGAGAATTCGAACTCTCGCGGACGAGTATGTGATGGGACTTCTCAAGGTGGTAGCGGGCATTGCCAGAAATATGGGTTGACCAAGATGGATTGCGGCAGCGCTTGCAGTAGTGGAGTACATTGCCGATCGCTGTGCGTGGCTCATCACCTTGGGCTTCTCGAAAATGATCCCATGTTGATGTAGCTCGCAGCTTCCTTCTCTTGACCGTACGCGGGGTGGAAGACGCCTCGGGTTCTGACAGGGTCGTCGCAGCTTGTGAGACACTGTCAGATGGTAGGACCGAGGAAGAGCTTGACGACGCGGCGCTCGATTGAGGCGGCGTGGACATGTTCACATCCATGTTGTTGACATATTTCAAGCTGCACACGGTTACGGGGAGGCAGCGGACTGGTCCTGTCCTGGGAGAGAACAAACGGACATTTGGTCTTCCCATCCTACTTATTACTTGCAGGCCTGTTAAGGAGGCGTACGGAACCACAAATGAACCTGAAACATTCGCGAATTGCGGTAGGAAATAGTGGGGCTAGTTATATTATTAATTATTATCAACAGGATATCCACGGGGGCGTTTTGGTGGCTGATTCAGCGGCTGAGCGCCACAACACCGCAATTTAGCGTCCGTGCCCTCAGCGGCTTCCAACAGAAGACCGGTCCCTACGTGCCCGCCATCAAACCTTCGGAACGGGCCTTTCAGTTTGTCGGTTTGGAGGTGGATAATCGCTTTCGAAATGTCGCTGGCATTGCAGTTGTGGCTGGTGAGGGCACGGACCACCGGAGGTCTCGAGGATCCACTCAGCCGCCGACCAATGAATTCCTCTCAACGCCCCAACTTAACGGCGCGATTTGAGGTAACTAACTTAAACCGCCATTGAGAATTCTTCAGTGAATGTCCTTGAGCAGTACGAAAAAGTTAGGCAGTAGGCATCATGCCGAACTGCGTGCTGCTGGGTGCCACATGGCATCGATCAAAAGGGATACCATGGTGCCGAGCACGAGCCTGCATTTTCACACGATGGCATGGCCCGGTAACCAAGTGCTTCACAGATTGTCAGACAATTGGCTCCACAGGGATCACACCTGGCATCGTGGCAATTGATGAGAATTATCTTGAAGAGCTATCTGTAAGCGCACGACAGTGCGCTGCTCTTTATACACAAAGGAAAGATTTGCTTTGTGGTGCAGAGTACCTGTAATTGAAGCTGGTGTTCCGACATATGCAACCAGTGTTTGAGCTTTGACCTCAACGAAGTCAAAGCACAACGCATGCAGGCGCTCGACCTTAATACACGGATTATAGCATCGGCTTCCGCGGACAAATATTCTGAGTGCAGATGTTATGCAACATAAGGCTGGTTCTCTGTGCGACACAGATCTTGGATCTCGTAAATCCGTTTCGTTTCGAAGGCCAGCTTGTTGAGCCTCTGCATCGCATTTACCATATTCTGGTCCAGTTTGTTACCAATGAAGTCCTGGGGCCGCACAGGGCTGAGAAGCCTAATGCCTCGAAGGGTCGTAGCCCTGGACAACTGCACGTAAAGACTGGTAAAATCGCACTTGGAGGGGTCGCCATTGGTCACGCGATTTCCTCGCAGTTCCAAGAGTACCTCGGGAAACGTTTTCGACTGCGATTTATAATCGGTGAGAACAAAGGCCGGAACAACCGGGAGGCCTCGTCGAGCGCACTTTGTTGACAAGAACTTGAAGCGGGAATCACTGGGTTCAAGAACGTGCGAGATAGGGCGGACGAGCACCATTTTCGGAGGGAGGACGGGGACTGCCAAGGTCGCCGTGTCGTTCGAGTGTAATAAGATGGCTAGCGGTGGACCGAAGTGTATGGTGACGTCGTCCGCGAGATGGTATCCTGGGTATTTCGGGTCGGTGATGATGTCTGCCGCGGCAAATTCCGCCCCATTGACAACTTTCAACCCAGTGTATATATTCTTGTTGACAACAACAGGCATCCCTTGAGCATAGAAGAAGATGCCAGGGACTTTGCATTTGGAGTCATCCCCTTGCTCGATCGCCTGTGCGATCTCATATTGGGACAGGCCGGCTCTCCTCCAGGTGTGGGTTGAGACGAAGACGGAGATGTGCCTCCCATTGAAGCGCGCCCAGTCGACAACGGCTTGCATATTGAGGCTCCACCGATTTCGGTTGAGGGGCGTTATGGCGCGCAGGCCGTTACTGAAGGTAATATCAGAGCGGTCGACCAGTTTTGTATTCAGCAGATCAAGATCCTGCCATGTCTGGGTGCCGTGTCGCACTCGGTCCAGAAGAGCGCCTAGCTCAGGGTCGTCTCGTGCACGGATCTGTTCGTCGAGAAGAACCACAGTCTTGAACATCAGCCAGAGGCTGAAGCCGCGGTGATGGGCAACGGTGGCTTGGCTCAGACGGGCGGAGGCAGGATTCGCCACCCGGTCTACGAGAAGACTCGTCTCACGTACTGGGGCGAATTGATAAAAGTCGCCCATTAAGAGGACCACAGGAATACCGCCAAAGGGTTTGTCTGGGCAGTCGCGGAGCGACTGGAGACGACAGCTGGCCTCGTACAGAGTAGTGCCTCCGAGCATGCTAACTTCGTCGATCACAAGTACCAGCTTCTGCTTCCACACAAACTTCTTGGCCTCCGAGAAAAGTGGTATTCGTTTGTCCGGGGCGCGGTGGGTATCCAGTCCACAGGCGGAATGCAAGGTCGTGCCGCCAATCTGTGCCGCTGCGCTCCCCGAGGTTCCGGTGATCTGGAGAAGATGTGCTTGGCCCCTCGCCGAAAAGACCCATTTCAGGGCCTCGATCACCCTCGATTTGCCTGTCCCGCCAGGGCCTCCGGTGTATTGGAGATGTTGACCGGCCCGGTCCGGATCTGCGGAAGACTTGTCCAGGAATCTGCACACTAGCTGAAGGGCCATGGTCTGCAGAGAGTTGAGGGTATGCTGCGAGGCGGCAAGACGGCCTAATTCCGTGAAGCAACTTGCCATGTCAATATCGACAAGCATTCGTGGACCCTGTGTAACTATGTCTTGACTTCCTCGATGCAGCAGCGGAATGTCCGTGTCGTAGTGCTGGGCAAGCATATCATCGATGTCGGCATTGGGCGAGTGACGTGTGCCACCTTGTGGACCTGTCTCCATCTCGTCTAGCATGCGGAGGTGAAGCATCTCCTGAGCCTTTGCGGCAGCCTGAACATCCTCTACAGAAAGGGTCTCACATTGGCATAGGGGAGCGCCCTGAGCGCGGCGGATCTGTCGATAGAAGCCTTCGGGACGCTGCAGAAATGGATTATCACCCAACGCCGAATACTCTTCGCGCAGGTCGCGAATGAAATTCGTCAAGACTGGCGAGCCTCTCGTGACGTCGGTGTCTCTCACCGCGTTGTGCAGAGTGCGGAGCAGAGCCGCAAAATTTTGGTGATGCTCAGCGACTGTTGCACGCTGTTCGCCGTCGTCCTCCTCATCAAGGGGAAAGTCTACGTCGACCGTGTCATCGCCCTCTGATCGGCTGGCCCAGAGCTTTGCGTCTTTGCGCGCGTCCTCGGCGGACTTGGTAAGAAGGGAGATGTTCGACACGTGAAAGCGCAGCCTACGACAGAGAGACGCTTCGTGCCCGAGCCATAAATCGGCGATATCGCCTTGCATGGTGGGAAGGAAGCGCTCCCACGGCACGAACAGAGCCAGATGGAGAACGGAGTTTCTGCTGTGCATGTGAGAGGGGAGGCTTGGATTCACCAGTGCGGACGAGCAGCATACCGTCTGAAATATACCGGGTGCTCGTCTCGGTGGTCGTCACTGATGAAACCTTGGAAGATCGGCACGGCGTACTCGTGAGGTCGGCGGAGCTTCTGAAACCAGTTGCAGGACTCTGGAGAGGGCACCTCGAGGGAGATGTGGTTGCCATCCTCGTCCCGGCCACGGTTGCGGACGAGAGTAACCATGGACATGTAGTCGTAGAGGCAAATGTCTCGCAGGACCCGGCCTCTGTAGGCGTAAGCATCCAAACACAATAGGGTCCTGCCCCCCTCCCTCAGCTGCACCGTCTCCGGTGGCTCCTCGCCCTCCGTTTCCGCGCCGGCCTCGGAGCGGAGGTGTTTCCATCTCCGAAAGATCGCCCAGTACAGTGCGTTCAGGTTTAGGAAGGACCAGTGCGGGACGTTGGTGAAGTCCGTCTCGTAGCCGAGCATGTGGTAGCATACCTCCACGGCCGACAGCTGTCTCTCAGAAAATATCCGATTCGCCACCCTCATCAGAAACTGACGACTCTGGTTCAGGACAGCAGGCCTCTGGGCGGCCGGGTTGGCTGGTGCTGATGCGTCACGCCTCGACTCGGCATCTTCGCGAAGCTGTCGGAAGACCTCGGCCGCGTGGGCGATTCGTCTCCACATTGGCGTGTCCAACTTCGTGGCGTAGTTGGTGATGTAAAACACCATGGCCAGTCCCTTGGCCCTCGTCAAGATCATCGATACGTCGTGGTTGTGCCGGAGGCCGACCGCCATCGCTTTGTTATACCGGTTGACGAGCGGATGGTTGCGACGGATGGCGAGCAGGCCGTCGTCGCTCAGCCCAGTCGCATCGACAATCTTCCAAGGCGCTTTGAACCGGCAGGCCGTTCGCCTGTAATTGTCCGCGTCGTGGTCGGTGAGGCCCTTCAGGGAATACTTGATGCATGTGTAGGTATGGGAATGGACCTGGCAACAATGTGCGATGAAGTTGGCCTCAGCGTCAAAGGCCGCAGACAGGGCCTCAGTGTCGTTCATCATCCCTTCGACGGGGTGGATTGGCTTCCGCTCTTGGCGAATAGCCTTTCCAGCGTCCTCATCCAAGCACTCATGGAAGACCGAGTCCACGTAGCGCACCACCCGGTCGCGGTATTCTTCTTCTCGAGGGTCGGCGATGTCGTCGACCAGCGACGGCAACTCCATGTTGCCGTGCAACCACAGGAGTCCGTGCAGGTGCAGGCTGCCACGATCGTTCGTCTCCACTGTCGCATAGTAATGGCTGACCTTGCCAAAGACTGACTGATTGCCTGCTCTGACGTACTTTTCGAAGAAAAGACTGATTTCTCTGTGGAAGAAGATGGCGGAGCTGACCGGGTCCATGGTGCTGAGGGCGATCCCATCGTACCTTGCCCGTAGGTCCGCCAACAGGTCCTTCGCCGTTTCGTAGTCGTGCAGCCTATGGATGGCGAGCTTCATCTTGACTGGATTGTTGATGTCGTTGGGGTTGATGGTGATCCAAATCACAGGCGTACCAGCCCAGATGTCGATTACCTGTATCTTCCTGCGCATGAGCAGTCGCGTTTCGTTGGAGAGCGGCTGTGCGTGGCCGAAGATGGACAATTCGCGGAGCAGGAAGGCCACATCGGCGTCCTGCGTCTTTCTAGTTTCGCGCATCTCGTCTTCGGCTTTCTTCAGCCGGTCCTCAGTCATGGTTCCGTAAACCTGTTCAACCCTCTCGAAGGAGCCCTTGGTCGTGCGCACCATACTGATGCGGCGGTTAGAAGAGCGGAGGAGGATGTTGAAGACCAGGAAACAAAAGACGGGATGGGTGGCAAACCGCCCTCCATGGCGCTGCAGCACGTATCTGGCCCAGTAGCTGAGCGAGTGGTTTGAGCGGCACTCGACGGCCGCAGGAGCTTGCTGTTGCTCGCCGTGCGGCACGTGCGGCGCCTTTGGGCCGCCTCTTCCCCAGGGGAAAAGCTTCGGAAAGGTGCGCGGGAAGAAGTCCTCATGCAGACTGTCCGCGAAGTCGGCGCCTCGTTCTACGAGTATGAACGGCTGCCCTCCAGCTCCTTGGAGGCGCATGGCGCAGCGCTCGGCCTCATCGGCACCTCGGGTCCGATTCGTCCCGATAGCGCCTACTAGGAATGAAAGCTTGTCGGCCTCCTCGAAAGCCGCCGGCCCATCAAGGGGGAACATTCCGGATGACGTTGTCTCGAGAATAACTTCACTTTCGCCGCCGGCATCCTCTGGACCTGGGATGCTTGTGCGAGGGTCATCCGACAAAGGCGGGCCTAGTTCGCTCGGCAGAGTGCCATCGTCGGGAAGGTTGGAGTTGTGATCGGCCTGAGCTTGCGCCGAGGCCACAATCTCTTCGATGCTCGTGAAGCGATTTTCTTCCAAGCCTCGATCAGTATCTGGGACTATGTGGTCTGTCTGCGCCTTCTCGGCAACGGACGGCTCTTCCCGCTGCATGCTGGCCATGACGGGGATAGGGACATGGGAGCCGTCTGCGTACTGCCATCCATCTATCTCGCCGTGGTCGATCGTGATGTGCTCGTAGAGCGGATTGTTCTTCTGGAGCCATGTCAGGGCGGCCCTCACGCGGGACTTGCGCACTTGGAGAAGGTGGCCAACGTCGGCAGCGCCGGGTTTGCTGGAGCCGCTCCAAGAGACGTGGATCTTCTCGATGGTTTCCAAAAGGGGATGAGGGAGGACCGTGGCAACGAGGTCCTCGACCTTGTTCGGAAAGACGACAATGTGGCCCTTGACGTGCTTCCTGTAGCTGAGACCAGACGGGGTCTTGTTGTCGACGGTGAACTTTGTGATGTAGCCGAAAGGTACCTGTAGAGCAATCAGTCTCTCCTCAAGAGGGGAGAGGCCGTCGAGTTCTTCGGGATACCGGTGCTCGCATCCAATGTGCATGTTGTTGACGGCACAGGCCTTCGGCAGCCTGCCCTTCTTCAAAGCAGCGGAGCACTCGTGGCAAACCCTAGCCTCGGCGTCGTCGCCAGCGGGGAAACATTCTGTGCACTTCTGGAGCGCCGTCGTGGCCCGCAGTAAGGAGGGAGCCAGGCGCGTCCTCCAGCGGATCGTGGTGAGCTCGGACGGGGCCTGCTTCCTGTAGCAAAAGCTGCAGTGCGAAATCGGCAAGGCCCATTCATCTGTGAATGCCTGGTGAAAGGACTT
Source organism: Purpureocillium lavendulum (assembly GCA_029168975.1). NCBI lineage: Eukaryota > Fungi > Ascomycota > Sordariomycetes > Hypocreales > Ophiocordycipitaceae > Purpureocillium > Purpureocillium lavendulum. The sequence goes on along the minus strand of JAQHRD010000009.1, from coordinate 444,732 downwards.
CGCGGTCTCTACCTGGAGGGCCAGCGGGATCTCTTTGCACCAAGATCTTGTTACCGATTCCTTCTCCTTGTCGCGAAAACGCAACTCATGGTATCGTAGAATGGCCTCGAGGGACTCCCGTTGGAGCGCGGCGGTCTCCTGCGACAGCCTCGGTCTCTTCCGGTGTCGGTCCGGCCTCGTTGGCGGCGGAGTGAGAAGTCCTTCCGGCTGCTGCTCCGTGACGCGTTTCCGGGAGGGTGGGGTGCGTGGGACTGGCGACACCGGCAGCGGAGCTCGTTGATGCATCGGAGTGCCTGTCGGGAGTTGCCAGTGGCAGGGTCAGCGCCGTGTCCTGGAGTCCTTGTCGGCCCAGCTCACCGGCCTCTTCAGCTCGTAGTCTTGCGGCTCGCACCCGCGAACGTTCCTCCGCATGTTGCCGATCGATGGTCGCAATCGTACGCCTGAGTTCATCCTCCGGAACCGTAACCGGATGTTGTTGAGGTGGACGTCGTCGGCTGTTCCGGCGTTCTAGGTCTTCTAAAGTACGTCGTACTTCATCAGGGGAGACTCTGATCGGCTCTCGGCGGGCTCTGTTCTGGATGCGTTGGCTATCAAGATCCTCCAGCGTGCGGCGGATTTCCTCGATCGGAACCCTGACCTGCTCCCGGCGGGGCATCGTCGAGGATTGTCGTTGAAGGACCTGGGAAGGGGGGAATGGAAAGAGGGACGTAGTGATGGACGGAAACGAAGCGGCCGTGGGTGGTACCGAGCATGGTCACACGAGGGCTGGCTAGAAGATGGCTTTGACGCAGGCCACTTCGCGGGCGCCGCGACACTCCGATGCTGTCTCAGGGTTCAGAAACCACCATCGCATCGCATCGCGGCGGCCGTCGTCCCAACGGGTCGTCTACAATAGTCATGGCGGCCCCCCCCCCTTCGCTGGCTCGGCAGCCACGTACGAGAATCAGACTTCACATCGGTGTGGTTAGTGTCACTCTCAGGGATTCCCCACGGCACATTTCGCTGCGGTAGGGAGATCTGGCGGTCTGAGCATGTGGGCGAGGCGATGATGATGAAGCAGGAGCGGTGAAGGGTAAGGGGTGAGAATGTGTGTGTGTGTGTGTGTGTGTGTGTGTATTTTTCGTCCAGCGGCCGTGAGGCCGCTCAGGTCCCTTTGGGGCACAGGACGTGCTGGGCTAGTGGGTCCATCCTACGTTATCGATACAGGTTCTGGTGGGTCTCAGAGATTACCTCCAGGTGTCCCCTCCCCTCATCTTCCCATCCCGAAAAGTAAACAAACCACCATCCAGCATTTCAACGGCTCTGAGGCGCTCCAATTCGTGCTCGGTGCCCGTCAGCGGGTCGTCCAAGCGCGGCATCTAAGTGCCGTATTCTACTGGCCTCGAGAGAGGCCGTCGTCGGAGACTGCGAGAGCAGGCTCAATTGACCCGGGCGGGCAAAGGGTGTTGCAACACCCTCCGCCTAGACGGGTCACAGAGTGAGAAGTGACAAAAGAAAGAAAGGGAGCGAGCACCGTCCGCCTAGTGGCGAGGACACGACCATTCGAAGAACGAGCTTGCCTTCGCCAGCTTGACGAACTTGTTGAAGTCTCTGCCTATTGCACGATTGACTGCCGCAGTCGGTGAGGGTGCCAGCCTCATCCGATGTCGCGGCAGAATCTTTCGGCAATAGAAGAGATGACTTGGCTCTTTTCGTCGGCCACATGAGCATAACAGCCGCGCGTCGTCGTGGTTGAATCTCTCGTGGTAGTCGGCAAAGTCTCCGTGACGAGACCGTGCCGCGAGCAGGTGGTGGAGCAGTGGTCGTGGGAGCTCTAGCTCTGGTGGGCAGCCGATGGCAGGCTTGAGATGCAGTGGCTTGTACTGGTCGGGTGCAGAGGCGTCCCACCAGGCTTCAAAAGCGTCTCTGGGCTGCTGCCGGGCAGTCCTGCGCAAATGAGCGAGTGTCGGGAGAGCGTCTGCTGGTTCGGGCAAGGAGGTGGCCGCCTTCGCTAAGGCGTCCGCCTGCTCGTTGCCCGCAATGTTGGTGTGGCCGGGGATCCAGCGGACCTCGACGGCGCCATGTGTCGTGGCCAAAGCCTGAAACTCGAGGAACACTTCCTGAGAAGAGTCCGCGGGCATGCCTCTCAGGCAGATTGCGGCCCCCAGATTATCGAGACACACGAAGATGCGTCGTGGGCTAGGGAGGTTCAGTGCAGCACGCAATCCCTCAAGGGCGCCCTTAGCTTCGGAGTCGAAGACCTCCGCTGGGCCAAGGCGGCCGTTGCCAGTCGTCAAGGTATGTCCATCGCGATGGACTACATAGCCGTACCCAGCGGCCTTCTCTGTCGATAAGGATCCGTCTGAGTAGACGACGAGCGTCTCACTCGGGATAGACCGGAGCCATTCCAGGAAGTCTTCTGCAGAGTCGTCTTTCGACGCGGTCTGTAGGGGCGTCGCGTGCTCGTCGAAATGGCGGGGGAGGAGCAGTGGTCGTGTGCTGCGCGGTAGCAGCTGGTCGCTGCGTCTGAGTCTAGTCCGGAAAACCTCGCGAGGCATCTGGTACTTCAGCTTGATTGACCTCTGGATGGTCCGCGGCTTCGGCTGCAGTGTGCGTTTTGCCAGCGGGTGTGCCTCATCCACACGCTTAAGGCGGGCTGCGAAGCGTATCCGGCGAGTTTCGAGCAACTGGGCGATCGGCGGGATGCCACTCTCACGATGCAGCGCGGCGATAGGCGTCGTCCTCCAGACTGGCAGAACGGCACGCATAGAGTTGTGAAGCGACTTGTTCATCTTCCGCAGCAGCTGTTGGATTCCCGAGGGGCCCTCTTTCGTGGGCTGGCGCCAGCGAGGGCTGCTCAATCCAGGGTACCAGGCCTCGACGCCATGGAGCAGCTCCGGCTCGACACAAGCTCGTACGGCTCTTTGCATAGCGCTCGGAAGTGGGCCATGTTTGGTGTTGGCGAGTCCTCGCAAGTGGTGTGCCACGGCTTGCGCCTTAGCTGTCCATTTCTCGACGTGGGTCTTGAACGTCAGAGTGCTGTCGAGCCAGATGCCTAGCCAGCGCATCGCTTTTTCCGGGCGTCTCTCGCCTTCGTGGAATATCGGCGGCGACACCTTGGGTTTGGTTCGGCAGAAGTGCATGACCTCGGTTTTTGCAGGGTCGAAGCTTATTCCGTTGGCGGCGCCCCATGTTACGAGCTCGCTGACATAGCGCGACGCCCGGTCGGCCGTCGTCTCCAGCGAGCCTCCTACGCATAGGATGCCAGTATCGTCGGCGTAGCCGAATCGACCCGTCGGATTGCCCAGGCGATAGATCGGCTCGGTGTACAGCAAGAAAAGGATAGGCGAGACGGGCGAACCCTGCGGCAGCCCGCACTGGAGTGGGGAACTGGGTGTCGTAATGTCCTGATATCGCACGCACGCCGAGCGGTCGGACATGAACGAGCCAGCCCACCGTGCGAGATGCTCAGGCCATCCCTGCTGGCGGAGGCGGAGGATCAGTCGGTTGCGGAGGACGGTATCAAAGGCCCCCTGGATATCCATTGTCACCAGCGTGGCGACCTGTCCGCGAGCGAATGCTTCTTCGATGTCGTGCACGAGAGCAGCCACGAGGTCGACAGCGGACCTCTTTGGCAGGGCCCCAGCTTGTTGCGGATGGAGCACACCATAGTGGATGGACGCCCACGCTAGGCGACGTGCGATGAGCCTCTCAAGACCCTTGCCTAGGCAGGAGAGCAGCGAGATTGGTCGCCAGGCGCGTGGTGTCGACAAATTCCGACGACCCGGCTTCGCTATCATGACCACCTCTGCCTCTCTGAATGGTTGCGGATGGTGACCGAGTGGGAGACATCCCTCGTATAGACTACGGACATGCTCACCGATAATATGCCAGGCCGCTTTGAGCATCTTGACAGTGATGTTGTCAGAGCCGGGGGATGTGTTTCCCGTGCGGATGGTCGCGTCCTGCACCTCGGCTAGTGATACATCTTGAGCGAAAGGTATCGGTCTTGTCGCGGTGACTGGGACCCACGGGTCGGGTATGTCGTCTTCCGCCGTTCGTCTTTCCAGCGTGGCTCGTCGAAGGGCATTCGCTTTGTCGAGCTGCGTTTCGTATACTTCGCCATCTACCTCGAGCGGCGGTGGTTGGAAGGCACCTGGAGACTTCAGCCAGCGGACGGCTTTAAACACAGACGCACTGTCGTTGAAGCTGTCGATGAGTTTGCGCCAGTATAGCCGTTTAGCTTGCCGGACAACCTTCTGGAAGTCCTTCTTGGCGAGCTGAACGTCCCGACAAAATCCAAGGGGATAGACTCTTCTGATCGCGCGGTATTCCGCTGCGGCGAGCCGGCATTCCTCGGTCCACCATGGGGCGCTGCGTCCTTGCTTTCGAACGGGGCGACCGGCGACCTTCGCCGCCGCTTGGAGGAGGCGCACCAGGGCGGATGCAAGAGCATCAAGGTCATGGATAGTTGTCGTCGGGGCTGGAATGTCCACTGACCCATACTGGACGAGATCTACGAACCGCTTGATCTCGTCTTCCGTCGTGACGCGGACTTTTCCAGGTGGTATTGGCGCTACGCCCACCTCCGGAAGCGCTATGCTGAGCGTGAAGTGGTCGGAACTAGTGGCCAGATGGTCCTCCACGACCGCCTCGGAGAGTGGTACATTCGAGAAGGCAAGGTCTATGGTATTCCCATGCGGGTTTGTGGGCACGTCGGTCGGATTGAGCAAGCTGAGGCGATTCTCTGCTGCCCAGTGAGCGATGTCGTCGCCCCGGCCATCGAGACGACCGGTCTGCCAGCTGTAGTGTTTAGCGTTGAAGTCTCCCGCGACCAAGCACCTGCTCGGCGGGCTCCAGGCTAGGAGTATGTCAAGGGCCGCGTCGAAGTCAGGCTGTCGGTAGCAGTTGACTATCGTCGTATTGTTGATGGTGAGCCAGAGAATGTCACGAGTTGTCGCCGGACGTCGTTGGTCGGCCGTTAGGCCGGGGCGTCGCCGGACGTATGTCATGACTCTTGGGCGGGTAGTATTGTTGGTCCAGCTATCGACTGGAGAAAAGGTATCATATGCTGGGTGGGTTTTGGTGAGACAGCGGCCATATTTCGCTTCTGTCCACGGCTCCTGCAATAAGACGACGTCGTACTGTTCGGCGTCGGCCAGGGCGAGGGCACAGTCATGAGCCGGCGGGATCTTGCCCACGTTCGCTTGGAAGATACGCAGGTTCTTCTTGCCGTTTTGTTGAGTACGGGAATATCGCGTCATTGATCGTGCGAGACGGGATCGATGGGGTCGATGCGTCGTTTCTTGGAAGGAGAGGCCGGTCTGCTCACGGGCCGAGGAGTCGTGTCCACGATGATGAATGGCGGAGTTATAGTCATAGTTGGGCTGAGGGTCGAGGTTTCGCTCTCCGCTCGTAAGGTTTCGACTTCGGGCTCGTGTTGTTTGTCGTCGGGCTGGGGAGCGCTGGGGGGCGTGCTGCCGGGCGTGCTGCCTGGCGTGCTGCCAGGGGCAGAAGGGCTAAGGCGGTCGTTCGCCTCAGGCGCGGTCAAGGGCGCGGGTCCGGGTGAGGGGCTCACGGCCTGAGGCGGTCCTCCGTCCGATCGGGAGAGCGCCTCCGCCTGTGCCGTGTTTTGCTTTAGCTGGGCGGATAGCTGAGCGCCCATTTCTCGGACGCGGGTTTTCTCTTCCTTGGTCAATCGGCGGAAAGCGCCATGGGACCGTATGGGACGTGCCGGGCATTTCAGGAAATCTGCGGCATGCGGTCCGAGGCAGTTGCCACACTGCTCCGGCGCTGCGCAGGAGGAGTCGTCGTGTCCGGCCTTGCCGCATCGCTTGCAGGACGGTCGGCGGTCGCAGCTATGTCGGGCGTGAAAGTCCCAGCATTTGTCGCATTGGCGGGGCGCTACCGGTTTGTCGATGTATCGGGCCAGTCTGCTGGAGCCGAAAAGCCGCCAGGGTTTCTGCGTGGGTTTGAGGAAAGACACGAGGAGTGTCTTGACAGGAAAATCGTTCGAGTCGTGACGACTAGGGCGGATGTTGACGGCCGTCTGGCCGGTTTGGCAGGTAATTTCGCCTTTGACGGCTTCGTCGTAGTCGGCTTCGTTGCCTTGGAGATCAGTGAGCCTGCGAGGACAATTGGATACCACGTAGGTGTACCATTTCTTGCTGACTTCAACGGATTCCGCGCCGAGATCGTCAGCCCATTCGGATTGGCGCTGGACGAGGAGGTCTCTAGTGGTTGCATCGGCCGTGCGAATAGCCCAGCCCGAGTTCACGGGAAAGGCTGCCGGGATTTGGTGGAGGTCGATGCCGACTTTCGCGGCGACGTGGGTCCGGATCGCGTACGATTCGAACTTCCTCGCCGGTGCTTCGGCGTCAAGTCGCACAAAGACCCGGAGGTCCTCTTTCGGTGGGGCGGGGATTGGTCGTCCCTGGAGACGTATTTCGCCTGTTTGTTGTGGTGCAGATGGCGGGGCCTCTACAGAAGGGGCGGTGGCGTGGCTCGCAGGGGCCTGGAGAGGACTGCGACCGGCGGCGACGCTGCTGTACGTCGGCGCTGTCACGGGCGGCAGTATCGACAGAGACTGGCGCCAGAAGTCGAGGAAGCTGGTGGCGAATTGATTCGCGAAAGTATGCTCAATCCCAGACGTGAACTGCTTCGCGGCCTGGTCGAATGATTCACAGAATGCATGAAAGACTGCTAGTTTGGCGTTGTAGGCATCCGTTTGCTCTTGTGCGACCCTGTTGGCGCCTTCGACGATAGAGACGGGCTCCAGAATGGGTTCTAGCGAGGGCCTATACGGCGAGAATGCAGGCTGCGCGACTTCCGTAGCAGTAGAGTGGGCGAGTCGGAGTAGAGGCGAAGACGGCGTCTGGGCCGGTCGCCGTGGCGCCGGCGAGACACCGATCGGCCGGTCGACGACCGGAGAACTGTTTCGGAGCTGGGCAGCACGGGCCCGGTCGGCAAAAGTTAAGGGAATGTGATTATCCAGATCAAAGGGATCTGAGCCGGCATGCGAGCCCATGGCAGTTGCCATGGCCGCTGCCAGAGCCAGCGCAGCGCGCGGCTCGCAAAGTTGGTGGTGCAGTTGTTAGTCAAATTGGTGTAAAATACGCTACTTTCTTAACAATTGCATGCCAAGAAAGTATGATGAAAAAGCATTGTGATCGTAAGCAATGTAATTATTATTATTATTATTGTATTTTTCGTCCAGCGACCTTCAGGTCGCTCAGGTCCCCGAGACGGGGCACAGGACGTGCTGAGCTGCTGGCAGTCTACTATCCGCTTATCGATACACGTGACGGTGGAGTAGGCCCACAACGTAGAGCCGACCCGCGTCATTTGCCCCAATCCACAGAACGTAAACAAACCACCATCCAGCATTTCATCGGCTCAAAGGCGCTGCTTTGCTCAGCCTGTTGCCCGTCAGCGGGACGTCCAGGGCGCGACAGTTTTGCCATTCAGATTGGTCCCAATGGACCCGTTCAGAGTTGGGCTGCAGCGCAGCCAGGTTGACCCGGGCGGGCAAAGGGTGGTGTGAGCACCCTCCGCCTGGCCGAGTCAGAAAGAGAGAAACACACAAAGGAGAGAGAAAAGAAGGAAGGAAGGTGCAGCCGCCTAGTGGCGCGGGCAGATCGTACCGAAGAACGAGCTCGCCTTTGCCACCTTGACGAACTGGTCAAAGTCTCTTCCTATTGCACGGTTGACCGCCGCAGTCGGTGAGGGAGCCAGCCTCATCCGATGTCGCGGCGGGATCTTCCGGCAATAGAAAAGATGTTTTGGTTCTTTTTGTCGCCCACATGAGCACGTCAATCGCGCATCTTCGTGTTTGAACCTTTCGTGGTAGTCAGCGAAATCCCCATGATGAGTTCTCGCTGCAAGCAGATGGTGGAGCAATGGTCGCGGAAGGGTGAGTTCTGGCGGGCAGCCAGTCGTGGCGTCGAGGTCGAGGACCCTGTATTGTTGGGGTGCAGAGGCTTCCCACCAGGCTTTAAATGCGTCCTTTGGTCGCCGCCGAGCGACCTTGCGCAGATATGCCAGCGTCGGGAGAGCGTCTACAGGCTCGGGTTGAGAGGTTCCCGCCTTTGCTAAGGCGTCTGCCTGCTCATTGCCTGGGATGTTGGTGTGGCCGGGGATCCAGCGGATCTCAGTGGCACCATGTTCAGCGGCCAAGGCCTGAAATTCCATGAACTCCTTCTGGGAGGAGTCTGACGGCATGCCTTGAAGGCACTTCGCAACTGCGAGGTTATCAAGACAGACGACGATTCGCTCTGGCTCGGATAGACCTAGAGCGGCGCGCAGACCCTCAAGAGCGCCTTTGGCTTCGGCATCGAAGACCTCGGCGGGGCCGAGGCGTCCGTTGCCAGCGAGGACGGTGAGTCCATCCAGATGTATTGCATAGCCGTACCCTGCGGCTCCCTCCGGGGAGAGGGATCCGTCTGAGTAGACGATTGCTGTTCCTGGCTCGACTGACTGGAGCCAGTCCCGGAATTTGGCGGCCGATTCCTCCTTCAGTGCAGTTTGCAGGGGCTGGTCGCTTGCGAATCTCTGCGGAAGGAGTTCTGGCCTGGCGCATCTCGGGAGCAACTCGTCACTGCGCCGTAGTCTGGTCCGGAATGGCTTTCGTGGAAGCTGATACTTGAGCTTGATGGCCCTGTTGATGACAGGGGCCCGCATCGGCTTCGTTCGCGCCACAAGTGGGTGCGCTTCGTCGAGAGATCTAAGGCGGGCTGCAAAGCGCAGTCGGCACGACTCGAGCAGTTGGGAAACTGGCGGTATACCCGCTTCGCGGTGCCTGGCGCTAAGCGGTGTGGTCTTCCAGATTGGGAGGACGGCCCGCACGGCCGTATGGAGCGACTTGTCCATTCGCCGGATGAGGTGTCGTATTCCCGAAGGCCCTTCCTTGGCGGGTTGGGTCCATCGCGGGCAGGTCATGCCCGGGTACCATGCCTCCGCTCCGAAGAGCAGTTGTGGCTCGATGCACGCGCGGACGGCTCTTCGGACCGCACTCGGGAGTGGCCCGCGGTTTGTGTTCGCCATTCCCTTGAGGTGGTGGGCTACCTTGGCCGCTTTGGCTGTCCACTTCTCGACGTGGGTCTTGAAGGTGAGAGTGCTGTCGAGCCAGATGCCCAGCCAACGCAGGGCTGACTCTGGCCGCTTCTTCACCTCGCCATGGAAGACTGGAGGTGCGCTTCTCAGCTTTGTTCGGGAGAAGTGCATGACTTCAGTCTTCTTGTGGTCAAAGGTTATCGCGTTGACGGTACCCCAGTCCACGAGATCGCGGACGTGTCTTGACGCTTTGCGGGCAGTCTCCTCCAGAGTGTTGCCCACGCAAAGGATAGCGGTGTCGTCTGCATAGCCGAAGCGCCCTTTTGGGTTGCGCAAACGGTAGATCGGTTCCGTGTAGAGTAGGTACAATATGGGGGAGGCCGGCGACCCTTGCGGGAGTCCGCACTGGAGCGGTGACGAGGGGGTCGTGACATCCTGGTAGCGGACGCATGCTGATCGGTCGTGCATGAGCGAGCCAGCCCAGCGGGCGACATTCGGAGGCCAGCCTTGTTGCCTTAGCCGGAGGATGAGCCTGTTCTGGAGGACTGTGTCGAAGGCGCCTTCGGCGTCCAATGTCACGACTGTGGCGACCATGTTGCGTGCGAAAGCCTCCTCGATGTCGTGAACCAGTGCGGCAACGAGGTCGACGGCGGACCTTTTCGGTAGTGCACCGGCTTGTTGCGGGTGCAAGACACCATGGTGGACGGATGCCCACGCCAAGCGTCGTGCAATGAGTCGTTCGAGGCCTTTGCCAAGGCAGGAGAGGAGCGAGATCGGTCGCCAGGCACGGGCCTCTGAAAGGTTCCGTCGCCCCGGCTTTGTGATCATAACCACTTCCGCCTCCCTGAAAGGCTTGGGATGGTGGCCGACGTTGAGGCAGCCCTGGAACAGCTTGTGGACAAGGTTCCCGATGACATGCCAGACGGCACGGAGCATCTTCACAGTGATGTTATCAGAGCCGGGAGAGGTGTTGCCTGTTCGCAAGGTCGCGTCACGGACCTCCTCCAAGGAGACGGACTGGGCGAAGGGAATCGTCCTCCTCGTGATCACTGGGATCCACGGGTCCGCGATGTCGTCCTGCGAAGTGCGACGTTCGAGCGTTGCTCGTCGCAGGGCGTTGGCTTTGTCCAACTGGGTCTCATAGACAATATCATCCACTTGCAGCGGCGGTGGTTGGAAAGCACCCGGTGATCTCAACCAACGGACCGCCTTAAAGACGGATGCGCTGTCCGTGAAGCTGTCAATGAGGTCGCGCCAGTAGCGGCGCTTGACTCGTCGCACGACTCTCTGGAAGGACCTTTTGGCGAGCTGAACCTCACGACAGAAGCCGAGAGGGAAGACTCTCCTCACAGCGCGATACTCCGCTGCCGCCAACGCGCATTCTTCCGTCCACCAGGGTGCGCTGCGCGCTCCTTTGCGGACCGGCCGGCCTGCAGCCTTGGCGGCAGACTTGAGTAGGTTGGTCACGGCCAGGGCAAGTGAATCCAAGTCTTGCGGGGAGGCAGTCGACGGCTGGATAGCCGCCGCACCGTTTTCAACCATCTCGACGAAGCGTCTTATTTCCTCCTCAGAGGTAAGGCGGACCTTTCCAGTGGGTGGAGACGCTACCGCGAGCTCGGGCAGGGTGATATTGAGCGTGAAGTGGTCGGAGCTGGTAGCGAGGTGGTCCTCGACCACCGCGTCGGCCAAGCCAATATTAGAGAAGGCAAGGTCTATCGTGTTGCCATGGGGGTTCGTCGGGATGTCAGCCGGGTTGAGCAGATTCAGGCCATTGGCCGTCGCCCACTCGGCTACGGCCTCACCGCGGCCTTCAGTGCGGCCGGCTTGCCAGCTGTGGTGTTTGGCGTTGAAGTCGCCAGCTACCAAGCATCTGTCAGGTGCGGACCATTGGAGTAGTATGTCAAGTGCCTCGTCGTGCAACGGTTGGCGGTAGATGTTGACTAGAGTGATGTCGTTGACCACGAGCCACAGGATGTCACGAGTTGCCGCGGGCCGTCTCTGATCGACCATCAGTCCCGGCCTGCGGCGGACATAGGTCATGACTCTGGGTCGGGTGCTATTGTCTTCCCAGCTGTCTACGGGGGAGAAGGTGTCGTAGGCGGGATGCGTTTTGGTGAGGCAACGGCCGCCCTTGGCTTCTGTCCATGGCTCCTGGAGAAGAACGACGTCGTATCGTTCAGAATCCGCGAGGGCAAGGGCGCAGTCGTGTGCCGGCGGGATCTTGCCCACGTTCGCTTGGAAGATTCGCAGAGTCTTCTTGCCGCTTTGTTGAGTACGAGGATGCCGCGTCATGGATCTTGCGCGATGGGGTCGATGCGTCGCTTCTTGGAAGGAGAGGTAGGTCTGCTCCCGGGCTGAGGAGTCGTATCCACGATGATGTATGGCGGGGTTATTGTCATGGTTGGGCTGAGGGTCGATGTTTCGCTCTCAGCTTGTGAAGTGTCGGCTTCAGGCTCAAGCTGGTTGTCGATGTGCTGGTGGGCAATGGGGGATGATCTGCTTGGAGCAGAGGGGCTAAGGCGGTCGTCTGCACCAGATGCGTTCGATGGTGCCGGCCCAGATGAAGGGTCTACGGACTGAGGCGATCCTCCGAGCGTGTCCGCCTGGGCCGTGCGTTGACTTAGCTGGGCGAATAGCTGGGCGCCCATTTCTCGGACGCGAGATTTCTCTTCCTTGGTCAATCGGCGGAAAGCGCCATGGGATCGTATGGGGCGAGCTGGGCATTTCAGGAAATCTGGGACATGCGGTCCGAGGCAGTTGGCACATTGCTCCGGCGCTGCGCAAGAGGAGTCGTCGTGTCCGACCTTTCCGCATCGCTTGCAGGAAGGTCGGCGGTCACAGTTATGTCGGCCATGGAAATCCCAACACTTGTCGCACTGACTGGGCACGGCCGGTTTGTCAATGTAGCGGGCCAGTCTGCTGGAGCCAAATAGCCTCCAGGGCTTCTTGGTGGGCTCGAGGAAAGACACTATGAGTGTCTTGCTTGGAAGATCATTCGAGTCGTGCCGGCTTGGCCGTATGCTGATGGGCGTCAGATTGGTTTGACAGGCAATTTCGTCCTTGACTGCTGCGTCGTAGTCGGCTTCATTGCCCTGCAGGTCTGTGAGTCTGCGAGGACAATTAGATACGACGTAGGTGTACCATTTCTTGCTGACTTCAACGGATTTCGCGCCGAGATCGTCAGCCCATTCGGACTGGCGCTGGACGATGAGGTCTCTAGTGGCTGCATCCGCGGTGCGAATAGCCCAGCCCGAATTTACGGGAAAGGCAGCCGGGATCTGCTGAAGGTCGATGCCGACTTTCGCGGCGATGTGGGTCCGGATCGCGTAGTTTCCGTGATTTCTCGCCGGCGCTTCGGCGTCGAGTCGCACAAAGACCCGGAGGTCTTCTCTCGGTGGGGCTGGGATCGGTCGTCCCTGGAAACGAGGGACTGTTGTTTGTTGCTGTTCAGGCGGCGGGGCCGCGGTAGAGGTAGTGGCGTTGCCCCCTGGGGGCCGGTGTGCAGTGCGACCAGCGACGACGCTGCTGTACGTCGGCGCGGGCGGCGCAGGTGGCAGGATGGAGAGCGACTGGCGCCAAAAATCGAGGAAGCTATTGGCGAACTGCTCCGTGAAGCTGTGCTCAATTCCAGACGTGAATTGTTTCGCAGCTTGGTCAAATGACTCGCAGAAGGCTTGAAAGACTGCTAGTTTGGCGTTATAGGCGTCCGTCTGTTCTTGGGCGACCTTGTTGGCCCCGTCGACGATGGAGACCGGCTGTAGGTTGAGAGGCTCTATGGAGTTGAGCCTATATGGCTCGGGTTCGGGCTGCGCTCCTTCCGTAGCGGCGGCACTGGAGCATCGGACTAGGGGCGAGGACGGCGTCTGAGCCGGTCGCCGGAGCGCGGATGAGGCACCAATCGGCTGGCTCATGGGCGGAGAGCTGTTTCGAAGCTGAGCTGCACGGGCTGGTCTAGCGAGGTTAGGCGGGGTATGAGCCCCCAGATCGAAGGGATCTGAGCTGGCATGCGAGCTCGTGGCAGATGCCATGGCCGCTGCCAGAGCCAGCGCGAAGCGCGGCTCAAGTGGTTCAAGGTGTAGATGTTAAGCAAATTGGTTAGAACTACGCTACTTTCTTAACAATTGCATGCCAAGAAAGTATGATGTCAAAGGAAGGTGTAAGCAATGTAATTTGCCAATTTGGCATCGGTCCAGGGTAGTCATCTCCTCGTAAGCATTGACGGCAAGTACTTGACAACTTGACACTCTTACAACTTGATTGATTGACGACAGCTATTAAACTTGACTTGAGAACTTGACTTGACGGGAAGTCAAACTTGATTGAGACTTGTCAAGTTCGAGCTTGATTGTTAGCCAACTGCATCTATCAGCCGCCTCATTAGATGCAGCATGCCTCACTGATTCATCGCCCAGACCTCACCATCTGTTGTCAAGTAGAAGAACCGTCCATCTCCAGCAGCAAGCTGACACACCCTTGGTCGATTGCCAAGAGAGTACCACCTGCCCGGATCCCCAGTGTAGCGCATTATCTCCCCATTTTCGGTTCTCTGAATGACATCCCTTCCATTTGCAGCGATTTCCACCGGATGTCCAGAACCGCTAATCTCATCCCACGTCCCTGGATCCCCATCGATCCGGCTTGGGTTAGAATAGATACGGCCATTGGAGGTCAAGCGATAAAGTACCCAACCATCCGCTAAGATTTGGACTGTCCTGGAATCCTCCCCGAGCGGATGCCAAGTTTTTCCCAGCAAGTGCATCTGGATCTTTCCATCCGAGCACAAAACGAATGCTGACTTTGCATTCGCAACAAGTTGGACAGCTCCTTGGACAGTCCCCAGGTGCTCCCATGCACGCTTAGGCTCGAGAAGCCAGATTTGGCCGTTTTGATGGCGTTGATACAAGTTTCGTCCACCTCTCGCCGGCGCCATCTCAACATTCCCGTCGCCCCTGTCAACAAACTCCCAGTTTCCTAAGACTTCGGTGTTGTACTTCCAGATCTGACCATTCTCGTGTCTCTGGAACATAGCCTGCTTGTTGCACTTGATCTCTGCTGTGTACGCGCTTTTGTCGATGAGTTCCCAATAGGAACCCGGCGTCCCCGAGTGCTTGTAGATCCAACCGCCCTTGTCGAACCGGAAAAGACCAGTCTCGCTTGCGGCGATCCGCACTGCCTTGGACGGTGGCAGCAATCGCGACCACGGGGGTTCACATAGGCCATATTTCGCCTCGATACCAGCAATATCATCAGGATGGAGCTCCGTGCGGCTTGTGTAGAGATGCTTGTACATGACGGCCTCTTCCACAGTGGAGTGGTACAAGCCGAGCATGTGTCCGAACTCGTGAAGTGCGACGGCGTCAAGTTTTGCGCCCCATGGTGCTTTAGCCAAATTGAAGTGGACCTTGCCAGCATACTCGGACGGAGGGGGAGGGTAAGCATGGGCTTGCACAGACTCGCCGTCTTCGTCGAGTCCGTCAAGGAACCTCTTGTTATCGCCGTGTTCACCCCTGTACCAGCCGATACGGATGTCGACCTTTGCCTTGTGAGGCGCGAGCTCCGTGAAGGTAAGACATGTGACTTTGGCCCACTTGTCCAAGGCTGCCTTGATCACTTTTCGGGTCTTCTCGGGGGGCACATCGTCTGGATAATAATCGAAGCAATAAGTGAGGTCGGAGTGGTCCCATTTATTGCTGTATAATTCATAGTGCTCTGTAAGGAAGCCACAGCATCCCGCCAAAGGTTGGCTTGCCTGGGCGGATTCCTGCGGTTCGGGGCTGTGTTGAACCATTGTTGCAGCGATTCCAGTTCGAGAATTGCTCGCGGGGCCAATAACTAGATACAGAAATGAGGAGGATAGCGTTTCCAGGAATTGTGCTGCTACGGGATTATTTTAAGGGCTGAGCGAAATATGTGCCTTGAAGGGGGACAGGGGAAGCGGCACTTCTCCAAAAACCAGCTATGGCGGGAGGCTCTCAAGCAAATTACGTGCTGCATTGTGCCTAAGCTGTTGTATGACATGGGGGGCCTATAACTAGGCCGTCTTACCCACAGTTGCCTTCGTTAAGGATCTGAACGATCAAAGAGGACCAATAGACTACTGCCATTGAATCCTGCATGCCATCGGAGCTCAGCCTTCACCGATTTTGCCCCCGTCCTTCTGGGAATGGTGAGGTCCGCCTTGTAGCCGAGATATCATATTTCTTGCCGTCTGGAGCGCCATGGAAATTGAACCTCGCAAAGTACGTACCAAGAACCTACTGATCGTCTCACACGACTGGCTGTGAGATGTCGTTGAGTTGGCATGGTGCATGCTGGTTTCTATGTGGGTATTATGGGCGTAAAATCAACCTCATGCGCCTGCGCTCTGCGAATGGGATGGCTGCCAGTGACAACGTGCCAGCACAACCTTTTGGCGTCGGGCTTTGAAGGAAATGTGATTAGCATAACTAGTTGTTTTTATTGGGTACTGTTTATTCTCCCAGCATCCGACCGAGCAAAAGCAAACACCCCCATTAGCAGACAACGCGTCCACCACACGACATCCTGCTTTAAGCCCCATATGAGTGGAGGGGACAAGCTTGGTTGTTAAGTTATGCGTATGTGCCAGAGAGACTAGCCGCGCCATGTGAGACACTCGTCACTTGGCGTATGATTTTTTTGGGTTCTTTTCCGCTTGAAGCGATGTAACTTATACAGTACCAACGCACCGCGCGGCGCGTTGGGTGGCGAAGCAGGACGGGAGACTCTGTGGTGCCCGAGGCGCACAGGCGAGGTTGACTGGCTGAATTGGGGGCGGTGTGACCGACATTGCAGATGCGGAGGAAGTCATGCAAGAAGTATTGGCCAAGCCCTATTGGCCAGGCCGGCAACCGGGCGTAATCAACTTGTGATTGAGTATTGGCCAAGCCACCGACTTATATCCCACTATTGGGATAGTTCTCATCGAGGCTTTAGAGGGGATATGTGCGCCATGACGGACCAAGCAGCATCGTTGCTGAAAGGACTCGGCGAATCGGACCGGGTCTTGCTGAACAGGGTGCAGGGACAGGGGCATCACACGGTCCTTTTTTCGAACTCATGCCCGCCTTGACAGAGCCAAGACTTCTCCCCAGACCCTCGCAAATGTCTCAGCTCAACGCGCGGCTCGCAACTACCTATAAGATACGGACTACAGCCTGCAACATGCCGCGCCTGTGCAAATTGATTGGGCGCCACATCCTGGGAACCTCATAAGTTACTGAGGGTCTTGGAGGAAACCCGATCGCCCTGTCCCGTCGTCTCACTAGGCTAGCAGCCAAGGCAGCTGCTTGTCGACCCGAGTCTGCGCGGGCACTCGCATACGGCCAGGCTCGTGTAGCTCCAGCTAGGCCAATCAACCACAACCGCCGTATGTCTGCAGGGTCCATAGTCGCAGGACCAATATAACTCCGACATCGAGCCTCCGAGGGACGTCGCTTGATCGTGGCCTGTAAGCCCACAGGGAAGCAGGTATTTGCACCTGTGAGCACCGTGTGAGCATCTGCTGGCGAAGGTAGGAGGTCGGCCTCGAGTGCCTGAAGCGAGGGTGCCTCTTAGACAGTTACCAGAAGCTGATCCGCCACACATGGCATGGGCAGCTCTAACCTCTCGACACGATTTAGGCATGGGTGGAATTCACGGGTCATGCATGCGAGACGGCAGAGGCGCTGTGCCGCCAGGGGTAGCGAAGTGGCTGCGACAACAGCGCTAACAATGCGCTCCAAATCACGCAAGGCAGCACTGCCACTGCTCTAGCCGTGATGCCGAGCCGGCTTTGGATAATGCAATGTAACAATCTAGCGAGCACATTGACCACTGGCTAGGCGCCCACCACAGGTACTCAGTTACTAGTTGATACGCCCGGTGGCCAACCTGGCCAATGGGGCTAGTATCTACATTTTTGCCATTCTTGTTACCCGGCCGTGGTGTGGCCGCCTGACCACAGGTACTGCATGTATGATCTGGTAGGCCCTGTTGGCCAGGTCGGCCACCGTGTGTAGTCAACGTACAGTATCGGTCATTACCACCGCGGTCATTCTAGACTGAGTCCTTCGATGCAAGATATCGAATCGCCCCCTCGGCTACGACAATCGAGAGAATCATTGGCAATTACACCACCTTCCAGAGGATAATGTCACACTACTGCGGGTGAATACGCCCGGTTACAGTGTGATAGCGCCCCTCGCCACGCTACTGCGGGTGACTGTGCCCGGCTACTGAGGCTATTAAGAGGCGCCCTTGGGAGGAGAAGATAGCCGACTTAGTGGTCCCCGCCCAGCACAGAAGCAAGTGGTCAGTTCGGCTCAACCCAGCTCAAGTCAATCAATCAACTGTGGCATCGCACACAGACACCACTTTGAAGCCATCATCAGCATCACTGTGATATTTGGTGGCCATCATCCATCTTAGTTCGTTTACCACGCTCCAGTTCTAACAGTTTTACCCATCACAGTAGCTCCGCGGTCTCTGACATTTCTACCCAAGTGGAGTCCAAAACACTTAGCCATCATGCCTAAGGACACATCCTTCTTAGGCCCAGTCACCCTTGTTGGTGTTAACAAGTGGCTCCTCGGTTGCGAGAGTTACTTCCACGGGCATGGGATTAGTGGCGAGGATTGGACCAGAGCTGCCGGGGATGGAATCTCTTCCGAAGCGGACGATACCAGGGACCTGTACGACTGGTGGCTCGAGAATCAAGATACGGATTACACATGGGACGACTTCAAAGATGCCGTTAAAGAAGCAGGTCTCGGTAGCAACTGGAGAGAGTTGGCGCTTCAAGCTTTCTACACTACCAAGCAGGAGGCTGCTGGGGACTCTGGAGCCAGGTCCTACCTTCGGGACCTAGAAGAGCGTGGCTCCGTCATCAACCATGCTAGCAATCTGGAGGCGATCCCGATTGAAAGCATCGCTTACAAGTCGCATATGCTATTCAACGCCCTGCCCGATGTGGTGTCACAAGTCATGAAGCAGGGCCCCAATCTTGTCACTTTAAAGCGTTTACAGCTCGAGAAAATGATCAAGGACGAATCGAAATCGTACGTATTACAACACAACGACCCCGGTACGACCTGGAGTAAGGTGACTAACCGAGACAAATCTCAAGAATTCCAGTCCCTATGTCCTCTAGCGTAGCTGGATATCGCTGGCTTGCGCAGTGGGGCGTCCAGGCCGCGAGCGGTACCCGCTTCACCGACATCGACAGTCTTCCCGACGACCCGAACAGCCTCACACACATGAACAGCATCACACTCTGGGGCAACGGCAAGTCGGACCGTTACATGATTGAGGACTATGCCCTCGCGTACTCGAGCGGCACCATCAATGGCCCTGCCAAAACGCCGAGAGCTGAATACAAGACTTACACCTTCTCGCCTGGCGAATACATCACCGGAGTCACCATTGGGGCCAAGGCATATCAGACGTACCATACCAAGTCCAGTGGGTCCTGGATACGTGAGCAGAGCGAATATACAAGCCTCTGCTACATGGCCATCACTACGTCTTCTGGCTCAGACACCAAACTTGCCGTTGGCATGTCGGGGACGACCACCTCAGCCTTCAAGGCTCCGGCGGGATGGAAGATCGTGGGATTCCGAGGGACATGGACTAGCTACTACGACTACGACGCCTCGGACACCAGCCAGACCCGATATCCGCTCATAGCATTTGGAGTTATCATGGCTCCCGTCCTGGTCTAGCTAAGATGACTACTCAGATCGAAACTGGTGGTTCATCAACAGTATACTGGCTCCAACAAGAAGGTTTGTTTGGCGGGCCATTTACGGCCTAGCCATGTGGTAGACTATTCCTCCGTAGAAACGGCAAAGTATAACACTTATCTAACATATGATGACATCGTTACTGGTCGGTTAGTATATCAATGAGACTGCTGCTTATCTACGTTCGGGCCCGTCAAAACCCATTGTGGCGCATCCGCATTACACTGTTTACGCGTTACACTGGCGGTCGGACTAAAGAGTAGCGCCGACACATATGTTTGAAGCGGCGCGTTCTTGGATTCCCGGTGTTAAGTGGCATCGGCATGTCGCAATCAGTGCGTGGTAGAAACTCTCGATCTCTTGCATCTTCTTCGTATCTTCGGCAGTGATAAAGTTGAGCGCCACGCCATTGCGACCATAACCGCCTGAGCGGCGCAGGCGGTGGGTGTAGTTCATTTTCTCAACTGGCAGCCAGACAGTTCGGGCAACATTCATTTCGAACGGCAACCGCACAAGCTCCAGCAAAGAACCCAAGCGCAATATTGCATTCCGAAGGTGTTGACGAGAGTAGGGCCATGTGAGCACACTCGCTCGGAGGATCTCTCAGCGTGCTGCAACCCGCTACAATGTTCTCCATCGTCCACGGATGAATGGACATGTCTGTAACGGTCTCAACTGAGTGTGTTGACAACTAGCTGAGCGACTGCAACGAGTATCCTAAAGCTGGAGAAGAAAGGAAGAAAAAGAGAAAATCCAGGAAAGGGGCGCGAGCTTCTGAGCGGAGCTCAGGAGCTCGTGTGGGTCCAGGTCGAGAGCGACTGCAGAGACCCACACGGGCCCGGCCCGTTACAATGTCGGAGTCGGATCTGTGGTGGCATGAGGGACGATGTGCGAGTAGTATCCCTCTACGTATGTCAAAAGGGTCGAGAACGCGAATTGACTGTCCAGACTTGACCACCCAGAGCATACGGTAGGCGTTACCTGTGTTGGCGAATACGAATGACTCCACCTCTGCAGCAGCGGCGTTGACTGGACATGCGGAGATTTGGCATTGCGGCTGGCGGCTCAACATCTGTGGCAGGACTGGTGAGCTGCGACACGACAACTCCTGTCTCGTCTTCCACCCCCGCGACGGAACCAATCAGTCGTTTGACAGTCCAGGCGCCGCCCAGATGGATATTAGAGTTGAAGTCGAGCCATTCCGGTACGATAGTCATACTTCCGGCGATCCAAAGGAGAGCACCGCATGACACATCCCTGGTATCTGTGGTTGCCATATCGTACGGCAGTCCGCTAATTGCAGAGCAAACCAATCTAAACCATTCATCCCAGCGAATCTCGCCGTAGTGAGTGCGGATTCCGTGATAGGGATACTGTCGTCTGCGGCGACACAAACAAATGCGAGCGCCAACGCCTCCGACGGCGCGCGCTTGGCTTCCTCTTCTCATACGCCGGGCTCATATCCACTAGAGCGACTTCCGCATCGCCCAGGACAAGCACCTCCTTCCGCCGGAGGTCTCATGGCCCGCATGGAGGATATTCGTCGAGCAGCTGGATACAGAGCACATCTCTACACATGTTGACCCCCGCTTCCGGTACGGCGAGCTGTGTCTGAGCCGTCTGAACAAGATATACGCCCTCACGCAGACCCCGCTGCGTGGCTACGTGCGCTACTGGAATCAGTATGGCACTTTCTTCCATGACAACTTTGCCTGGCTGGCTAGTGCATCGCTCTACATCGTTATTGTCTTGACTGCAATGCAGGTCGGGCTTGCAACCGAGTCTCTTGGCGGCAATGATGCCTTTCAGGCTGCATCGTACGGCTTCACGGTCTTTCTATTCTGGGGCCTCTCATTGCCGTCTCGCTTATCGTCATAGCATTCTGCTGCATTTTTGTTTGCAACTGGACGAGGGCCGTTAGTTACAGAAATAGGCGTCTTGAATAGGTTCGCTGGTGGTGCAGGGCGCGGCGATGATGAAGCCGATCCAGCGTGAGAGGCGTGCAGCGCTCCCGCTTGGGCTCCGAAATGTCGATTCAACCTGTCGAACATCGGTCTAGCTGGCCTCCTGCGGCCATCGAGCAGGTGGGTCCAATGGGTACTTCATCGGCTCTGTTGCGCTGCCTGTTCTTGTTCCCCCGGGCGGCAATGCCACCGCCAGTGCTGAGGATGGAGCACGGCGATACTGCGACTCTCACCTCGGCGGGGAGGGATGCAGCACGCAGAGCGGTACGATAGGTCATGGAGGAGGCAGGGCTGTGCTGATGCACCTGCACACAGAGTTAGCATGGCGTTTGATGCGTCACAGTGAGTCCAGGTTGATTGGTTCGTCTCTGCATCAGTTGAAACCCCACAGCGCAGCAACCATCAGGATACTGGGCGCTCTCCAATACGACCTGAATCCAAGTGTTCAGGTGACATGGCCAAATCGCAATAGTAGCAGGCCGAATTTTGGCCACTCTTGAGGGGCCGTGCCTGGTGTTGGCCCCGCAAAGGCTCCAGGGCGGAACGGGCCGACGAGCGCTCGGCCCGCAGTGGTACCGCACGGCAGTCGAATGCGGCTGGTCTGGTCCGAGTTCCTGGTAAAACCCGGCAGAGTCGCCATGGTATAATTCGCTGGTGCAGGGTTTGCGTTCATGGGCTGGCATTTCGCAACTGACAAAGCTCAGCATGACTGGTTGGATGGCGCGCAAGAGACCTGCCTGTCCCAAATTCGACCTCAGCGCGTCTGGCCGGAGCACTGGCTGAAAGCACTGTGCCTCAATCCAGTGGCTGCATCTCAACGATCACCTGATGATGTCACGGCAAGCTGGGCGCCAACCAGCATACACCCATCGCGCTGATGCGAGACGAGGCATATACTCGCGCTGTGAGAAAACGAACCCCGCCACATGTCAAGTTCCAATGACGAAGCTTTGCGACCGACTTTCGCTTGTTAGCTGTAGCCTTGAAACGGGGCTA
Organism: Purpureocillium lavendulum; assembly: GCA_029168975.1. NCBI lineage: Eukaryota > Fungi > Ascomycota > Sordariomycetes > Hypocreales > Ophiocordycipitaceae > Purpureocillium > Purpureocillium lavendulum. Next base: position 423,002 of record JAQHRD010000009.1, on the reverse strand, counting down.
GAATTCGTACGCTCTCCCAAGGCAAACGGAAGCTGCCGTACCGGTGTTGATGGCTTCCTGGACTAACACCTTAAATGGCTCGAGGTCCGCTGCATCCTTAACAGGAACTGAGCTTTTACTGAAGCGAGAACTCGTTTCGTTTCTTACTGAACGCGTCATATATCGACGAAGTCGAGATGTTCATGCGTCGCCGCCCCACTTCTCGACCGTGGACCAGCATTCCGGTCTTGCCGTGGATGGGGGCATCCACCTGCCGGGCGGCTTATCTTCATTCAGCCGCGTTCGCGTCGCGTCGGCATTGGGGATCTTCACGCGCTTCTCTGTCTTTTCAGCACTCGCGCCTAGGATGCGTAGCTAAAGGTAGAGCCTGGCACATCGTGTGGAGATGCGGCCTGCAAAGATATCAGAACATACTTAGGGATGCTATATCCCGAAACCCCAAACTCGCCGGAGTCAATAGCGGCGTGCTTCAGTGGGTGGCCATTCTATCGTAAATGACACCAAGCTGACGTGAACAGAGGGTCTTTGCACAGTATCCCAACGGACAGGAGGCGATATGTTGACGCACACTACTCGTGGATGGTAAACGGCTAACATCCGTCCGCATCTTCGATGATGGGGAAGTGGTTTACTCGAAGCAAAAGTTCAATGGCTCACAGAAGTAAGCGCAGGGAAAGGAATAAAGGAATACGTGCCCTTGCGGGCCGTAGTAGTGAAGTAACGAGAGCCGGCCTCTCCTGAAGATTTGTTGACTTAGCGTCAGGTAGATGGATAACGTCTGGGCCGCGAGTGGAGAGTAGTCTCAATCCAACTTTGACACCATAGATCGTGCCCTCTTGCATGAAACAGGAGCTTGGCTGGAGTTTTTTCGGGTCGGAGGGACAATGATTTATTTGGCGCCGTTCGGTTGTGCTGGCCCAATTCCGCCGGCTGTGTCAGCACAGCCGGTGCCCTGTTGGTTGGCCGTCACCACTCATTCCTGGGTGTCTGTTCCGCTGGATGGGATGGCGGCAAGCCAATCATGTGCACTTTCCAGGTTGGGTCGACCCGACTCGCGGTACAGGATGTTGCAGGACCGATTTCCAACCATGTCGACAGGAACTTAATGTTCAGCTCCTGCCCCAGGGCATTTGTTATCGGTCTGTGCTTTCCATCCACCTTCTCACAGTCTACCTCTCCCGACGGCGAGGAGAGCGACCCCTCCAAAGCCTCAACGCCGTCTTCCATCACACGATACCCAGCGACCGAAGGCTAGGAAGCCCGCTGCCCGTTTGCCACTGTTGCCGTCTCCAAACATATTGTACAGACGCGTCCGTCCACCAAAGAGAACCGCCGTTCGATCTACGATAATCCTCCTTCATGGCAAGCGAGTAAGGGTCAATTTCAAACCTGGGTATCCAGCGACCAAGCCACGACACCACATTCAATAGACACAAGTCAGGGCATTATCCTTACGCCAGCATCCGTACCGCAGGACGGCTACTAGGGGACTAGGGGCGCTGTCCCCGCCCCGGCGTCCCTGTCGTGGGTCGACTACTGTGGGCGCCGTATCCACGCCAGCACCCGTGTGCCCAGGGACGCCTGTTATGGGCGAGGACGGTGCATCCATATTGAGTTAATAACGGCTACTTCCTTCTTTGCGGGGCTGTGCTGCTGGACCTTGTCGGTCCCGAGTTGTGCTACCGTTGCTTCCTTATCTGTAGTCGGGATACGAACACTGTGACGGGGGCCGTTTTCGTACCACGACATCGTGTAACCGTATCCACCCACCCGTAGCACTCGCTGAGCTTGTAACTGCACCGAAAGTGCCCAAAATAACTCCAGGTAGCACATGTGGAGTATGTATGTACTGCTACTGGTGAGCCCAGAAATAACTCCAGGTAGCACTCATGGAGCTTGTATTGTTTAGTCGAAGCTGCCCGAACACTCGACAAGCTCCGACATCTGGGATGGTGCGTGGAATTCCGATGGATCCCGGCGCACCTGGGCGTGCTGAAAAACGAAGCTGCGGACAGAGTGGCCAAGGCAGCTGCTGGCCGCGACCCCAACGCGCGGATCGCAGTCGAGCCACCTCTGGAATCGCCATCCCTCCGAACACTTACAAGCCTCCTCCAGATCGACCATCTCGTCTGTCCGCTCATACCGGCTCCGAAGCTCGTTTCCGAGGCTGTTTAACCTGACTGCCCCGTCAAGATGGTCAGCTAGAGTCGAGTCTGCCGCCCTCCTGGTCAATGTACTTGCTTCCTCCAGGCCGCCTATCTCCCCTGAGCGCTCGTACCGGCTCGTCAGGGTGCTTCCAAGGTTGTTTAACATGGCTACCCGGTTAGGATGGTCGACTTGTGTCGAGATGGCAGCCTCACTGCCCGGATAGGATGGTGGGCTGACGTCGATATCAGAATAATGAAGGTTTGGTGAGGACGCGGTACTCCACATAATCCTCGCGGTCAATCTCGATGATGGCGCCCCGTGAGACGAGCTTGCCGATAAACGGGCCTGTAGACTTGCGCTCATACTTGACGCCGTCGTAGAACTTGGCATCCCTGGCACCGGGTTTGGTGGGCAGCGTCTGCTGGCAAGTCTGCCGGTCGCCCATTCGCTGCAGGTCGTCGGGTTCGTAGAACAGGGCGACAGGGCGCGACGTTGATGCTACTGCTCCCGCCGTCGTGGCCGCCGCGCCCTCCGCGAGTTGCTCTCGGCGGTTCGCGTACTTCTCAGCGCGGGTCTGAGCAGCCTCTGCTTTAGTGAGTTCATCGTTCGCTTTGACTTCGATCAACTGAATAGCAGGGATGTTGGAATGGGCTTGAGCGGCCCGCCGAATGGAGTGGCGGCACTTCTCGGTGAGACAGTGGCAGAGGTTGCATCCGTTGGGTAACTCGGCCAAGTTCGTGTTGATTGTGGCGAAACCATTGCTCGTCGTGCGGCGCTTGGGTTCGGCGCGGGAATCACGCCGGCCAGGCAGTTCCAAGCCATATGCGATTGGCGGAGCTTTCGAGGGATTGTCATAGGCACGGTTCTCCTCGGCGCGGGCCACGGCCACACTGACGAGGTCTTCGTCCGACATTTCATTGGCCATGTTTTCCTGTGTCGCGATTCGAACATACTCCTTGATCTGATAGCTGTCCAATCCGACAAGGTGGTCGGCGAAGACGATACCCTCGAACTTGACCCAGTTGGCGCTGGGCTCTGGAGGCAGGGGATACTTCTTGATGGGCTCACCTGCCGCGGTGCGAGGCTGGATGCGGGTGCGGAGGCGATCGAGCACGTCAATGAAGCCAATAACCGCGTGCCTGCGATCGGGCTCGGGAACCGGCGAGTCTCGCCAGTAGCCGAGCACAACCTTGACAGGACTCGCCCAATGGACATTACGCCTCTTGGTATCCCTTACCGAAGGCGAAAGACCCTCTGTGGTGGGGGCTGTCTGAGAGCTCTCAATACCATCTTCATTCAGGTTAGGGTGCAGGAACTTGCGCTTCCGCTTGGGGTAGGGGAAGGCCGGGGAATTGTGGTGAACACCCTCAATGACAACATCGTCGTTACAGATGGCTGAAGCGCGGTCGGTCGGTTTCTGTCCTATGTTGCCACAGGTCTCGATCAATGATTGAACATCATGTCCGACGGCATTCGCTACGGTGGCCGAGTGAAAGCTGCAGTTATGGTGCCCTTGAGATCGATGGTGCGGCGAGTCGACCGGCGATCCCGCATTTCGGTGTTCCAAGGGCGGCATCATTTCGTTGCCGTCCTCTTGCTAACTCTCCACTGTTTGGGCTGTGGAAGCACGCCCTGCTGACCCGATATCCGGTGACAGTCGGACGCCTCGGCCTGGCTTGTGCCCTTGGCAAATAGCTGCGGTGTAGTACGGTGACTGAGAAGTTGAACGCGAGCCGCCGCGCGGGTCGTGGGGTTTTCAGAGGTAATCTCACGGTGGGATGGAGGCGAAAAGGTATCGAGCAAGTTGCAATACTGACTTATGGCGGCAGTGTTGTGTGAGAGATAGCGCGAGTTGTTTCATAGAAGTCGCTGTCCGTACTCCAGAATCGTTGGTTTGTTGGTGGGTGTCGTTTTCGTCCACTGGCCCTTAACGTCGTCTCAGGACGCTGAGGGGCAACGGACGCGTTGGGTTAGCTTGTCTATGGCGGGCCCGTTGGACATTTAACCCTCGCGTCCCCACTTCTCTAGTCGCAAAAAGTAAGCAAACCACCATGACAGTATTTCATCAGCCCTGAGGCACTCCATGTTGAGCCTGGTAACCGTCATCTGGTCGTCCAGGCACGGCGCCCGGGTACGCCGCTCGGTAGGCCTTCCAGGAGACTTTCGTCGCAGGATAATGCGGCGGTCGACAAGGTATCGGCCGTGGATGATAATGTCCCGCTGGCGTCAGCAGGTCGATGCTGTCGTTTGCTCTGCTGAGCTAGCCCTAACCTTCATCTTAACCTGCAAGGCCATGCCAGCTGGCAAGTTGCGACGATGTCGAGGGACCAGGGAGACGCGCTGGTGAAACGCGCCACGGTCTCGGCTGAAGATCGGCCCAGGCAACCAGCCTCGCGACTCCGGAAACCACTTGGGGGCTGGACCACAAGCCAGCTTGTCCGCAGCGTCAGCCGAATGCGGCCCAGTCCCACGCCCGGTAGCCGCGGCCCGGCATTGTGGCTAACAAAACCGACCGTCTGACAGACCACCTTCAGAGCGCAGACCAACCAACCATGGATTTTCATCAAACCGACCGACCGCAGCTGCCGGTCGGTTTAGTGGTCTGAGGCGGTCTGGGTTTCGGACTTAAAGGACCCGCCATTGGTCGGCGCACGGTAGTAATTTCATCACTTCTGCGTGACACGACGCGTCTCCCGTCGCGACTTTTCGCGTCATTGAAGGCCCACCTGAACTTTGTCAAGCCAGGCCGCTATGCCCTTGTCTTCAAATCGGCCTACGAGACCTGTGTTGTCCACGCCGCCGTCTCTTCCGTCCCACCCATCCCTTACCCCGCTTGGTGACGATCTTGAAGCTAGGCACACCTCGCCTGAGACTACGACTTTCGAAACAGATACGTCGCCGTCCGAGTTTAACATCGACTGGGATACTATCTGGCACGGTGGTAAACGACTTGCGGGCGTCAAGAAGCGGCCTCGGCACAAGTGAGTCTTGGTACCAAGATTAAAGAATCGTGGATATACCGACATGGCGCGAATTTGGAGCATCGTGGAGTACGTTACTGGCTTTGTAGGATCTACCACATGAAGAAAAGCTATTCGACAGCTATATACGTCTCATCGGGGACGTCTCACGAGGTATTTGCTCCGTCAGCCCTACATCACCGAGGCCGGGCACAGTGGACCTGGCTTGGCGACCCCATTTACGTTGGCAGCGACGGATGGCTCCTTATCTCACCTTTTGTCGCGGCAGGCTAGCCTAGGTTTGCAGCTTGCCTCCCATCTTGACGAAGAAACATGGAAAGCTCGCTTTGTTGACTGGGTCATAATCGAAGACGTCATCTTTCGACAGGCATCCAGCGAGCGGCTTCGGTGGCTCATCGCGAACGGTGGGGAGCTGGCAAGTCAGCTTCTCCCGGAACATCACACCACGGTGTGTTCATGGATTTGCCAAACCGTTGAATCCCGACGGCACATAATTGTCAATCGTGTCAAGGATGCGAGGAGCTCAATTCACCTTAGCTTTGACCTCTGGATTGCTTCTAACGGGTTCCACTATGTCGGAATTGTTAGCCACTTCGTTGACATGACGGCAGAAAGCGTGATGTACTTCTTGGACTGCCACGCCTAGTCGGTCCACACTCCGGCGAAAATGTTGCACCTCATGTGAAGGAGGTAATTCAGCCGTAGGCTGCGTCCACATGCCATGGTCAAACCTGACTTCCGCGGGAAAGACGGTGACAGCCACGTAATGTTGATGACCCTTTTAGACATCGGTGGCTCGCATCGTCCGGGACCGCACCCTCAACGCATGTCTCTACAAGGTCATACCTAGGGCCGTCCAGTAGCGGTTTGGTACCCGTGGAAGCACACCACTGCTGCGCAATCGGGGCCGAGACATAAACCAACAGGTAGGATTTCAAGACGTAGCGTAGCAAACGCGAAATCAAGTTGTGCTCGGACAGTTGGCCTCATGGAGTTTCTGAACCCCTGCTGAGGTGGTGTAAGTGTTTCGAGCTGCCGTTGCATGGGAGCAGATGGCGCAGCACCCAAGTAGTCAGACCGCTGGGAAACCTGGTGATGGCCTCCTGCTGCTGCACCTCCTCGACCATCCTAACGCGGATCGGTTTCAGAAAGACATCCAACTCTCGGTACAAATCATGTTCCGTAATATGCAGTTTCCACTCCAGTAGGAAGAGGAGTTGCTTCTCCATCAGGTTGACCTCCGTGCAATTGAAGCCGAAAGTATACGCGCCCGTGCTAATGGAGGAGTACCTGGCCCAGTACTTGTTCGCCGGCGAGTGGTCGTTGAGTAGCTTACCAGCTAGGATGAGCGAGGCCAAGAATATGCGATGGGGAGTGCATCGGAGACCCTGTGCCATCGGCCGCAGCTTCGACTTGAGACGTGCCATGAAGACGATGGTGGACATGAGCGTCGATACTTGTACTTTGGCAGTGACAACGAGCTGGGCGATGAACACTTCCAGGGTCGGCAAACCATTATCAACGGATCGCTCGGACGGGGAATCGATGCTACTCGAAGGCGGCGACGGCAAGTCGCGGATATTGGGTGAGGCCTGGTCGTCTGCGTCATGCGGAGTAACTGGGCGATTATTTGCTTGATGGGATGGCTGGATTCAGCATATCACAGGGCAAGCCCCTTGGCGCCTTTGGTCCATCTATACAATGAGAGAGCCCTCCTCCTTGCTCGGCGCTCGTCCCAGTTGGTCGTGCCTGAGCCTTGAACACTATAGAGTGTCGACCGTAGCACTTTGCGGAAATTTTTCTTGGTCATCATGTCAATAAGTTGTGAGAACAAGCTCCTTCAGGACTGGACGTCATACCTGGAACTCGGTGTTTAGCGTCACAACACAGACCTCGTGTGCTCGGATGATGTCCTCGCACGCATGCTCAACCGACTCATTAGGCCCAATCTGTGGCATCCGGTCCGCAAAGAGCAGCAAGATGAAACTTCCTTGTAGTAAGTAAATCCCGAAGAGGTACGACATGAACGTGAGCTCCGGGTCGATCAGAAGGATTGTGGATACGGATTGCGATGCAGAAATGGCGTGAGAAGCGCACTCGGTGAAAGACTGGGACGCAATCCAGTTGTCGCCGTCGTCGAGCATAGAAATGGCGTCCCACTTGCCGTGAAGGAGGACATGCAAGACGTGCAGGATGTGGGTGCTATACGCCTTGACAAGGCGGACGCGCGGTTGGTCGCCTGCACCAATTGACGGCGATGGTGTTGTGCCGTGATGGATTGTCGGCGTGGGTATGCTGGCGCTCACGTCTCGACTTGGCAGACCAGGTCTGTCGAACGCCTGACTGTTGAGACTAGCGTCGCTTCCGAGGATACCAAGAGTCAACTCGAAATTGGACAGGAGGTCCTGAATAACAGCCACAGAGAATGTGTCTTCTTGTCCACCGAGTCGTGGGTGTCGCCGTCTGTGGTGAACTTCAATGATATCCCCAAGAATCGCCATGAGAGGTAGAAAGTACTCAAAAAAGCCCGTGCCGCTGGCTACGAGAGGGGGGCCGGTTACGCGGTGAGGCAACTCTTCCGGGCCCATCTGATCGAGATTCTCCCAAATGGACTCCGGTAGTGGTGCTGTTTGTTGTGTCAATTGCCCGGGTCATTAACCTAGGCGACTGGTGTAACACTTACCATACACCTCGCAATATGAATCAGGAATGGAGAGAACAGTATTGAACGACAGACTCAGATGCCTGTCGAGGCTATACAAAAGCCAAAATACTCTCCTGCGCTCCTCTTTGCGCTCAATATCTGCTATTGACGCGTCTTCTCGGTCTCGATGGCAAGAACAGATCGGGTTCGCGCAAGGGGAGACCGGCCCAGGACAGCGCTCGTCCTCGCGATTCAGGCTTAGGGAGTGGGCCAATCTAATGGCCTTGGACCACCACTTAAAGCAGTCAGACTTGAAGTCACTGCCAGATACGGCGATGGAAAGGAGGATGAATGTGAGCACGTCGTCGATGACCCCGGCGGGCTCATTCGCTGTGGTTGTTGGTGGGCATGCCCCTAGGGCAGGTATGTTGGGATGAGGAATCTCGTTCTCAGCTCGCAGTCCGCCTGTCCTGCATTAGTCTCAGGTACGATTGCCATGAGAGCTAGTACCGACCATGTATGCGCCTCCATCTGTCGGGATCCCTCTCTGACATTAACGACGTTGCAAGATTGTACAAGTCATTTACAACCCTCGCCCTTTTCCCCGGCACATGCAGGACCATAACATCCGCCGTCTGTGCGACGCACCATAATATGGTCGCGAGAAGCGCCGGGGTGGTGTATCTCGGTGCTGTAGGATGCAGAACTGACTTCTTGCGAAAAATCCTTGTGAGGATGTACGGCGAGGCACCACAGAACAGCGAGCTCCCAGGGTCTGTCAGGAATATGCCCAACAGTTCACACGCCACCGAAGCGGGAACTATGTCGCATACATAGGGAAGAACAGGCTCGAGGAACTTGTAGCAGCAATTGTCAGTCGCCGCCTTCTGGAACATGTCAGGGAGAATGGCGTCCGAGCCCGTGGCAGTCGTGCCTGCGGACTCGCGATTTCGGTCATCACTAGTGCTAGATCGGAACGAACCCCGGTGACGGCGACTTCGCCCAAATTCGTATTGCCCGGGTCCTCTCGCTGGGGAGGGATAGCCGCCGCTTTCATCTGGGATAAGCACCTCGGAGTCAACGAAGTGGTCGTCCATGCCACCGACAGATGATGAACCGGCGCGAGGTCGAAAGGCGCGGCGGTCTATCTTCACAGGCGGATGAGGTGGTTCGTCGATAGCGGATTGTGTTAGGGCAATAATAGAGAGCGCTGTTGCACTTCGTGGAGGTAATGCTTGCTGAAGGGGCGGAAACTTAGCATCCTGCGCGCGCGACGGTTGTGTGCCATCGTCTTGGTGGATATCCTGGTGACTGCGAGAGCTGACATTGCTGGCCGCATCACTTCGTGGCGCTGGAAACTCCCCTCCAGTCTCTTTCACGGGCTCGGGAGGCGCTGGCAGTGGCGAACGTTGTGCTTTTTGAGAGGTATCTCGCGTGCTGTAAGACGACGTCAGTTGCAGGGTTGGATGAGTAACAACAAATGGAAAACACGAACGCGGAAGCGGGCAACCGCCCCCTCTTCTTGACTTCACGAATGTAGCGACAGGTATAGCCGTACTCTGAAAGCCATAAGTTAGCGGACGGGAGTAGTCAGGACATCGATGTCCAGAATCAAGGAGGGTATCAGGCCCCCGCTTCTGGACGGCGTGCAGCTGATGTACACGTAGCGGAACAGTGACAAAAATGATGTGCTACCAAGAACTTGCAAGCCGAATCGTGCAACATACCTTCACACCGGCGGCAGGGACTAATTTCACATTTGGGTCAGCGCTAAGTAGGTGTTGGAAGTGGACAGGACGGGAGCTTACGATTCCCCGTTGCACCGTGCCCGGGACGCGTTGCACTTGTCGCACGCGCGTCTCGTCCTCCTCCTGGGCCTTGCGTGCTCGCCTTGTGCGTTGACTGATGCGTCTTCCTGCGCATGGATACCGTCCAGGATAGGCGAATTGATCTCGGTAGCCATCGCTGGACATTGGGTGGGACGCGATGGACAGCGTCGGGAATCAGATATATGGCAGGGTGAAATATCCGGCCTGCGGGCGGTGGGTGCTGAGACGAACTGACGGGCACTGCCAGTCAATCCACTTAGGGCACTCAACACTGGGTAAATCAACAGGACCAACGATGTACATGACAGAGTGCCGTCGGATCAGCAGCTGGAGTGCGGGGAGAGCGAAATTACAGCACCTGAAAGCGGGGTTGCCCTCTTCGTGGGTTGGCATCGTGTACTCCGCTGCTCCAACTGCTGAGTCACCCAGCCATACCCTGTACTTTGCACTGACCCTCTGGCCGCATGCAAACCACATGGTGGGAGTCGCTGGAATATCCTCCTGGGGTAGTCTGCACAACCCGAATTTCTTCGTTGCGTTGCCCGTCGTAAGGTGTTCCCTAGTGTGGGTGGACTGACAGCCCGAAATGGCAGCCTGTAAAGGCATCACGGTAAGTTAAGCCTTGCAAGGTTAACTTCGTCTCATACTAGTGTCGTGTCGCAGCTCATTAAGTGCCATGCCAGGAGGAGAATCCATCCAGAAAGTGGACAGTTGCATCGGATGCCACTGTGTTGTCCAACCCGTGAGACTCCATAACGTAAATGATAAGCGAGTGACCCAGAGAAGCGAGTGACCCACCCCATAATTCCATACTAAGTGTAAGGGGCACGGGGCTTATTCAGCCAGAAGCGTGCTAGAAACCAACAAATTGATTGCATTGCAGAGAAGAGAACAGGAAGCTCTCGAGGAGCTGGCTACCTGGCGACATATAGTCGATACTCAGGGGCAGGTTGTGAGACCTCATTTGGTGGCGTTACCAGCATCGGCGTCAGCCGAATGCGCACCAACGGCTCAGCCCGTTACATCATCCCCTTCCTCTCCTCTGTCTCTTCCGCTGTTTGACAGGCCCGTCATTCTGCTCTATGGGTCCGTATGCGGTTTCGAAACGGTCTAATGCTGCTGTATCCTGTAGTGCCGTCACTGGTTCCCAACTCGGTCGAGTGTAGCCTTTCCATTTCACGTATCCCTCCCGTCTCCGGCCATTCCACCTAGCCTGCAGTATCTCTTCGATTTCCCACTCTTGTTCTCCTTCGTCGTTCAATATGGGTTCCGGTTGATAGTCGTCCTGATGCTGTGATGGAAAAGGGTCGTTCGCTGCGAGCTTAAGAAGGTCGGTGTGAAACACGTTATGTATTCCCGGAGGCGTGTCCAATCTGTATGCCAGTGGCGAAACCTCTTCTAAAACGGTGTACTTGGCATGTTTCCAATCCAGCTTCTTGCTTGGTCGTACCGTCTTAATATTGCGCAGGTTCAACCACACTTTATCCCCTACCTTGAGTTGCGTCGCGGGCTGACGGTGCTGGTTAGCGTATTGTTGTTGGACCTCCTGGGCGTGGGCCATCGCTGCCTGTGCATATTCCCAAGCTTCTTGGAGCTTTTTGACAATTCCTTCTCCCCTCTCGACGGGCGATTTATTTCCGTCCCGCAGAGGCTCATCCGTTTGGATAGGGTCAACCGTGTAACCGTGCGTCATGAAGAAGGGGCTGATTCCGGTAGAGGCCGCGTTCCTGTTGTTGATCGCTAACTGGGCTATGGGGAGTAGCTTCTCCCAGTTATCTTGACAGTGGGTTGCAAAAACGCGCAGGTATAGTTCCACCGTTTGGTTCATCCGTTCTGTTGAGCCGTCCGTTTCTGGGTGGTAAGCTGTCGATATCCGGCGAGTAATTCCTAGGAGCTGGCATACGCGTTTCCATACTGCGTTGATGAATTGGGGGCCGCGGTCGCTGACAATTGCCTCGGGGAAGCCGTGATGGGCTACAACTTGAGTTATGAAGCCGTTTGCAATAGTGTCGATGTCTTCATCTACCAGACCACAGAGGACGGTCCCCTTACTCAGCCGGTCTGTGATCACCAGAAGTGTGGTGGCACCCGATGCTGAGCTAGGCGGGAGCCCGGTGACAAGATCCATGGAAGTCTCTCTCCACACACGCATGGGAATCGGAAGGGGCCTCAGTAGGCCTCGTTTCTGATCTCTCCAGGCGTGGGCTCCGCCACACGTATCACAATTTCGTATGAACCTTTCGGATGAATCCTTGGTCCAGCAGTTCCGTAAGCGTTTTCCGCAGGACCAGGAGTTCGTCCCTGGACATGCTGTACAGGGGCCCCCATGGGATGGTCTTCTTCCCCCCGTCTTCGCCGGTTTCGATCTCGATAGTATGGTCGATGCCCTGTCGGTGTGGCGGCAATTCCTTGGCTTTCTGGGCATCGAACAAGGGGAGGGCTTTGTGGAAATGCTCAGGCAAGAGTTTCATCGGGTCGCCTTTTACCTTGGGCTTAAGAGCTTTGTTAATGTCCGCAAGGCTCGCTGCGAATACCCGTGTCCCAAGCTCGGCGGCGGTGGATTCTCTTTTTGCTCTCCGGACTAATGCTGAGTAGGCCGTGGCCACGACCCTCTTGATAGAAGTCTGGGTCGGTGGTCTGTTTTCCACGCTGCGGACCGTGATCCCTGATGTTCCGATGTATAGGGTTCCTTCGGCTGGGTTCAGTTCCACTAAATCTTCGTTCATCCACGCCCGTCCTAAAATTAGCTGCTCGTTCAGACCCCCGATAATGTAGGCGTAGACCATCTTTCTGCTGTGCCCGTCTATGTCTATGTCGAAACATGTGATTTCGCTGATATCTGGGCGAGGGACTCCTGCGACCAGTTCTAAGAACCGTGGTCTGATTTTCACACGCTTCAGGTTCATGGAGGTGGCGAGGGAGTCATCGATGGCGCAATAACAAGTGCTACCCAAGTCGATCAATGTGGGCACGAATTTGGTGTTGTCAATCATGACATCAACTGTCATGAGGCTGCTTTCCATTTTCTTTTGCGCTTCTTCCCATCCTCTTTCCACTTCTTCCTGAGAGTACCCCTGATGGCGGTTTTCACCAGGGGTTAGGCTTTTGGGGTTTCGTCTTCCTTGTCCGGGACCTCCTCTACCACGGGGAGAACCGTGACGGTACTGGCTGTTGCGTCGGGCCTAACCGCGGGGGCGAACTTGCAGTGTGTGTAGGCATGTCCGCTTCCACCGCAACGGAAGCACAGTCCCTTCCTTTTGCGCTCCTCAAGCTCTTCTTTGGACACCCACTTGGCCCGGAGTACCTTGCCGTTGGCCCCTTTTGCGTAGCCACTTTTTGAATCGGGGCCTTTTGTGGCGGCTTTGTTCACATGCGTCGTAGTACTTTCCTCCCATTCCATGGCGTTCTCGGCTGCGTTGGCTGTTGTGCCAGCGGTGGTGCTCGTTGGGGTTGTCTTCCGACGCAAGTACTCTTGTTCCGTGGCCAGCCTCCCAACCGACCTTGTCCACAACGTCCATTCGTCGTCTCGTAGGTTCAAGGCATTGGCAGCGATGGTTTCCCGTAGCGGATCGGCCAGGGTGTCTTTGAACATGCTGACCTTGGCCGCGTCGTCCCAGTCCCAGGCACCGCTCTCCGCTAGCAAGTTCTCGTACTTCCGGAGGTGAACGATGTAAGCCGTGTTACCTTGTCTCAATTTCCTCATCTCGTTTAAAGCGTCGGTTTGGCGATGTGGATTGTCGAAGCATGCGCGCAGGTGGTCGAGAAAGTCCTGATGAGTGTAACCATTGATCTCTTGCTTTTCCACGTAAGATGCTACCATACTGGCCGCCTTGCCTCCAAGCCTTGAGTAGATGTATGCAAACTTGTCATTGTCGGTCGGAAGGCAGGTGGCGTCCGTGACCAGCTTCCGCCTCATCTGATTGATCCAAGTCCTGAACTCTCCTGCCTTTCCATCGAAGGTGGAGACATTGGGCAGTTTGGGCCGTGGCCGACAGGCGTCCGGTTCGATCGTTGGGTCTGAAGGTCCTGACTGGAAGCTTGGCGGCGGGTTGGGTGTCGGCAGCCCTATTGTGGTTCCGGGTGTGATGTTCGTTGCTGCCGTGAGTCGAGACGTGAGTGTCTGCAGCAATTGTTGTTGCGCGACATTCTGGTCGTTGATGTGGGCGAGTCTGGTGTTGAGATCAGTTTGCAGTTGGTTCCAAATTTGTTCGTAAATCTGTTGGGCCGACTGCTGTCCTTGTGGATCGCGTGTCGGGGACCCTGCTGGTGGCCCTCCTTGCATCTGTTGATCCATTGTTCCGTAGTTCTTTGTGTTTGTGCGAATACTTATGATGGGCAGTATTATGCACCTTTTGAGCTTCTTCCTTTATCGTGCGGGTACTGTTGTGAGTACTGTTGCGCATGCCGTTACTGTGTTTCGTGATGCGAATGCAATCAATATGTAAGGGGCACGGGGCTTATTCAGCCAGAAGCGTGCTAGAAACCAACAAATTGATTGCATTGCAGAGAAGAGAACAGGAAGCTCTCGAGGAGCTGGCTACCTGGCGACATATAGTCGATACTCAGGGGCAGGTTGTGAGACCTCATTTGGTGGCGTTACCAGCATCGGCGTCAGCCGAATGCGCACCAACGGCTCAGCCCGTTACACTAAGAACCATTTTCAACCCCCTTGCCAAAACCACCAAAGTTAGATACAAATCTATGATATTTTAGCTATGTGTCAATATTAATACGGTATTGAGACTTTATTTTTCTGGGAGTTTATTTATTTTTATTTAGAGACTTATTTCTAAATCTCGCTTATAAGAATATCTTATAGTGAAGTTTACAGATATTAGCCGTAAAAAAAATAGTATAAAATCATAGAGAAACACTGCAGCACCATTGTAACAGAGCTAATCTAAAGCTAAAATATCGTCGATTTGTATCTAACTTTGGTGGTTTTGGCAAGGGGGTTGAAAATGGTTCTTAGTATGGAATTATGGGGTGGGTCACTCGCTTCTCTGGGTCACTCGCTTATCATTTACGTTACGGTTAAGTCGAACTGGCCAGGTGTCAATCCATCTTCAACGTGGCTGGCGTAAATGAGTATCAGGAACCTGCATGGTCAGTCGCATCCGACCCCGCGGATGCGGGGAGGGAAACCCTGTCTGCCCAATTGCGGGAGCCAGTCGGATGCCGCATCAGGGTCAGGGAAAGGCGGGGAATTTTCGGCGGAGCTCAAGGGTCCGAGGGAGCCAAGGCAACGAGTCTAATAATTTATCCGACGGATAATTCAGTCCGAAGGACTGATATGCCTTGAGGAACGAAAGGATTTATGCCCCGCCTCCAGCCCACCCTGTGCCTTTAAAAGGTCTGTCATGATTGGTCGCCGAGCCGGTTCGTGTCGCGTGCCCCCGGTCCCAGCTCCCCCGCCCGCGGCGCGACTCGTCGCCATCCACCGCCTTCCCATCGTCCCTTGTTGTCCAAACGCCTCCACAGCCACAGCCGCCCTAGCTTTTCCGCCAAACGTCACTCAACCCAGCGCAAGGCCTCCCCGACTGTCTTCTCGCTCAGTCTCTCGAGTCTGCCCTGTGCGGCAGTCATCTCTTCGGGGACCCGGTTCCCAACAAGGTCTCTCTCCCGCACCTTCGACACGAGCATGATGCCGTCCAGCGTCCGGCAGCGTGAGAGTTGCACGTACAAGCTGTACGGGTCGCACTGCGACGGGATGGCGCGTCCGTCCGTGCTCGTCGTCCTCGTGCCACGCAACTCCAGCGCCACGCGATCGAAGGTCCCGCCCTGCACCTTGTAGTCCGTACACGCGAAGGCCGCCGCGCACGGCAACCCTTTTCGGCTGACGTCGTTCTGCTGCCACGGCCGTTTCCGTTGGCACGGGATACTAACGCTCATTGGCGTCAACAGGATCGTGCCTGGTGGCATTCCAACAAAGTGGAACTCTTCGGTTGTTCCCGACTCCAGTATTACTCCCGCCGGCGGCCCGAAGTGGATCGTAATACCAGCCGAGACTTGATACCCCGGATGCGACTTGTCTACGATGACCTCCACCGCCCTGTACGCGGCTCCGTTAACAAGCTTTAACCCCTGATGCGTGTTGCGGTTCACGACGACCGGCATGCCCGGCACGAACATGAAGACGGCCGGCACGGGGATCGCGCTGTCGTCGCCCTGGTTCAGCATCATCACCGCTTCTTCCTCCGTCGGCTGGCCCTGTTTCCACTTGTGCTCGGATATGAAGATGCGCATTGTCGACCGCTGCTGCATCTGGAGTGCCAAGGTTGCCTCCATGTTGAGGTTCCAGCGGTTCCTGTTCAGCGGCGTCACTACGGTGATGCCCGATTCCCACGGGATCCGCCTGCCTTCCCGGTAGCACCTTGAGTTGAGGAGATCCAAGTCCGTCTGGTCCTGCACGCCCTGCCGAATCCGCTTCAGTAGCCTCTGCAACTGCGGATCTCCCGCGGCGCGCATTTGCTCATCCAGCATCACGACCGTCGTGAACTTCTCCCACAGCGCGTGCGCCTTGTCATGCTGGTGTCGTTGCTCAGCCTGGAAGGAGTTGTCTACGTCCCATGACACGGCGGCGCTCGGCAGGAGAATAGATCTCTCTTGGACCGGCCGGAATTGGTGAAAGTCCCCGCAGAAGAGGACGACGGGGATCCCTCCGAATTCCTGCTGCGATCCGCGGAGCCGACAGAGCTGTTCGTTGACGGCGTACAGTGTCCGCGCCCCGAGCATACTCACTTCGTCGATGACGAGCACGTTCTTGTCCTGCCAGTCCATCCGTGACTGGCCTTGGACGAACCGCTCCGACTGTTTTGGCAACCGCACGCCATCGATGCCCTTGGCGGCGTTTGCGCCCCCCGTCGTGTCCTTGGTGAACCCGCAGGCGGAGTGGATCGTGATGCCATTGACCCGCGCTGCGGCTGTCCCAGATGTCGCCGTGATCAAGAGGCGATTGGAAAGGCCCTTCCTGGCGAACAGCTCGACGAGTGCCTCGATGACGCGTGACTTGCCAGTCCCACCCTCGCCGCCGACAAACTGGCAGAGCTGACCAACGTCGCCTCTCTCCCCGCGATGAATCGAGTCGAGCTGGCGACAAATTATCAACAAGGCAACCGCTTGCTTCTTGTTCAGTGTCAAACGTGCCACGATATCTTTGCCAACCGCAAGAAAGGAAGTAGATGGACCGAACTGGACTTCCACGCTAGGTACTCCGCTGCTCGCAGTCTCTTCCAAGTCCGCCTCCGTCATTGGGATATCTCCATCTCCGAAGCCGGCGAGGATGCTTCGCGCCGCAGCAGAGCGATCAGTTCCGTGAGCCGCCGCCATACCTTGTATGCCCTGGATCATCTTCACCCTCTCTTTCGACGCGCCTACCTGTTGGGACTTTATAGCCTTGAGCTGATCCTGTGGTGGCACTACGGCACCATAAAACACCCGCCCCGGCATGTCTATGCGCCTTTCCCTCGGTTCGGTTGTTAGCGTACTCTGTATGTCGGCCGCCGGGGGTAGCGCCGATTGCTGGAAGCGGCAGAGATGCTGCATCAATCCTGTCAGCTCCCGAGATCCGGCCGTAATCTGGTTCGCGCCGGCAGCACTTCTAACGACGTCGATAAGACGCGTTGAAATTCCAACGTTATCGGCCTGGTACATGGGGGTGGCTTCTTCGTCCGCCTGGCCCGCTCCAGCCTCCTCGGCATGTGCGCCTGCGTGCTCCCCACCCCCGGATGAGGATGCCCATTGCTTGGCATCGCGTTTGGCGTCTTCGGCAGATCGTCGAAGCAACTGGACGTTACCGACGAGGCACGAGATCCTCGGGGGCAGCGTCTCTCTTGCTCGCGCCCATATGTCGTTGCTGTCGCCATCTTCTTCGTCTAGAAAGGACTCCCATGGTACAAACAGGGAAAGATGTTGCACAGCCGCTCTGCAAGTTCAGGGTTAGTCGCCACAACCGTTTTCATCCGGATCGTCGCCGGACGTACCTACGATGGCACGCCGCCTCGTCGTCCTGGTCAAAATCCTTGCTCAGGTACCCGTCAAGGCAGACTACGGCATGCTTTCCAGGCCGTCTTAGCAACTGCACCCAGTCCTTTCCCGGCGACCAGCCGCTCTCGAACGGCACCTCCCCCCATCCACCGGAGCTTCCCTCCTTGCCAACGCGTTGGAGCCTGACGAGCGAAACATAGTCGTATAGGCACAGATCTCGCAGGGCATGTCCACGATGGTGATAAGCTTCGGCGAAACCGATTCTTTGGCCCGATTCCTCCACGACGATCGACTCGTCCACGGGACTGTCTGTGTCCGCTGCGCCGCTCGTTTGGCGCAGATGCCGCCACCGTCGGAAGACGTGCCAGTAGAGCACAGACACGTTCAGGTACGCCCAGGCGCTGGCGTTGGTGAACTCGCTCGGGTAGCCCAGAAGATGGGCGACGACTTCGACTTGCGACAGAGGCCTCTCTGTGAATATACGATTCGCCACTCTCATCAAAAACTGTCTCGTCTTGTTTTCGACAGCGCCCCCGTTGTCGCCGACATCGGCATCTCCACCGTCCTCCCCAGCCACAGCCGCCTCCCGCCCGCCTGCCGATACGGCAGGCAACAGTTCCGCAGCTGCGGCAACGCGCTTCCACGTCGGGTCCTCTACCTTGGTCGCGTAATTCGTGACGTAGTAGATCAGGGCCATGGTTTTCCGCTGCGTCGCTATGAAGGAGATATCGTGGTTGTGCCGGAGACCCACGGCAATGGCCTTGTTCCACCGATTCACCATGGGATGTGTCCTGCGAATCTGCAGCACGCCCTCTGGCGTGAATGCCGTTTTCTCGGCCAGTCTCCATGGCGCCTTGAAACGGCATAGGTCCCCTTGCGGTCTTTTGTTGCCCAGAGAGTATTTAACACACGTCGGGCTATGCGTATGGATCTGTGTCGCTCCGGCGCAGAAGTTCGCTTCTTCGTCAAACGCGGCTGCGAACTGCTCGGCATTGTCCACCAACGACGAGATATCTTCCGTCACTGATCGCTCCGCTTGCACTACGCATGACCCTTCCTGGTCCAGATCCTGTTTACCATGTCAGTCTAACCCGTTCTGCCGACTGAGAATGCCAGCAGGGCTACCTCGCAGAAGATACTGTCGATGTATTGGACGATTCGCTCACGATATGCCTCTTCATCCTCACCATCTATGTCGGCAAGCATGGAACTCATATGCGCATTTCCATGCAGCCAGAGCAGCCCGTGGACGTGAAGCGCACCTCGCTCATTGGTTTCCACCGCGCCGTAGTATTGGCTGATGCGCCCGAACACGGACTCGCCCCCTACATTCACGTAATGCTCGAAGAACAGCGCCATCTCCCTGTGGAAGAATATGGCCGAGCTCATGGGGTCCGAGATGGACAACCGCGTTCGCTTGAAAGACGTTTCGAGGCTTCGCAGGAACTCTTCGGCCGCCTCTGGATCGCGTGTCCTGTGTGCTGCCAGTCGGAGCTTCACAGGATTCGTAATGTCGTTTGGATTTATCGTAAACCAAATGGCAGGCACGCCGTAGCGAACGATGAGCGCCTGGATCTTGTGCCGCATGCTTAGGCGGTGTTCCCTCGACATGGGCTGGCGGTAGCCGTAGAGCGAAAGGCTCCGGAGAAGCTCTTTCACACCTTCGTCGGTGGTCTTACCCGACCGCTCAAGCTCTGTCCTGGCCGTCGCTAGCCTATCTACAGTGAGCGACCGTACGATGCGCTCCGCCTTGCGGAAGTTCTTCCTCGTCACACTCAGCATGCTGACACGGCGGTTCCTCGACCGCACGCCCATGTTGAACGCGAGAAATGCGAAAATATGGTGCGTCGCGAATCGGCCGCCATGGCGTTGCAGCACAATGCCAGCCCATGTCCGGAGACTCATGTTTCGGGACGACAAGAGGTCTCGCGTCGCCGCCTCCGCCCCACGCGTGTCGGCAGCACCTCGCCCTCGTTCCAAGGCGGCCTCTTCGGCCAGCCGTGGGCCCCCAACTCCAAACGGTAGTAGCGTAGGAAACGTCTTCGCGAAAAATGAGGCTTCAAACGTGTCGGCAAATTCGTCTCCCCGGCGCACGTGGATGTACGCTTCGGAGCCAGCAACGTCTCCTCTCCGCACCCCCGGCAAGGACCCGACGCAGGTTCTGGGGCCCCAGTGGCCGCGTTCTCCGTTTTCTCCATCTTTGGCAACGGCCTCGCAGGCAAACAGCAACTTGTCGGCGTCTGTAACCTCCGGCGGCCCGTCCAGCGCAAACATGCCTGAAGAGGCGACCTCGTTGATCCGTTCCGCCGACTGGTCAGGCTCAGTGCCGTTCTCAGTCTGATATGCGTGCGTCTCGCTAACCCCTGGTCTTCCAGCCTCGCATCGAGCCGAGTCCTCTCCTTGATTGAGCGCGGTGAGGATTTCCTCAATCTCCACCGACCCCTCGTCGTCCATGGCCCGCTCCGTGGGCGGCACAATGTGCGACGTCCGCGTTTTCGCCCAGGCCGATGGCTCGTTCCGTTCCATGCGTTCGTACACCAACGCCGGCACGCCGTGTACCGGGTCGCCCCAGCTCTCCATCTCCGCCACGTCAATCTCGATCTCGGCATAGAGGGGATTGTTCCTCTTCAACCACACAAGGGCCCTCTCGACAACCCGCCGCCTCACCGAGAGGAGGCTCGACAGGTCGCTCGGTGCCGGCTTCTCCGCGCCCTGCCATGAAACATGGATCTCGTCCATCGCTTGCAAGAGGGGATGCGGGAGCACTTTGGTAGCCAGCTCCTGCACATTGTTGGGGAACACCGTGATGTTGCCCTTGACGTGCCTCGGATACATCACTGCCTGCCTCTGGCCACCCGGAATGCTGTAGCTTGCGACGAACCCGTAGCATGAATTCGGCGCGATGAGTTTCTCTTCGACCGGAGTGAGTCCCTTGAGCTCTTCGGGGAACAAATGCTCACAGCCAAGTTGATGGTGGACATGGCCCGCCGGCGACAGGCTCCCGCGCGCCAGGCAACGAGCACACTCCCCACACACCAACACTGACTCGCCCTCGGGAAAGCAACTCCGGCATGAAAATGGTGAGCGGCTGGCCTGTGGGACGCAGCTTGACAGCAAATCGTCCCATGTGATGTCCACCAGCTCTGTTCTCGTGCGCTTGCGGTAGCAGAGCCTGCACGTCCGTATCGGCAAGGTGTTCATGTCGTGGAATGCCTGGTAGAAATCTCGCACGGTCGACACCTTCCTCTCGTGCGGTATTGGCATGCACCACGTCTTCTCGTTCGACAGTTTCTCCTTCACTGCAAAGTCTTCGTCCAAGAAGCGCAGCGCACTCGCCAGATCTTCGGCGAGTAGCTCTTGCCTCCTCGGCCTTCCGATCCCACTTCGAACCTGCTTTCTCGGCCGCTCGTCTCGACTTGGAATGCCGGGCCTCTTCTGCCGCCTTTGGGCCTGCCTCGTACCAGTTATAGATTCTCCCGATGGGTGATGCGGTTCTTCAGAAGCCTCCACATCCACCTCCTCGCCACCATCTCCCACGGGAAGCAGCCCTGTATGCTGCGCCGAGCTACCTACGTTAGAGATCCGCCGACTCCGTCCCCGACGTTGCTTGGGCAATCCCTGCGCAATTGCTGCCGTCAATTGTTCGCTTCGTCTTGCGTCTTCGAGTATCGGTCCCTTTGGCTGGATAGGGCGAAGGGTCGGCGCCCTTCCAGAGCGAAAACCCGAGACATCGCCGGCCGCTGCCGTATAGCCTTGTCCATCATCTTCAGCACCCCTTTCCCGATGCAGAACGTATGGATAGAAGGGCATTGCGTTCGACATCGACAGTTTCAGGCCAGAGGTAGATGGGAAAGCCTCTGTCGCGTACTATGTTCGGCGGCACAACTTTCGCTTCTGGTTGGATGGTTTGCTCCTCACTCGACATATGTTCCGCCATCCCTAGTGATCCGACAAGAGTCCCCAGAGGTACCCTACCCTAACCCCATTCCTACATCGAAGTCCATGGTTGCCGCTTCGACCGTCCTCGCACAGTCACCGCCACTTTGCCTGCAACTTTCCAATGCTCCACTCCCCTCAACATGCTCTACCACAGCCGCGGCCAGTGCCGTAGTTGAAGACGTTGGTGATAGCACTGTAGTCGTCTTCCATCGCATGGTTAGAGTAGAGGTAGGGGTATCCCTGCTAACTACCCACAGTAATACCCCAACTAATACTCCATACAGTCGCTTCAACCGCTGTAACCGCCATCTTTTGATGTCAATCCCCCGTTCTCACAATAGCCACCTCCCAGACCGCCCTCACGTGTGACTCACTACTAGTCCTCGTGACCATCGCCTCCGTCGACTTCTTCTTCCGATCCTTCACCGCAGCTGTCGGCGAGGATCGCGAGAAGTAAATCCGCAGACAGAATACTTATATTACATCTCATCTGCGCTTGCCGTCAAGAAATATAATAGCAAACCCGCAAACACAGAAGCTTCTACCTACACGAAATTAGGCCATGTTCTCTCCACCTATCTCTCATGCTTCACCACACCTCCGACGACCGCTCGACAGCGCGAGAGGCGCCGGCGGCGACATGTCTATGATGTTCTTTGTTCAGCCAGACTGCCCATCCAGATTCGCTCACCAGGACGACCATCGCATCAAGGGCCTCAACGCCGAGACGATAGCTCGCATCCTTTTACCTCCACCCTCGTGGCTGCTGACTGCCGATTATGCGCCCCTCCGATCGGACGCTGGCGACTCACCGACGTCAATCTTCTTCAGCCTGAATCTCTCAATCTACGGCCAATCTATTGTACCTTCCGAATGGACCGAAGAGTGGTTCTTCATGAATGGCCGTGTCCACCCGTACGCTCTTGCCTGGGAAGTCGCGCAGCATGACGGTCTAGAGTCTGGCACGGGCGGCACTCTTCTCTACACAATGCCCGCCCTCGTCGTTCGCGACCAAGGTTACCAGCCGTAAGGCCAAGGCTTACCTCGTGCGAGGGTGCTCCGAACAAGGTCGGCTGACAAGCAACCAAAGCGTCCTTCCCCGACTCTTTTCTTCTATGGACAACTTTCCCTGTATCCCACCTATCGTTTCCTTTACCGGACCGATTGTTGGCCCAGGTCACTCTCTGTTGCGCATGACCTTCTGCCAGGTCTGGGCGCCAGCCAGCTGAAATGCTGCGGCTTTATTCAGCTTTCCTCCTACCTTACTCCGGGGAACCCCGACAAGACCCCTTTCAAAGGCTTCCACCCCTTCCAGGTCTTCGTCATCTTCCCCATTCACGCTAACCCCTGGGCCATCTTGTGCAAGAAGATGGCCGAGAGGCGAGATACTCACTTTCAGACTAACGTCCACTTCACCTGCACAGGCAAGGTCGCTGGCCTCCTCGACCACCGCCTCATGGTCCAACCTCCCGCCTCCGATCGGGACTACGTGTTCATCGTCGTCCCAGATTCTTGGACTTTTCTCGACAAGGCCACCACCACCGCAGCCACGGCCTTACCTATGGCGACACCAGCAAAGCGGCCAACATCCTCGGCCGCAGAAGCTTTCCAGAGCATGCGCGCTGCATCTTATTCTGTAGCTACGCCAGGAACCGTTCCACCGAGCCCTCCGTCTTCAGCCTCTACGTCGGCTTCTGCCGACCCGGTTACACCGGCACGGAAGCGCCCATGTCCTGAACCGGCCGACACACCGACGAAGAAGCCCCGTGCCACACATGCTGACGCGGATCTTGCTACGCTTGCCGACAGGGGAAGCTCTGCTACTCGACCACCCTCTATGTCGACGGCGGCCTCATCGACGACGCCGGGTACAGCTAGCCACAGCCCGGCCTCGCGGAACGCTTCGGATGCCGCCCTGGATTCAATTGTCGCCCACGCATCAGACTCGCCGGCCCGACCACATCGCCACCGTCACCCAAGCAAGAAACTCATGGAAGCGGAATAAACTATGACTATGACCACCTGAATAAAGCCATCTCCCACAGCTTTCAAAGCACATAAAGAAAGTCATTACCTTGCAACGCCTTCTTCCGCTTCAGCGGGACCGTGCTGCCGTCGATCCGCCGTCCTCCAATTTTTAGAACCTTCGCGTTTCTTGCCTTTCCTTCGGCACGCATGCCTTCTTATGAACCTTCCAGTCCTCCTTCTGGTGTTCTTTGCCGCAGTAGGCTACCGCATGGCACCTGTCGCATCTCTTCACTCCCACAGTCGTCGCGCATATCTTGCATATCTTGACTTCCACGCAGACACTGCTGTCCGCGGTTTCGTACCCTACATCCTTCTCTTGCCGTATTTCTTGCATCAGTGATTGCATTTCCTGCATCGCTTCCGTCTCGAAATGCTTTCCTCCACACAAGGCGGTGACCCAGACCACAACGCGTGGCGGCGCTCCATGCAACATGGACATTGGACTTTGTAAAACGTCCGTTGAAACCCGCCCGCAGCATTCGCATAACGGCCCTGCCGCCATGCGACATGCTGGCGCATACTCCCTCATGAGCGGTATCATAGCCTGCACGAATCGTTGGTCGTATTCCGCATCTCGTCCGGCGCGGCTTGCCTCTGAGACGAGGCTTCGGGGAATACTGTGGTTATGCGTAAAATGCGCAGCGCCGACTTGCCAGATGGACTCGACCCGGACGGTAGAGGTTGCCATATATTCTTAATTTGGAGCTGTAATTCTATATGTAGGACGTATGCAGGGATCGAAAACCCCACGACGTTAATCTGTCACCCTGGATTCCGTGCGCCCGTTTTTATCTCTTCCATCCCATCGCGTTGTGTCGCACTCGGCGGTGAAGCATGCCCAGGATAGCCCGGGTAGTGA
Source organism: Purpureocillium lavendulum (assembly GCA_029168975.1). NCBI lineage: Eukaryota > Fungi > Ascomycota > Sordariomycetes > Hypocreales > Ophiocordycipitaceae > Purpureocillium > Purpureocillium lavendulum. The sequence continues at coordinate 398,588 of JAQHRD010000009.1, read as the reverse complement.
CCCCAAGGCGCCCCCACATCCAAATCGAGTGACTCCACTGAAGACGTGTCGGTCAGCCCACCAACCGCCGTGAACCCTTCAAACAAAACTAATCGCCCTCTCGATCATCTAAAATCTTGGCCCCTCCAACTTCAAGCTTTCGTTCCTCAAGGCTCTTTGCGCAACCCGTTCGCGGGTTGCCTCTCCTGTTACGACGATAACTTGAATGCAAAAGCTCTACTCCCATTGGTCAGATCGGTCTTGTGGCTCCACTCAACGCGGACTGGTCAGAATGTGTCTTGTGGCCCCACTTTGGGGATGTCGGCCTGCCAACGATGTGTGTGTGTATCGCCAGCGCATGGTCCTGTGCTCATCCTTCCTCACCAAGCCTTCGCTGCAATCATACTCATGGCCGATTCCATCCCTTCATCGAGAATTTGCAGGAACTGCAAGCAGACGAGACCAGCAGATCAATTTACTTCCAAGAAAATATCTTCCATGTCGTACGGAAGACTTACGGCTGACTGTCTCGACTGTAGGGACCGGCGCCTCTCACGGGCCTCTAATAATAAGCGTACCGCAGAACAAGCCGAGTTCTCCCCAACACGTCGAGAAGGATTGCCATTGATACACCTGCAACTAGGTACACCGATTATCTCACAGGAGCCCATTCTGCTGGGAACACCAATTACCACATCAACAGCAGCAGGCGCGACCGCGCCGATTACTGCCGGACCGGGCCCCCCGATTGCTTCTCATGAAGGCATACGACTCGGAACGCCAATCGAATCTCCGGTATCCATTCCTATCTTGCCGAGACGAGCACGGGGAAGACACTCTCGCCCACCTGCGCCACTGCAGCAGTCGACAATCAATCGCCCAGTCATGGAACGTCGAGATTTCGAGATTCCAGACCCTGACTGGATGGGTGATCTGTCGCATTGCCCGTTGTCTGATAGAGATAAGAAGCTCCTGGAGGAGTTCTGGACGGAGCTGGAAAACGACCGAATGGAACACTGCGCTCGCTGTCAGGAGACATGGTTTGACATGGGCTTGAAAGATGGCATTTGCAAGCGTTGCATCGCCAGGGACAAGAACAAAAAGGAGGATGAGCCTTGGTTTTTCTCAGCTGGCAATCAGTTGGATTTTGGCTCAATCCCTGCGTTCCTCCCCGAATTGACGAAAGTAGAAGAGATGCTAATCGCTCCAGTTCATGTGTTCGTGAACGTCATGCAGGTTCGAGGGCAGCAATACAAATACCGTGGCCACATTGTGCACTTTCTCCGCGATGTTGGCAAAGTGTATCGCCAACTTCCCCTATTACCCGCTGAACTGGATGTTATCATGCTACGTCCTCCGAATGCAGGCCAACATGCCCACCTTAACCGCCAATTCAGGCGCCAGTTCCGCGTTCGCCGTCGTTACCTCCAGCAGTGGCTGGACTTCCTGTCGAATAACCACCCGGGCTACCGAGATATTACTGTCTGCCGGAACCGGATGTCAGTGCTGCCCGAAGATGGCGATGTACTTGATCAGGTTGCTACTGTGGAAGTGACCGATCCTCTTTCAGCTAACTTGAGCGACATCGGGAATGACGACATTGAGCCTGATGAGATCGATCAGTCTGCAGTGCCGGATATACTACCAGAGGATACAGAGATAGCGGCATTGCACTCGCACGTTTTTGGCGAAGAGCGCGACGCACTGCCCCCTGCACGACCAGCGACACAACATCAGCTTGAAATGCCAGAGATTCGGAGAACACCGATAAACGAATTCAACCAGTCACAGGCACTCCTTTCCCTAGCCTTTCCAACACTATTTCCTCGCGGTCAAGCTGATTTCATTGAGCCAAGGCTACGGCCCATCAAATATGCGGACTACATACAGCATGCCCTTCGATGGCATGACGGCAGATTTGCCCGCCATGCCACTTTCCGGTTTGTGGCTTTCAACACGCTGATGCGAGCACAGGCACGAGCGAAAAGCAGCTACTTCGTCAAACAGCACCAACAAAGGCAGGGGCCGATAACTCGAGATGACCTACTAGAGGCTTTCCAGAACCCTGAATCGGCAGAGGCGCAGCAGTTGCTGAACTCGATCAACCGCCAGACAGCACAGCTTCGTGGGACACGCCCGTATTGGTACCGAAAGCGCCGAGAGCTCGAGTCTTATGCCTACAACCTTCGCTGTCCGGGTGCTTTTATTACATTCAGCCCGGCAGACTTGCACTGGAGGAGCCTCTATCAACATTTGCCCCAGTTTCAAGACTGGCAGGAGATGCCCGAGCAACAACGAATGGGCATGTCTAGCAAACTTCTCAGGGACAACCCACACATTGCAGCCTGGCACTTTTACAGGCGATTTGGCTTATTCAGAGATATCGTTCTCAGGCAGAAATTTAATGTCACTGATTTTTGGAACAGGTATGAGTGGCAGGGTCGTGGAAGTAGCCATTGCCATGGCCTATACTGGATGGATGGCGCGCCCAGCGTTGACTTGGAAAATGAGCATGTTCGCAAAGAATTCGCCCGTATCTGGAGCTTCCACGTCACAGCCTCCAATCCTGAGCCAGATCGAGTCCAACAGCAAGGAGAAGGCAATCCCTTGGCTGTGAATCCTCTGCAGCATCCCTTGACGTTTCAATGGCTTTCACAGGTTCTGAACCGCTGCCAGCGCCACCATTGCAGTGAGGCATACTGCTTACGAAAGAAGAAGGGCTCAGAAGAGATTTCCTGCCGGTTTTTCTTCCCACGAGATACGAGAGATGTGGCTGAGGTTGTTCGACGACAGGGACAGTCCTATTTCTCCTTCGAGGCGGCCAGGAATGACAGCCTCATGAACCACTACAGCCGGTGTCTCAGTCTTGGCTGGTTAGCCAACATTGACATCTCCCCCTGTACCAGCCTGCAAGCTGTGATTAATTACGCAGCCAAGTATTGCAGCAAGATGGAGAAGCAGACTGAGAGTTATGCGAGCCTGGGGCGGCAAATCCTGCCCTACGTCTCCCACCAGATCCCACTTCTTTCTTTCGCCTCGCGCCTAATGAAAAAGCTGCTTGCTGAGAGGGACTTCTCGGGCCAAGAGATCTGCCATGTCCTGCTCAACTGCGAGCTGCAGGAGGGCACCCGTGTTGTAAGAGCGGTTGATTGCCGTCCCTACGAGCAACAGGGACGGTCCCTTCGCCTCCAGGGTGATCATGATGACGACGCTGAGGTCGTTGGGATATATGAGAAGTATCTTTCTCGCCCTGTCCTTCACGAAGAACTCACTTACCTTGACTTCCTAGCCAACTGGAATACAAGCAAGAGGGATGGGAGAAAGTGGACACGTTGGAGTCGTCAAGCTAAGCCGCGAGTGCTGTACTACTTTCCGCGGTACAAGTCGAATCCGCAGCATCACCAATACGATGATTTCTGTCGGGTAAAGCTAATGCTTGCTCACCCTCATCACGATCCCAACGAACTACGCAAGATCAACGGTGTTGAGTATGACTCGTACGCATCTGCCGCCGAATTCTGTTTTGCGAACCACCAGCACCCTGATGATTACTATGGCGCACCTAATGCCGAAGACTGTCGACCGGATCCGGATGAGTTCGAGGAAGAATTTCACGAGCCTGACCTTCTCGAGAAGGACTGGCTTGAGCTTGCCCGCCAGCTTCCCGACTGCCCACCAAGCCAAGAAGCGGTAGATCTCCTGGGGAGACGGGATATCGATGTCCAATACGATTGGACACCCCACGTCGGCCGCTATGCTGACCCAGCAATCGTTCAGGGCCATTATTGGCGCCAGGTCATTGCGCTGAATCGTCTCCATATGGACGTTGAAGACCTGCCTTTCGAGGTCCGCGATACGCTCAACCCAGAGCAGCGGATCGTGTACGATACATTTGTTGGACACTTCCAATGCGACAGCGAGGAGCAGATTCTACTCCATGTTGATGGTGGTGGCGGGACGGGCAAGTCCTATCTGATCAAAGTCCTATCTTCGCATCTTCAGAAGCTTGCCGGTAACCGGCCCAGTCCAATCTGGAGAACTGCACCCACAGGCGTTGCAAGCAACCAGATAATGGGAACAACATTACACTCTCTACTCCGGCTTCCTGTCGATAGGGCTTTTACAGAGCTCTCCCCAGCAGATGCTAATGCTCTTCAGAAGAAGCTACGGGACGTTAGGTATCTCGTGATTGACGAGAAAAGCATGTTGGGTCTGCGTCAACTTTCGTGGATAGACAAACGCCTCCGCCAAGTCTTTCCTGGCAGAGCCGCCGAATTCTTTGGCGGCATAAGCATCATCCTGGTTGGTGACTTCTTCCAGCTCCCGCCGATCGCGAACAAACCCCTCTACTTTGATGGACCACTCAAAGACCTGCACGAGGTCTCTGGCTGGACCGCATATGGGGCGTTTATCCACACCGTCTTCTTGAAAAAAGCCCAGCGGCAACAGGGCGATGACCAGGCTGGCTTTCGGCTTGCGCTTGACGAACTACGTGGTCTAAAGCTATCCATCGAGTCATGGAAACTTCTGAGCCAGCGTGTGCAGGCCAAGGTAGGCCAGCGCGAGGTAGATGCGTTTGATGCTGCTCTTCGTATCTATAGCAAGAAAGCACGTGTGAGCGAGTACAACTACGAGCATCTCGTCCGCCTCAAGCGTCCAGCAATCCAAGTCATGGCGAAGAACATTGGTAACGGTGCTGACAGGGCAACGTCGGAACAAGCCGGCAACCTGGCTGGCCAGTTTCCAGTTTGCATTGGTGCTCGTCTCATGCTAACCCAGAACATCTGGCATCCAACAGGCCTAGTCAATGGGGCCCAAGGGACAGTATATGACATCGGTTGGGCCCCTGGCGCTGATACGCAGCGTGACCCGCCATGTGTCATTATGATGCTCATGGATAAGTATACCGGGCCATCGTATCTAACCACAAATGATGGGCGCGAGGTAGTACCCATACTCCCAGTGAAGCGCGACTTCTTTCTTGGGGCGTCCGCCTGTACCCGAACGCAGTTCCCACTCATGGCATCATATGCCATTACGGTTCACAAGTCACAGAGCATCACAGTGGACAAAATGGTGACCGATTTGTCTGAACGTGACTTCCAGACTGGGCTTAGCTATGTTGCAGTCTCCAGGGTCAAGACATTGGAGGGCCTAATGATCGACACGCCTTTTGAACGGGCGTCTCTCCACTATGAGAAGCTACCTGATGGCAAGTAGAACTCCATCATGTTATGCATGCCTGGGGGCTCCATTAGTCCTAACAGAGTAGCAGGTGTTCTGATGAAAGTCCGCGACGAGGATCGGCGCAAGCAACAGCAACTTGAGCAGCCACTCTTCCAACCTCTTTTTTCTTGATGATGTCGCTATAGCGCACCGAGAGGGCCAAAACATATCCCGGTCGCGCACGCACCAGTCGATGCAACACCAGCACAGAGCCAGTGTTAGTAGTCTGAAATGTCATGTCATAGAGATACATCCTTCGGACTGTATTACACCCTCTCCACCTCCGGTGAGGGTGTCAGCATATTTTAGCCGTCTTTGCCCGAGCCGCAACCTCCACACGTTCAAATGAGCCTGGCTGGGATATTGGCTTACGTATTGCATGGCACGGCTACAGCTCTCTGCGTGCTGAGAGGCAATATCTCTGGCATTAGCTCCACAGGGACACAGTTGGCATCGTATCGGAGCTGGCCCGGTAGGGCTCGACTTGCCTTGTACAATAGCGCAGAACACTTGGAAACAAGACTGTTGACCTGAGACAGTTTGCAAAGGGCCATTGCCGTCACGGGATCCAAAAAACCCCGCATGTAGGTCTGCGACGTTAGCACGCGGGTTGTATCATCGGGGATTCCGTGAACCACTTTGAGTGTGCATGGTAGGCGATATGGGGCTGGCTGTCTGTGCGACAACACTCTGATAGAATGTTGGCATAACGTCCTGCTGCACGGGTAGACCATATGCTGAGGCTGATGCTATTTGCTTTGCGGAGAGAATCCCCTGGAAGGCCACTGCGCCAAGCAATTTGCCTTTCAGTACACTTTTACGGTTTTACCTGTCTCCTCGAGTCCCGCCAGATCTTTGCCTTGACCAGCCGCTCCAGATATGTCCGTGACAGGCCTGCTTACGGACGTGCCAGGCTGCCTTGGGGGGTTGATCCCTTCCTCTGCGGGACTGGGAAACTCGGGTTAGGCATAGGTCCTCACATTTGCCCGAGGATTCACAGACGAATATATATTCTTACGGGACCAAATTCTGCGAGAAACGCTTCGACCTGGTGCTCCAGCTGTCGCCTGGATCAAAGAGTCTGCATTGTGCAGTTTCAGGGCCCATGTATGGGCAATATTAGTTCCCTTCTATGCATCCGGACCATCTAACATCTAGCCGTGGACGCCCCTGAGAGCCGCTCTGCGGTCAAATCCACGCTCCATCCACCTGGTACACGCTCCCGCTCACGAACGTGCTCTCGGGGCCCAACAGGAAGGCAATTACGTTACCCGTTTCCTCCGCCGTGCCTTGTCGCTGGAACGCCGTAGGCTCATCGAACGGAGCGTCCGCAGACCGCCCGGAAAAGTCCCAGTTCTTTTGCATCAGAGGGGTGTAGATGGCGCCGGGGGCGACGCTGTTGACACGCACCTCGCGCGCGCCGTTTTCCAAAGCGGCTGCCCTAGTGAGGCCAAGCATGCCATGCTTGCTGGCATCGTATGCGGCATGTCTCGCGAACCCTACTGTCTCGTTAGCCCCCTAAACACCATACTGGGAATGGGCTGCAAAGAGGAACCTTTTAGGCCGTGAATGGATGAGACGTTAACGATGGAGCCCCCATCAACGATATGCCGCAGCTGCGCGCGCAAGCAGTACATTGCCCCAGTAAGGTTCACGCCAATGATCTTGTCCCACTCGCAATCGTCCAGCTCCGACACTGCGGCGATGCCGTGCGCTTTGCCAATAACACCTGCAACATTCGCTGCCCCGTCCAGCCGGCCGTGCGCCGCGATGATGGACTCAATCCACGAATCCACCTCGGACCGCTTCGACACGTCAACTTTGGTGATCATGCACTGTACGCCATGTGAAGAGAAATACGTTTCCGCTTCCTCCATAGCCACAGGGTCAATGTCGGCAATGCAGACCGTTGCTCCGCGCCTGGACAGAATCTTTGCGGTCGCGAGGCCGATGCCACTGGCGCCGCCGGTAATAGCGTAGACTTTGCCTTGCAGTTGCTTGTTCTGGCTTGTGCCATTGGCGCCGTCTAGTTTTGTCATAGCTCTCTTTGTACGTGAACGTGGGCAGGTCTGCTAATTCCTGGAATTGAGCTCGTACCGTAGTCGGCGGTGACTCCGGAGATGCGAGGAAGCTGCGAGATGAAGACAGACGCCTGGAGACGAGTGAGGGTGACAGAGTAGCCGGATCTCTTGAACTGTAATATACGCGACGTAATGGATAAATTTTGCACCAGTGATAAGCGCGATGCGAGCGGTGGAGCGCAGCAATGAACGTTGCCCTCGGCAGAATGCAAACATTGCCATAGGGTCTACACCCGCCAGCTCCTTGAACTAGCAATATTGACCGAATAACCGGGGATATGTAAACCCGGGTCCAGTCATTCATTGGTTTCAGTCGGGCGGACTACCCAGACGTCTGACGCAGCGACAGCAGGGGAGGAGTGATCGACGGAGTTCGCATTCTTGACGGCCGTAATATCCGACGGGCAACACGTAATGGGTGTGGAACGGAAGGTTTCCAGGGAGGGCCTCGAGTGGGGCCCGAGCTAGTTGAGTGCTGATATTACAGTAGAATTTGCTCGTTCACGAACCGATCCCAGCGGGCAGACGACGGGTTTGGGCTCAAGGAGAGGTGTGGCACTGGTGCATAGCTAGCTGACGACCGGGAAGAAGGTCTACTGTGAATCGGCAACGAAACAATCTTGATTTGTATCTAGTGAGTGACAAGACGGACAGCTTTTTATAGCCAGCTGTGGGCTGCGATTCAGTCCAAGTGAGCTACTTGTGATGGCGGATTTGACGCATAATAGCTCTAATGTGCTTAAACGCGCAACTGACCAGCACTGTCGTGTCCATTAGCTGTGAACGAGCGACTTGATATTGACAGGAGGCGTGATGCCTGGGTAGTTGGAGTCCATGAGTTCGAGGGTCAGATTTGTTTCTAATATGAAGCTACAGTTCCAAACCTGACTTCATTACATCGCAGTCTTTGTTGATATGAAATCTTCGCTGATCTGAAGTCTTGGGTGCGAGTATCTGCTGACTTGGACGTGCGTAACACGTGCTGGCATCACCGGGAGCAGCCGCTTGAGACTCACCGTTTGCCGTCACATTTCGTCTTCGAAGCGCTGCAATTATCACATGCCCGCTTCCTATTGTTTTGGGGATTTGCCTCGTTGCAACGCGTGGTGGAAATTGGCAACCGCGTCTCGGCCTCTCCTAGACGTCGGTCGCTGCTAACGGATGCCATGACTGTGCGGCCCGTTCCTTCGCAAAACGCTATGGAATGACGTCTCAGAAACCGCCGAAGGGTGCACGCATTAGCACTTCGTTGACAACGGCGAGGTTAACGTTGAAAGGGAGTTCCTTGGATGGAGAGTGGCAGCGAGGGCGTTCGGAAGCCGACAGGGGATAGTGACGCAAACGGTGATATCAGCCCCTCTTGGAAACTGTGGTTGTTAGAATATAAGCTCCTGTTCTCTTGACAAATGCGGTACAGTTTTGGTCGGCCAGGGAGGCAAGGCAAGATAAGGTGCAACCTGCTAGTTACCACCACCCGTCTGTCTGTCTTTGAATGGTCAAGTGGATACGGCGCCTTAGCAGAATTAACCGACGGGCAATTCCGAGCTGTCCATCATTTAGCTCATCTCTGGAACGTTCCATGCCCTAGGCAAACTGGATGGTCAATCCCGCAATAGCAAAGATTTCTGAGCATATTGGAAGTCGTCAGTATGACGGTACTCTAAAGCACCCCCTGTGACAGATGGTAATTAGTGTTTGCTTCCGCCGTTGAGCCACTGGCCGAACGGGGATGCGCCAAACCGTGAGATTTTGGAACAAAAGTCGGCAGCAAGTCCGGGGAACACTCTCCGGTACTCAAGGCGCTAGCGTTCCGGTGACGTTCATAACCACGGACTTAGCCCTCCGCCCATGTGGCCATACCAGCTACCGGTAGGCATCGACCCTCTGTCACTTGTCAGACTTATTGCCGGACCAATGAGTTGTGCAGCAAATGGCAAATGTTTGCCAGTCGGGGTCGTCCCTGCCAACCAGTTACTGAGTGGCCGCCTTTCCAGGTTGGCGGCACTTCGGCTGCAGGGCTCCCGTCGCTGAGAATATTTTTTCAGCCGCCGTGCTACCTACAATACCGTCAAGTTTCCCTGCCGCTGCCGACCTGAGGGAGAGCCAAGCTCCGAGACTGTCGTGTGTGCGGAGGCCCAAATCGTAGGCTAAGCTGACAATATCTGGTATAGTCGTCACGACGTGTTTGAAGTGACTGCATTCAGGATCGGTGGAATTTTCCCGTGGAGTTGGTACCATGGCTGTGACGAAACCCGAACGAAACAATCGGACATGTGACCAGGACAATCCTATGTCCTGTAACGGTCTCAACTGAGTATTGACAACTAGCTAGCAACTGCAACGAGTATCCCAAAGCTGGAGAAGAAAGGAAGAAAACAAGAAAATCTGAGAATTGGCACGAGCTCCTAAGATCCGTTGAGGATTTTGTGTTAGACTTGGCCGAGAGCGCAAGCCGTGATGATTCCTGCGGGCCTAGCCCGTTTGCCAAGTCCGCGAACCTCCAGCATGTGTCACATGGCGTATGAACAGCAATACACCACACATACGAGTGGCACCCACTTTGTGTCGTTAAGTGGTATTGTGCGACAGCATTCATGCGGCCTTGGTAACCGCCTCGGCATGCCTCTCACTTCCGACTTTCTCCTCGTCCGCCTGCGCCAAGCTCGTGGTATTAAGCCCCACGTCCATGTTCGTGAACGCATCTGCCGTGTTCCTGTACCACGGCCAGAAGTTGACTGCTATCGCGTACGACCATGCCGCCACGAAGAAGCACAGTGGTACCACCATTGCCAGAGCTGTGCTGTTGTGCAGGTCAGCCACCGCCCCTGTAAGTGGCGGCACACACGCGCCACCAATCACGCCTCCTATGATCCAGCCTGAGCCACGCTTCGTGTGGCGCCCGAGGCCTCGTATCCCCAGGGCGACGATGGTGGGGAAAACGATGGACTCGAAGAAGAGCACTATGTAGAGCAGCGCGAGGCCCATGTTATCGCCTTGAGTGATGACCGGGGCAATAAACACTATGCAAAGGGTAAGGTACGCCAAGAATACCATGCGAGGCTTGATGAAATGCATCCAGCCTACACCGACAAAGCGGCCGACGGCGAAGGCGCCTTGGGCGCCGGCGAGGAACTGCGACGCAAGAGCAGCACTGGTGTTAGGCCTCGTCTCCGTCACAAAGTTGATGAAAAAACTAGCTGTGTCAGTAAGATCGACGATCATGAACAGCAGCCACGACGAACTCACCCGGCAATGGCAACCTGAGCACCAGTGTAGCAAAACTGCGCAAACGCCGCGTGGAATAACCGGTACTGCTTTCGGAATGGCAAGTCCCCCTCGCCCGCATTGGCCTCCTCCGCCTGGAACGCCATATCCGCATCGGTGATCTCTGGGATGTCCGAGAGTAAGAACACGACGGCGAGGATGAACACAAACGCCGCAATGGCCAGGTATACCCATTGTACATTCTCGAGGGCCTTGGCATCGTCAAACGTGAAGAACACATAGGATCCGAGCACAGGGGCGACAACGGAGCCGATACCGTTAAAGGCCTGCGACAGATTGATCCTCATCTCCGAGTACCGTGGAGGTCCACATACTAAGTCAGGTCAATATTTTCGCCTGAAGATGCAGGCCCTTCACACGCACCGGCAATATATGGGTTGGCGGCGGTCTCGAGTGATCCGAGGCCATTGCCGATGACGAAAATGCAGGCGCAGAATCCACCGAAGCTGTGAGTCTTGATAGCAGCGATAGCGAGGAGTGCTCCAACACCTGGTAGAGATAACGAGAACGCAGTGAGTCAGTTGCTGCTAGGAAATCACCTTCAGGGTTCGCGTACCATAGAGACAGAGCCCCCAAATGAAAACGGCTCGGTAGCCAAAGTGCCGAAGAATCCAAGCAGCGTGACCAAGCGACGCCAGCGGATATGCACTGAGGAATAGGTTTCAGCTCATCTTACATAAACCCAACCCAGGTCGGCTCACCCAAAGTACGCGGCTTGAAGGCCCGAAGAGCGCGCCCGGTCAATGTTGAACACGTTCTGAAAGTGTTTATTCAGCGTGTCTAAGAGACCGTAAGAAAATCCCCACAGAAAGAAGAGGATCGTGACGAGGCAAATGGGATATATGGATTGGCGAAGCGTCAGCTCCGCAGCTTTGGTCCTCGAGTCGTCACGGACGCGCAGGGACCGCCTCCGCCAAAAGTCTTTATTGCCCATGTCGGTGTTGCTGAACGATGCAAATGGTGATTGCGCTATTCCGATAAACCAACTGATTAAGTCAGTTTTAAGTAGTTACTGTATCTTGATTGCAATGTGGATTGGATGGCAATCCTCTGTTGTTAAGGTACTGTATGCCAGGACGCTGTGCGTTGCCGGCTTGATTGTCGGGCGGTCCACCGCAACAGCCGTCGGCTCAGCGAGTACTGCTGAAGAACAGCCCTGTCCAGCCCACGGTGGTAAGAACCGCCCCAAGTCTGGAACGGCCAGGGGCCTGCGCCCACAGTTGCGCCTGGCTCAACGACAGGGGTGCTTTCCCTTCTGTGGGAAGCCATCGCCTAATTCAGGTTCGGGACATTCCGCTGGTGACCATGGCAGAGCCAATAGTCGACGATCCAACTTGTTGCAATTGGCCGTCGGCTGAATTCAGTACAACTCACTGTTCCAGTGGAGCACCGCCAAGAGGACGAAAATCCAAGCTGGCACTGGAAGTTAACCCCACGTGCCTATCCATTCCCTGCCGCAGGCCTCCAAAAATTGTCAGGTCTCCTGGGGACAGGCGTCGCACTCCTGACCAAACAGCCAAGTACATGCGGGGGACTGGCACCATCCGCATTTTCCCCCTCGCCAGCTCCGCATCATTCCCCGCACTATGCTGCTTATCACTCCTTGCTGGTAGCGCAACCATGAGGGTAACGATCTTCTGCCAGAGAAGGCCGAAGCGTAACAGAGTATCGGAAACTCTTTGGTAGCAGGATCGCTGCTACTCGGAAGCGGACGTAGATACATGAACAGCGTTTCCGTGAAGTCGGCCACCTTAGTAAATCCACAGAGTTCAACTTGATCACGGTGTCCTTCAAAGGCAATACTATCTCGGGAACCACAACCCTGAGCCCGTTGAAGTCTCTGATCTCCAGGCTCACAAGAAGAAGACCGATGCGACCCACTGGTACCCCGCACCGCTGCCGGATTGGTTTCTCTGCTGCTGGATTTGGCGTTTTGTACAGGATGGCTAGCCGCTGTTGCGACGGCGTTGGATGGCCAATGACTCGAGGGAGGTATTCGCGCCCGTGACCTAGCTCCGCTGGGGAGTGACACGGTGTTGGGGAGGAGTTGGGCCTGCCCGATGCCGACGGATGTTACCGTGTTCGATCTTTGGGGCTGGTGTTGGCTGTGCCCTCACTGGTTGTAAGGCTTGGGGGGAGCGGCGGCATGGGACATAAGTCACGGCCAAAGCCCTAGACGCCATGACCGAACTCATTTTGCTCACCCAAAGTATGCGGCTTGAAGTCCCGAAGAGCGAGCCCGGTCAATGCTGAACACGCTCTGAAAGTGCTTATTCAGCGAGTCTACGAGACTGCAAGAAAACCCCACAGGAAGAGGAAGATCGTAACGGGACAAATGGGATAGAGAGTGGGGGCGCATTTAATTGGCAGCCCCCATAGTTAACTATTCTTATCCTTATGCTTAAGAAAGCATGCCCGTATCGAATGGACGTATAAATAACTACTAACACTGCGATGTCTAGCCCTTCGGCACATTACTACACGATTCTGTCGTCCGTTCGCGCGTGTGACATCGTTATAGCCACTAATAACAAGTGTTGGTAGCTCATACACTGAGGAGAGGACGCCGGCAAGAGTATTGTCCATACTGGAAAGTATTAGGGTTGCCCCGAGGTAAATTACCTAGAGGTAAATTACCAAAACCCCGAGGTAAATGACGGTCATAAATTCGAGGTTTATGACCGGTCATTTATCACGTGACTCTTACCAGTGTAAAATTGCCAGAATGCCAACTCGAAGACCCATGAAAAAGTCCAATGCTTCCCAAACCCTTGAATACATTACTACACGAGCATTGTCGAGCTCTGGCTGAGTGGAGTCGCTGGCCAGGTGAGGACTTCGCCTTGTGGTACGTACCCAGACTCAAGGCTCTGGGCTGGAACAACTGATGACCGCAAACGCTAACCCCTTATATTAAATCCACTAAACTCAATTAGGAAGGAAGTTTATGACGGTAATTTACCAGTCAGTTGGTGTTTGTGACGTCAATTGGTCACTTGGGGTTTATGACGTCAAAAACCCATCCCTAGAAAGTATGGACATAATATGGAAAGCCCTTTGTAATGGTGCCTCTACCGTTTACGCCATGTGGAGCGGCGCTGAACAAAATGCCGACAGCCACAGAAACTTCCCCATGGGGCGACGCCATCGGCCCACTTCCCCATGGGCAACGCCGTCTCCCACTTCACGGAAGCAACATCCGTCGGATCGGCATGTACAGGTCTCATACAATTAACCGACGCCAGTGCCACTCAATCAGGAAAAGAAGCGGCGTTGTCATTAGGTGACACCAGTATAAAATCTCCACAGGAGGTGATATTTCGAAACCTCATCGCAACACCACAAACGGGACGAAGCCTCTTACCTACACTATGCGCGTCCAATTTGTCGCAGCGGCAGGCCTGCTGCCATTGACCGCGCTGGCGGAACCCTGCCAGCGTATGTAACCATTCCATAGCAATGAATTAGTACTGACCGTCGCAGCATACAAGCTAAGCATCACTGCCGCTAGGTCGTCCACAAGATGGACGGACTGCCAGCCGGGGGAATGTACCGGAAGGATGCAGATGTTCGACGTCACCATCAACAACACCGGCACAACTTGGGTTGTATCTCAGCCCTACGTTGCTGTCACCCTTAAGGGCGATGGCCTCACAACGTACCGACAAGGAAAGATTGCGCGCCTTCGCCCCGGCGACTCCACCATCCTGGAACTCGGCGTGCAGGCTAATCCTGTCCATGTGAACCGAACGGTCAATGCCATCGCTCACTGGGACGATGGAGGCTCCTGCCAAAACTCGACTACCTTTGCCTTTACGGCTTCATACGGAATCCCGAATTACCAGGCCAACATAGCCTCTGTGAGCAATCACGAAGCTCCGGACTGGTATCGTGACGCCAAGTTCGGTATCTTCATCCACTGGGGTCTATATTCCGTACCAGCATACAAGAATGAACGGTAAGCAACCTGCTTTGAGGTATCTCGTTCCCGCTGACAACGTAGGTACTGGGAGGGACAAGCGATTAAAAACACTGATGTTAACAAGCACCACCTGGTGACTTACGGCGAGAATGTCGTATATGATGATTTCATCGCCAATTTTACTGCTACCAACTTCAACCCCAAAGAATGGATGGACCTGATTAGCGACGCTGGAGCGAAGTACTTCGTGCCCACCACAAAACATCACGATGGATTCGCCCTATTCAACATGTCGTCAAGCATTTCGAACCGAAATTCAGTCCGACTAGGTCCGAAAAGGGATCTCCTTGGCGTACGTCCCCTCCTCTCTTGCCATTATATCGGTGTTAACACTTATATGTAGGAGCTTTTTGCCGCCGCGAAGAAATATCACCCTGAGATCCACCGCGGCACCTACTTCAGCACGCCCGAGTTCTTCACCCCAGCGTCACTCAAAAACAGTGGACTCTCTCAGTACTTTTACCAGGGTGTGCCGAAGAATGCATACACAGGCGCAGAGGTCCCATACACCGGCTTCGTGCAGAATGACTTCGTCTCCGGCATCCAGCTCCCCCAGATGAACATCCTAGCCAACGATTACGGCACAGAACTCATGTGGTGTGATCAGGCCGGCCCGTCGATGTCAGACCAGTTCGCAGCCAACTTTTTTAATAAGGCCTTCAGCGAAAACAAACCGGTCACCATGAACGATCGCTGCGGCACCGTCAACAGTCAGTCGGTCCCGGGTGATTTCCACACGCCCGAAAATTCAGTCAACCTCAGGTTCGATCCTAAACTATGGGAAGTGTGCCGCTCCATGGATCCCGACTCTTGGGGCTACAAGGCGAATACGCCTGACTCCAAGTACATGACCCCAAACACCATCGTGTACACGCTACTCGACGCCATTTCCAAGGGTGGTAACCTGTTGTTGAACATAGGCCCTAAGCCGGATGGTACGATCAAGGAGATCATGCAGACTAACCTGCGTACTGCTGGCACATGGATTAAATCTCACTCTGAAAGTATTTTCGGCACCAAGTACTGGCCTCTTGGCAAGGGTGGATCTGGCAACTTCCGGTATACCGAGACTGATAAGGCATTCTACATCCACTACCTCACGAAGCCGAGTGGATCCATCACCATTACCGACCCGATCCCCTGGATGGAGGGCGATAAAGTCACCGTTGTGGGTGGCTCCAAGAACGGCGCTGCGGTTAGCGCTAGCGCGTCTGGTAATAGCGTCGTTCTGGATGTACCTCAGGAGATTTCCGATGCGGACCAGTATGCTTGGACCTTCAAGATTACGTACTAAGCGCGCCTTTTACTTGTGTAGTGCCCAGCCTCTTGAACTCGTACCGAGACTGGGCACGAGCTTCTTGTTCCGCACACGTTAGTTTGTATATAATTGCATATACATTCACATCCGGTAGTGATGTTGTACCTCTGCGTGCAGTCGATGAAACTTGATGGTAAGCACCAATGTTTTGTCTAGGCGCTGTGGGCTTTCATAAACGTGTCCATCAGGACCAGAAGAGCATTGGCCATGGCTCGGTCCTTGGTGCAACGTAGCTAGAAAACGAAACTTTGACACGGACATCCTCGCCGCAGATTTGGTCAAAGTAGAGCCAGAATATTGGACCGCCTAACCCGGTCAAAGAAACAAGTCCGGCGAAGTAAGGGGCGTTATACGAACCACACGATCGGTGGGTGTAACGGTCTCAACTGAGTGTGTTGACAACTAGCTGAGCGACTGCAACGAGTATCCTAAAGCTGGAGAAGAAAGGAAGAAAAGGAGGAAAACTCGGGAAAGGGGCGAGAGCTTCTGAGCGGAGCGCAGGATGTCAGACAACCACTAAGCCACAGCAAAAGTGTAGGCCCACACCCTGTGTGGAATAATAGCGCCCTATACGTTGTGCGTTATGTGGAAGGGAAAGCGTTGCGTGGAAGGGAAAACGTTGCGTTGCCTGGGAAATGCGGGTCCTTGGGCTGTGGCCCGTGAGCTTCAGGTGTGATAAGCGCCTGTTTAGTGCGCCGTATGCCACCACCCCGCCAGCACGCGTGTCAAGGACCCATCAGAGGCAGCACATTATCTGCCTGACATGGCTGGTGCTTCGCGTGCAGGCATGTCCTGGACCTGGCCGAACTCGTTTCCAGTCCCTGGACCACATGCAAACCCAAAGGAAACGTATTCTAGGGAATGAAGCTCTAACTCAGATAAATATAAATACCATTATTGAGCTTTTCACACAACTTCAACACAATCCTATCTACAGAATCTTAGCAAGCGTATTATCGCAAGAGCAGCACTGACTGCCGCCGCGGATCTATCATGGCGGCGTGACCTGCATGAGTGCGTCAGGGCTCGGCGATGCCTTGCCGCCTTTGTGACATTGGAAATCCAGGTCGTATTCGCGCTGGGGAAAGGCCATCGTAGGCATGGCGCGTTCCCTTGGACGATCTTGCATTAAGCAGCGCTGGGTCCGGTTCATTCTCCGTTGACACCTGGATTGCTGTGCCTGGATGTGGAAGTCCCCTGGAACCAAGCCCGAGCCAATGGATCTGTTTCATCAGGGCTGGATCATATGTGACGCTTCCCTAGGCGACTGCAACTTATCCGCTCAGTACAATTAACAAAGACAGGCACTAGCCCGGTGATTTGGGTGGCGCTCTTTGGTGTTGGCTGAGCCTGATTCAGCCAGGCAGCCGGGCCCAGGTCGTATGGATCGACAAGCCATCACCGCGAGTTCAGTGGTATGTCGGGCCGTGAATTGTGGTACAAGTATACTGGAAATAGTTTACCATTTATTCACTAGGCAAGTGGCCTGCCTTTCGGACTGTCGCGGTGCACGGTTGCGGTTCTTTTGGCTTATGCCGTTGGGCCCGACTTCAACTGGTGACCATCAATCCACATGGATGGGAAGGAGATATTGTAAACATCTGGTGGCGGAGCGTCGCTGCGACGCATGGGAAAATCGAACATGATCCTTATAGCCAGGGGAGCGATCTAGGTCTGTATTACGTACAAGCCTCGATTGACTGGCTGGACTGGATCTGTTGCCGATGAAGCCATTGTGCGTCTCCATCTCAATGTATGCAGCATCACAAGTACAAGATGAATCGGCAATTTTCAGCGCTCATTGACCCAAACTAACGCAACATAATTTTCTGTATCACGCTATTGAGCGAATATGTTTCGACGCACTCGTACTGGGGCTTGTGGGGAGTCCCATCTCTCAAGCAATCAAGCAATCAAGCAATACTGAGATGGACCATCCCCCTCTCCTCCCTCCCTTGTGAAACTCCGGCCTTCAACCTTCCCCCCTCTCGACCGACCGTCCATCTCGACCGACCGTCCATCTCGACCGACCGTCCATCTCGACCGACCGTCCACCTCGACCGACCGTCCACCTCGACCGACCGTCCACCTCGACCGACCATCCACCTCGACCGACCGTCCACCTCGACCGACCGTCCACCTCGACCGACCGTCCACCTCGACCGACCGTCCACCTCGACCGACCGTCCATCTCGTGGCCATACATACGTGGCAGAACTGGCTCTAGTGCACGGTGGTTGTAGTACCGAGGCTTTGCCGAGCACACTCTCTGAGCGGCGTGCGCCGGCGTCGACACTGGCAACACCAACTGTTCAACAGGCAGCCTGGGGTGACGCACCGGGGGCCCTTACAAGCCGAAGCTTACCTTACCCGCTTGGAGAGCATCTCGGTCTGTGCTATTTCTTCTGCACACGATACGCCATAAGGCCATTTATAGCGCACTCTGGCATGCCACTGCAAGAGTAATGAGGCAGACGCCGTTAAGCCGTCGCTGTCGTAAGTCGCGCGACGCTTGAGTTACCCAGCTTCGGCGTGTGAAGTCGGAAGAACATCTGGGTGGTCATTGAAATGCGCGGGCAAATCAGCACATGCACTAGAGAGACGCAAGCAAATAAAGACATGCCAGCGTGGTGACGCCAGTTTTTCAGCGCCCAATCGGGGAAGCGAGAAGTCAGGAAGGCGAATTCGCTGCTCAGCATGATGCTTCACGCCCCGTGCTGGTCTGAGCCCTTCGTTGACCAGCCCTCAACCCTACACACACCCACGCCGAGCGACACGTCCCATCCTATGGCCACATCAGAAAGTTCGTAAAGGAACGACTGTTAGACTCCTATATGAACACTACTATACAACGAGGCGCATTCTTGTGGTCGTACATATCCAGATCCGGTTATCATAGCCCAGCCATCGGCTTCATGCCAGTGACAACAACGAAGTCGAAGATGGCGTGAGTGTCCCCGCACGCGACCGCCCGCCGCACCGTCGCATTCAGAACATGTACCTCTTCCTTCGACCAGCCCAAGATCTCCCTGAATGGAACGGCCGTTAGACCTTCGATACCCTCTCGAAGGCTCTCCGCCATAAATATGCCAATCTCCCTGAGCTTCGGATCTTTTGGCCAGCCTCCAACGGGCAAAGAAAAGCGTCTTTCCTGAACGTCTACAAATCCGGCAGACTCTATCCATCTCCTAAATGACGATGCGGGGTTCATGTCTCGTCCACGCTTGCGTCCAGCTTGCCTCAGACCATCCATCAACTGCACCACAGGACTGTCCGACGAGAGACTTCTGTCTTCCGAATAGGGCTGATTGAGGATCCCTTGAAGTTCAACCCAGCCTCCTGGTTTGAGATTGTCGTATATCTGACGGACGAGTCGTGGCCAGTTTGCTATCGACCCTATCACGTTCCTCAAGTGTACGAAGTCGTATTCAGTGGACTCAAGCCACTCGTCTTCGACATCATCGACAAAGAACTCGACGTTCGGGGGCACGTGTTGTGGCTGAATTGGGCTGAGATCGTAGCCTCGGACTCCCGCCGACGGGTACTCATCTCCAACATCCATGGTCCATATTCCAGTGCCAGCACCCACATCGAGAATGCGGCTCGGATTTTCGCCAATTGGTGCAAGAAAAAGACGATCATCCAGAGCCAGAAGGAAAGCATGGTGTAGCATGTCGAGCCTGTTCTGTTCTATATCGTCGTTCGGAAAGCAGTATAACCCGGCTTGATAGCTGTGGTAGCGACGGTCATATTTCCACTCGTACTCCATGATGCTGGGTGGAAGTGAGACGGAGGAGGAGGGCGGTCCTTTCCCAAAGGTCGAGTCCGCATCGTCAGCCGGACCTACTGCGGCCGCAACTTCATCTCCTGGATCGTGAGACCCACTGCCGAATCGTATCAAAATGCAAGGCACAATAACTGTCCATCTCGAGTGCTCTTACCGGGAGTTTCGGTATCAGAAAGTGATACCGCAGCCGCAGCCGTCGTTTGGCTGGTATGGAGAGGCCTTACGTCCAATGACTCGGACGATGCGTCGTCGCTCGCGTCACTCGGAATCGCTATGTCTGGCAGCGAATCCGAAGCATCTAAAGGTCGCATCAGTTTAGCACGAGGAGTTATCTGTGAAACTTTGCTTACTGGACTTTGGTGCAACGACCAGTGATGTAATTAATCCCGGCGATTAATTAGCGATTCAATGAATCTGAATCTGAGGTTGGATTATTTATCTGAATCGTAGCTCTGCAGGATTAATTAAGTTTCAGTGATTAATTAAAGTGGATACAGCGGACTTGCTCCTAATTCATTGGCTCCGTTTGGCACATTTGCTTGGCCGTTGCCACACGGAGAGACGGAGGTAGCACGTCGGCATAGAGTGTTGATCCAATCTGTACCCGTAACCTAGATTAAAGGATGCCAACAGCAGCTTTCCTTCAATTCTGCAATGAGGTGCTGAAGCACCGAGCCACGTCGCCGCTCTCAAATATCATGGTTTCTGCGGATCAGTCGTGTGCCCTTGCCGAGGATCTCGACAGTCGGGCCGGGACCAAGAGGCCTCGTGAGGACTTCGGCGTCGCTGGAGAACCTGCACCGTCCTCCGAGGCCTCTGATACTGCAGCATCAAGGAAGCGCTTTCGCACCCCAACAGCAATCGATGTCTGGGCTGAAAGCCGACAGCCAGCGAAAAGCGAACCAGAGCGGAACCGGCACGGCCAAAGAATATGGTATTGCAAACGGTGTGCCTACACTCAAACAGCCCACAACAGAGTTCGCGATCACCTCCGGGACAAACACTGCATACGAATTTCCGAAACAAGGACCGCAAAAATGATTGGTCAACAAAACGCAATCGACAGGCTATTTGAGCAACAAGCTGCGAGACAGGAAGGGCATGATATTGAGCAGGAGCATCATCTTCTTGCGGCGGTGGATGACGAGTTGTACAACCAAGCCCTGGTCAACCTTTTGACGGCTCATAGCCTGCCACACAGCCTGGTCGAGTGGCCTGAGTGGTACGCCATGCTCCACACAGTCAACTACATGGCCCCAGGAGTCGTTACGCAAAGTCGGGGCCAAGTTCCCAAGCTGCTGGAAGCCAGCTTTATCACGCATCGCGAGAAACTGAGATCAAAGTTAAAGTCCTCACTTACACAGGTGCACTTCAGCATTGACATCTGGTCCTCTCCCAACCACCACAGCCTCCTCGGGATCGTGGCCCACTTCATTGATCGGGAGTGCCGGCAGTTGCGCAAGGCCTTGCTTGCGCTCCGGGAGCTTGAGGGCGCGCATAGCGGGGAAGCAATTGCAGAGACCTTCCTCACGGTCATTGATTCTTATGGACTGCATGGCCAGGTTGGGTACTTTACGCTTGACAACGCTTATAACAACGACACAATGCTGCAAGCCATTGCGAAGGCCTGCGACTTCGACACCGCTCATCGCCGACTCCGCTGTAACGGACACATCATTAATCTAGCTGTGCAGGCGTTCTTGTTTGGCAGGAATAAGGATGCCTCCGATGAAGCATTGCGCCAGGTGTCACAGCTATCCAAGGACGAACAGGAGGGTGTTGCTGACAGGCGAGACACGGCAACTGCATGGCGGCGCCATGGCGCACTTGGGATGCTTCACAACCTTGTGGTATGGGTACGCTCATCTGGCCAGCGCTATCAAGCGTTTTCCAAAGCTGCCGGTCGCATGATTCCCCAGGACAACTCCACCAGATGGAACTCCTGGTATCTGATGATTCACGTTGCGATAAAAGCCCGCAAAGAAGTGAACAGCTTTATCGATGACCACTACACGGAAGGCGACATCAGCCTCGATTATCTCCACCCCGAGCACTGGCAGGAGCTTCAGGAGATCCACGACTTTCTGCAGCCATTCCACGAGATCACCAAAGACACCCAATGGGACAATTCATCTCTAGATGAGGTGATTTGCTCTATGGATTTTCTTATCACGCATTACAAGGCCTCCACAGAGAAGTTTCGACACAGCCTTACCATGACTGATCGCATCATGACCAGTTGGTACAAGTTCGACGACTATTACAGGCGCACAGATGACTCCCCAGTCTACGCCGCTGCAATCTTGCTTCATCCGAGCCTCCGACGAGCACATCTGCATGAGGCGTGGAAAGATCAGTCACAGTATATCGGCCCAGCAGTGGAGGCCGTTCGCAAGTTGTGGGAAGATTACAAGCCGCGGCAAGTGCCGACAATCAACGAGGACCTTTCTGCATACGAGGCGTACAAACAGCGTATCTATCAACCGCCGTCTTCCCATGACGAATTCAATCGATTTATAGATGGCCCAACATTGCCCATTGGCTCGTCATCTGCTCTTTCTTGGTGGCTTGAGCCAACCCAAGCAACTTCATTTCCAAACCTGTACCGCCTTGCTGTCAACATTTTCTCGATACCAGCAATGTCTGCCGAGGCGGAACGAGTGTTTAGCGGAGCGCGCCGGACGATAACCTGGGACAGAAGTCGGTTGTCCGTGAAAACTATAGAGCAAACAGAGTGCTTAAAGCACTGGATGAAGAGTGGCTTGCTGGACCGCGCCTTCATGTCCCCTGACACAACTGAGGTGTATCGGGACAGAGGTGGTCGAAGAGTCCTCAACGACCCAGCCCAGGAAGCAGCAATACCACTGTGAACAGGCAAAGAAGCGTACGACAGCCCAAAGTTAATTAATCGCTGAATCATTAATTAATCATTGAATCCTACTCCCGATTCAGTAATTAATCTGAATCCTTGGCCCGATTCAGATTAATTGATTAATTACATGCCTGGCAACGACTAAGGGGCTGAGTACCCCCGACTCTTCCTGGTCCCTTTCCGAGCCGCCCGTCTGCTTGGCACGTCGAGGGCTATGCTCATCTTGCAACTCTTCGAAGATCCCGCGAGTCCACCTGTTGACGTTGAACATCGTGTCATTTAAATTGGACTGAACATCGGAACCCGTAGATTTGGGGACATCCGTCCCTCCTGTTTCCAGCATGTCGAACGAAGCTTCTCCAACCATAACTCTCCGGGCCGCCGTGTCTGGTAGCAAAGCCGAAACATCTAATAAGACTGATTAGCTAGGTCAAGAACTTGATCGTGGGCTCGTCTGTACCTAATCTCGGCTCGGCAACCCGTGGAGACAGGATCCTTGGCTCCTCCCGAGCCTTTTCCCATAGGTCCGTCCGCTCTGCTCGTTCGAGGATGTGCTCATCTTGCGACTGTTCGAAAAACCCGCCAGTGCGACTGTTAATGTTGGGGCCCCCGCCGTCTCCGCCGTGGTTGTGAGCTGGATCCGTCAACTTGTACAGCTCATCGACAATTGACCGAAAGAGAATACCTGGCTGCGACACACCACTTGCGGCCTCACACCCCTGCGTGTCGGTGTTGGTGACGGGAGGCGAACTGCCGTAGGGTGGCGGGCTCGACAGATTCACAGTCTTGGAAGGGCACGGCAAGCCTCTTTCCTGACGCCGTCCGTCTCGGTGCTCGAAGGCATGAACACCAATATCAGACACCTCGACGTTGCTCCTACAAACATCTCTGGCCCAAGCTTCGACATAGTGGAGCTTTGCCGAGAACGGCTCGCACTCTGAGCTGCATTGTTGCGCTGAACCATTTCGGGAAGAATTGGAGCTGCTGTTACCCGATGAAAGCTTTTTCTTCGATGAGTCGGGCGCCGCGTCGTCACTGATGTCGCTCGGGACTGCCGTGTCTGGCAGCGAGTCAGAAATATCTAAGCAACGCATCAGTTTTGCAATAGTAGAGCAAGCCCGTGAAGCGTGCTTACCAGATTTTGGTCCAGCGACTCGAGAATTCTGCACCGCCGACTTTTCCGAGTCTCTTTCCAAAATCCCTAACCGCCCTGCATGTCCAAAGACTTGTTCGCCCTGACATACTCCTAAGATGTCGTTGGACCGACTGGTGCTGCTCGAGACCCCGTCGACTCCGTAGTGATTCCCATGGCTCGTCTGCACTACCCTCTGTTAATAAATGTAGTTCAACGGCAGCAGATATACAGCACCTACCCGGCTGAGACTCAAGGTCTCCGGTTTGGGACCCATGAGATCCAGGAGTGCCACAGCGAGCTGTGTTGACATTTGTTGGCGGGCTCGAGTCACTGCAATATGAGAGTCCTTTCTGGTCTCGCCTTGGACGGTGCTCCAATGCATGAAGACATGTCTCTGTCTCGAAGGTAGCATGTATTCGCAGAGTCTCGACACAGCGGAGCTCCGCCAAAAATGCACTCGGACAGATGGGAGGCTCACGCCAGGACTCGCATTGCTGGGTTGGGTCGCTCCGATGAGGTGGAGGGTAAGCGCACCCCGGTACGATACCAGTGGGTTCAGCACCTATCGCACGGCGCGTGGCCATATCTGTCGCTGGGACTCTGAGTGATGCATCAAGGATCCCATATGTGTTCTCGTCTGTCTGAGAGTCTGTAGTGCCTCTTTGTTCGTCTTGTCTTGGCTCTGAAACCGGAGCATTCCCTTTTTGAGACGTCTGTGGTTGAGCATCGGGGGTCGTGATCCATACAGAGGCTTGACTAGCCGATAATGCAGGAATCAATGGCACCTCTACACCTGGTCAGCTTCAGGGAGCGATCGTGGTTGTGCTTATCTTACCGGCTTTTTGTAGACGGCCGGTTTCTGTGAAGTTGTGCTGCGCAGCACCTTCGATGGAAAGGTAGGCGTAGTTACAGAGAGTCGGTCGCAACTTATTATCCATTTCGGCTGCATCAGTCGCCTTGGCATCTTCGTCCCACAGCTTTGCGGACCGGGCTGTGGGATCAGAGGATTCGCCAACCCCAACTGTGCGGTCTTGGAGGCTTGCCGGCGATTGCGATTGCCGTCCAGGTGAGGTTGTGCCGATACTGGTCAGACGTTCATCAGAAGTCGACGAAGCGCTTGGGTAACAATCTGTGATTACATCGTGAATGGGCGAGTTAGATGTTGGGCTGAGCCGGTCATGATCAGACTGATTGTTGCTTGGCCGTTGCTCCCTTCCGAAAGTCGTGCATTGTCCATGCACAGCCGAAATCTGGGCATCATGCAGATCCCCAGGGTCCGCAGTGTGAGACGTTGCCATCGCACGTACATCGAAAGACTTCAGACATCTGTGAAGAGGCGGCCGAAGGGCAGACTCGTCGGGAGGTGGAAGGGGCCCGCTTCTTTATTAGCAGCGTGTACCTGGTTGTTATCTAACTTCCATGGGTGTCAAAGTACCTGGATCGTGCACTTCTCTCTCGATGCTTCTTTCTGTTGCCGCCTTTACCCGTACCTCTCATCCACAAGCCTTCGTCTGGAGACTCGTCAACGAGTTCAGAGGCGTGGGGGGTTTGTTGGAAAGATGTAGCGGCATTAGAAAAATGCTGAGAGGTGCTGGTGAAGTATTTCTCCGAATATCGTGCAGCTCGAAAGAAATTGTAGACGCATGGGATTGTTGAGTTGGAGAAATGCATGCAAGAGAGCAGAACTTGCCCTGGGCCTAGACAGGCTTATGTAGAGCTATGCCAACCCCCTGACGAGCATCTTGAACCAGTATCGGGTGCAATGCTACTCGGAGGGATTGGTAACGCAGGTGGACGTTGAAGCACAGCCACCAGGTCCTTACCTCTGTCCCGAGAGAACAGGCATCGTAACGCTCACAGCTGATCAGTTTACACCAGCAAGTTGTAATGGCCTGACCCAGCTCCTGCCCAGGGACGCTCCCGGCCGTGACACAAACCTGTCAGTCGTACTGGGGTCCCCAGAGATGTCTTGCATCACAGCCAATGGACTCTGTAGATCGGTACCGCATTGACGTGCACAAAGAAAGCTCTAGATCGGCCGTTCTCGACGACCATGCGCGGGGTCGTGCCTGCGTGCGATGCAGGGTTCTTGGCGGGCCACACCATTTACGATACTCACGGCATGGTGTCAGAGTACCAAATTACCACTGTGGCAATCATGTATCTCCCCACCGTACGGCGACTTATGGTGGGAATGGTAGTGCTCGGAAACGCATGTGGCGTTAGGGTGAGTGTTGTGTGGAGGGGGTGAAGCAACGGGACTCGCGTGAAGTGAGAGAGGTACAGCATGCAGCCGCCTGGTGGCTTACACCTACAAAAGGGAGTCGTTCACTGATTGGCCAAATCTTCCCGCTCACGTGGCCTCTGTAGCTTATAATAAGGTCGACCTCAGCAACGGTCTTCGGGAAATTAAAACCCAACTCTAAAAAACCCAACTTTAAAAAGTTCATTTGATTGGAACCCAACTCCTTAGAGCCCAATTATCAGTCCGACGCAGTCCCCCATTCCTCCCCGCAGCTTGACACAGTTCGAGATGATCAATGAACTTGATCTCTACACTCATCCTGATGCGACAGTCGACATTAAGAACGCACTGAAGGTGCTTCATGAGCAGGTAAAGATTGTCGAGGGACTCGAGCATGCCAGGGCCCGTCTCGAGTCGACATCTTCTCTGGACTCCAACACTTTGTCAAAGTGCAACGTTTTTGTGCGCCATGTCAACAACTGCACTGCCGGCAGCAGCTTCGATTCGGAGGTTCGCAAGCTGAACTTGGCTGAGCTGGCCTTTGCTCGATAAGCTTCGAAGAGAGGCGTCTCAAGTCCGTGGCTGGCCACTTCGCAGCATCGAACATCCAGGCTTACATCACCACGTCACGAGTCTCTTGCCTTGATCGCCCAGAAGTCTTTGCAAGATTGAAGCGCCTGTCCGTCGAGTCTACCGGTCAGCGCTTCCATGAGATCTACGCGGCTAAGCAAGCAGCCCACGACTGTTCCTGGCAGTCGGCTGACACCTCATCGAACGAGCTGCTGAATGGTACGGGTTTAATGACTAGACAAACGGCAATCTAGCTAATCATGCTCTCAAGATACGTCACCAAGTCCCAAGCCTGCTACTACTGCTAAACAGTTGGGGGCTTTCGAATTTCCCACCGCTCGTTGGAGGAACATCGACAATGTTTTCCCGAAGCAGACAGCCGACGCTATCCATCGCGCACCACAGCGTTTCATCGACTCGAACATAACAGACTGCGTACGATCAAGTTTCCCACGAGATCAAAGTGACGGAGATGCCATCATCTGGATGGATCTTGATCACTTGGCAATGCTTTCATTGCTGCGCGACACAAGACGGGGCATTAGAACCTCCATGGTTCGCGACATCTTTGGTGATGCCATTGCCAACGCCATGGAGGAGAGCGACCTGCGAAAATGGGAGAAGAGAAATGGGTCCATTGAGACGACGGCATGTGTGAGGGCGAAAGTCTTCTGTCATATCGAGCTTCGAATAGGCTGCGACTCAGCCATAGCGAAGAAGCTGTTTAACTGACGAAGTAATAGCCCTTGTATATTGTCGCTGAGATGCCGGCTGGGAGCCGCATCACACCGGGGCACTCCTTGATACTCCAAATCTCGCTGTTGGCCTCGAAGAAGACGATCTCTTCGCACCTGCAGAGCAATTCTCTGTCGACAGATGCAGGGTGAATGTATTCAAGGGGTACGTATTCGTTGAGACCCTTCAATCGTTCGTCGTCCGCAGAAAGGGTTTCCCATCGCGATATCTACCAGTAACAAGTCAGCGATGTACGCCGCTAAATCTCGGAGGACCTACTAAGTCGTCTTTGGTGATTGTCATAACAATGTGCCGTACGTACGGTGCTGCACCTGACTACATCTGTTGGCTCAGTGACGAGGTGCGAAGACTGGCGCGCAACTACGGCGAACTGTCTCAGTTGGTGGCGCCTGGAGCTTGGGGAAAAAAGTGCATGCGCGGCGCGAAATCTGTGGTCCGGCCCAATGTCCGAATCTCTGGTGATCTCCCTCTCTGGCTGTGTCGTATGTGACGCAAAGTCGAATCAAGATCAATGTGCTCGTGGTACGGAGAGGCTTGGAAGCGACGCATGACAACGGAGAGGGGGTAACGGTGGGGGTTGATTACGATAATTTACAGGAGTGGGGTTAGTGGACATGTGATCCAGGTCAGCCAAGGGTTGCTTGAGGCGCGTTAGGTAGACTACCCGCGCAGCTTCTGGCGGGCGAACCGCCCACGGTATGGGGGGTTTCGCAAAATCGGCCAAACATGGCTGGAAATCGACGTGCAATTGTCCACTTCGATCCCTCTTTCATAGCACTGCACGAATCCCCGTAATCGAACGTATCATTTGGCAAGGCTTACCTGTCGCAGTTCGTTTATGTACACACAGGTCGGCAAATGGCTGTACAACGCTCGCTCGCACCCTCACACCAAGGATGGCGCGAAAGGAGTGCAACCGCGACTCGAAGCTGTCTCTGGCCTTTTCGACCAGCGACAGCATCAACAACGACCAAGATGGCCAAATACCTCTAAACACCTTTATAGGCTGAATATTGACCAACTGCTAAGCCTCCTCGACTCGTGGCAGCCTACTACCTAACACTTACTTAAGAGCAATGCCACGTCCAACATTCTGATGGTCGGATCGCAAGAGTGAGCTCACCACTACTACAGCATCATGGCCGATACTTCCAAGTCTTCGACAGGCAGCGAGGCAGCTGTTCACGGCGGGGGTCGCCCCGGCGATGGATTACGCTTCCAACGTCTGGATGCACGCACGTCGGGCGAAAGAAACTGGCTGGCTGAACAAGGCGCAGCGCGTTGGTGCGCAGGCTATCATCGGAGCGTTCCGGACTGTGGCGACCGCAGTGGCCGAGGCGGAAGCTAACATTCAGACAATAGAGGAACGACACAGGCGGGTCGCGACGAGGCTCTGCGTCAATCTGCGGACACTCCCGCAGACGCATCCGCTCGCAGCGTTGAGGAACAAAGCAAGCAGGCGGTACCTCTCACCAATGCAGGGTATTGCGTCGATGGTGGCGAGGGCCTCCACAGAACGGATGGAGGTCATTCACGAGTATGCCTTACGACCGTGGACGAAACGCATCCGGGTGTTGGGTGAGGACGAGCTAAAAGCGGAATCGGTCCAGGCACCAAATGACGTGCGTGGGACCATTGTAGCCACGGCTAGCTCGCAGAAGAACGGCAGAGTAGATCTGGGATTCATGCGGAGCGACATAGCGAATGGCACCGTAGTGGACTCTGGAGTCTCTGGTGCCGGTGGTCCCTAAATTGCTGGTGAACCAAGTAGGATGTTGGCAGATATATGGGCGTCAGAGTGTCGGGAGGGCATGCACTGTTGGAAGAACTGGCGGTGGAGGATTTTGCGTGATGTGTCATAGAGGAAGTGCATGCGAGGGTGCGTTGTCGGTGGGCTAGGCTCAGGGTCTTGAGTGGCCTTGGTGATACACGCGCGGTCATGGCTCTCTGCCACCAGAGAGGGAGGGACGGATCCGATCCGGCAGGGTTACGTCGGGGAACGTCGGGCAGCAATCAGGCTGCCATTAGCGGAACAGAAGTAATGCTTCGACACGTAAATGCCATCGCATCCCTTCCCCACAAGGGCTTAATCGAGCGGTCGTTTTCGCCTCCGACACTAAGTACTCTCAAAATATCGCGATATGAGCAGGTCGTCGGTTATACATTCCACTCCAAGTCGCTTTATGCGGAAGCGCTTAATTTTGCCGGCGACTATAGGTCGGTCTGCGCATTAAACTAGCGGCTACAGCCGAGTAGGAATTCGGTTCAGTTCAGTTCAGGTCAAGACTCACCCGGCTCAGCCAACTGATCGATGATGAGCTGGATGGATATATATACCACAGTCATTACCCAAGAGTAGATAGCCAGATCTTCAGTGATGAATCAAAGCATTCATTTGAATGAGAATTCTTCAAAGCTTCTTAACGGACTCTTATTGAACCGTTTACTGCTTATCAAGCCCAGCTTAGTTCCTAAGCAACAGCAAACCTTAGGACCCTGTCTGAGATCCGCTACAACTCGGTTCGTTGACTCGGCAACTGGATCGGTGAAAGACAGGGCGTTTCACTCTCCGCCCGGTTTTCCTAGACTGGCAACCGGATCCGAAACCCTTTTCCTTGTTTCGTTGGAAAGGGCCGGGGTCCTCTCGTTTGTAGTCTGGCGATTCGTCTTTGTTGGTTGCGTAGATGTTAACCCAGGATGACTTGTCTCAGAGGCGATGACAGCGCTGCTTTGAGTAGCGTGGTCATGGGTGATAGCTGATCTGAAGCGGCTGTCGTAGCGATCGCGCGACAGCTGCATGAGTGCTTCATCACTCATAGACCCGACTAAAAGTGCTGATCTGTTTTTGGAAATCGTCTTTCCAACGTTGAACATGTCCGCCAGAGTTGTTACTACCACGTGATCGCTGTCTCCATCGGCCAGCACCTCGCCAATGATGTGTATCTTTTGATTGCTGACTTCAGTGGACGCCAACTTGCACACCTCTAGACACTGCTTGGACGCCTGAATGTCTTCTTGCAATTGAGACCGCTCACTTGAATCGCCACCCAGGATGACCGACTCGAGACGCTCTCGCAGACGAGTGATGATTCTCACTAAGCTCGTTTGATTGTCATCGAGCGCTTGTCGGGTGAGAAGCTGAGCTTCGAACTTGGATTGCAGATAGTTCGTGGAACCTCCCAGTGGCCTGTCCTGTAAGAAGGGGGCATCTCGAATTGCCACAGATTCGAAGTAAAATTTGGCGTCTTGGCAAATTCGTAAACACTGCTCGGTCACCTGTCTCTCATCATTCAGATCAATGCCCGTGCCTGATGAACTAGGTCCGCTTGCGGGCGCAGCGCCACGCAGTCTGTCGTCGATGCGCTGTAAACGGAGCTTAAGGTCACAAATTGTGTTCTTCACCAGCACATCATACTCTTCAAGCGCTTGATGCGATAGCCTGACTGTGCGCCTTCACAACCTACTCAGCATACACTCAAAAGTACGGCTCGCGAAGTAGGAGGAGCAGTCGAGAGCTTACATAGTGAGGACACCCAAGCCGACTGATATGGTGGCCTTGTATCCCGCCACCGTGTCCATGAACTGGTTGATGTCCCCTCTCATGAACTCCATCTTCGTCCAATCCAAGAAGTCCAACTTGGATTTGTTGCTAAAATGCCCCATAGCCCTTTCAAATTTTGCGCATATTTCGCTGCATCGCTCAATTGGACCCTGTAGGAGTTCAGCCATTGACATGTCGACGTCAAGCGCAGGCTGTGAGGTGGCTGCCTGTAGCAACTGCTCGAGGGCGGTCAGGATGTTTTCAACATCGCCGACCTCATTCAGAAGTCTGCGCAGAGTCGCATCTCGCGTCTTGTAGCGCCCGGCCGCCTCTTTCAAGGACCGTGTCGATTGAACGGCAGCGGTAGCGACTCCTAACAGCGACGCAAGGATGCTCAACGGATCCGCCATCTTGACGCGACGAAGCCCCCAGTTCACTTCAGGATAAATCCAAGGGCGGAGATTGGAATTGGATAAGCAGAGTACGAGAGAGTGACAACTGCAGGAAGCACAGATCAGTGGATGAAGGAGGCGGTCTGTTATGTACCTAGCGGCTCCGGGCGCTAAAATGTCAGCCGCCTGCCTTGGCGGCCTTACCTACCCCTGGGGGCCCTACCGCTGACGCACCAAGCCTTGCCGACTGTGCGAATCCGCCTAACCTTATCTTGTCGATGGTATACCTTGCCACTGCTCGCGGTCAACTTCTCTGTACTCGAATTGTACGCAACGTCGCTTAACGCGTGGTAGCAGCGACAAAAAGCGCGTCCGATCGCCTCAACATTGTGTTTATTTCGATAAAGCACAGTGCCGTCAGGCAAGATAATTGCAGAGGCGGGCATAATGTTATTTTATTGGGGAGGGATATTCATGTAGAATGATGCTCATTCGTCGGAGACGTTGCACTTTGCGCATGGTCCATAGAGGTCCAATCATAGGTGAGGCTTAAGCGCCGTTTTGTTGCATCGGCTTGTGATGACTCTCGATTTCGCGCTAGTTAAGAATACGCCCGTTGCCGAGACACCTACAGAATTGCGAGTGGCTCACTCATCCCCTGTCTGGCAGCATGTCGAGGCTGTTGGATTTCGAAGAATCACTAAAAGGAGCTGAACTGGGCGCTTAGGCTAGCGGCGCGAGACTCCCGCTGGGGGCTACCGTGCAAGGTGTGCCGTTGCTCTTTCCTTCTCCCTGTTTTTGGGCACAGAGGTCCGGGTTTCAGAAGCGTTTCATTGGGTGGGGCAGAAGGTCGGGGGCATCGCACCTAGCATGTCACGCGGCGGGCAAAGTACCTCCTAACGCGACGCTGCTACCCTAGAGCACGGAGTAGGGACAAAACGCCAAAGTCTCACAACTCTCCCCTGTAAAAATTCTGCACTCCGAGGAGCTGTTAGCGGCTCGTTAGTCGGGACAGGATCTACAGGCTACCCGACCGCGCTTTCGCTGCTCGGGCCCACCGTGGCCCTAACAGCACGGAGGAAGACCTTAGGAGAGTTCATATTCCTCTGCAAAGCCGGTCTCGACAATTGCACTTCGGCCCATCGTCTCTTTCGGAACCAAAGAGCCTTGGGCAATGGAAGGGTCCGCTCTTCCAATCACGGTGACCGGTTGCGGAGGTTTTTCTCCCTGAAGGCAAGCTGCATGACGGCCTCTGATTCCTTCCGAGGGTTTTTCCCTGCCGCCGCTCCTCGACCATTTCCTACGCTTGGTTACTGGGGCTTGGGACTGCGGCAGCAGCGTTGGCCGAACGAGCGAGAGAATTCTGATCGGTGAAAACCAAGGGTTGACCATTGTGGCTATCGCCACGCGCCTGGCAGACCCGCTGACGGGCACCAGGCTCCGACACGCAGCGCCTTCGAGCCGATGAAATGCTGGATGGACAACTGGGAAGACTTGTCGCGAGGGGCAGCCATAGTCACTTGTATTGTGTGCTTAGCGAAAACCTACCATGCGGG
This sequence comes from Purpureocillium lavendulum, assembly GCA_029168975.1. NCBI lineage: Eukaryota > Fungi > Ascomycota > Sordariomycetes > Hypocreales > Ophiocordycipitaceae > Purpureocillium > Purpureocillium lavendulum. The sequence continues at coordinate 365,863 of JAQHRD010000009.1, read as the reverse complement.
AGGTAGGAAAGCCGCCTCCGGGTTCGACCTCGACAGCTCGGCCTTGCGAGGTCTTGCAAGCAGCACTGGGTTAGGCCCTCAGTGGCGGGTATTCCAGATAGTCTAGCTCAGCACGTCCTGTGCCCCATTGGGACCTGAGCGGCCATACGGCCGCTGGACGAAAAATACACACACACACACACACACGCCAAAGTCTCACAACTCTCCCCTGTAAAAATCCTGCACTCCGTGGAGCTGTTAGCGGCTCGTTAGCCGGGGCGGATTTGGCAGGCCACCCGACCGCGCTTTCGCTGCCAAGGCCATCGCGGCCCTAATAGCACAGAGGAAGACCTTAGGAGGGTTCTGTAAGGGGCACGGGGCTTATTCAGCCAGAAGCGTGCTAGAAACCAACAAATTGATTGCATTGCAGAGGAGAGAAACAGAAGGTTCTCGAGGAGCTGGCTACCTAGCGACACATAGTCGACGCTCAGGGGCAAGCTGTGAGACCCTCATTTGGTGGCGTTACCAGCATCGGCGGTAGCCGAATGCACACCAACGGCTCAGTCCGTTACATGTTCGTCGCAATTGCAAACCTGACCGTTGCCCGTACGGCGCGCATGTCCGGCTCCCATTTGTCGTCATCCGACGCAGCCCTTCCACCTGGAAAGAAGGAAAGGTTGCCAACCCGCTGTTCTGTCTATTTCTTGCACCGAAATAGAAAAAGGGACACGGCATCATGCCAGCAAAGTGCCCCAGGCCAAGCCACAGTGGAGCCAAAAGAATCAGCACCCAGTGGCAAGTCGTTGTCGAGGGGCGCGGTTAAATAGCGGCTACAACCAAACGGGTTGGAACTGCAGGTAAAACTTTCGCTGAGCAATCGTGCCGTCACCCTCTCGTCTCCTCTCACCCCACAAAGCGACGCAAGAGGCATGGTCACCGTTCGACTATCAGTACCTACGAATTGGGCTCGCAAATTACCGATCAGCCCCTCTTCTTATCAACTCCATTGCTATGTCAATAAAGGCATCACCGCTAGCATGGTTTTCAGGTGGTTCGCTTCGAGTGGCGTGGCTCGCAAAGTGAGGTCTCTCGGATCACAAGTGCCACCGTCGCCAGAGCTACTCCCGCCTGAGGACCCCGTCGATGAGGAGAGGATTCCAGGCTACAGGCCCGAGCATTATTACCCCGCAAATCCCGGTGATATCTTGGGAACTAAGTACCGGTTGGAGGCTAAGGTTGGCTGGGGATCGTCGTCCACTGTGTGGCTCGCGCGCGACATTCGAAGGTATTTGATCCACGCACACCGCCACGCCAAGACAACACCGTGTCTTCGCATCACTACATCCCGGACTAAGACCGTCGTAGTGGCAATTGGTTTACGACAAGAAGGCATGTTGCTGTGAAGATCTGTAACTCCGATGGCACTGAGGAAGACACGACGCATGAGTTGGACATTACCAAGGAATTGTTATCTGGAAATCCTCAATATCCGGGGCGTGCTGCCCTAGGGACGGCGATTGAAGGGTTTGTCGCAACGTCGCCCAAGGGACGCAGTCATCTTGTCCTTGTATTCGAACCTCTGCGAGAGCCACTCTGGCTGTTCAGAAGACGCATCACGCACGCAGACTATGTTACACATGAATCACTGCCGCTCATCAAGACTTACCTCAGAATCCTCCTCGAAGGCCTGGACTACATGCATACGCAAGGCCACATTATCCACACGGGTGCGTAACTCGCCATTTCTAATAGAACGCTCTGACTTGTCCAGACTTGAAGCTCGATAACATTATGGTCACGTTCGAGGACCAATCAATCATCGAGAATTTCGTTCAAGCGCAGGCTACCCATCCAATGGCTCGCAAACACGGCCACAATCGTACAGTATACCGTTGTCACAACGATTTCGGCCCTGTTTTGCGCGGTCTCGGTAATATTATACCACAGATAACCGACTTCGGCCTTGCCCAACGCGGCGATAAAGCCGGAGTGCTCACTCACCCCATACAACCCAACGAATTCCGCTCGCCCGAAGTCCTCCTCGGAGTCGGCTGGTCCTACAGCGCAGACATCTGGAACTTTGGCGTTTTGGTTTGTCCACTTGATACATACCTCTTCTTGGGCTCTCGTTGACAAAAGGCAGGTTTGGGAGCTCCTGACTGGAAGCTCCCTATTTCGACAATCGAGGACAGAGCCATACCTTCCCGTCCAGCACCTGGCAGACATGATCGCTCTCATTGGGCCAATTCCCTGTGTCCTGCTCCAGCGGGAGAGACGCATGCGCGATTGGCAATGGTCTCCAGCCGTCCTAAGTCCTCAAGGAAGACCCTCTGTCAACGCTGCTGAGTTCTACAACGGCCCCTTCTTCGATGATGATGGTAAGTTCGATGTATAAAAACTCTGTTTCTGTCAGTATCGCGACTAAAGTCTGTCAAACCAGGTACCTTTGTACGAGGCGAGCTAGTACCCAGGGAGCGGACTCTTGAAGTTGAGGTTCCTCAATGTGTTCTCGATGAGGATGATGCTGCCCTTTTTCTTTCCTTCATGAGGAGGATGCTTTGCTGGGTTCCCGAGGAGCGTGCAACGGCACACGATCTCTTGCACGATCCCTGGTTGGACCCGAACCTAGACAAAGCAGGAACTTAGAGCCGATCGCTTCCCGCATCCCCTCAAAGGTTTGCCACCCTTGTGCATCACATAACTACCACATCTCCAATTCACTGCCACGCGTACCATTCACCGTTACAATAGGCAATCCACAGCCCATGCTCCTCCGACCACTGTCCGAATTGCCATCCGCTCCCATCCCACCACATCGCACACGTATTGTCCTGGCTCATCTGCCATGTAAGGCCAACGCGAAACCCAGACAGCCCGGACCCCTGACGGGACTGAGACCCAACAACGTTATATTTGCCTTGTGAGAACTCCACTCGCCCGTCTCCATACGCATGGTAAGACGTGAGCCGTTTGTTACTCTCCGTAAAAAGTTTTCCGGAGATATGAAGGGGGTCAACTGTGCCGTCCCTTTTCATGGTCTCATGCGGATCTCCGCTGGACGTCCAGTTAGCCCAAGCTTCTGTATTGAGGTAGCGCCACATACTCAACAGTGGCTCTGGCCGCCTTCTTTGCCAGACCTGGCACAGCCTCTACAGTGGTCTGCACATAGGCTTTGTACGTGGAGATGTCTACCTTAGACCTCTCGTCCCAGATGAGATTTTTAAGGTACCTGGCGGCGGATGTAAATTTTCGAGAGACGTTCTTCGACATATCCAGAACCGGGCACTGTCAAGGGAAGAGTTAATCGTCGCGACGTAGCGCTCAAACTTAAGGGTGACAACCTGAAGGCGACGTGGTGGTGCCTGGACTTGTGGTGTTGTGATTGCAAAATATTGTCTGAGCCGAAGGAACAGGTACTGGTTAGCCAAGAAACAAGAAAGTTGGCAATTACCATGATTTCTAGCAAGGCTAATGAGCGACCGGATGTAGTCTTATACTTAACCCATGGATCATTTAAACAGTCAATAGGCAATGCGATATGTACGTATCGTCCAAGTTCATCCAAGCAGAACGTCTCAAACACCGCCTGGCCCTGGCCTAGGCAGCAGCATCGGGCTGTCGGACCAAGTACGAACACAGGGTGCCTCATTTTCTCGTTATGGGAGGAAGTGCTGCAGCACACAATTTCACAAGGAATAGCAACAACACGTTGGTCACGCATCCGTGAGCGCATGCGAGGATTACCCACACGAATTTCACGTCAATGTTACGAGCAAGTCGGTGCGGCACGGGTGGGCAAGCAGGTTCGCAGACAATGGAGAGAGAAGAGGAAAGAATCGTGTGTTCCGACTTGCTCTAAAATTAGAACCATGGCCCCCACGCCCAATCATCGACGAGGGACGCGGAAGCGCTCAGCCGCGGCCTTTCCCCAGCTGATGCCTCTACAAGGGGTGTGCCACAAGGTTGGAAGTACTGTACTGTGAACGCTCGCTCGTTCCAGACTCAGGGGCATGTTGCAACCATCAGGAACCTATGACAAATACGACTCAGCCGCAAGTGCTGGCGAAGGTCAATCCTTGGCCGCCACAGTCTCACCGGGCTACAGAGTCGTGCCTACAGGCAGCACTTGTGCAGCCTGAAGCCATCGCAGCTGTTGGCCTTGACACTTGCGGCTCGTTCTTGCAACATTATGGGCATTATCCACGGACACAACCGAGTCACCTTGAACTGACATCCGTGAAACTCGGACTTGGTGACTCTTTCCGATCACTGTGACGGTGAGGAAGCATTTCATTGAGGTATGGGCGTACTCTGATACCTACCGTCGTTCCGATCAAACCTCAATGGCGCTGTCGTCACCATAGTGTCTCCCTTCACGGCTTGATGGGGGTACCGTGGTCGTTGCTGGGGTAGGCAGGTACCCTGTGTGGAACACCTCTCCTCAACAGCAGCCGCATCTTATGAAGCTCCAGGGAGACTCCGCCGAGCAATGTTCCTTTGACCTTGGACGTGGTGTCGTCATGCTGCTCGTCTGATACATTATTGGCTGTATCGCCGGCAAAGGTGCCGAAGCAGCCTCGTCGCCACCGTAGGGTATCGATGCAGTCGACTTCCTGGCCTAGACTCGACGGTGTAGCAAGGGCGGACGCATGAGCAGACATCCCAGTAATCAATATATATTTATTGATAAGGGCATATTTATTGTTAAGCATATCGATATCGATAACAATATGATCGAGCCCAATCAATATGTATTATTAATATTTAATAATATGGGTCCCGCTATGTTACAGCGTAACTCATGATGTTGCACAGCAGCTATCCGCGATGTCGGGCGATCCAGATCGGTACTCATTTGCGTAAGGCGCGTACCTGCGACAGGGCGGCTCTCGGCTGATGTGTCAGGGGGCTACAATGCCGTGCGATTGAGTGAAGAATGACTTGGTTTGCAAACTCTGCAGCAGTAGACCGCGGCATTGTTCCAATTGCTGACGTCGCCGACGTCGTCGACGACCACCCCTTCACGCTATATTAATAATAATTGATAAGCTTAACAATACATAACAATATGAGGGCATAGTAATAAATACATAACAATATGCCAAAATTATGTATTTATTTATTATTGGGATGTCTGCGCATGAGGAAACGACTGCCCTTGCGTGTCGAGATCTGAACGAGCTCCTGTCTTGGGCGCCGCGAACGGTGTCACTTTTGACCCTGACAAAACCAAGCCGATGCATTTCTCTCGGAAGAGGGACCGCTCCAAGCCCTCCATATTCCAGGGCGGCGCCGAGATCGTCCGCAGATATTCAATGCGCTGGCTCGGGCTCGGGCTGGACCGTAAGCTCTGCTTCAAAGCCCACGTTTACCAGTGGTCCGGTAAGGCTCGGCGGGTGGCCAACCTCCTCAAAGACAATTGCCAACACCAAGTAAGTCCCCTTTCCCAGCGCTGTCCGTAGGGCGGTCAAGGCATGTGTTGAGCCAGCGCTGTTTTACGGCGCAAAAGGATGACATCAAGGACAGGTAACCCCAGGCGTTCAGAAACCCGAATCGTCTCGTATCCAGGCAAATAGAGCACGTCGTGCTACGCCTAGACACAGTCTTGAGACACGCCATCCAAGCTGCCCTTCCCGTGTGGAAGATGACTTCGATCCCGGCCATGCATTGCGAGGCAGGCCCTCCGCCTGTGTCTATCGTAATAGCTGCTCAACATATCCGTCTCTGGGGTTCTTTAGAGTCTCTCGACGGACGTCACCCGCTCGTCAAACGGGCAACACGAAAACCCCCTCCATGCCCTCAAACCGCTCCGCCAAGCCAAACTGTCAGACGATTGGGTCCACTGGGTCCATCTTTGGCATCTCTCAATTGATGAGAATTATCTTAAGGAGCTAAAGCTCTCCTGAAGCTGCCCGTGCACTCTTATACACCAAAGAGATCTGTGCCGGTTCAGGCAGTGGCGGCTGCCTAGCAGGGAGCCGTAGCTACAGTGGGCTGACCCCACTGTACGGCGGTTACAGGGCTTGTGGCTACCCTCTGTGCGACAGTTCCCCTGTCATTGCCGAGTGCTTTGCGTCGGGCCGACCCAGCTCTTCTACACTCGTCCCATAGCTTGCTACCTCGCGTGTGCAGTCCAAATCAGTCAATGCGGCGAAAGCGACTCTGCCCCGGAGCAGCCGTGGAAACCAGTGGGCCGGCGCACCGCCAAACATGGCACCTTGGCGTCTGCCGCTAATGCTGGACGGCGAAGGCACTTGAAGTAGATGCTTCGGATCCATCTAACGCCATTCTTCGCTCCTCGTTTCGGGGGCACCAAAGGCACATACGACCTCGTTCTGATGAGAGCTCTCTTGTGTACGGTTCCTTCACGGTGGCAACGCTTCAGTCCGATTGTCAGTTCACTTGCCAGTTTGCTCCAAGCCCTCTGGGTGTGAAAGGTAGCTGCGCATCGCTTTGCTTAGTCGCGAGCTGCTATATTACTGAACATCGAGCTGCTTGCTCCAAACTACTTAGGCTCAATGATGTAAAACCGCCTTAACATGACCCCAGGTCATATCTAGCCTTTGCAGATATGAGAATAAGGACCCTTTCGCAACGAAGCCAGCATATGTCGACTCCCACCAGGCTGCAAAGGAACCTGGGTGAATCAGTGTCAATATGCAGATATACCATTAGAAAGGAAATTGCCTACCTTCCACTGCGCCCAGCTCAGCTAACCCGAGCAGCTCAATCACAATGGGCAGCAGTTCCGCCAAAACACCAAGTGCCACGATAGTGAGCAGCACGGCCGCGGCCGTCTCGCCCGGATGTTCTTTCGCGAACCTGCACAAGTCGTCGAATTCTTGGCGTGCCGCAGCTACCGCATCATTGTAGTGAGCGGCTAAGGTAGGGCCCATCTTGTCGCGGCCTTCCTTCAGAGCAGCTTTCAGCGCCTCAAGGGTGCGTCTTGCGAGTGTTTCCGTCCATCCCGTGGGTTTTACCACCGCTTCAATTTCTGTATGAAGCTTGTTACCTCCTTTCTCCGCTTTACACATCAGATCGACGATGCGAGCGGCGGTGCCATCTGCCATGTCAGACGCCGGACGGCGGATGAAACGCCGCCTGTTGGACAGGCAGCACGACGTTAAGCTCGTAAACAGCACCATAGTCGACACCTGGTTTGTAAAGGGCGCCAACGCGATGGTACGAGGGTTGTGTTAGAACAAAAATGGAGAGTAAGAGGGCATTATAACTCACGAAGGGAGCGGTGAGCTCGCTGACCGCTACATGTCTCACTTCCGAGTTGCAGCTGCCTCGCATTTAGAGGGTTTGTTCAGGAGCAAAGAGGAGCGGCGAAAGGGAAGAGAAGGCCTGAGACACCACCAACAGCAATTCCAGAGATGCTGCCGCATTGCTTCTGCCAGACAACGAATCGGCAGTGTCACTTGGCATGGGGGTGGGGTTTTCTCACTGGACGTTCTGAGGACGTTTTGAGGCGTAGCACGTGGACACGAAGAGGAACGGCCGACGGGGCCAGACGTCAGATCTTTGTACTCTACATACTTGCGAGCCGGGCGCATCATGCGCGCTGCGGATGGATGGGCCAGCTATGCTAACTAAGGCGCTTCTCACCCTACCACCTCAGGCCATAGACGTTCTAGCGTTGTGTCAGTCGCGCCAGGCATTGCAGTAGCTTCCTTAATGCTGCATGAGGCAATTGCTTCCCGGCTCGCGTCGTCCACCGAGACGCGGGCGGGGAGTCGGAACTCTCCTGACTTGGATGTTATGGGCAAGGACTGGGCGACGAGGGCCCATGCGCAATTGGCTTTAATCTGTACAGCTGTCCGTATGCCAATCTAGACTCGAGCTTCTTCCCCTTGGCGACTTCTCGATCCCACCGCGATTGGTTTGGTGCGTAGGCCATGCCTGCTGACGACGTGTATACACCCACTGCGCTCTTTCCCTCTTCATCGAGACAGCAAGGTCTGGCAGCTCCATGGGCTCAGTGGGCGTTGGGGAGATTGTAGTCAGGGTGACGGCGAGTTGATGCCAGCGTAGATGAAGCCAGTTCGGTCAGACAGGGCTTTCAAGGAGCATGCGTGTACCCTGGACGCTTGCCGTCCACGGTATAAAGGTGTATCACAGCGATGCGTCGGGATGTGGTTGCGGAGCAACGACTCGAAGTCGTCCAGGTGAGTATACCGTTGCCAGCACAAAGCACCCCGTTGGCCGGTGTTGTCGCCAGTAGGTCAGTGGGTGGCCCGCGAACCTGTGCTCGCGATAGTGAAGAGGTGTCGGAAACACTGGTAAACGCGCGACAGAGCAAAATAGCTTGGTCACGTCAACCCCGGGGTGTCCGGCCAGCCATTGCCGCTATACGACTGCTTCGCCGTGGGGCGTGCGGCCGTCCCTTCGCCACCGGGTTGGAGTTCGGGGTGGCGGCGCCGACATACTCCGCAGATCCCGTCGAGAGGCATCTCCGCGTCGACACTATATTAAGTCCTTCTGGGACATCATGGTCTGAAAATTCGCGGTCGGCAGGCTCGACGACGCCCAAGGGAGGATCAATTGCGGTACCCCCACCAATGGGTGATGCGATTGCCCTTGGTCTATCTTGTTTGTTGGATTCGGTCCGTCGTCGCTTATTACGCCGCCCTTGACTGGCCGGTATTCGTTTTCGCTTGTTGCTCGCTCGGGTCGGCTGGGTACAGGCTCCGACAGGTGACAGTTCGCTTCGACCTGCGTTTAGTCGGGCGGAGGGGCTGTGATAAGGAGGAGTTGGCATCGAGTGCCGCTTGCCGTCGGTGTGGTCACTGTCGTTGGATCGACTGGCTTGAATGCCTTCCAGTCCAAGATTGAACTCGGGCCGATGGCGTGGTTCCTCGATGTACAATCGATCGTCTCCCAGTATTAGCGGAAAGATCGCGGAGGACAGTCATACGCAGCTTACCCAAGGAGGGATCCTTGCCGTGTTGGTTCCGAGGAAGGAGAGAAGCACATAAGGCCAGAATGGTGTCGAGGCTCGCAAAGTTGTAGAAGCGCGTGAAGTGAAACAGCTGGTAGGTGTTCATCGAGGAGGAGCGATGGAGCAAGTGCCAGAGCTCTTTGCGGAAGTCGAGCAGCTCATTCAGCCGCTTCTCCTTCCTTTCTTCCATGCGAGCGAAGAAGTCTCCCTTATCGCGGGCTTGGAGCGCAATTTCAGCGACATCACGATGGAAGGCCTCTGGATCTTGGATGAAGGTTGGAGTCGGCATCTTGTTGAAGCGTTCGGACAGCTCGCCAAACAGGTCTTGTTCCTGACAGCCAACTCTCCAGTAAGTCCACTGGAACTCCGACTGATCGAAATCGACCTCGGGGGCATATGTCCCAGGCATGTTAGCGTGTGTTTGCGGTGCTCTTTGTGCTCTGGGTGGTCGCAAGATGACGAATTGATGGGGGTAAATCAAGTTGGGCGGCGCCATCTGGGTTGTCACGTGGGCCTGCGCCGGCCTGCCAGCCACTGCGCGCGACGAAAGTACCTGTACGTGGGACTTCACAAGAGCGGAGTAGCGGCGCTAAAGCATTCACGGTCGCGTTTCTTGTGCAACCCACGAAATGGAGCGCACCGAAATTTGCCTAGGCCGGCCAAGTGGTCGCAGCCACGGTCAACACGGCCATACCAGGAATTGCAGCCTGCGCAGGTGCGAGGGGGATCCGTAACCAGTTGTTTGTAGCCGTGGGCAAGATCTGAAACACGGCGCGAGCGTTCATGCGTCGACAACCATGGCGCTTCGCCGCTCCCTTCCGCCATAAAGCAGCGTGCAGTCCATCACGACATGCCTGCGTACTTGCATTGTTAAGACGAAAGCGCGAAACCGGGACAATCCCCCGTAGTATTTCCATCGTCATCACCTTCTTGACAGGCTCCCGACCAACGTTAATTGACCATGTCAGCCAACCAGTTCGTTGACGACCTCAGACCAAGGTCTGGATCTCGTCCCTCCCTCAATGACACGCAAGGCTACTACTCGCCTGCCAGCCCACCTCTGGGGAGCGGATCCACGACGATCCCTCACTCGGAGGGTTTCATTTCAAACTATATCGTACAACAGCAAACGCGATACAACAACTCCTCTCACTCAGAGAGGGGATCTACAACCCAGCCTCACCCAGACGAGTATATTCGGGCGCGCCTAGACTCATTAAGAAATCCTCCACCCACGGCCGTCCCCCGCGCGGATGGCCTTATTCAAGGTGGAGGTATGACCCTGCAGCAGAATAAGCACTCATCAATCGCACGTCTTGAGATTGCGGCACTCGATGGACGTGCGGAGCTTCCACACACTCCAACGGCTACTCCGATCGAAGACCTCATGCGCCTTACGTCCCTGTCCTCCAACGTGCGGGCCATCGTCTCTGCCCCCGAAGGCCTCCGTCAGCCGTCGCTCGACGACAGTGCTATTGAGCAGCGTGAAATCGGCGGCGACGTCTTCAAGCGGGTTCTCTGCGTTACGCAGTCGTCCAGGACAGCCTTCTTTTCACTTGAGTTCCGCGACATACGCTGCGATTTTTATTACGATGCCGCTGGAGACGGCCTGGCCATCACAAACCGGGGGACCATTCCCGTTCTTGTTCGGCCGTTCGCCGAAGGCCAGCCCGACGACCGCCAGCAGCGGCAGTTAGTGCCACGTACCGCATATACACTACCTCCCGGCCCTTGGAGAGTTTCGACAGCTCACGGGGAGGAGCAGTGGATTGACATTGTCCTGCGCTCTCGGGGCTTCGTCGTGTGCAAGAGCGTACCGCTCCGTGCTCAAATCGGGTCTAAGAGACCGAATCATGGTTTGCTTGAAAGCGGGGCGAAAAGAGCCCGAGTGGACGTGAACGGCACTGACCATCGCGTCATCCTGTGCGCAAACAACTCCAATGTAAGTCAGCCGATTACTTTGTTCACAGCTCGGCCATTTGAGCATTGCAGCACAGTCATGAAGCTAACACGGATTATGACAGAACACTGTGGCTGTAGTCACCTCTGGCCATCCTGCAGCTGACCTCAAGCTTGGGGAAACGTTAACGATCGGCTCGACTGCAAATGGAGGCACTATCGCACAAACTGGAGTGAAGCCTGGCAGTGAAAGTTACTCTCTAGTTCACCTTCGCCACATTGCTCTTCACAAACAATCGTGCTGCGTCTTTCGTGCAGATCACGACGTATGTGGGAGCTTGGCGGTCAAGGTGATACGCAACTCTTCGCCTCCGTCGCATCTGTCCGTATGTAAGATTGCTCAGATGTGGGCGAGGGAGGAGAGCCTAATGCGGCGCGTCAGCCATGTAAGGTCATTGATTTCTCGGATGTGGCACCAAAACTAATCCGATTGTCAAGCCTAGTATAATCAAGATCCTGGAATCAGACGCTCGGTTGCACACCATATACATGGAATACTTACAGTCCCCGGATCTCCTCGCCATGAGAAATACGACAGTCCGGGGCCGCCACATGTTTTCCGGTACGAGTGAGGTTGCCGAGCGCGTTCTTGACGACATTGCATCAGCACTCGAATATCTCCAGGAACAGCAGATCTTGCACAATGACATTAAACCGGGAAACATAATCTACACCGGTCTTGACAGAGGTGCTGTATTAATTGACTTCGGCCTCGCAAGCACTCCCACAGACCCAGTATGTAATGGTGGTACACCATGGTACGTACCAGAGGAGCTTCTCCAGAAGCAGCGCGGATTCAAGAGCGACGTGTTTGCGTTGGGCGTCACGCTTCTTTATCTGCTAAAGAAAACTCCGGCACCGGATTTGTCAGAACAGGGATGGGCCATCGCAAATATTTTGAAAGATGTATCGCAGCTCGAGCTGATGAACAAATGGCTCGGAAAGGTTGAGCGCCTCGCGAATGAGCTACAGGTCACGGGCATCGAGGCAGTGACGAGGGCGGCACTCGAGCGGGACCCGGACGGGCGCATATCCGCTCGGCAAATTTTGGAAATGCGTCTAGGTCGAGCGCAATTGTGCAAGGCGTCGCGCTAGGCGGCGATCGTTTCCATCATTTTGGCGCTGCCCAAGTGTCTTGCGACGGTGTTGTGGAGGAGGGCCCTAATCGGCTAACCTGCGACTGTTTCCAGAAGTCCAATATGTTAGTGTTTCTTCTGGCACAGCCGTGCTCATCTTGTGCATGTCGTTGGGGACATTTCATGTTGTTGTCGTCGCAGATCTAACGAGGCAGCCTGGCGCCATCGTCTCCCGTCGCGCTTGCCGCGCAGCTACCACATCCATGTTCATGGAGGACGGCTACGAACCGCTTGAACGTAAAGGAAATGATCGAGGAGCGGCGGCAGGGAAAAACCCTCGGAAGGAATCAGAGGCTGTCGCGCAGCTTGCCTTCAGGGAGAAAAACCTCCGCAACCGGTCACCGGGATTGAAGGGCGAACCCTCCAATTGCCCAATAGCTCCTTGGTTCCGAAGGAATGCTATGGGCCAAAGTGCAATTATGAACTCTCCTAAGGTCTTCCTCTGTGCTGTTAGGGCCCCGATGGGCCTTGGCAGCGAAAGCGCGGTCGGGTGGCCTGCAAAATCTGGCCCAAGCTTAGCGAGCCGCTAACAGCTCTTCAGGGGTGCAGATTTTTACAAGGGAGAGTTGTGCGTCAGACCGACAGACCGGACAGGCCGGTCGGTCTAGGGTGGTCTGAGTCGGTCTGAGCGACCCAAATGGACCTGTGTCTCAGTGCTGCCATTGGCCCGCCGCCCTTACTGGCAACTAAATTCTTGTTTACGCGCCCAGTCGCGTCTGCATTTTGCGCGGAACCCATTGCATCCTTCGCGTTGCGCTAGTATACTCCAAGGTGTATCCCCTTACCACTATGTCATCCGCCCGGTCTCCGAGTCCCGTATCATCTATACCGCAGTCTCTTGCGTCCTACCTCCCCTCGATCTCGACCGGCACCACACGAGAAGTTACGTCGGACGATGCTTCGCAATGCGAATTCGACATCGATTGGGAGAACATTTGGCATGGCGGCAAGAGGCTGGTAGGTGCCAGGGAAAGGGTTCGCCACAGGCGTGTCGTCGGCACCAAGACGAAAGAGTCATGGATATACCGTCATGGCGCAAATTTAGAACACAAAGGCATACGGTACTGGCTGTGCAAGCTCTGCCATGAGAAGAGAAGCTACTCGACGGCTCTATACGCGTCATGGGGAACCGCGCATGCTGCAAGGCACCTGCTCCGTCAACATCAAGTCGCGGAATTCCGTGACGGAAGTACAAGTCTGTCAACCCCGTTTACTCTAGCTGCCAGGTCCGAGGCCGGATCTGTGCGTCCATTGTCGCGCCAAGCAGCTCAAAATTCTCCCTTTCGCCCCCACTTCGATGCGGCTTCGTGGAAAGCCCATTTCGTGGACTGGATCATTCTCGAAGATGTTACCTTCCGGCAAGCGTCTAGCGAACGGCTTCGTTGGCTGACAGCGAGCGGTGGGGAGCCTGCAAGCCAGTTGCTTCCACAGCATCACACAACGGTCTGCGCATGGATCCGTCATACCTTTGAATCACGTCGAGAGATCATTCTCAGCCTCGTCAAGGGTGCCAAGAGCTGCGTCCACCTAAGCTTTGATCTCTGGAGGTTTGATCCCCAGACCACAAGGTCGCCATGGTGCGTGCGTCGCACTTAGGCTATGCGACGGGCACCTGACTATCAAACTGCCCCTCCGAGGCGTGTGATCTGAACTGAACTGAATTCCTACACGGTTGTACTCGGTATTTGCGTCTGCTCGACCCAGCAATCTGTCCTCAGTATGGACCCAACCTCCGCTCCGTGAAGTGCAATGCTCCGCTCGGTTCAAGCCGTCGAATTACTGGGCCTGAGAGCCCCAACGAAGCGCGTTCGCAGACAGTGCCGCGTGTTGGAGGGTCACCACTCCTCCTTCACGATGTGGGCGACAGGGGCCGAATCTGTCTGTATCTGTAGTATTTGGTAGCACCGGTCGTAGCGTGCTGGGCGTCTGGGGCGCTGCGCTTGTAGGGGATGAGGTCGTTCTGTCCGGCGATTTGTCGTTGTAGGGTGTTGCAAACATTGTCGTGATGATGGGCGACCCGGGAACCCATCCGTAGCTGCTGTGTTGATGTGGGAAGTCGTGTTTGGGCTTCACCGTTACACCTCGCGGAGCTGAGATGGGGAGTCGCATGCTGCGGTGTGGTTGCTGTGCGCGTCGGCGCTTGTCGTATGTGTGGCGTGCTCTCAATGTCGTGTGGTCTTGTCCCGCGTCCTGCTGAAAGCACCTGGGCCTCCACGAGGTGCATCACGTCAGGGGACGCATGATGGCTCGTGGAGGCCGTTGCTATCAAAAGCGGGAGTGTTTCGCTCTGTTTGACGCTGTTGCTTCAAAAATTTCGTACTGGCTGGTGATGTTTGTCTTCCCGAAGCGTGTGATCAAGTCGATGACGACTCTGGAGGACGCCACAAAGTATCACGTGACCAAAACGAGCTCAAGCGCGGGGCTTGATAGAATCCTCCCGCCCCGCGTGATTAATCGTCGGGCACTCTGACGTTTTCGCCCAAGCCAGTCAACGTTTCAACGCGCAGCATTTGATTGCAGGCTCCATCGTAAGGAGCCACAATGGTCAGCTCAGCATTTATTAGCACTGAGCGCTCAACCAGGACTCGGCGGTAGTACAGTATCACATCCTCGCCCCCGCATTGTTGATGAGCTCTGTCGCCGTTCCCCTCGCCACTCGAAACTCGACTCCCGTCTTTCGAAACAAGTGTTACCTCTCGGCGCACACGCTACAAAACTGCGCGTCACGTACATACGACATTGGGTGTTGGCCGACAATGTCAAGGAGCGATGGTGCAAAGAAAGCACTTAGGGACGAGGCGCAACGAATGGTGACACGCGCCCCGTATGTGATCAATCGTACATTTATTAATACCTGTTTATCCAGATAAGTGGAAGGGCCGACGTTGAACTCGACGACCAAGAGACAACCGCATACGAGAACCTCCCTTACAAACGTTTCCCCGAAGCCTGCGGCGTCGTGATAGACTGCGGGAGTGGCGTTGGGAAAGTACAGATATCTGGTGGAGAGAAGGAGACAAAGATTGTCTATACCGGACCGCAGCGGCTGGGATTCGAGTTCGCAGACATCTTGGCGGACCAGTCTTGTATGCTATATGGGTGTCCCACTGTGCTGTACATTAGGCCTCGAACGGTGACCTGATCCCATTGCTTCCCTTTGCGCATTTATCTCTCGCGTATGAATGATGAGCTCCTGCAGTATCTCGTTCGAAAGCTCTATCGATGGATGATCGTTTTCTTCTAGTCCTAGATTGACACGGATAGAGGGATATTTGTCCTTGTATTTCAACAAGAAGGACGCGAGGTCAACCGTGTACAGAATCGAGGTCTGGCCAGTCCGGCGCAGATCTGGACTTGCTTAGCAACAAGTCACGTAGATCCGGTCATCCATGATCTTACATTTCTCAGCATATGTTGTCCATATACTGTGTAGATGTGACCTCGCAATCTTGCTTCGTTGCTCGAATAGCTGGCCAAGCAATTCGTCGCGTTCGTGCTCCTTCAAGGCCATTATCACAGTCGGACCAGACGCCGCGACTAATACGACTGCGAAGTCGCCAATTTTCTTCTGGACTTGATCAAGAAAGTTCCGGTACGGTTCCGTTTTGCCAGCGTTGGGCGATGCCAGAAGACGAAAGGCATTCCCGACCCGCTTTTCCTCCGCGTTTTTCAGGCTTCCAGCTCGATGATCAATTGCTGCGGACAACGCCAATAGTCTAGCGGCCACAGCCGATGAAGACATTGACTTTACAGGCATCGGTGATTTTGCTTCCTGAGCGGTGCTTGAGAACGGCACGGCCTGTGGGGGCGATGGTCAAGGGCGGACGAAGAGGCGTAAAGAATGGAGTAAAAGGGTGAAGAAGCGACAAGAGGAGTCGGGACGGGAGACGAGAGGTAAAGAAGGAAAAAGAGGGTACGGAGACTAACAGGAGCCAAGCAGGGAGAAGAGAGGAGATGAGGGGAAATGATGGGAAAAGCAGGGAGTAGAAGAGAGAAGAGGGGTAAAGATGGGAGAGGAGATGGGAAGAGGGGCAAAGAGAGTGGGAGGGGAGAGAAGAAGAGAGGAGAACGGAGCAGAGGGGAGAAGAAGACAGCCCAGAGGAGTGGTAGGATTGCCCACGCAGGAGCCTTCCTAGTTACCGCCTTGCCGGATACATGTCAGCCAGTGGCTGCAGAGCTGACCCACGGCGTGGCTGTGGCCGATCTGACATCCGAAAACCCCATAGGTCCCTCTTGCATGAGCAATAAGTTGACGAACAGGGCGCACGATCCCCATCATTGGTTTCGCGGAGAGGAAGTCTTGCAAAGCCACACAGGAAGGAATTCAGAAGGGTCACGAACAGAAGTGGCCAGGTCACATATCTTGTATTGATAGCATCAATCATCCAACTGAACAGCCGACCCAAGCCCTCTACGCATCAGAGTTTGATCATAATCGTCATCTGCCTTTGGCTGTAACTTCATGCCGAAGCATTGCCTTGTGGAGAATTGTCCGGCTGAATCTCATCCGGCCGAGTGTCACAGCACTCAGCGCCGTCTGGCTTGCTGTCATCTGTCGGGCCGTTTGTCTGGCGATCGGCGTCCGCGGTCGTGTCATGATGGGCAGTGTTGTTGGTTTCCGAGCCCGACCTTGGAAACATGATTTGGCCCATGTCGACGTGTGTGGTGACTGGCGCATCGTTCTCATCGAGTTGGAAAGTAGACATCGTGAAAGGTGTAGGAGGCAACTCTATACACGCTTTGAGGAAGAGTTAGAGATGTCATGAACGTTGGAGGGAAACCTCCTGTGGAGATATATATATGTATATTCGTCCTGGCGCTGTGCGCTCCTTGTACTGTCTTGTGTGTCTGCATACTTAGTCCATGCGTTGGCAGATGCCTGCAAGACGGTCACGCAGTAGGCCGCCTCGTTTGCCGACCCTGCATTTGGAGTGCCCTTCCACCTGAACCGCTAACGACTCGGCTCGACGACATGTTGACACCCCCTGCTTTGGCCCTTCGGGGAGACGCACCCATGTGGTTGTGTGGCCGTCCGGCGGCGGCGGCGGATGCAAAGTCCCACGGTACCATGGTCGTGGAACTGAATGGTCCCATGAACTCGGCCTCCCCATTCTGGAGACCCCTTGCTCGGACAATAGGACAAATCTTGCGGCATGGTAGCTGATCGATGAGTTGGTGTGCAGCAGAGGGTTGGACTACATGTAGCAGCTTGCTTACCAAGGGGATTGCGAACAGAACAACGATGCCAATGCCACAGGAACACGAGTAGGGCGATTGCTCACTTATACGGCCAATGGAGGCCGTAATCTAACCGTCGATGGGGATGAGCTGTTCCGTGGCGGGCTGGGCTTCGGGGCTAGTTGAGATGTGACACGAAGATGGGTGACCTTGCGGTCATAGCTGAGCTGGCGCCCCTAGGCAAAGCTCCCGCCCAATGGCCCCTTGCTCTTCCTTGTTTGATCTACGCTGCTCGGGATCCTTGCGGCACGGCACGGTTCTCCACGGTGTGGCATGAACTAACAGGTCCATGAGCACGGAGGTTGCATGATCCGTCGCCTGGCATGGGCGCCTCAGCTCCAGTGGATCGCAACCACCCCTTGAGCGCCAACCACAGAAGACACATGCAACGTACGTAAACGCTGCTTTGGCGGTGCCGTGCCTCGAGGCTAGATCCAAGTTAGATGCGATGGGATGGTGGTGACACTGTGACACACAGCTCAGCTGGCGGCGATGTGGGAAAGGCCCCTCCCCCCCCCCCCCCCCCCCCCCGCGGGGGTTGATGGCCGCGGCCGCTTCCTTCTCGTGTCTAAGCCACTTGGGGTCTTGCGGCACGGAACACATCCCCGCAGACTGACATGAACTGCAAGGACACTGGCGCGTCAATTCCGACTGATTGCACCTTCTCCTTGAAGCGCCACCCAAAAGAGTATACACAGAGCATCCATGTGTGATCGCATTAATAAATAGCCCGGCCATGCACGGCCCTTCGCCACATTTGTTACTTCATAAAACCTCCTAATTTGCTCTTCAGGTATAGCCCCTGGCTTGACAGTAACGAGTTTGCATCACGGATTTGCAATGATGAATGCTCCGGCTTCCACGCCTCGCGGCCTGCCGGTTCCCTCGACGCAGAGTTCGAGGCACGTTGCGGCTCATCAGGATAACCTGGTGCCCGCTTACAGCGCTAGGCCGGCGGACTGTCCCTCGGAAGCCCAGTACCAGGACCAGCCACAATCTACTGCCCCTGGACCCGGGAACACAACGCCAAGGGCGAAGATATCCGGCATCAAGGCCGCCAGTGGCAAATCCATCAGTCACGGTTCTGGATCGCCGGCCAAGAAGAAAAGTAAGCCATGTTCTATGCTTTCCAAACATCCAGCCACCGTAGCAGGTGTCGTGGTCCGGGTAGTGCTGGTTGGCGCAGCTAAAACCTCGCTCCATCGCACAGAGGACCGTTCCGTTTCCACCTTGACACCTACACAATTACAGCGCAAGAGAGAAAGCGACCGCATGTACCAGAAGACGGCCCGGCAGAGGATCCAAGACAGAATCAATTCTCTCGCAGAAGAAGTACGAAGCTTAAAAATACGGCACAGCCATGACACCGAGACCATCCGGGAGCTCCGTCAGCGCAACCAAGTCTTGGAGAAAGAGGTGCAGGGTCAGGAAAGACTCTGGATCAATGATAGCGAAACTATGGGTCAACTCCGCCTAAGGAACCAGGGGCTTGGGTCAGGATTTGCCCCTCTCTTCGTTGGATTGGGAACGCCATCTCCAGCAGGGGCGGGAGCAACTATTGGACGTGCTAGCTCTGCAGACACCTCTGACGGCGAACTTGGATTTTGTTCGATTGGCATTAGCCCTCTTCCACCGTATGGAGGTGAGCTTGGTGGCGCTGCTGCTGGGTTTGGTGTCTAATCGATTTGCACCTTGAATGTGGCTTTCGATTTAGCATGAATACCATTTCGCTTGATTCAATATACGGAATATTTACACGATGGTCCTCTCGCACAGAATCGGATATTTTGTCATCGGTCGAAGGTCAGGGCAGCCCGCCATTGATCCCGCCAGCAGGTGTCAACGAACCCGGCCATCCTCGTGTGCTGCGTAAGAAAGCGATGACTAGGCCTCTGCGCTCCCAGCCGCATTTCCAATCGCAGATTTGGGCCCACAGAAGGAAAGGGCGTGTCTGTCCAGGTATACTGAGAGCTTCTGAAGACTGGCCGGATCGCGCATCGTGATGGGAAAATAGTCGCACCGCCTACCCCAGAGCTGACATTCGAGGCGCTCACCACTGCTTCCGGCTGCTCTGCCGGGCGAAACTTCTACCACAATCACCGGCACGGGAGGCGGCGTCGTCCAAAAACGGCGGTAGTAGTGTCCCGTCAAGTTTTTGTCGGGGCGGAAGACGAAGATGATAAGATCATAGTCGGAAGCGGTCTGGATACGCGGTATTTCGGCGTCGGGCAGATTGCCGGGTACTTCAATGAGGCTGTATCCTCGACCCGGCGGGTCGTGACGTTGAACTTCGACTGTAGGCATATACTAAAGAATGTTGGATGTCATATTTCGCAGTGGGATCGAGTAACTTACATGAATGTCTGGCTCTTCGTCCATGAGGATATTGATCAGGCTGGTCTTGCCGACGCCCATTTCGCCGATGATCAAGCACGATGCTCTCCTGCTTGGTACTCTGCGGAACAGCCAAGACAAGACGACCGAAATCGAATAAGCAAGAGGCTCGAAGCAGGCAAGCATATTAACCGTGTTGCCTATGCTTGAAATGCGTAATGAATGGATGTGGAAAGTATGACTGTTCAAGTCGATGCAGCTGGTTGCCGAGAATGATTCGTCGTCCTACCATCGGCGCAAGTTGGCTGTGCGGCCGCAGCGGTTAAAGAATGAACCGAGAGATGCCTGGGGTTTCTGCTCAGGTGTGGCTTCCAGTCGGACAGTGAGCCAGGTCTCCTGGCAACAAGAGAACTGCGTCCGCCCAAAGAAGCAAGGCGCACAGACTGGCTTTAGCAACTGTGACGTTTCCCGCATCCGCCGAGGTCAACACTCTGAGGAACGCCACGCACACCATGTCTCACTCCCCGTCTCTTATCACAATACACAGTACCAGGGTATAAAGGTACACGCGTCATGGTACGGCCGTAAACTGAGAACGCTCAAGCTTCTGGTGTGCCCACCCTCCCTGGGGCGGGGAGAGGGGCGAGGAGAAGAGAGAACAGTCCCGACCACGACTCGTTCTGACCCCCTTTCCAGGAATAGTTGCACCCCCTTGCCACGACTCGTTCATCATCGGCGGCACCGCAGCAAATTGGGACATGCAAGAGCCCTACCACTGCCCAATAGGCGAAATGAGCACAGCCAGGCGACTCGTATCGGAGCCATACTTGACCGTGTTTGGCTTGCGGACACGCATTATCACCAACTGGCCAGGGCAACAAGTCTGGGTGTTGTTTTCCGACGTGTGCACCATGCATCCTGCGGCTTGGCGCTGGGGTCGCAGATGTAACCCAGTTAGGCGCTCCCAATATAAGGTGGTGCGTAACCAACATAGGGGAGATGGAGAGTGCTGTTGTTAAGCTCTCAGCAATGGCAGTTCATCTCATTACCAAGATTTCCGTCAGATGCGGCCACATCGACAGCGTGGGCTACGAAAAGTGCAACCATAGCCGCAAGTGTTCGGAGGAGAACCGTTTTGAGTCCCATGTCGAGCTCAAGCTTGAAGAATGTCGGAAGTGCGAGGGCGACAAGATGCTTCGGATACACTTCAACCATGTATCGGACATACAGTCTCTGGAGCGATACTGGACTACGCGCCATCTACTCAAGATCAAAAATACCCACGGACCATTCGAAATCTCGATGAAAGGCGTGACCGACTTGGCAGAGGGTCTTCCTTGGAGAGAGATATGGCAAAACAATATTGTCCGCCTGATAAGTGAGGCCAAAAATGGAGCAACAACCGTCTATATGAATGGTCTGGTCGTTCCTATTCACGAGCTGGATGATCGCGTCGAAGACTTTGTGGAGGAAGTGATACGGAAGGCGCTGAATGATGCCGTGTAGCTCAGACGGAGGGAAGCGAAGTCGGGGCGATATACTACTCCAGCAAATTCACAAGCTTGCGTGTTTGACTTCGTTTCATAAAGGACCCCTGTCAAAAGAAGCGACAGCCCACCTTACAGTGGCCGCCGAAGGGGAGCATAGATATAGTGGATGCTACCATTGATGGCAGCAAGCCCCTCATGCTCTAGGTACATGATGTGGTTGGGATGCCAGACCTTGCGACGCGCCGTTCCCGTGTCCCGATCCAGTAGTTTCACATCAACTGCCTCATTTGTGAGCGGAAGCAGAAGAGCGCCACCCGAGGGAGGCCAGGTTGCAGTTCCGACCTCGCTTCGAAATGCTTCCGCAGGAAGGTTGAGCAGGGTTTCAGGCGTAATACCCTGCTTGGCTGCCCAGTGCTTGAGCTTGACAGACTACGCCCATTAGCATCCGCGGAGCCGTTCTCGATGTGTGTTCTTTACCTGCTCTATGATAGCAGCGTCAAAGTATTCTTTCGAGGCCGGAGGAAGCCCGAACGAATAAAGACTCCGTGCTTTCTGGATGGGGCGCGAGATGATGATATCGGTCAGGATGTCAGATATAGCCGCCTGTTTAAGCTCAACGGCACGGTCTCCGAAAGAAAAGAGCTTATCAGATCCCCCTCGTGGTGCAGGTGACGACGGATTGCATGATTGCAATGACGACCGTGGTGGAAAGTCGGAGCCTGACCAGCTCTGACAATCTAGCGTATTGGTCGGGAGGAAGATGTCACGGATCTTCCGAGGACTGTGCGGCGTATCAGAACGGTCATTAGAACTTGTGAATGAGATAGATCTACCTTCGCCCGCTATACTCACCGCCCAGTAGCAGATACACCACGTTAATTACCGACAGGCAGCCTGACTGTAACTTCTTCTCCGGGCGATACACTTTGTGTTTCTGCTGCGCAATATGCTCTCCGCACTCCGCGGTGTAATCGTGGAAGACTGTCGTCCATGATTTCACTGATTCCGCGTTAGCGTTGAGGCTGAGAAAGGGGCATTGGCATACCGTATAAAGGTAGCTCGTTGGAACGTGGTCCAAGGATATCTGTGAAGCCCTCGACAAATCGAATTCCTTCTCGTACCGCCTTGACGGTTTTGCGGAGACTCTCGTTGCCAAGCTGTTTGCCCGACCTGGGGTAATTCCGTAGACACAGTCGCAGATACTGATATACCTCGTCGCTTGGAAGGTCCTCCTTGATCGCAACTTCTGAGAGAGCAATAACGGCCAATCTGAAGAGCTCTATGGGGTTCTCTTTGGCCTTGTCCTGGGCAAGTAGCTTAAAGTGCTTCGAGCACTCGTCGAAACGACCCCTCCAACTCAAGGCAGCTTTCTCGGTCGGACTGAGGTGAGACAGAACAATTCGCTGCAAAATTCTGTTAACGTCGTCTTGGGTACGCAGGATCCGGTCCCAATCCTGCTCCGTTCGCGGTAGTTTCTTGGTCAGTAGGTTGTGAACAATTGGCTCCCACCGCCTCACTTTCTGTACCGATGCTGTGGCTGACGCATGGGGTTGGTTTAGAGTGGATTCATAGTCAACGGGCTTGGTGACAATGAACTCTGGCAGCTGCTCGGTCGTCATCGTCAGAGGGGGGGGAGTGAGGAGTACTGCGTACGTCTGGTGGTTCACGAAGAAGATGTTAATCCATCTGCGAGGGGCGGGTCGCAAGTCAGCGATGGCTTCGGAACGGTCGATTGGCGCTGGGCGCACCGGTTACCTAGCTTGTCATAGCGCCATTTTCGCGATCGGTAGTGGCATAAATTAATGCCCAGAATCATCCCAATCAACGTAGCGCCATGACGGCACTGCTTCAAGGTGCTTACTGGTCTGTGCGGTGCAGCCGCCGCGGACGTGTCTTTCCGCACGCAATGCTAACGTACCCCACCACCGAGTCGCGCACACCACCGAGTCGCGCACTTGCAAATCCCATACAAACTAACATTTTAAACCCCCTTGCAAAAACCACCATTGCGACAGAAAAGTCGATGATATTTTAACTATACATTAACCTCTATGCGGTAGTAATGGTCGAATATTCTGGGATTTTATTTATTTTTATTTGCGGATATATTTCTAAATTTCGGTTATAAGAATATCTTATAATGAAGTTTCTAAATTGTAGCTGCAATAAAATTATATAAAATTTCAGGAAAATAATAGCGTACTATTATAGCACAGCTAATCTAGAGCCAAAGTGTCGTCGACTTCAATGTAGAATTGGCGGTTTTTGCAAGGGGGTTTAAAATGGTGGTTTATATGGGATTTGTGAAGGGTTCTAATAGTGTAAATTACAGCTATGTAGTCCTCATGCGTTTTACATTCGAGCTGAGGAAAGAAAGAAGGGAAGGAAATGAGGAGGGCAGAAATCCTCCAACAAATAGGGTAAGTCGTCGCCACAGCAACAGCGCTTGGGCCGACAAGGCCCTGCCTTGTCCACCAGGGCCCAGCCCGTTACAGGATTTACAAGTGCGCGACTCGGTGGTGTGCGCGACTCGGTGGTGGGGTACGTTACGCGAAGGTGCTTCGTTTTTCTTTGTGAGACACCTTGTTTGTGGCTTGCGTTGATACGCTGCTCACTGCCGTTTCTGGCGGACGTGCGGGAAGAGCGGCGTCCGGTCGCTGGTGGAGCCAAAGTGCCGTCGTCGGCGATCAACTTCCAAACATGGAACACGCGAGTCCGCCTAGGTGGCATGGTGAGCATCAACCCAGCCTGCAAGAGCAAAGCGGACAGGTGGAGATCTCTTGCAATCGGGCTCCGGGGTGGAAAGCAATCTATTTGCGGCGGCTACGTCGAGCGGCCGACGGACGACGGTGCAATCTCGTAGTTCTCCGTCATCTTGCTCTCCGAACTCAGATGTCAAATGTATCCGTAGCTCCAGCAAGCTTTCTACGCCGGCTTGCGCCCGTAGACACTTACCCTGTGTTCAGCACCAGCTGTCAATTGTGGAACCGCTTGCGTTGGGGCAACCTTACTCACATGGAATAATATGGCCGTATCTCGTGGTCGCGGATTGCCTTGCGCATCTGCATGACGAACACTTGTATCTCACCACACGTCCACCGCATGATCTCCTTGAGGATAAACAAAGCGAACCCTTCTAGGCTCTCGAGCATGAACGCAAGGCTATATTCCCCAATTTCCTTCTTCGTTGGGTCGCTGCTCCAAGCGCCGATGGGCACTTTGTAGTGTGTTTTCTCGACATCGACGAAGCCTGCGTCGCCAATGAGCTTGGGCATGTTCCCGTCGTCGGCTATGCGAAGAGTCTTTCCCATCCGGTCAGCTCCCTCCCAAAGTACCGTGGCCCACTGCCGAAAGATATGGTCCGGATCATCCCTCACTGCTTGGGCGTCGCTCTGCACGAGGATGCTGATTTCTGTGTTCTGGATCCAGCCACCCGGTCGCAGCGTGTCGTATGTCTGGCAGTATAGCTTCTCCCAACTGCTGATGCTCCCGTACAGACCACGAATATGCACAAAGTCGAAGCGTTCAAGGGCATACGTCCATTCGAGCTGCGCATCCTCAATGTGGAAGACGCAATTGGGTGGCACCAATTGTGGTTGTATTGGGCTGATGTCGGTGCCAATGATCTCGGCTTGCGGAAACTCGTCGGCCATCTCGATCGCCCAGATTCCAGTTCCAGTGCCAATGTCTAATACCCTGTCGAAACGATCGATCGGTGGTTCAAAAAGCTTGTTCCCCTTGAGAATCCTCATGAAGTGATGGGCAATATCGAGGCCGTTCTGTTGTCTGTCATCGTTCGGGCACCAGTACTCTGTCGTGTCAGATCTCTGGAATGTTCGGCCATTGATTATGAGGTAGTCGAATATGCTGGATGGCAAAGTCGCTGTCGAGCTCAGAATGCTGGCCAATTGTTAACCGGCCCGGTGACATCTCGCATCAGCGTCGTAGCTCACCTCCCCTCATCAAGAGCCGAATCTGCGTCGCCGGCATCCTGCAATTTGCAGCTAGTCAGCAAAGACGTGCTCCTTGCGCTGCACCAAGGTGGATGATGCTTGAGTTCGGAGAGGCGACTATAGTGGAAGGCGCTTTACCGCTAGGGTTTGCTCATCTGAGGGATCATTCGTCTCGGCCATCCTCCCCGGATCGCGAGTCATCAGTGACTCCAGCTTGCTAAGGAATCATCAGCACTCGCTGGCGTGTTCGGGGGCCTGATGTTTGGTCCGCGGGTTGGGGAGGTATGTCACTGTAGGGGAGCACGCCGGACGGATGTTTTATGCTTGCTCGAGTCGGTGATCCACCAACACGGGCCGCAGCCGCGGATTCTGTGGGCGCCGCCCGCGCTGTGACCAGCATACCCCGGCTAATTGTGAGGTCCAAATGGGTGCTGGACTCTTGATCGACCAGGGTGCTGAGGCTGTCACAGACCAAGCTCAAACCCCGCCCTGAAATCGTCTGCCAGTTGGTCTACCGACCCACCTGGGCCAGTGCGCCCCCGGTTTGGCGAGTGGTGGGTGCCCAGTTGCACTTTCCTGCCATGGTGAGAGACGGACCAACCCAAGCTCCGGCGCCAGCAAGGGGCCACCTAACGTAGATTTAGCACGATGAGGAATGCTTAAACCGGTAGTTAGCATGGAGAAGCTGAGTCAAAGAAAACGATGGCAAAGCAGACTGAGACCGTTGGGTTTCTTATACATTCTCAACAGATCTGGTTTCTAGCCGCCGCCTAATCAAAATTTCTGTTGCTGTTCAACCAGTAATCCGCGCCGCTCCCTGCTCCCCGCGAGCAGTATTTCGCAGATCGCCAAAGAGCGATTCATCGTTGACACCCATCTTCTGTTGCACATGTTCAATCCAGGCCTCCGTGTCCCACTGGAGTGATTGCAAACAAGAGACCGAACCCCAACTATCCCCGTCTTTACCAATAACAAATCCCTGAACTGGAAGGTGGAAGGGAGGCAATGGTTTACTTTCCGCGGTACAAACAAGCTTGAACAGCAACTCAGACTCGGGCTTCCACTCGCCCGGACGGTGCTAGTACATAGTCACGATAATGTATCCCACTAATTCCTCATTCAGCTGTGCTATTGCCTCCAGGATAGTAGCTTGTCGTGATGACTCCCATCGTACGAAGAACCACCCCCTTGCGTCATGTCGTTGCTTGAACTCGGCGCAAGCTATGTGTGGACAGCCGTCATAAGCCGTAGACATCCGGGGCAATAGTGTGCTGGAGCAGCAGCCTTTTTAGTGGCAGACGTCTGTTCGGTCGTCAGCGAGTGGCTTCTCAGGACTGCGAGCTTGGATGAAGTACAATGGGGAAAAGGTAGTCGGCAACTCTAACGATGCGCAAACCATTTCATTCGAGAAAGGCCTACGAGCATGTGCCCACTGAGCTGGACACGGATTGGGTATTGGGGACAGATAAACGCCACTTGGCTGCTTTGTTCGTGCCTCTGACCCACAGCGTGCGATACAGGGAGTCCATTCATAGAGTAACGCACACCATTTGTATAACCTCGCTTCCCAGTACCTACGTGCATGGACAAGGGTACCTGAGCAGGTCCTTCACACAGACATCATGATTCCAAGAAACTCCTAGACCGCCACAGTGACAACAGCGAGGAATTGGAATGATTTCTGACAGCTGGACACGGGTGTGACTGGGCAGCCAGGGTCAGAATACAACGGCCACAATTTTCTTTTGCCAATTCACCTGCGGATGAATCCATCGGCGGATTGGCGCTGGTGCAGATGGGGCTGGAGCGAGTCGTGTTGCCCGTTGTTCTCTCCTTTCTTTGCAAATTCGCACCCTGGTCCCCAACCTTCCCCGGTCTCTATGTTGGCGTAGCTCCGAGTTGCTCGGCTTTGCGCACCAATTGGTGTGGGGTCGCCGGGCCATTGCTGGGCGCCAACATCTTCGCGCGTTTAGCTTCTTTCGGCGGACGTGATCCTCGTGGCAAATTGGTCTGATCAGTCGCGGAACAGGGGCCACTAGCTCCTGCTCCTGCAGCAAGTCCAGTGCCCAGCGCGTCGACGCCAGAATGGGTATGATTCGACTCAGCAAAAGAACCGCGTCGCAGCACCTACGCCAATTTCTGTTGGTGATGGGCCTTCTCCGTACTCGCAAGCCAGTGCGTGCGGCTTTGCGAGCTGACAGGGAGAGACGTCTCGGTTGCACGTTGCACCCTGCATATGATAAACGCACAGTGGCACGTCTACTTGTAGGCAGGGCAAAACCCTCGCGGAACATGGCAGTTGGACGCTCATAGAGGATCTACCACACGGAGATAGTGTATCACTGGGTCTACAACTATTTCCGCGTCCTCAGCGAGCTCCGGTGCGAGCCGCCTCCAATCCATAGGCCCACCTTCGCGTACCTGCCACGATATCAGAAACCAAAGGCCGCACAAGCTGGATGACTTCATCTACCGGCAACACAGAGCTGACACTTCTCCCATATTGGCCGTAGATGACAGAGAGAGAGGGTCGAATCCCGCGATTATGTATGTCCCCCACAATTTCTCGCAATGAGTCATTAACACGATCTTCGATCATCGTAGAGCCGGCCCGGGTGAGCTTCGAGGCGTCGTTATGTCGGGCGCTTGCCATGCGTCTGTTGAGCGGACCACAGCCCTCTTCGTGGCACCTGATGCACCTTGCGATGTAATACCGCACCTCCACGGCTCCGATAGGAGGTGGTAAATTTTGGTATCGCTCGAGGCAATCAAGAGTTGGGTCACCATCGGTCTGCAAACGCACGTCACCTTCCATCACATATTCCCAACGATGGAAGCACGGGCTAGAGCAGTAGACAATCTTGGTCGCCATGGCGGACTGTGCGGATCTGCTTTGTGGAGTGTTGTTGGTTTGACGGGAGAGGATACGACTTAGACTGATGAGTGCATGGAGGAGGCTGCGGATGATGGTGAGCAAGAAGTATGCCGGATCGAGGTGCAACTATAAGGAAGCAGGGAATGCGGGCCACCCTGATAGTGAGCGGCCGAGTTGTGCGTCAGATGGACGAGACGGAAGGGGTCTGACACGCGGGAAACGAAGAAACACGGGCCAACGTTCAACCTACTAAGGATTGTACGCATGGTGCAGGTGAGAGGGGCTGCGAATAACCACAATTTCCGACACCCATGTTACGAGCGTCTTGTTTGTGTACATGGGAATACCGAGGAGCTGACACGACGCCTGCCGCCGGTACCCTGGCACCTCCGACGGGATTGGGGACCTGGAGATGTGAACAGGCGTCCCGCGGTACATATCGCCAGCCACCGGACATCAGGCACGAGTCAGACAGCACCACGATGAACCCCGACCATACTGTGCACAGCCCGCTGGGTCATGCGGGCGGGAGGATAAATGAAGTAGTTCGCCAGATGGAGGGGGCGTAAAAGTAGTACATGAACCCCTGATGTTGTCTTGAACCATGCTCCCGCCTCTGGCACTGGAGGGTGGTGGCCAGGCTGGAGCGGCTGATGCGTGAAGCCCCTGCCAGAAGCATCGGGCGGGTATGAAATGTAAAGGATTAGGTCTTTCTCGCGCAGGGGCCGGGACGGAGCCGAGGCCACCAAGCTGGAGTTTGCCTCCGTTTCCTTCGCGAAGGGCTACATCCATAGAGAGCCAGACAGCTTCGGCGATGTTGGGAACTTTTGAGATGCCCGTCGCTCGCCATAGCAGCGGCACTCGCTCAGGCCGTTGACGACGCGGGTCGAGGCGGATGGCCAGTGGGGTTTTCCAAGACCAAACGCACCCCCAATAATTGGATACCCTCTGCTAGCTGCCTACAGATGCAGATACGTTATTGTGGCAAGTGCGCGGCCTGATCCTGGGTGCGAGAGTGAAATGCGGCTTGTGTAGACAATGGGCCGCAAGCCGTCCATCGTGGCCCAAGGGCTGTGCGGGCAAGATTAACACCCCGGCCAACGCTCATCGAGGGATTCTCGGTTGTTGTAGCGGCTCAAGCCCCGTCCCAAGTCAGGTTCGTCTCGTCTTCCGCGGGCGGCAGATCATCAGCCGTGTCGGGCTTGTCTGTCCGTGATATGCATGCATGCAGGAGGAAAAAGAAGTGAGTGCGCCGTCGCTAGACGACTCGTTACCACTTTCCCTGATAGTTCAGATGGTGCGTGGGCTGGAGCGACTCGTGTGTGAAGCACTTGGCAACACACATCATGGCTGGGGTTCGATGTCGCTTTCGCGGGAGCCAGCCACGCCGGGTTTCTCACCGGTTGCGCAGGACTCGGCGTCTCGGACTGAGGCGTGCTGTGCCAACCCGACCACTCCTGACATCCGCCTGACCCTTTCCAGCGCTATAAAGCATGCTTTACGTAGCTTGGCCAGGAATTTACCCACGTTCTCTCATAACAGATTTTCCATCCCTCAACCATGGACATAGCAACTCTCTGCAGCAAGATCTCAGCCGTAAGTACACTCGGGTCGAGGTATACGTCGAAATTAACCTGGTTCAGTACGAGGCACCCGCAGTCATAGGTCTCACCCGAATCCAACAATGCTTCCTGGCTTTCATCGACGAGGTACTGCCAAAATGGCCGATTCTTTCTTCGGATCAGGTGTTTGAAGCCTATACTTTGCATCGTAACAGCCAGATGCCTGGTATCAATGGCATCACGCCGGGTTACCGAATGTTCTGTTTCATCGAGGCCATCGGAAACCTGATCGGCCACCTCAGAAACCCATATAAACACGACATTGAGCAGGTCCATCGCGCCCATTGGCCCGTATTCGACATTCATACTCTTCGTCCACAGGACCCGCTGGTCCAGGTTCAGCTGCGCGCTCTGGACTTTCTTCACGCTCGTTACGTGGGATTAAACAGCCGGTCTGACTTCATAGATTTGGCGAAAATCTTACAGTTGTAGGCCCGGAGCTCTGTTTATACGGGACTTCTCACTGACACGACGTAGAGGAATCGATATGGACTGGTCTCGCCTGGTATCTGTCTGGGCATGTGTCAACCTCATCTGGTCAGTGAGCTGAGCGATATATTCGAAGCAACCGAAGTTCTGACTATTCAGGGAACATCCCCGAACCGCGCCAATGGGTTTCAATCCATTGTTAATCCCTACCCCAAGGGGGGAAACCTTCACAACGGTCTTTGGTGAAAGCGCTTGGAACGAGTTCGTTGGACGAATCA
This sequence comes from Purpureocillium lavendulum, assembly GCA_029168975.1. Classification (NCBI taxonomy): domain Eukaryota; kingdom Fungi; phylum Ascomycota; class Sordariomycetes; order Hypocreales; family Ophiocordycipitaceae; genus Purpureocillium; species Purpureocillium lavendulum. The sequence continues at coordinate 335,626 of JAQHRD010000009.1, read as the reverse complement.
TTAACACTCAAACATACTTCTCACTCTGACACGGTTCCGTCCATATTGATGACGTAGTTTTTTTTGGAGATTCCGGTATAGACGACGGCTGGATCATGCACATGGCCAAATCCCTTGATGATTTTCGCCTCGTCCTGACTGGCAACAAGAATGGGTCCTGCGCACCTGCAACAGCGGAGGCAGCCAAGGAGTTCGTATGGCGCTGTGAGCGCCGTATGAGAGAGCTACAGGGTTTAGATACCGCCAAAAGACTGTTCATGCAGATCCAGTAAGTTTGAACGGCAACTCCCAGGCGGTTAGTACTGAGTAATCCAGCGAGAGTGAACTGCTCGGCCGTCTGTGCCAAGCGCACAGCGCGAAATTGGTGCGGCTCGAAGTCATGCGGAACTTTGTGGACGCAGCCATTGCGTTCACGAAGCAGAGACACATTGCGAATTTTGTACAGTCCGTCACCATATCGCAGTGGGAGGCGATGAGTGTTTTCCTCCATGCCGAAGGGTCAACACAGAACTGAAGTCATGGAATCAGTCGGCGGGGATCACTGGGTGTAGGGTGTGCGGAAATGTCGGATCTTCGTTGCAAAGAATTTGAGAAGTAACTAGCTGTGCTGCAACCAGGCTTTGCTAGAGAGGCGAGGGTCCAAGAGTGGAAAGGCTTGACTGCAAGCCGTTGGATGTACGTAGTTGGAGCTTGTCTAACTCGCGGCTCGTTTTGCGCAGTTATCCGCACCGGGGGATTCAGAAAGGACGCGTCTTGCTACTCTCGCAAAATGCCCTAGGCCCCCCAATAACAAAATAAGGGATCTGCTTCCATCTTTCTCTGCCCCCCTTCGAAAAATCGGCTGAAGCGGAAACATGCTGGTCCTGCCGCATCCTTGCCGCGGCCGTGAAGTTGTCTGCTAGTCAGCGTAACTTGACACAAGGACCATCTCAGATACCCTCACCATGAGAAGCTCGTGGGACTTGAAGGTCTACCGGGCCGAGTATGAAGGTGATGATGATTGCACTATAGCCAGAAGCAAGGTCAGTGAATCGACTAGAATGCGCCGACGTGGACTCTTCCAATAAACAGAAACTCGGAGCCACGTACGTATATCCGATGCGTTATTTTCAAGCTGACGACGCGTTCGCCTTTGTCGAGGGCCTCGCCTTCTTTCTTTGTGCGGGAGGATGACACCAGTTAGTGCACTTCCTATCTTGCGCCACCGACAACGAGCATCGACAACCAGAGCATCTTCTTCGACACGGCCCGCGACATCGGCAACTAAGAGTCTTCCGCAAGAGCTTCGAGATCTCGTCGAACTTGGCATGGTCGGTCACGGACTGATTCTTGGCTTGAAGCAGGTCGTGTAGGTGCTCCCATCCGCTGAGCAACTGGAGCGGGATTGCTTCGTTCGTAACCTCAGGATGTGTCGCTATCCAGAGAAGTTTCTGAGCTGAGTCCACGATGCGGTGTGCGTCCATGAACATGCCTCCAACCATGCGAGAGTCTTCCAGCGTGAGAACAGCATGCGGAACAATCTCCCCTGGAGGCATGATGAGGGTGTCACCGGGCTCCAATACGATAGCAGCCACCTTCTTTGGGACCCAATCGTCGCCTTCGTCTGCGAACGTGGCCATGTCGGCTTCGTCTTTGCTGGTAGCGAAAATCCAAAGCTTTAGACCCGACTGGTTACATACCCAAGTTCCGTCGGGGCAATCGACATGGAACCCGGTAAACGACCCTCGCTGGGCAAACATCGAAAAGGTGAGGGAACGCTCCAGGTCCAACTCTGCGGCTGTACTGTGACCTCGCTTCCCGGCGACACCTTCACCACTAAATGTTGTCCCTAGTCGTGTACAGATTGTCGAGAGAACACGGAAGCGAGGCATCTGAAGGAAGCCGGGAGTCGGTATATCGTGTCCAGAGCATTTCAGGTCGAGCAGGTTTAAAGGGAGCCGTCCGGTGCGAATATCTGATCCCTCCTTGATTCTCTTGATGACAGAATCGACAGGCATTTTGATAGCGGTCTTGTCTGTTGCACTTGCACTTGGATCTTGCACATCAACGACGCTGCCGGCGAAATCATCGTTTAGGGCCTCCAGGAACGAAGCAAGGTCCTGTCCCCATATTGGCTGACGTGATCGAATAACTGTGGGCTTGCGGAGAACGAAGTCTTGGTGGACGAGGGGCCTCATTTCTTCCGGTGAAGCATACCAGACTTCCACGTTGTCGGTCGTGTCGGATATTGCACCTATTCGTGCGATCGGTATCTCACGGTCCTCCGGGAGTATCCGGCAGAGGAGCTGAAGGCCACTGCTCCACCTTGTTTCGTTGGACTCCAAAAGGCTCTTGCTGTTCTGGCATTCGCGAAGCAAGCTTCTAATGAGGGAGCCATACTTCCTGCGCATTCTGGCAGTGTCGACATTCTCACTCGACGTTACGGACTCGCTGGTCGCGCTGCCCAAGTTCGTGGGACCGACGACCTGCTGTTCGGGGTTTGGCGAGTTCACCTCCAAGTACTGAGCATGTCCAGTGCCATACTCGTGTTGTTTCTTGTCGTTTAGAAGGAAGATCCGTTCACACATGGCACACTTATAGTGCTGTAGTTTATAATGCCTTGGCATTCTGTGGCGTTTGAGAGTAGATCTGCATCCCATTTCGCAATCTACCAGGTCGTAATATCGAGATTGGGACGACTGTCGCCTTTCGGAACGTAGTTGGATTTCTTCGCCAACATGACCGGTCGCTTTTTGGTGAGTCCACCAGTTTGAACCAGCGAACACACTTCCGCAGCAACGGACATGCTTGATTTGTCGATGGCTTCGGTAGGCGCCTGCTTGGTAGATCTTGCCACAGACGCACGACACGACCGGCATCTGAGCTGGTAAATATATTGGACAACGTGTGGTGGAGGGGATCCGCGAGTCAGCCGGACACGCCCTGTCAGGGTTGGCGACTTGAAGGTCGGTTCTTCGTGCTGGGCAGACCGTAGTGCAGGGCAGACCGTAGCGTTGAGCAGACCGTAGCGTTGGGCAGACCGTAGCGTTGGGCAGACCGTAGCGTTGGGCAGACCGTAGCGTTGGGCAGACCGTAGCGTTGGGCAGACCGTAGCGTTGAGCAGACCGTAGCGTTGGGCAGACCGTAGTGCTGGGCAGACCGCAGTGTTCGGTACGGGCAGTGGCCGCTGAGCTAAGCCATCGTCACGGCCTTGACGCGTCTAAATAACGCGCTGAGCGGTCGGCAACATCGTCGGTGTTGTCCGAACGCCGTCCAGCGGGCGCGTTGGAACGTCCGACGTGCCGTTGTGCGGTGGAGCTGACAGCGACCAGGTGTAGCATTGAATCACCATAGAGGCGCTGTGACAATCGCCGGCTTGCACATACTGGGCAGGTCACAGCCTGAGAGGTGGCACTACTGCACTCGCCGTTACACTGAGGCGTTAGAGTGCAGGCCCCGCAGAGTGCCCCGTGCCCCGATTAGGTCAGGCATGGCGCAACATGCTTCTATCCAGTGCATACATGCTGCCCGCCGCAGACCAGGCCACAAGCGGCGATGTGTGATGGGCTTGCCCGAGTAACCATTCAGACACGCCATACCATCTGGGTTGTGTCTACCCAAACAACACGCGAAACGCCTGGCATTGTCGACAGCGGCGAGGCGTGACTTTGGTGGCAACTCAAGTTGTCAATATGGCCGCAGGACGATGGACGGGGACTGGTATGTGGACGCGAACTTGACTTGAGACATGCTACCAGCATGGGCAGCCGTGGCAGAGGTTTGTCCGGCCAAGGTGAAATGTATATGAATGATCAAGTCCGATCCCAGTCGACAATCGACGAACCGACCCTCACACAATCCCTCACAATCCCTCAAAATACTGCGCAATGGTCGAAGTAGCAACAATGTCTCGCCACCATGTGGTAGCGGCTACGGACTAACGTTAACCAGCCTTCAGCTTAACGGTATTTCAATTTCGTCCCTTCCGACCTTCTCGCGACCCGCCTCGCCGAACGGAGTCCTCCAGGAGTGCACTCGTCACGCCACTGAAAAGGAAGGTGTCGTCGAAGAGCTCAGCGTGCTGAGGCGACTGGCCAATTGGCCGCAGCAGTGGTCGAAAATACTTTGAGTTTCGAACTACAGTAAACGAGATGCTAGCGCTGACTGGCTTGAGCTTTTCTTGGTGTGATATGGGGTGGGGATGGGTTTGCTTCCGCGCTTAAATAATCCACTTCCGAAGCGGTACTGCACTGTATGTGGCTTCGGTCACATTGCTTCAAATTCGGACGTTGCCCACGCTTTGTTCTTGCTCCTTTATTTCACCATAGCAAGTAAACGTGCGTGTTCGCGAAGCGGTGCATCTTTCCAAATGAGCCGTGAGGCCCCCGTGTGCTGCCTCTTCCCGGGCTGCAAAGCAAAACTTTTCATTTCGGGCGAAGATTTAGACAATCATTACAAGAGGTCCCATACTCGCATACTACGCAACGGTGCGTTCTATTGCGACTACCCGGCCTGTACACGCGCGTCGGCTCCTTTTCGACGGCTCGATAGACTGCGGGAACACTTACGGAGGGTACACGGGGAAATGATTAGAAAACAGCGCCGCTCAAAGAATACGGGGGGCACAGTGATCGTTGAAACTTCATCTAAATCGTGGAGGTGCCTTAAATGCCTCGCAAATGCCTCCAAAGATTCCTGCGGTAGGAAATGCGCCAAGTGTTGGCCGTTGGGGCAGGCGAAGAGAGAAGTGACCACCGTACAAACTCTCAGTCACAACTAAAGGACCCTTTCACAAGGTAGGCAGCAAGCGACTCCGAAAGGCCCTGCTGATGCCGGCCGGCCGATACGCGCGGATTGCAGCAGCGTGTGCGATACCGTTCAGGATCCGTCGATCGAAGAGGATGTCTTCGGAAGTTCCTTCTCAGCCCGCCCGCGTACGCACCGACGTTCGCTCAAATCAGCGTACGGCAGCGCCGCGCGATAACAGGTGGCGGCGGCGTGCTTCCCTCGCTCGGCGGCGGGGGCGGTCGAGGCATCGTCCCGTCCACGCGTGAGCTCCACAGCCACCGTGTCGTCGGGCAGACCACTGCCGCCGCCGACCTGACCGTTTGACGACGCTTTGGCCACGTACACGTGGACGGCATCCGTTTCCTGCACGCGTTTGGCGACAACGCGCGACCTGATGACCAGATTATTCGGTTCAGCCTACAGCGCCATGCCCGGCACTCACTCGCCACTGCCACTGTGGTCAGCTGTTGGAGGGTACGGGAAAGTTATCCAAACTCGTGGACAAAGCACTACCGGTCACCCATATTCGAGCGCTGTACGACCCGCTGGCGAAAAGGGTGGTGAAGGAATTGGCACAGCTTCGCACGGACCAGATGTTTATCCAGCTATTCACTGGCTCGAAGGCGCAGCCTGTCGGAGCCTGGTGCTTGTCAGCGGGTCGGCCAGGTACGCAGCGATAGCCACGGATGGTCAACCCTTGGTGTTCACGGATAAAAATTCTCTCGCTCGTCAAGGGCGAACATGTTAATTGCCCACAGCTGTTTGGTCTCGAAAGAGACGATGGACGGACGTGCGAGACCAGCGTTGCAGAGGAATCAGAACTGTCCTAAAATTGTTCCTTCGTGCAGTTAGGGGCACGATGGACACCAGTGGCGGACACGCGCTCCGATGGCCTCTGATTTCCGCCCCGCCAATGAGGAAATTGTACGGGGAAAAGGTTGGTACCTGAGGCGATGCGATACGATACGATAATTATGTAACGCACGGGAGCTGTAGTTATAGCTAAAAATCCCTACTGGGGCAAGGGACGTGCTGGGCTGTTGATCCTGATGCCCGAGGGTGCTCCTGGATCAGATTGTTTGGCGGCTGGTTTCTTAACAGAAGGCAGTCGCTCGCTGCCCCAGGCGCCAGCAGCCGATTCCACGCCGCCCCACCATCCCCAACCCGACCTCATTTCAAAACAAACACCATCCTGCATCTCCTCGGTTCAAGGCGCTCTTTCGTCGGAGCCTCGCACCCGTCCGCAGGGTGTAGAGTTGCATATGACGGTACGTCGCTGTCGTTGCCCGTCCTTCTGGTGGCCTCGGAAAGGCTTTTTCTCTCGGGCTGCGTCTCACAGCTAGAGTGGAGGGCCGCAGCCGCGTGAGGGACGCCACAACATAACGCCTGCAGCGCATTTTGTGTCACGCCAGCGCATTTCTTGTCGCTAGAATCTCAGCGGCTCTGTCTCCGCGTACGGGTCCCTGTCCAGCGACGCATTCCATGCCTAGCGACGCAGCTCCCCTTCCAGCGGTGCATTTCGCAGCCCTGGGGTCTCGGCCGCCTGTCCTCCGCTTACAGTTTCCTGCCTAGCGACGCAGCTCCCCTTCCAGCGGTGCGTTTCGCAGCCCTGGGGTCTCGCCGCCTGTCCTCAGCTTACAGTTTCCTGCCTAGCGACGCAGCTCCCCTTCCAGCGGTGCGTTTCGCAGGCCTGGAATCTCGGCGCCTGTCCTCAGCTTACAGTTTCCTGCCTAGCGACGCAGCTCCCCTTCCAGCGGTGCGTTTCGCAGGCCTGGAATCTCGGCGCCTGTCCTCAGCTTACAGTTTCCTGCCTAGCGACGCAGCTCCCCTTCCAGCGGTGCGTTTCGCAGCCCTGGGGTCTCGCCGCCTGTCCTCAGCTTACAGTTTCCTGCCTAGCGACGCAGCTCCCCATCCAGCGGTGCGTTTCGCAGCCCTGGGGTCTCGCCGCCTGTCCTCAGCTTACAGTTTCCTGCCTAGCGACGCAGCTCCCCTTCCAGCGGTGCGTTTCGCAGCCCTGGGGTCTCGCCGCCTGTCCTCAGCTTACAGTTTCCTGCCTAGCGACGCAGCTCCCCTTCCAGCGGTGCGTTTCGCAGCCCTTGCATCTCAGAGGCTCTGTCCTCGAAGCCCCCCATGCCATACTAGAATGTATCTTGATTGTGTCAAGATCTTATCCGACGCCTTCGATCGGGCACATTCCAGTCTGTTCATGCGTCTCCCGCTACGGTCCCTGGCTCCTAGTATTCCGGATCCGATGTCTAAGCAGAGCCGCTGGTGTGCGTCAGCATGACCGTCTCCCCCCGCCTTCTTCTTGCACAGCCTTTAAAGTGAACGTCCTGTTTCGTACGACTATCTGGTAATAGACTAGGCCAACGTACCGGGTACAGCAACAAACTTCACCGATACCAAAGCAATGGAAATCGCAACGAATACGGCAACGAAGAAAAGAGCGGGAAAAAGTGGCAAGAGAAAGGGGAACAAAAAGTCAGGCGACAAAATCCTCAATGATGGTAGGCTCATAATTCACAACTATGCCAAGCATTTCGCCGAGAATTGCGAGGAAGCTGTGGTAGGATGGTGGAAGATACACGCAGATCTCACTCCACCTGACAATGTTGCCGCCTCGCACCCGGGCTTCGTCAAAAGCTTCCAAAAGCTCGAGGAAATTATTCGTGGACAAAACACGAACGAGATGCTCCGACGACTAGCTTATGTCAAACTGATGCGGTTGTCTCGCTCGCTTGTAGCGGCCGCAAGATTTGAGAGGTTGAACGGCTCGGCAAGAACGCCCAGTCGGGTTGATTCCACGGTGGCGGTGGAACTTCACAAGTCCATACAGCCCAGCAACCTGACCGCAGAAGCCAAAGCAAACAACGTGCGAGAGCGTAGACGAACAGGTCGACGCTGGGAGATGCTCGCTGGACCATCACCGCTATTCCTGCTGGTGTATTCTCCCTACGCGGAGACGATCGTGTATGTGTGCCCAGTTGCTGTTCACAACAGTCCGTCAAACTGACTCTCACCGTGCGAGCATTAGCCATCGGTCATCGGGGGTAGACCAACGCACCATGGAGATAATCGGCAATCATATCAGCGACAGTGTTGCCCCAAGTGTTGTCCGAGCTTCCATTCAGTTGGCAGGTATAGTGGAGGCTGCTGCTAGATCGCAAAATGGGTCTGAGGAAGAAATCAGAGCTGCTGCGCGCCAAGTAATCTCCGAGCTTCTAGTAACACCATGATTCATCGTCCCCGGATATGCGATGCCTGCAATTCAACTAAGAATGGTTCTACACCATAATTTTTTGTAGATGTGACAGAGCAGCATGTGTGCACTAACTAGTTGAAACCGGGATAAAGGTATCAATTTCAATCTCTGACATGTCTCGTTGTCGGGTGTTTCTTTGATTACCGCGCCGCAAGCAAGCAGGTGGCTTCCTCATTCCCCACAGCCAAGTTGGTGCAGCGGATATCATGGATGGCGGGCCATCAGAGAGCACCAAGCTAAAGCACCTATCGGTGTAAAGGACGTGCTAAGCTGATGTTTGTTGCGTAAAAAGGTCGTTCAGATCGATTGCAATGCCGTCTGCGTTCGACTCGGTGGTTGGTTCAGGTTGGTAATTAACTGGAGGACGGCTGCCTTAAGCCCCCCACGCCCCCACGCCCTCAACTGGACCCCCGTTACCGCCGCAATCTCCCCAAAGTAACTGATCGGTGGCGGCAGCTATCAGGTGGCTTGGACGACAATATGGGCAATGCACGATTTGTCACATATACGATCGTGTAAAGCATCTCCAGATCAGCTGCTAATCAGTCGGGCTCACACAGGAGCCGGCGAACAGCGACAGACAGTCAGTGAGACAACCGGTGAAGGGAGCGGCACTGTAAGCTACCGAATGGGACCGTAGATCTCTCAATCTCCTTTCGTAGCACACTGAACTTCATTCGACGGAGGGTGGTTCAAATCTTCAAATTTAGGAACTATAGCTCATACGCACATGCGAACATGCTCAAGTCCGCCGTAAACGTGCTATTGTCTAGGAGGAACTGATTCCATCCTTCGAGCTGATGCACATCCTCAAAAATACACCTAGTGAAGTATGCGATCATCTGCCGTAGGCTGTCGTCATCTGTTTCGTGGCGATAAACGAATTGTACCAGCTCGCTAAACTCAGGGACGAAGAGTCCGGGAAACATGGTCCACCGCGCGAGCGTCTCAGCAAGCTGCGAGCAAGCATACTTCTTTAGCGATGAGACAGCGAAGCGGTCACCCACGTTCCACATCTTGCAATGGCCGATTAGTTTGTTCTTAGCCGTTGACGTTGCGATACTGCGCTGACTCCGCTCCGCCGCGAGACCTTCGTCCGCGCTAACAGGTTGACAGCTGTACTTCGCTAGGAACGATTCCATACGATCCTGTTTTGGGTTGATCCCATACGCTTTCCGCTTGCGGTTGGACCCTATCCCTTGGCCTCCAGTGGAAGCTCGTTTGGCAGTGGCAACGTAAGTGCGTAAAGAATACGGAAGTTCAATTTCGGTAGCCGGAGGGCGTTCGCCAGTCTCCTGGCTTCCGATTAGACCTCTCTCCGAGCCATCCGCATAGCCCGTGGAAGATAGAAGATTTCCAAATAAGCCGGGCTTCGTGGGTTCAGCTGTGCTTTCAGTGTCGAATACGAGGGCTTTTGGCGCCTTTGGGGAGGGTATAGTCGTTTCGGATGGAGGAAAGCCTATATACTCAGCACATAACACAAAATGGTAAAATCGAAAGAATATGTCCCTATCGACACCATCTAAAACCAGTAGGCTACTGTGCCGGGCCTGAGAAGAAGCCTCGATCAATGTATCGAGATGGGGCGATATTCGAGACAGAAGAGCCGCGGGAACTGTGAAACAGTCCTCGCTGTCCTCAGCTCTCATGACGGTGCAAAAGGTCGAGTGAAGCCTTTGACATGCATCAGTAAAAGAGCAAATTGTCGTGTGTTTGGTACCTCATACAGGTCGACTTCTTCGGGTAGGAAGTCCATAACCCCCCCAAAGAACGTCTTCTCCTTAGATGCCATGAGTATGTATAGTCGCAGTCTTACTGAGGATACGGATGCCAATCTATTGTTGCGCCGTCCCGCTAAGGTTTTATATAATGATCGTAACTATTGTAATGTGCGGTGCCGGAGCCGCATTCGAGCTAGTGCAAGGCCAACGTCTCAGAGGCTAGGGGCGAACTTTGAGGAACGAGTTACGAGTTACGCGATTTGACTCACCATTCGGAAGGAGCACGTGCAAAACTCCGAGACCTAGCGATCTGCACGCACCAAGGGGGGCCGCGCTGCGATGACAATTCCACAAAACTCCATAGCCGCGAACGGCTACTTCAAATAGTACCTAGCGGCCTGATAGACACGAAATCCACTCCGTGAGACGTGCTCGTGACCAGCAATTACAATCAGGCAGGCTTTGCCGACTCTGGGATGGACGTTTGGGAAGTTTCACGGGTCCGGACAAAGCATGCCTAAGATCCAATTACCACCGCGCCCAACGACCATGAGACAGGTGACTTTACGACCCGTCGCGTTACCCGCAGAATAACGCTCTTCTTACACTAGCTACAATTACTTGTTCGTCATGAATGCCCAGAAGGTGAAGGGATCGTGTCATATCTTCAACGGTGTCATGATACTCAGCTCTCTGGTCTGCCAGTTGCGCGGAGTATTCAAGGCTTTGAACAAGTTCTGCGGGGCATACGCGACTAATCTCGCTTGCCAACTCCTTGAGGGTTTCCAATTTAATGGAGAAATCTTTGCTTGTAGACGTGAGTTCACGTACGGTGCTTATACCTGGGAAGAGCTTACACAACAGCTTCTGCGGCTTTTGAGAATGCGATCAGCCACATTGGTGAGCCATTTGTGGTGTTCTGTGACCGAAATCGTGGCGATTCCTCTGCCCCTCGTGAGACTCAGATCACCATTTCTTACGTCCTCTCTGATGCTTTCCGTCAAAAAAGGCAATACCTGCCCTAATCGTATGTAGACCAAGCCGGAAAGTCCGGAACGGCCACGGATTTTGGAGAGCACTCTGTCAAGCACTCTCAAAGCGCTTAGCGACTGGCACTTCATTGTCCCGGCATCGTCATGCACGCGCGTGATGCAAAGCAGTGCCACCCAACAATCAATCATCACCGAGCGTCTGGTCTCAATCATCGCAATGCTTTGCTGGTTAACAATACGTCGCGCTAGATGCTGGACGTACATTGGACTTGTTTGAATCGGGTGGGTTTTGTCAATTTCCATAGTTTGCGTTGATGTCTCGTCGCTGCAGGTTTCAGGAAGTGCAGTGCCCGCACCCACCTGTATTTAAATTCGTTCTTGAGTAAATCTTAGATACTAGTTTTCTGTGGATATCGCCTGTTCCTGGTCTCCTGCTTCTTGTCCTGCCGTCGTATTTGGAAGTCTGGTCCTCAGCCTAAGAAAACGGGGTTCTGCAACGGCCGCCGGGATCGAAGAATCGGGCGCTACTTATGGTTGGGGATAAGGATTCAGACCGGAATTGATGGTCGGAAGAGAAACTTGGTACCTTCATGTTGACAGCTATTCGACTTTAGTGGGGATGAGATTCCAGCTAGAGGGTCGGGTTGTTCTACCTTCGACTTGGCGCGAGTTCATCTTCCCCATGGGTACTTTGACTAGTGCCGCAGGCGAGAGGCTTCGACGGAGTCTCTAGGTCTACCATACAGATATCGATCAATCTTCCCTTTCCTTCGAAAACCGATGGAACATCGTGGACAAAGACGCTTCTCCGCCCTTGAGCCGGTGAAATTTGAATTCTGCGCCGTCGAAATCACCAATGTATCGGGAATCGCGTCCGCGTGGGACGGAATTGTGGGAGCATTCCCACCGCCTGGCTGGGCTTTATGGACACATCTACTTCCGTCGACGTCCGTCATGATCGTGTCCCCATCTACATCTGTGACATTTCGGTTATGATCTGTACCCATATTGCGGTGGTTTTTGGGGGCCGTCGAAGAGTAAGTCGAAGGAGAAAGGCACAAGGTATGTACTTTGGCTGGGGTTAAGTGAAAACGATTTTTTGGGTGCTGTCACGAGCCTGATTATAGGCGGCAAGCGCCTAGATAATGCGATTCAGATCCCGGATCGGTGACAAGAGTAACCAGGGTTACGAACAATTAGTTCATGACAAGATCGAACGCGAGACTGCGACATGCTTCGCAGGAGCAGTTCCCTGTGGACAACTAAGTGACGTTAATGTGCCTTTCGCTCGAGGGCACGTCCTTAATACAACTTTTGCCGTCACAAAGGTGACGCGGGCACGTCGTCACGCTACAAGGGTGACAGGAGAAGTGCGACATGGCCAAAGCTGACAACCACTATGCCGCATCACGCACAAACGACAGAGATTGGGGCGTCATGATTGCCGTTCATTGGGCCTAATCATAATTGTGACGGGCCAATGATTAAGTTCACTTTCAGGGATACCTTAACCAGGGGTTTCCATCCACGGCAGGGTAAACTTGCTCGGACTGGGGGTTGGAGGCGAGAGTCATCGTGACTCTCGTCCTCGTATACATCGGGTAGTACTCAGCGGAAGTGATCGGCTGGGGTTCATAGTCTTCGCCCCACATCTCGTTGAATATGACCTTCCCAAGCCCGTCGGGCCCCCACAACTTGTCCCAGTCCTCTATATCATTCTTCGTGGAGCAGTTGTGCACAAACCATATGCTGCCCCGGCATTGGGGGCAACGGGGTACATGACCCATTATTCCTCTGTCTGCGTCGCCCCGCAATTGGCTGACACAGTATCTTGCAAGACAGGGCTCGTGGAACATGTGTCTACACGAATCGACGACGGCACAGTGCACGTTCATGTTCCTTGGCTCCATGGCCTCGTAACAGATTGCACACTCCGTGCCTGGTTCAAATGGCTGGAAAAATTCTTGCCTGTAGTAGTAGTAGTAGTGTATTTTTCGTCCAGCGACCTTTAGGTCGCTCAGGTCCCCGAGACGGGGCACAGGACGTGCTGAGCTAGACTATCCGGAAACAATTGACTATGACTGGCACCCATAGCCAATTCCCCCAATGTCCATCCAGCATATCATCGGCTCGAAGGCGCTGCGTGTCGAAGCCCCCATTCCGTCAGCGGAAACATGAGGCAGTATGGTCAACCCTTGGTTTTCACCGGTCAGAATTCTCTCGCTCACTCAGCCAACGCTGCTGCCGCAGTCCCAAGCTCCAGTAACCAAGCGTAGGAAATGGCCGAGGAGCGGCGGCAGGGAAAAACCCTCGGAAGGAATCAGAGGCTGTCGGCGCAGCTTGCCTTCAGGGAGAAAAACCTCCGCAACCGGTCACCGTGATTGGAGAGTGAACCCTCCAATTGCCCAATAGCTCCTTGGTTCCGAAGGAAAGCTATAGGCCAAAGTGCAATTGTCAAGACCGGCTTCGCAGAGGAATATGAACTCTCCTAAGGTCTTCCTCTGTGCTGTTAGGGCCGCGATGGCCTTGGCAGCGAAAGCGCGGTCGGGTGGCCTGCCAAATCCGCCCCGGCTAACGAGCCGCTAACAGCTCCACGGAGTGCAGGATTTTTACAGGGGAGAGTTGAAATTCTTGCCTGTTTTCCCGCCTCGGGTCTGTCCAGGGTAGACCGAAACTTTCCAGCGTAGAAAGGTTGATCATAACGGAAGGATATCTGTCGCTATAATATAGATGGAAAACGGCAGAATTATGTTGGCGGAGGCACGCCGGGCATACACCAGGAGTTGTTCGGAAGACGTGTCGTCGTAAACAATCGACGTGGAGGGAGCACCCACACCATAACTTCACGTTTGGTGGACCACCACTCGAACAAAACCTGCACAGATCAGCAGGTTGTGTCTGACGGTCATCGTTGTAGATGTTGAGCCACTAATCACTCTGTGTAGCCATGAGAATTCCCGGTAGGAATTTGAGCAATACTTCGTCACGGGTCCTGCGCGGGGTGCCTGTCTCGAGGCTCTCCTGCCGCTCACTCCGGGGTCTATCGCGACCTCTTTCCTCGCGTCTGGTCGTGGCTGTGCCCGGGGGGTGGTCGGTCCCTTGGGCCCTCGCCTCCTGGGCTGGTGAAGTAGTCTCCACCGGTCGTAAACCTTGCTGCTCTTCAACGGGAAGTGTCTCGTCGAAATGTTCCTGCCCCGCGGCGGCATAGTGCAATGCCAATCTCCGCTGCCCATTATGGATGGCGCAAAGCCAGGCTTCCTCAGAGACCCACCTGCTGCCCTGATCTGTAATAATTTTGATCCATGTTGTAGGATAGCTTTGAGGAAGATGATAAGGCAGCAAAGGCGCTACGAGCTGTATACCAATTTCGTTGTCCGCTTCGCTGAATTTGCCGCAGTTGTCTTAGACCTATGATCTCAAGATCGGGTATGATGTAATGTAATGTACTTTATTTACGCCCGGAGGGATTATCCCTAAAGGGCCATAACGAGAGGCTAATTGCTCATTCTGCCATAAAAGCCGTACACCTAAAGCCCAACAATTGTTTCCTTCCTTGGCCCCTGCAGCCTCATTCCGCGATCTGACTGTCCTGCCCTGAGGTCATTCCCCCCGAGTGCCCAGCGTCCCATCGTCGGCAGCTGGAGCTTGGTCGGTCAGTGCGAGGCTGCACGACTAGGATGTTACGCGCTTGGTTCCTGTCCATTTGTCCAATTCATCGCAGATCCGCCTGTTCACATGTCTGCATCCAGCCTTCCTGTTGCCATTGCAAACTTGATCGTCGTTCGGACAGCCGCCATGTCAGGCTGCCATCGCTCGCCATCCGATCCAGACTTGCCTCCCAGGAAGAAAGACAAGTTCCCCATCTTAGTCCGACTGTACCGTATCATGCCTTCTCTTTCCGAGTTCCAGCGCCTGCAGCGAAATAGGAAATGCTCGACTGTCTCCGGTGCTTGGCCGCAGCTGCATTGGTCCGTCCCCACAGCCCTGATGCTGTGCAGGTACCTGTTGAGCCTGCACTTTCCTGTTCGTAGCTGTACCAGTATCCTGGACTCCTTGGCGTTGAGAGCGTCGTAGATGGCCCGCGTGTGCTGGCCCGGAAGCGCCGTGTCAATACGTTGCGAATACCGTCCTACCCCGATGGGTATTCTTGGCCGCTGCTGTTGCGGTTGGCCGAGCAGCAGCCTCGTTCTCGTCGCTCGTGCTTGATAAGTTGCCCTTTCCCGAACGCGTCCTTCCTCTGTAGCCTCACGGGCCGCTGCCTTGGCCATCACGCCCGCGCGGAAGCTTTCATGGCCTGCCGGTACCCACAGCATGGACACCGGCACATCCTGCAGATGCGGCAGCCTCACCTGTCTGTACAGCTCTTGGACTGCGCGTTGCCCGGATTGCTGTCGAGGCTGCCCCACCACCTGGACGGCTGCCCTGTTGCTGCTGACGATGACCACGTTCCTGTGCGGCAGTTTCGCCGGCACGTACCGAAATGCCCACGTCATTGCCTCCAGCTCGGCCGTGTACGGGTTTAGATCCTCACGTGGGCCTAGCGTGACCGAGAACCGGGCCAACATATCCCTCTTGCCCTTTGCTGTCACATACTCCACGTAGCCACCCATACCAACCAATCCTCCCCTCTCCGAAGAGCTCGTCGAGATCACCAAGCCTCGGGCCGCGCTTGCAGCCTCCGCTGCTTCGTCTCGGTCCACACCGCACGCGACGCGGATTCGGCTCTCCCACGGTGCCATGGCGTACTCTCGTATCTTTTCCAGCCGTTCCCCTGTTTCGTCCCTATACCGCATGGCCATCTTCTGCATCGGCGACGTGAACCGTTGACATATCCTCATGCTCAGCCTCGCCAGCGGGTGTTCCCTCGGAAGGGTGCGTAGGCTAATCCACGTCTTGGCGGCAGCCCTGGTATGTCGCTGAAGCACTGGCTCAATGTTCGCCTCTGCCTCAGCCACGGCCGTGGCGACGCTTCCAAACGCTCCAGTCACGGCCTGCGCTCCGACTGCTTGTGCTTGGCTCAACCAGGCCGTCTCCCTCTCTCCGCAAGCGTGTGTCCACACGTTGGAGGCGTAGTCCATGGCCGGCGCCACTGCAGTTGTGAACAGCTGCCTGGCGACCCTCGGCGACAGACCCCGGAGTCTCCTCAAATGCATCGCGACAGACAGGCCCTTGGCAGCTGCCTCGGCAATGTGCTGCTTGTATCTGAGCTCTGCGTCCAGCACCACCCCCAGCACCTTGGCGGTGTCCTTCGGTTGCACAGTCTGTCCATCAACCACGAAGCTGCCCTGGCTGCCCCGTCTAGCCGATCTCGTGAAGTGGATAACGGCTGTCTTGTTGCTCTCGAAAGTCGCACCGCTCCGCCTGGCCCAAGCCAGGGCTCGTTCGATGATGGCCTCGATCCCGGCCCGGTTCGCCGCCGCTGATTCCCCTGTCACCCAGGCCGAGTAGTCGTCCACGAAGGCGATCGCGCCCTCCGTCGTGCTGATGCTCGTCTGCACAAGGTCCGCGTTGAAGAAGAGGAAGAGAATTGGCGACAGCGGAGACCCCTGCGGCAGGCCCGCCTGTGGAAGTGGTTTCTGGGGGGAGCGGTACCCGTTGACCTCGATGCTGGCCGTCCGCTCGGAGCAGAATGCATCCACCCACCGAACCAGCTCCCCAGGCAGACCTCTCGCCGCTAGCCTCTGCAGCAGCCTCTCCTTGAACACGCCGTTGTATGCTCCCTTGACATCAAAGCTCACCAGGCTGAGCACCTTGCCCATCCTCCACGCTCTATAAATGTTCTCTTGCAAGAGGATGAGCGCTTGTTCCGCCGAGCGCCTCTTTCTCGCGCCGAAATGGTTGGCCGGTAGCAAGCCATGCGTCTCGACCGCATACGCTACTCGCTCCGCGACCACCGCCTCTAGCACCTTGCCCAGCGTTGAGAGCAAGGAGATTGGTCGCCAGGCTCTCGCCGCCGTGTAGTCATCCTTGTCGGGTTTCTTCAGCGGGATGATCCTCGCGCTCCTCCACTGCTCAGGCAGCTCGCCGCTTCCGAGTGATAGTCGGAACAGGTGCAGCACGCGTTCCTTGACCACTGGCCACAGCTCTTTCCACACCATCGCCGGCAGGCCATCGTCCCCGGGCGCCTTCCACGGCTTGGCGGCCATCACCTTCCTCTCCACCTCTTCCATGGTCAGTTCCGGCCACGCCACCGGTGGTCGTTGCGACCCCTCGGACTCGGCCTCGATTTGCGGCGGCAGCGGCGGGAAGAAGGTGCGGAGAAGCTCCTCTGCCTGATCCTGCCGGCCCATCGTCGTCGTTCCGTCCTCCTTCTTGAGAGGCGGTACCTTTTCTTCCACGCTCGCGGATCCCCTCGTCCCCAGGTATTTGGACGCTTTCCAGATGTTGCCGTCCTCGGCCAGGAACTCTTCCCAATGCTGCCGTTTCTGCTTCCGCACAGCGTCATGGTATTCCTTGGCCGCCTCCTTGGCTTGCTTCTCCAGCTCCGACGCTGGCGAGCCCGCCCTCCTTCGGGCCCTGGCCTGGTTCCTCCAGAACGTGTAGATCTGCCGAAGCCGGGTCAGGTCCGCTGTCCACCACCGTTTCGCATATGGGCTTGGCCGTGCTCGCGGTGTTAGGTCTTGTATTGCCTCGCTCACAATGCGCATGAACCGGTCAGTCTGTCCTTGCAGACCCCAGGCCGGCCAGCACACCAACTTCAGCTCCCTCGAAATCCTGTCGCGGATCGCCTTCCAGGGGGCGTTCTTGAACAGGAACCGCGGCTCGACATCCCGGCAGGGGACGTCAATGCCAAATACCGCCTGGATGGGCCGGTGGTCTGATCCATATTCGGTCGGGTGTATCGCGCATTTGACCCTTTCCTCTGCCAGCTCTTCCGTAACCAGCACCAGGTCAATTGTGCTTTCCAGACCAGGCTTCGGTCCCTGCCACGTCTTGGTACCGCGCGGCAGGAGGCTCTGGAGGCCATGATCGTTCATAAGGTCGATGATCGGCTGGCCTTCTCCTTGTCGTCTCGTTATCGTGCCTTCACCTCCCCATAGCACATCGTGACGGTTGAAATCCCCCGCCACCACCACATCCGTTCGCTCGCCTGTGCCACTGCGAAAGCGTGAGATCAGGTTACTGACCTCTCGCACCGCTGCCAGCAAGGCCGACGCGTCGTTGCATTGCACGTAGACCGAGACCACTAGGACTTGCCTGCCCTGGAGACGGAGGACGGCCGCAGTCAGGTCGGGAGACGAAACCGTCACTTGCTCTGATTCCAAGTCTCGCCGCACCCAGAGCATGCTCCGGATCGGCCATCCCGCCGGATTGGCGACGCTCGGCACCATCTTCGTCCAGTTGCTGTGGCTCGTTGGGGCCGTCACCACCGCGCCGTCAACCAGCCGCGCGTACGGCTCTGTCAGTGAGAGGACTGCATAGTCCCTCAAGTCCACATCATTCATCACCCCGAGCTGCACCGTGTCCCGCTTGCGCACGTTCAACTGGAAGATGCGCAGGTCCCTATGCATTCCTTGGCGGGTTGCGTACTCGGCAGTTTGGACTGGACGACTCGTGAGGTCCGTTGCACAGGACGCACTTGGGTTCTGCGGCCCGGCACTGCCCGTGACCGTGCCCCGGCTGCGCACACCTTCCGCAAGCCCTTGGCTTCTTGCACGAGAAGGCCTTGTGGCCCAGCTCCTGGCAGTTGTAACACTGCACCGGTCCGACTCGCGGCTCAAACACGTTGGTGTAGGCAGACTCGCCGGCCAGGTCGAAATAGGTGCCGTCGAGCAGTCGTTTCGCATCGCTTCCCTTGGTCACGTAAATCACCATGGACCCGTAGGCCTTGCCGCAGTCTTTCTTGCTGAGCCAGGAAATCTTGGCAATCGTGACGTTGTTCTCCTTGCCGAGCGCCTCGGCGGCTCCCGTCAGGACATTTCCGTCGCTGTCCAGCACCGCCGATCGATTGACGCTGTCGACTTTGACCGGGTAGAGTTGATCCCTCAGGACACGCGCCCCCGGCACCACGACCTTTTCCGCCGCCTCCTTCACCCGCCGCAATTCCGCTTCATCGCGACACACTATCCTCACTCGGTTTGTGTTCCTGGGGTCCTTGATCACTGCTGCGCACCTCCACGCCTCGTGACCTTCCCTCACCTTGACTTCTGTTTCGATCGCTCGTCGGATGTTGCCTACCTGCGCCTCGACCTGGTTTGGCTCCTCAACCCTGGACGTGTCTATCGTACAGTGCAGAGTGTCGGTGGATGTGGACGTGGTGGTGCGCATCGAAGAAAGCGACCGTGGGCTCGTAGGCTGGCTCTTTGGTGGTGTTCGCACGGCGTCTGCGTAGGACGCCCGCGGGCCGCTTTGCACTTGGCTGTTTACCGTTGGGTTCACAGACGCCTGGAGGGTCTGCAGCTGTTGCCGGACCTTCTGCAGCTCTTCCTTGGTGTCGACTACCTCTTGTTCCAATTTGTGGATCAATCGCTGTTGGTTAATTGACCCATTCTCGAGATCGTTCAGTTTTTCCAGGACCTTGCATAGCAATGCCCTTTCGCTTTCCTCATCCGCGGTTTCGCTTCTGGCGACGAACGTCGATCTCGGCTCGGAACCGGTCGATGAAGATCGCCTGACACGCTTGTTCGTTGCTCTCACCGCGTCTCGGGCCGCCTCATCCCCTCCCAAGCTCCCCTTCTCACTCGGCATCGCCAGACGAGATGATCGTCTTGGTGTCGCGAACCCCGCTCGCCCCGCTCGCCCCGCCGGCCCCGCCGACTCAACGTCCCCCTCAGTGGAACCCGTCATTGTGCAAGATTAGGTTCAACCCCACAGCAAAATAATCGACAGCAATCGTCTTCCTTTGGATCTTTTTCCAAGAGATTCTCCTTCAGATGGCAATTCTTCTTCCCCGAATGGCAATGGATAGGGACCTGCTTGAGAAATTGATAGTGCGTGCCATCGGGTATGATGCTGCCCACTAGGCCCATGTCTCTGGTCTGATACGCGTATGCGGGCCGGGCTCGATGACCTGGAACAGGATTGGTGGAAAATACAACAACTCGCCTCCCAGGGACTTGGCCTTCTATTCTCGCCGTTGCATCTCCGGAGAAGCAGCTGCGGAAATGGAAGTATGTCCTGCCATTTCTCTCGAAACTAACAGTATTTCTCACCGACGAAGGCTCGTCCGCTTCGCTGTCGCGATCATCAGCAGAGTTGCCGCCAATGTTGAGGTTTTCCAAATCAGACCCCGCCAGTAACGTCGCTTCTCGGATGCGCTCGCTCATTTATTCATCAAGCTGGAGATGAGACCTTTCGGCTGCTACGTCGCGTTGTACTTTCTGGATGCTCGGCAGGTCATTTGGGAAATTCGGGGGAAAGAAAAAGGGGCGGGGGGGCATTTCTGGCGTTGGGTGCTGCTACGCAAGGGACTGTCATGGGGCGGTGGTGGTGGGGGTCGAAATCTGTGCCTGACGGAGCCACGCAGTGAGCCAAGCTTTGAGTTCTCAAGATCCGAAACTCATGTGAACAAGGCCGAAACTACTGTACCTGAATGCCAACACTATACTATCGTGCTTACCCGCCATGAGTGTATCTGACATCCTGGTTCCTTCCGCCGGTGAAGCAGAGAGGATGCATTGTCCTCCATGGAGAGGGCCGGCTAACCAATTGTGGTCTGCCGTGACCGATCGGGTTGCTAAAACCAGTTCTGGACTCGTTAGCGCCGGGCACACATTTGGCGTCTGTCACCTCATCTTAAGTGGAACCGCAATGTTCTGCACGTCTGTCGCGGTCCGTCGCACTTATGGCTTGCCTACTTCTCGCTGTCTTTCCAGACCCTGCGCAACGCTTGCGAGCCAATTCCAATGCAAACATAAGAAAGACTCCATCTGTGCTTATCCCTGAGAGTTACCCAGGGAGTCCTCAGATATGTCCTCTCTTCGCAAGCTTCTCATTCGACCCTTTGGGTGTGATAAGTCTCGTGCGGAGGGAGACACCGCCCGACATCGTCCGCAATATCACCATGATCATTTAAACACGGACCAACCAGCTATTTTCAGCAGCTATTGTCCAATCGTGTCATGTTCCTCCCTGCCGGCCATTCGAAGGCAACAGAATGAAGTCTCGAGTTGGCTCATCGGACGCTTTGTTGAACAGTTTGGGCCAGGCAAAAGGGTGGAGCTGACCTGGCGGTCGGATCCTCGCTTACTGGTCTGTATCCAGCAAATGTTCACCGCAGAACTTCGCTCTTTCGAAATCTACTTCAACGTAAACCTTGCGTGGTCCGGGTTCGAGCGCCGCAACCCCCATGATTCGTACAGACCCTTCGCTTATGCTCGACGCGACCTGGCCAAATATTATCGCCAGGAGAGTCTCTCGCACGTGGGTGACTCAAGGTGCGACACATGCAGTGGCTGCAGATCTCGAGAGTGTATTTCAGCTATGGAGCAACAGGCCAAAGATTGTTTTCCTTGTCTCCGATTCCCTGAATTCGGCGCGCAAAGTCCAAGAGAACCCGACATTCGGTATTTAAACTACGTGCAAATGGCTGCCTGGTCGCTCGCCGTAAGCATTGTTACTGTCACCGCCCTTGGCTCGGCCGCGGGTTGTGGTGCTGTACTTGCTTGGGGATCCAACCTGCTGGACTGCTGGGAACTGGCGCTATGTGATCTTATGGTGTCTGGCCATGATGTGGCGGGAAATCTCGATAGTGTGCCTCCTCAATATCATCCTTAAGCTTCAGAGCAGAGCAGGCAAGTTCAAGTCCGGGTTCGTTGTGCGATCGGTGACCTGCAGAGTGGATTTTGACAAGGGCCATACGCCTGATCACTGTTTAAGAGGTGATCTGTGCGGTATTAGTCGGCCAGTGTACACTCAAGTCTTCATAGAAATATACTAGGGATTCGGTAAGCCTGCTCCAGCTTTCTTGAACATTCAACAGTGCAATTGGGGCGCCCAAGTCTCTGGCTAAGGCAATGGATGCACTGGTGAAAGCCGGAAGCCAGTGTCTGGTCAGGGGCAGCAATTGACTGGATGGTAGCAAAAGATCATGTCGCCACCCACTGGTATCATGGATTGAGCGCAAGCCTGAGTCCTTTGCCAGACCAACGTATTGGTACATAAACCCCTTCATCTCCCGCCGTCCGAAAATGCCCCGCCAGCAGCTTTCGCAGGCACTCAATTACATCAACATCACTATAACACAAAGACAGAGCAATCCTCTCATTCAGCATGAAGATTAACAGGGTAGCTCTTTTTCTTGCGTTTTGGGTTTCATTGACGACTGTGCGTGGAGCTACGAGCTGTCTGCGACAATGCGCGGAGGCGCAAAGAGAGTTTGCCGTTGTGCAGGGCAATCGGAAAGTTCTTTGCTCTTGCGGGTCTTCATTCTTGGATGCTCTGGATGGATGCTTTACTTGCTTGGTCAATGAGGATGTCTGGAGGTATCTCACGCCATGGGTGGCTCTCTTGATGTATTGCAACCCCCGCAGTGATGAGTGTTATGCGCTTTAAGCTGTAACGTACATGATTGGCGACTGGCGCGAACAAGCGAGTGGCGCGGCACATGGCGACCAGGCGACTGTCATCCCCAATAAGTCAACCAAAACACCTGGAATCAATTGCAATCAATCGGAGTAGTCTTCTTCAGACATTTCCACTACTATCTCACAATTCGTGCATTATGTCCTGTCTTGCCACAGAGGCCACAGCGCCGTTCCTTCACTACCCTCCTCGACTTGCGACCGCCATTTTGCCTCATTTCCTGCCTCAACTGCGCATCCATCTCGTTCTGAGCCTGGAGATCCTGTCCCTCAGATAGTGTCATGCTCCCTCCCTTTCGGAGAAGCGACTTTTTGACCTTTCGACGCCGGCTGAGTATCTCATTCTCCTCGAAGGATCCGGTTTTCAGCCTTAAGCAGCGCAATCTGATGCATGATTCCCCGCGCCCCCTTCGAAAGCCGGTCGACAGCTTCATAAATAGATGTCGACGAGCTATTCTGATGACGAGAGATTCGCCCCTTGATAAAATCCGTCTGGGAGCTCGCTTCAGTCGGGTTGTTTGGCGTCTTAGAGACCCAAGGTTTCGGTGTTCCGTGACCCTCTTCCAAAGGTGTCGGCGTCCGTGGCTTCAGATCCAAGCGGGAAATCACAACGTCAGGGTCAAGCGGAGCAAGTCCTGCGCCTCGAAAACCTCCCCGGATGTTCTTTTCCGTCATTGCCTCCTCGAATGCCGCGAAAAACGCGGGAAAAAAGTCCTCTTTGGTGATGTGGCTTGTACCGGCCCTCATCTTCTTCTCGATTTGCCGGCCATACGCTTGCTTGAGTGGGCCAAAACAGCCAACGTCCAGAGGCTGGAGTATATGAGAAGAGTGAGGAGGCATACAGAGCGTGACGATGTTGTTCTCCTTGCAGTAGAGCTCGAAGTCCGTCGAGTGGTGACTTTCATGGCCGTCAAGGATGAGGAGGCGATAGTTGCCCGAAGAGCGCGCTTTGGTGTGCCTGTCACAATGTCGAATCCATTCAAGGCCTCTCTCATTTGTGGTCCAACCGTAATCAGACGTGGAGATCACCCAGTCTCGCGGTAGATCGCTATCCTTGAGAGTGTGACGGTACAAGGCACGAACAAGGTCGAGTGCGACTTGGACAAAGTGATTGTCTACAAGGAGAAAAAGGAGCAAGAAAGAGCTTCGTAAGGAAGACTCCCACTTTGGCTAGTTGTACAGTTTCACAAGTGAGACATGCATGAAGTCACCTGATCGTTCCTTCACAGAGAGGTGGCACTTGCCCCAAACAATGATGAACGGTGGGATAGTCCAGCCTTGGGAATTGACGCCCTGGATCACGGTAACCCATTCCCGATTCCCAGGCTGCGCTAATTTCGTGTTCGAGCGCCTGTCTGCACTTGTGACGACCATGCCTGTCGAGATGATGCCCATCATAAAGCCGGTCTCGTCGAAGTTGTAGACATCCGACTCCGCGACGCCGTACTTCGCGATTGTGTTACGTACAAGCGCAAACCAGCCACGGATAATCTCCGGATCTTCACACCGAGCCCTCTTGTAGTCGTATCTGCGAAAGAAACGCGTCCGGAGCTGCGGTTGTCGCTTTACGAAGCTCGAGGCCCAGCGCTTCCCGACGCTAGGCGCGTCGCGCTCGGCGAGCAGTCGGTTGGCCATGTCTTCCACTCCACGAAGCCGGGGAGGGAACGACCGCGCATCTAGGTCCAAGGCATATTGAACAATTGTAGTTTCCTCCAGGTCGGTCAAATTCCGTGATTTGGGCGCGGAATCGCGCCGTGAGAGCCAGCCGCTGAGCCGGCGACGAAGCGTCGTTTCTGGGACGCTGTAGATTCTAGCTGAAGCACGGACCTTGAGATTTGGATCATTTTGGATAGCCTGAATGGCTAGAATCAATCGACTCTCTTGGGTTCCCGATTCCATTTGCCTTGAGGAACGAAGAGACGAAAGGTTCTCCCTTCCGACCCCTCCATAAACTCGGGCCACATAGCGGTCCGTGCCCTCCCAGCCACTCCGCGCCACTTCCTTCTCGCCCTGGATCCCTCAGCTTCGAAGCCTCCAGCCACAACCACTCGTACCGCCTCCCTCGACCACCCCACTGACCGCCGCCGCCGCTCCGGCCCCACCGCTTTCTCCCGACCCTCCGTTTGCTCCGCGCGCCCACTCTCACTCTCACTCTCGCCGCCGAGTATATACACCTCCTCTGCATGCAAAGGCTGTTCTTCTTCTAAGGCAGGTCGTGCTGGAGGCGTAATGGACGTCTACAATGGACGCCCTCTTGCGCAGGGAGGAGCCCGGGCGCTCGCTCCTGCTTGTCCCGCCGTGCGTGCGACGGCCGGGTCCAACTTCTGGGTTGCCTTGACCCACCTCTTCTACACCGCTTTGCCTGACGTTCCCCGAAGCATAGACGTTCGAGCGCACCGATGGATTCATAGACGTGGCGACCAGTTGTCATCAGCGCCCTCGCCCCTCGGGACGCCGTTAACAGATTCCTTCACTCTTTTGCTCCCTCCTAGCACCCGTCCGCGACCAATTCCGTCCACCACGTAGCCGCCATGCCCCGACCACAGGTGGCGCCAGTGTCACCCGAAGAGATTCGGCGCGCCTTGACGGATATAGAATCGCAAAGGGCCTACCAGCGCCGACCAGAGCTTGTCAGGGTCCCCCACGAAGAGATCCTCCGTGTCTTGCATGATATGGATCGCCAGCGCGCCGAAGACCGAGCCCGCCGCCGTGAGGCTCGGTACCAGAATAGCCAACCCGTGCACCCGCCAACCACTCCGCCACGAAAACGACCTAGGGAAGAAGAGGAAGCGCTTCCTACTCCACCACCCACGCTGCCAAAGCGATCCCCGAAAAGACCCCGGCCGATGCGAGAAACTGTGCAGCTCCAACAAGACTCTGTCGAGTCCGCCCTACATCAATACGAAACCTGTTTCCGTGCCAAGGAGCAGGCGTCAGCCATGAGGTCCTGGTGCAACGAGGTTCCGCTTGCCCTTCAGGTAGACGCCGCCAGATCGTTCTACCAAGCATTTACGGAGGAAAGGACGTTGCCGATTTGCCACTGTGCCTTCTGCTACAGAAAGGCAGCGCCCTCAGAACTCACCACGTTTAATTGGAGGACCCGTTTGTCACCCTCCCTCTTGCAAGCCACCAAGTCTGCCCAGGACTGTGTCGACTGCTTTTCATCCCACGAGGGCTCCGGAGTTCAAGTGTGCCGCGAGTGTCGTCAGCTTGGACGCTGGACGGCTGCCCAGGGCCTGCTCGGTCAATAACATGGCCATTGGGTGTGAGCATCGATATCCCGAAGAGCTTGATGGCCTCTCTCCCGTTGAGGAGAGGCTCATTGCCCTTCAGGTCCCTTTCGGCTACATCACAAAGTTCACAGTTGACAACAAGACCCGATCGGACCTCAGTTACCGGACGCATGTGAGAGGCCATATTGTCGTCTTTCCCAACAAGGTGGAGGATCTCGTTGCTACCGTTCTCCCACATCCTCTGCTGCAGTCCGTCGAGGACATCCACATCTCCTGGAGCGGCTCAAGTAAACCTGGCTCTGCAGACGTTAGACATCTACTCCAAGTGCGCAAATCCCGAGTGAGGGCCGCCCTGTCATGGCTGCAAAAGAACAATCCATTATACGAGCACGTCGAAATTAACCAGGCGGAGATAGACGGCTGGCACTACGCCGACGGCTCTGACGTCCCAACCCTGATCATGGATCGCATGCAGAGGGAGGAGCCGTCGACCTTTGAGAAGACACAGACAGATCACATCGTCCCTGATACCGACCGGGGTTTGGCGGAAAATAGGCTCACCAGCATCGATGAACTTCTTGGCTCCATGAACGCTCCGCCCGCAGATGAATGCTCCCATGTCGACAGTGCAGTCAATGCTCCACCGACGGAGCAGCGTCAGCCCTCGCCCCTCGTAGCCGAGACTCATGTTCCCGGGCCAACTACTACCGACGGCGACGTTAATACCGTCTGTGAAACGTCTACGTCCGGGATGTTTCCCCTTGACGGACCAGCCGCATTCGCGGAGGCAGATAAGCTATCGTTTCTTTCCAACGTTGTGAACTCTAGTCAGGATCTCGCGCCTGATCCTGAACCGTGCGCAATACAGATCCAGACGGCTGGAGACCAGCCATACACCCGGGTAGAGCGCGGTGCGGACTTCGCCGACAATCTGCACGAGGACTTTTTCCCTCGGACTTTTCCTAAGCTATTTCCCTGGGGCAAGGGTGGCCCGAAGGCTTTGCGGGAGTCGAACCTCAGTCCACGGCTGAAGCCTGTCGGTCGCCAGTCAAGTCACTCGCTCGCCTACTGGACCAGATACGTGCTACAACGACACGGCGGCCGCTTTGCCACACATCCCGTCTTTTGTTTCTTGGTGTTCAACATCCTCCTCCGCTCCTCCAACCGCCGTATCAGCATGGTCCGAGTGGCCAAAGATTCTTTCCCAAAGCTTGAGCAGGTCCACCTCACCCTGACCGCGGACCAGCTGAAGAGGGCTGAGGCAGAGATACGAGAGACGGGGACCACGAGTGACCGCGACGTATCGTTTTTGCTTCGCGAGCTGTCAATCTTTGGCCATGCACAGCCACTGTCGAACGAAACTAGATTGCTCATGCGAAGGAAGATCCAAGCTCTTAGCATCTGGACTGGTATGCCTGCGATTTGGATTA
Organism: Purpureocillium lavendulum; assembly: GCA_029168975.1. NCBI lineage: Eukaryota > Fungi > Ascomycota > Sordariomycetes > Hypocreales > Ophiocordycipitaceae > Purpureocillium > Purpureocillium lavendulum. The sequence continues at coordinate 308,699 of JAQHRD010000009.1, read as the reverse complement.
CCATCAACCCCAACGACGTCAACAACCCAATAAAGATGATGCTCTCTGTCCACAGGCTCCACGACTGCGACGCCGCCAAGAGCCTCTTGGCGGATCTTCGTGGACGGTACGACGAGATCGCGCTTAGCATCATGGACCCAGTCAGCTCTGCCATCTTCTTCCACCGAGAAATATCCCTGTTCTTCGACAAGTATGTGAAGGCAGGGAAAGAATCCGTCTTTGGAAAGATTAGCCATTACTACGCTACGGTGGAGACGAACGAGCGGGGCAGTCTACACTTGCATGGACTACTCTGGCTGGACGGCAACGTGCAGTTGCCATCCCTGATAGACGACATGGCTAACCCGGACGAAGGAGCATACCGTGCCCAGGTGGTCCGCTACGTAGATTCCGTCTTCCACGAGTGCTTAGACGAGGATGCCGGGAAAGCGGTGCGAAAGGAGAGGAAACCGATCCAGCCCATTGCAGAGATGATGGCCAGTTCCCAAACTCTTACCGCGGCCTTCGACGACGAGTCCAACTTCATCGCACACTGCTGCCAAGTTCACTCTCACACCTTCACATGTCTCAAATACTCTCTGAAGGGACTCGTCGAAGAAGGCACAGACAAGCACAGACGAACGGCTTGCCGGTTCAAGGCGCCTTGGAAGCTCGTGGAGGAGACGGGGTTCACAGACGACGGCCTGCTCAGAATCAGGCGTAACCATCCGCTCGTCAATCGCTATAACAAGTCATTGGCGATTGGCCTTCGCCATAACCACGACGTCTCGATGATCTTGACAAGAACCAAGGGTCTAGCCATGGTGTACTACATCACCAACTACGCGACTAAATTAGACACGCCGATGTGGAAGCGCCTTGCTCTCGCCGCCGATGTCGCCCGTCAGCTTCGCGAATCCGGCAGCGCGAGGTGCCGCGCAACCGAATCCTCGCAGCGCAATCACAGGCACGAGGCCGTCATGAATGAGAGCCGCCAATTCCTAATGAGGACTGCGAATCGCATCTTCTCCGAGCGACAGCTCTCGGCTGTGGAGGTCTGCTACCACCTCCTTGGCTATTGCACTGACTTTACCAACGTGCCGCATTGGTCCTTCCTAAACTTGACGGCGCTATACTGGGCAATTTTTCGGCAGTGGCCACATCTTCGCCATCAGGCCAGCGAGCTGATGGATGGTCAAGAACCCTCCGAGACAGTTCCTGTGCGGGAAGGTGGGCGGACGCTTTTAAACTTAGACGCTTACGCCTACCGAGGCCGTGTCTTACGGGACTTGTGCCTGTACGACTATATGTCTATGATCCATCTGGTGCGTCGGAAAGATCGAGCAGAAGATGAATCGCACATTGCTCTTGACGAGTCTGCTGCCGAATATGAGGGATGGATCCAAAGGCTTCGACGACCCGAGGAGTATGCCGTACCAATCTTCCAGGGATTCATCAGCGACGACCATGAGGACGAGCACCCAGTGTATATTAAGCGGTAATAGCTCTCGTGCCCCCGTGCCCCTGCAGCCTGATTCTGACCGTCTCCCTAGAAACTCTGTGCTACATCTGGCCCTCTTCGTCCCTTGGGAAGACTTCCTTTCCAGGACACAGGGCGCTATCACCGACATATGGTCAAGTTGCGAAGCTCGCCTTTCTCCCCGGCTCCGCTTTCACGTCTCGAATATCGGTCTCCTGAGGAAGTCGGCTGAGGATGCGCGGAGAGACGCGAGACTCTGGGCCAGTCGATCGGAAGGTGACGACACAGTTGACGTTGAGTATGCACTTGGCGGCGATGACTATGGAGAGGAACCTGCAACAACGGCGCACCAACATCAAAATTACACAGCTCTACTCCAGGTTCTGCAGAGTGCTGTGCGAGACTCTGATGTTACGAGAGGCTCACCAGTTCTAGGAGGTCTTATCGACGACCTGTGCGCGGTGAACCCGGTTGAAGAAAGGAACCCTTTGGTCCAATACCAACAAGACTGCTACGGGAAGACAGACACCCCTTAACCGAGACGGCATTCAGGCAGCAGCCAAGGCTCAAAATCTACTGCATCTTCGGATGCTAGATGAGATTGAGACTGGTTCCCAGGCTGCCGCACTTTCCACGGATGGTGCGGACGTGGGCGGTGTCCCGGCTAGTCACTGCGACTCTGACTCTGCCACCATGCACCCACGTGCCAACCTAATAATAGAGCAACATGGCCCTCGAATACTCGTCGACGTCAATCCAACGACTACATTCGTGGAAATGGGACACGTTGTCGCAACCAGTTTTACATTGAACTACTTGCAGAGCATGGCCCTGCACCTTGTCTGCCGGTTTCTGGATAAGATTACCGTCGACCCCGGTTCAGCAGGTCAACATCTTCAATATATTGGCGGGCCAGGTGGCACAGGCAAATCGAGGATTATCGATGCCTTGAAAGCCATGTTCGAGGCAAGGAATAAGCCACATCTTCTCCAGATAACCGGCACTTCCGGGAGTTCCGCTGCCCATATCGGCGGCACGACAATCCATTCAGCCTGTGGGTTGGATGCCCATCGTGCCCCAAACAAACCACCGCCACCGTTCTCGGAAGCGAGGAAGTGGGTATGGAGCCAGAAGCTGGTTCTCGTAATTGACGAGGTCAGCATGCTCGGAGGCGCCACTCTGCACGACGTCAGCCGTCACCTACAGGCTCTCCGTGACTGTCCGGACGAGCCGTTTGGCGGTATACCTGTAGTTCTGCTCATGGGGGACTTCCATCAGTTCGCCCCAGTGCTTGAAACAAGCCTCCTGATCAGCAGATTCCCCGACCGGCCTGAGGCCCCCATGCGACAAGCGACCATCTCTCACCATAGCGGCTGTAGATTGTGGCACATGTTCAAAACCGTTGTGCTCCTCGAAGAGCAAGTCCGAGCACGAAATGATCCCCAGTTCGGTGCGCTCCTGGATCGGGTTCGCAACGGGCTCCAGTCACAGCAAGACCTCGACTTGCTGAACGCCAACATAGTAGGCCGCCCCGAAATCGCATTTCACAATGGTTTGCGTGCTATAACGCCGCTGAACCGCAACCGATGGGCCCTCAATATGGAAGCTGTTGTGGACTGGGCGCGCTTTCACAAGCGACATATCGCAATCTTCGTCTCCACGCACACATGGCGCAACGGCACTGTTTCTCAAAATACGATAGCTCAAACCATCGGCCAAGGTGACGACTCCGCCTGTAAAGTCCCCGGCATTTTCTTCTACGCCCAGGGTATGCCTGTGGTTGTGAACAAAAACATTTACACCGGTTTGAAAGTTGTCAATGGAGCAGAATTTACTGCCGTCGACATTGTACCCGACCCCAATCACCCAGGATACTACTTGGCGGATGGCGTAACCATCCACTTCGGACCACCGTTAGGCATCCTTCTGCAATCCAAGGAGACAGAGGCCTTGGCCATACCATCCCTCCCCGCCGGGACGGTATTGATCCGCCCTATGTCGCATACGCTCGACCCGTCCAACCCGCACTTCAGATTCTTGCCAACAAGATGCACGCGACGAGGACTACCAGTCGCACCGGCGTTCGTCCTCACCGACTACAAAGCCCAGGGTAAAACTTTCGTCGAAGTCCTCTTGGAGCTACGTGGGAATCGCATGACCAATGGTGAACCCTCCAAGTGCGATTTCACAAGTCTCTATGTGCAGCTGTCCAGGTGTACTACGCTTCAGGGTATCAAGCTTCTTAGTCCCGTGAGACCCCAGGATTTCATCGGCAACTCTCTGGACCAGCCCATGGTTGATGGCATGCGGAGACTCAAAAAGTTGGCCGCAGAAACGAGACAGGCATATGAGGGTCGGGGTCGCGAAGAGCAGTGATAAAGTGGACATCCACAGTAGCTTCCTGTGCGTTGTAGACGGGTTACACTTCATAAGGTGAGCGGACGGCATGCCAATCGTCCGGATCCCGTTCCCCTCCATCCCCAGGGCGTAAGTGCTTCTGTTCCTCGCAATAATCCCTCCACCATTTTTCGAAACCCTGGCGGCTGTAAAGCCATCTCGGCGGCCCTTCCCCGTCCCCAAACAGGTCCAGGATGTGGTCGCAGAACATCCATATGCCTTCAAGATGCTGCGGCAAAAGTGGCCTCCTGTCTTTGCGCGCGACCACAACAGTCCCAACGTGCGACTGCCACTCTGGCGGCGCGTACCCAGAATCGGCGTCGACGTTGAGGTACGTAGCGATCTGATTGTCGAGGTCTGCGCGATTAACGGACTCGGTCCCGACCCGATGCAGAACGAGCGGGAGCCCGATCAGCCCCGGGATGGGAGGCACCTGCCCCGAGAAAATTGGATGATCTCCAGATATTGTTGTAGCAGACCAAAGTGGGAACCTGCGCTTTTCAACCTCGCAGCGGACAATGACAGCATCAACATGTCCCGCATTTGTCGGGGTCCCAGCTGCGGCCGACGTATCCAGGTGTGGTGAGGCACTCACTGCCGGCGGGCCCGATTTTGCCGCCGACGCCCGCTGTGACGCCGCCTCCGGCTCCGAATCCGTGTCTATGTTGTCCCATTTCGAGTAATCGATAGGAGCCATTGGAATCTGACCGATTGCGCCAGTAATTACCGAATTTTCGCTTCATTGAGTTGGTCCACAGACAAACTCAAGTTCACCTTGCCTCTCACATGATGACGAGGGGAACGCGCCTGATGCCCACTGCCATGCGCCCTGTCTTAGCGCCTGATGCCCACTACCATGCGTCCGTCCCTGCCCAACTCCAGTTCGTTCCTCAAGGCATTGGAGGTCCCCACAGGGGACCGATCACCTGTGAATGGGGAAGTCGCGTAGACGCGGTCCCCTGCGCCACTCGCTTGTTCGCGCCACTCGCTTATCGGTGGCGCCCGCAATTGCGTCGTAATTCGCTTAGACCACGTGACCACTTATCGCCCGCAAAACCGCGTCCCAGAAATCGTGTGAAATCGTGTGCGCGACGCCTGATAAGTGCATTTGATAAGTTCCCGCCCGACTTATCGGCCTTTTCCACCAGCCTCGCGCCGAAGGCCAGCAAACCTGTCACACTGGAAGGCCTCGATCGACCGACATGGCCGCGGACGACCCGTACACGGCGGCGGACGAGCGCGCCCGTGCCGCCCGGAGGGCGGGCATCCAGGCGAAGAAGGACGAACAGCCGGCGAACACGGCGCGGAGTTACGCGGCGAAGCAGCGGGAGTGGAAGGCGCGTCCTCCAGGCTGGCCCTCCACTTCCATCCCTGTCTCGTAGGGCCTCCTGGGCGGCTAACGGACGAATACCCATAGGCCTGGTGCCATACGCCTCGGGCTGCGGCAGACGGCTCGCTCTACAGCTGGCCCGACGGCGAGCTCGTGACGCCGGACAAGCTGGCGGCGTGGCTCAAAGAGGATATCCTGTTACGACGCGTTGTGCCGCCGCAGAAGAAGAGGAAGCCGCGCGCGCGGGGTAAGCTTACGGGCAACGGCAACGGCGAGGCCGTACAGGTACGGCAGCAGCGCGAACAGGAGCAGCTCGAGGCCGCGGCCATGGCAGAGGCCGAAAGCTTGGCCGAAGCTTTGGACGTCCCCCTGGCCGAGGCTGCCGAGCTGCTCGCGGACGACCGCGAGGGCTACGTGCCACCCACGGGCCTCGCGACGACTGCCGTAGACCTTACCGTAGGGTCTTTGCTTACGAGGGGCACTATCGACGCCTATATCGCGGCCGTTATCGAGCTATGGAGGCTCCAGGTGGCTCACGGCAACGCGAATACGGAGAATCCCCGGGGCGCCGCCGTACGAGGTTTCCTTGAGCAACGGGGCCGGCAGCGGGGGAAGCACGACCGCGCCTCCTTTAAAGACCGTGGAACCGACGGGATCCAGGCCGGCTATTCCCCCGAGGAATGGCTCCGGATCCAGCATCTCCTTCTCAGTGGCGCCGCGTATACGCCGCAAAACCTCCGCACACGAGTCGACCTCCTCCTCGGCCACTACTACCTCTTACGGGGGGAGAACCGCCGTAAGATGGAGCTTGCAGACCTATCCCTGCTCGACTATCCGCCTTCGGAGGGCCCGACCCCCTGTGGTTGCCTGGTAAGCCTTTTACGGGACGGCAAGCTAAATAAGACGGCGAGGAAGGAGTTTATGGGCGCGCTCCGGCATAAGGACCCCTTATTCTGTACGCAAGGGGCCCTAGCACAGCTCTTCTTTTGGCGCTGGCACGTCGCCGGCGAACCAGCCCCGTCCTTCCGGCGCCGGAAGGACTGGTATCGGATCAAGGTCCTCGTCGGGCGGGACCGCGAGCAGGAGCTCTCGTACCCGACGCAGCTACAAGAGACCTGGCGTATCTTCGGCGCTGCCGGCCTTATCGCGTCCAAGAAGACGCATCTCCCGCGCAGGGTGGGCGCCCAGGACGCCGAGACTCACGGCACGTCGCTCGCCCAGATCTCGCAGGCCGGCCGCTGGAACCAGAGCGTGCTCTGCCAGGCATATCTTACGCACCTACCGCGGCAGTTCATGCGTATCGTCGCCGGCTTCTCGGCCTCCCCGGGGGACTACTTCCTCGCGCGTGCGGCTCACGAGCCCCCATACGTCTTACAAAAGCACCTGTGGCCGTGGATCGAGGAGTGGGAACCCCGCTTTGAGGCGCGCGCGCGCCGGCAATGCTGGGCAGAAGGCGGTCTCGACGACGACGACCTAGCCGCCGACGGCTTCCTTAAGCTTATGCGGCGCCTGCGTATAGTACTTCTGCAGGACCTTGCTGTCCTACAGCCCCGCTACCCGTCGCTACCGTTCTTCGCCTACGCCCCTTTTAACGGGCCCGAGTGGGACGTGTTCGCCGTCGCCGTGCGGTCCACCGCGGTAGGGGCTACGGAGCCAGTAAGCCTGCTCGTACGACGCGCGCTGCCGGAACTAAGCTGCGTCTTAGAGAGCACGCGGGAGGCCCTGTTACAGAATAGCCAGCGGCTCGCCATCCGGCTTGAGGCCCGGCTGGACGGGATTCAGGGCGGCCTCGATGCCCTCCTCCAGGGCCAGGTCCCTATCACCTTTACCGGCTACTTCGGAGCCGGTTCAGCAGCGGCGCTGGCGCCGACGCCGGCTCTGTCGACAGCACCTACCTTGAATCTCCATACAGCTCCGGCCCCGGCCCCGGCCCCGACCCAAGAGCCTCTGGTACCAGGTATGCCTATCGTCACAGCCCTGGCTAGGGTTTTTACGGTGCGGGACGTCTGGAAGGAGTGGGAGGAAGGGTTTGCAGGTCAGAAGGCCGTACGGGAGCTGGAAGAGACGTGGGGAAGCCGCTGGCGCCCGGGGAACGGGGTCAGAGTCCAGTTCTGTCGGCGGAAGGTGATCTGGGACGAGCTCTTGGGACGCATGGCGTCTGGCAAATGCAAGGAGGAGGCAGTTGCAGAGCTAGAGCACTTACGCGCCGGCCGGAGCTTGAACCGGCTCGTCGACGAGCTCAAACAGCGCCGGCGGCGGGGCCAAGATCGGGGCCAGGGCCAGGGCCAGATACGGGTACAGGTAGGGACCCCCGTGCCCGACGACCCAGGTCCAGGCCCGGGACCAGGTCCGACTCTGGGCCAGGGCCGTCGGGGGCGGAGAGCCCGGCGGGGGAAGCGGACCGCCCGTCGTCGACCGTAAGCCAGCCGTCTAGTAGAGTCTGAATACATATATATATCTATTTAGACGCATTTTTGAGGATTAAAGGGCCGTAGGATCGGTGCATTACTATCTCGCAGTCCCTGCAGCCGAGCCTAGCCCCCCATTACCTGTTCGAGGCGCTGCAACGCAAATATCTCGACGGACAGCAGCCTATACGGCGCTACTCCTCAATCGAACTCTTCGCCGGAGTGCAGCAGTCCTCCAGGCCCCGGAACGGCGTCGATTGGGCTACTAGCCGTGGAGATATTTGCGTGCGTGTCGCCGTGCACTTATCAGATGGTGCTTCTGTAATCGCATACGATTTCCCGAAATTACTCCGCAAATCGACCCCACGATAAGTCCTGCTTATCGGGCCGGATCTGCACGACTCTGGATGTAAGAAGGCGCTAGGGGCAAAGGGGAAGAGAGCATCTGGCGGAATCCTCAGCTACTGTCCGAATCGGGGGGGATCGACGGAGCCCCGCAGGAGCTACTGCACGTCACTCGCTCACCCATCAGGACCTGTATTCGAAGCGCCACCGGAACCGGGGGAGTTCCCCGGTCGCGGTTTTTGTTCACAATGAACGGGCCTTGACTGTATGAGCGTTATCATACGACCGCAATACGGTACGTACACAATAAGTTCGAGCCGGCAGATTCGCTGGAGACGTAATTCTGGCGGCACGAGTCGAAAATAAAAGGCTTCGCTGACACGCTCGGCATTGGCAGAACAACATATTCTCGTTGATGCATCCCTCTCTGCTGCCGCCACACCGTCCTCACTCTGCCCGTCGAACACCGTTTTAACGGAGCTATGTGTTTCTTTGAACAAACTGTTTGGGCCTGTGGTTTCTGGAGTTGGGGGCCGTTCCGCAAGCAATGCCACAAAGAATATAGAATCGGCGAGACTTGTGGCATGAAGCTCATTTACGACGCCAACTACCTCCCAAACCGTTGCAATATATGCAATAGCATCGCCAAAAAATGCCGTCGCATCGAAAAAATGAATGCAGACGTCGCAAGATGGCGACGTGAACGACGTTTTCCAGCCACAGTGGAGAAGACGGAAAGACAACTGGACGATGTGCGGGACGAGCTCCTTACGCTGGTGGAACGCCATATTCGCCCTGGTCTGCCCTGGCGTCGTATCTCTACGGTGAGTGGAGTGTCATGGTAATAGCTTTCATGACGCTGCCAGCGAGCGATATTCCATAGATGCGTTCTGCCAAATTCGGCTCCAGTGTGGCTAACAGACCGACCGACTCAGACCGGGCCGTTCGGTCTGTCGGTCTGGGTTCGTCGGGACCTCCGGTCCGTCGGTCTGGATCCGTCTGGCTTCAGCAGCCCGGTCGGTCTAGGTCTGACAGTCCGATCCCGAGATTCTGCCGTGGTATAAGACAGTGGTCGACTGCCAAGCATTTGGACACGCAACACCCAAGACTGTCGGCACAATGGAATTCAGATAGTGGGGGCAAGTGACGAGAAATATTCAGACGTCCCGATTGAGCGGCTGTATAGAATCGTGCGACTCTAGTACGGAACCGGAGGTTTCGGTATTCTGAACAGTGGCAATTCACCTCCAGATCCCGATAGACAAGCTATTCCGGCACCATGCGGAGAATTAATGTCTATTAGCGGCGATAGGTATGGTACATGGCATTTGGCTTTGTACGGCAACTGGATTCGAACTCTCCGACTTCAGAGTTGCTGGGCTATCAAGAGGCACAATTTAGTCTTTTGAGGGCGCAGGCATATTCCTGTCTCAATCCGTTACACGCCTGTCATAGTACAGAACGAGGTTCATCCAACGGCCAGAGATGCAGGCCGGTCGCTGGAACTGGCCGGCAACTCACGACCTGCAGCCGCCCGTAGCGCCTGATCAGCGACTCTAAGCAATTTGTAGGGTCTTAATGAAGCTACTGTATATTTGCAGGGAGGATCGAAGCGTCAGCGAAAACCCAGGTGCGCGTCGGCACGGGAGTTGGGACTACAGATAACCCTCTGTAGTAGACCAATGACAGCGCTGAAACAGCCCCCACTTACGCCGACCCAGACCGACTCAGACCACCCCAGACCGACCGGGCTGTCTGGTCTGTCGGTCTGACAAGAATGGCCGGTCGGTCTGTCTGCGGTCTGATCAGACGGACTCAGTCGGTCTGTCAGACGGTCTGTGTGTTAGCCACACTGACCGGCTCATCACCCGACTCCACCACCACGCAGCTCGAAACCACGGCCTCCACAAGGCCCTGTTTCGTAGATGCAGTCGAGAATTTGTCAAATCGGCGATGGACAGCCCGCGCGAAACTTCGTTACTGATGCGGCAGGGATGGGCTTGATGGAGTTGCGAGCAGAGTATCAAGTACTGTATCAATTGCATAATCGCATCCAGTAAGCAGTGATCGTAGGCGAGGCGATCGGTAACCGCACACAGTGAGTGACTTTAAGCAGGGTCAGCTGTAACTATATCCAGTTGGTGTTGAGACCCTAATACTTGCAAGAGGCCATTAATAGCCCAATCCAGTTAGTAGTGACGCTGGGCAGGGCTATCTGTAACCGTGTCCAGTTAGTATTAAAGCTAGTTACTGTATTTAGCAAGATTTAGGCGTGGCCATTAATAACCCCATCCAGTTAGTAGTGCAGGGTTATCTGTAACCGTGTCCAGTCAGTATTAAAGCTACTGTATTTAGCAAGATTTAGGGCGTGGCCATTAATAACCCCATCCAGTTAGTAGTGCAGTGCCATCTGTAACTGGATCCAGTTAGCAGTAGCGCCCGTATAATTAGCGTCGGGCTATCTGTAACTGCATCCAGTTAACAGTAACGCCCCTATAAATAGCGTAGTGCTATCTGTAACTGCATCCAGTTAGCAGTAACGCCCGTATAATTAGCGTCGGGCTATCTGTAACTGCATCCAGCTAGCAGTAACGCCCCTCTTAAGCGCCCGCCTATCCTCAATCACGTTCGGTCCACAGCGGAAGACGGCGAAGGGTACCTCGGCACCACCACGAACGCAAATTACCCCCCGCAGCCCGTCCCCTTCAGCGTTGGATTCAGATCCTAGAACAAGGAAAGGAGTACCTAAAGTAGAGAGTTGGTCCCTGTCCAGTCTAATGAGTGTTGACTTATACAGCTCGGGGAGGAGTATGAAGTAAAAAATCGTATCTTCAGGGACTAAAGCGTACTTGATATGATCTGTTCGTGCGCATCGGAAATATTGTTGCGACTTCCACGTATCTAAACAAACGCTTCCGGCTGGACGGACTTGCAGCACCTATAGGATGGAATTTTTACTCGGAACGGCCCGGGCTCAGCTAAAGTCGCTGGCATTCCATTCATCTCGAGACAAGGTGCCTGCCGCAGTGAAGCACTTAACGCCTATTCTGAGGATCGATTGCCAGGCATCATCCCCGGCAAATCACATTCCCGCTTTCGTATGGAATAGCGAGTTACATCAGCTTTTGGAAGAATCGCAACTCACGCTTGAGGCGTTTTCGTCTACTTACTCATCATCGCCGCAATTGAAAACGTCCGTGACTCTACATTGTCTACATGGCAGACAACGCGTTGAGGCAGCGCTACAAGAATTCGGCCCTGGCTACTGGTGGACCGTCAAGTTATATTGTCTCCCCAATGGTAGTGATCCGGAAATCGTATTGCGGCACGAGGCAGAACAGTTCGCATTCCAAACACCTCATTCGGATGGCGAGGTGTTTCGAAACGCCTGGCAAGCGAAGAGCGAAGGCAACTTCTTGCTTCAAAGGCAATGGACACTGCGGCTAAGCAAGAGCAAACAAAAGGCAACGCGGCGACTTTTCAAGGAGTCTACAATTGCGCGGCTGCTTTACGACCTCACCGAATATCCTGGACTACGTGACGGATTACAGCTCGGCAATATTCAGCGAGAGTTTTCCTGTCATTGCAACGAGGAAATTGCACACTTTCTCAAACACGTCAACAATGTGTGGCGCAAGATAACTCTCGACAGCCCCGAAGTTAGGCACGCAACGGATATACAAACTGTCCAGGGCCTTGAGCTTTTGGCGCCTTCTGCTAGTGCTAAAGACTCCTCGACGATAAAGGGCCTCATGCGTTCTCAGAATCTATTCGGCAAATTGACAAGCCGCCAAAATCGTCAACAAATTGAAGATACGCTGTTGGAACTTGATGTGGTGATACCGAGCATCCGCACATTCCACGAGAATATGAAGTATCTGGCTGTCGGCATGACGATTCTGCGCAGTCACCTTCTCCTGAGCACGTCAACCCAGTTCAGCGTCTATCAGGCTATGAAACAAATCTGGGAGTCGACCCGGTGCTTGGTTGAATACGACAACTGCAAATTCTACGAAGTACCGAACTCCGCAGAAATGCCTTTAGCCTACCAGCAACTCTTTCTCTCCGCTCTTCGAGACTTTCCCAAGCTATCCCAGGTCAGCCCTAAGTTCGGGCGCGATATCGTGCGTCCGAAAGCGTCTGTTCACAATGCTTGCGTGGCAGACCTGCTGCGACGAGCTATGAAACTTGGTTTCAGGACTTCAGCCATCGAAGCAAAGCTCGAGACGATCCAACGTTGCCCTGATGACGGATTCCAGGAGATCGAAGACATACAAGTCACGAACTTTGAAAGCGTACGAGGGAGACGTTGTGGACGGCCGCGAGGCAGCTCGTATCAAAACACCCGTGCCAGAATGTTTCTCCCTGACTTGCTACAAAATCATGGCACCGCGGCACATCCGACGACGTTGTACATTCAGAAAGACCTGATGAGATCCTTTTTCGCAGGCTTCGAGGACCATGGATCGCTAACTGTCGGGCGAGACAACGCGCTGAACGTGGGAATCACTTCTCCAGTCATGTCAGCTGCTTTTTCAGCGCTGCGGAATCGGAAGAGGCAACCGCTCCCTGAAAGTCCTGACTCGGACATGTCAAGGTCACTCATTGCCCCATCGATACCAGTGGGGCGTCTGGAAAGAAGATTTTCATCCGAGATAAGCTTCTCTAGTTATTCCGAGTCGATTTACAGTGACGGAGCAGGCAACCAGGGTGGGCGCTTTTCTCCACAGCGGAAGGGAGGGGTGACTCGCCAAGAACTCCACGAATCGACGGCAACAGATCGCACAATATTAGAACCCAATTATGTACCATAGATGTGAATATGAGAATGCAGCTAATCCCTCTCCCCAGGGCTTTTCTGTTCGTTGTAGTGTACTTCGTACCGCAATCGACTGTCCCCGAGCCAGACAATAACTCCGTGCTGCTTGTTGCCGCGAAGCTTCAGCTCTACTCGAATGGACGCCGGTGACTCGGCCGTTGGCGAGAGTGACGGGTCTTTTGGAAAGAAGATGAACAGAGTTACCAGTGGATAATAGAAAACATCAACCAGCGTGGCTTCCTTAACCATCTGTCCATTCCGCAGCCGCCTCCAGAGGTGTACCCCCCCTTCCTCATCTGTCTGCGAACAAAACGTATGGCAGTGCCTCCCATGCATATCGCGACATTGCAGAATGATGTAAACATTTTCTGCTCCGCTGCTATCAGCGTTAAGAACTGAGCATGCAATCGGGGCCATTTCTGGAACTACAGCACTCACACCAGTGAGGGTTTGCTTCCAATTTATGGCCGACGCCGAATCCCCTCGCGGTTGGGCTGCGGCTAACCGATGGAGCTGTACGGCGGAGGCGGATCACTGGATGCTGGTGTGCGCCGCGCTAATGGCAGCTGGCCTTGCCCCTCAGGTGTGCCGCGCAACTTTCGTGCCGCACCAAGCTTCGCCTGCCACTTGAGAACACCCAACCGCTCTTGCCACTTGCCTGATCGAAGCGGCACGATAGGAGCTGCCTCTATCACGTAGCGCAACTTCACGGATGGCCGCCGAATCTGTTCCAGCACAAATTTCGGGCAGAGGACCCACCGGTCCAGCCATGGCACAGCATGCCCTTCCTGGTCGAACACATCAGCTTGGCACCACTGGGACAAATGGCCTAGGAAAGATTCCACAAGCAGTAGTGGATCTGGGTCGTATTCTGACGTCGTGGGGGCGTTAGCAGGGCTCGTTGACGGGTCCGTCGAGCAGAAACAGCGCCAACGAAAGGAACCGTCGTAAGCTACTTCCAAGAGCACGCTGCTGAGACAGAAAGTCCTGGAGATCTTTCCAGATTCAGCCATGTCGATGAGTGTGAGCAGACGCTCGCGTAGGATCTCCGCCGGCACCCAGACGGGGCAGGCGTAAAGGCTACGGCGGCTAGCCAGCCAGCGTCTTGCAATTGGTGTCAACATTCTCAATCGTGTCTTCACGTTGACACTGTCGAGGGCAGCGGGATAAACTTGTTTATGAATTGCTGGAGCGTCATCGGTGGGGGGGCATATAGTGTTCCTATGCGCCTGCCCTCAGTTTCTGGCCGGCAACTTCTCAGTTCTGAGAGCAATGAAACTTATTTCTCATTTGGCCCGCTAACAGAGCGTTCGTATAAGGTCTGACGGGGTGCCTGGTGAGTGGTAGGCGGTAGGCGCGGATCCCATCATCCGACTGTGCCCAGGATGGACCGCCTTCGAAAACTCTCACCACGACGAATCTCCACCTCTGCCGTGGATCGCACATCGCCACCACGTCCCCCCACCCCTTACCCCCGAGACATTCCTCGCGATGACACAGCCCACGTGAGGCCTGGGGAGGATTATAACCACCAAGCGCCATCTGCGAGCCAGGTGGGGAAGCAGAACGAGACTAGTTGTGTTAGTGATGCTGTCGCCGAGCCTCCAGCGTCTAGGAAGATGGAGCCCAACTTGGCACCGGACGACTCCACGAAGTCCAATCATGCAGCGAGGGAGCATGACCTCGGCGGAAGCCGCGGCGGCACCAAGCAAGCCAAGCCGCGTGTGCATTTTGAAGTGAAAGACACAATCTTGGGCTAGGTAGACTGGTCAGCTGTGATATGACTCAACGAATCAAATCGGTTCTTTTTCACTGTGTGCTCGAAGGCAAGGGAGCGGCTACTCATTGAAATGTGTGAAAACGGTTTCGAAGCGGGCGGAGTCTTAACACTCAGATTTAGGGGGCAAGAAACGAGCTTAGCCCGGTTCAACATGTCAAAAATCTCCACAAACAAAAAGGGTGCCCGCTCATACCTGTCCTACAGTCCCACACAAGACAGCATGCCCGTCTGGTTAGACATCGTCAAAGGGGGTGCCGACCTTCGTAGCCCTCTACTGCGAGAGCTCAACACGCCGTATGCAGCCCTGGACGACCTTCCTCATGGCCACGCACGAGTAATACTACTCATCCGCGGGCAAAAATGTCGACTGCCCGACGCCGAAAGGGTAGTGCGCATGCTACATTTTGACTCATCAGTCCTGCTTGACTGTCGTCTACACCATCGCAAGCAAATTCCAACTTCCAAAGCTGGTTGCCAACCACCAAACACCACGCACCATCAAATCATCACCGGTCACAACGACAGCATATGTGATCTTTCACAGCAGCTGTACGCGAGGTACTTGTCGGCGATCAGCGATGCGGTCGTGTTCGTTGAGGAGGAACACGGCGGACTTGAGAACATCACTCGCCAACTAGCTCAATGGATCCAGCTAGTAACATGTGTCCCCTTCGGCATGCCTGCGCCAGCTCGTTGTCAACCTCAAGTAGTCATCGTGACAGCACAAGGCAACAGGAAGGTCAGCGCCAAGGACGTGGAGCAGAGACTAACAGTCGATTTGCTTACCCACTGCAACCCTGCACGAGAAATGTCTTTCCGGCAAGCCCAACAGAAGTGGCACGAGTGCTTCAGAGGTGTTTCCGTCATACTTGGTAGCCAGGCGAGGAGCATCCAATCCCAAGCTCTCGATTGGTCCTCTGCTGCAGCAATGAGAGGCCCGGGATTCTCATTTGAACCGTCACGGCTGAAGTTGATTTTCCCGTCTCTATGCCAGCAGTACGCGCATAACTGTCACAAATCTTTCAGCTTCCAGCTCGCAGTCCGAATCGGCCCAGTACCGCATCCTTTGGCGACGCGACTGAGGACCCTGGCGGGCGAGGCATTGCGGAGCCAAAATACGTGGGAGGACATCGCCTCCGCTGCCACTAGCGCGTTATTAGTGGACGCTTACCGGTCAAATCCATTCGTCACGGTAGACTGGGCACGGCGCCCCATTGGCCTTGCCTCCGCCGCTCTGGAGTGGTACGCGGAATTCTACCAGCCATTGCTGGAAGCTATGGCCCCGACTGCCCTGGAGCATAGAATCCAGGACCAGTTCATTCAACATGTGGCAGCAGAGCCCTACCACAACGGGCCTCCTGTCCAGGGTGTCCATCAACCAAGTAAAGCAAAAAATGACCCCTTTGCTTTGCTTGGTTGACAACAACCCTTTACCTTACTTGGTTTGCTTGACGAAAGGCGTTACTTTGCTTGGTTGGTTGATATTGCTCGACGGTATGTACCCCGCCTAAGATATTTGGTGTGGTGGTACCTCGCTCGGTGAATACGCTAACAAACGGCCTCTGACCAAGTATTTTTGATGTTCAATCGCTACCTCATCATCTGAATTGAGGAGATTGCGCTTGTTTCTGATGATTATTTCTTACTATAAGTCAAGTTGAGCGTGCTCGGGTTCAGGTTGCGGAGGATTTCATCAACGTACCTCACTTGCTTGGTACGATATTGGTAGGAGAAATTCGACGTGGATGAAATGAGTCTCCATGGCAGGATATCCGCATAAAAGCAGCGCGGGCAAATTGCCGTGGTTTCAGCCTGTCATTTGCTTTCTATCGCCTCGATGCAGATCATATCATGGCGATGCTGGATGGGATACATACCCTGGACGACTTCACTGAAGAGATGCTTTTGAGGTTTCCCGCCAATCAGGGTGCGCGCATACACAACAAGGTACAGCGACTTGCCTAATACGGCAAGATTGTCGAGCAACTTCAAGTTAACCCGAGTAAGCCAAAAATGCTTACCTTTGGTTGGTCGGAGGAGACCTTGCTCGTGGGGGATCCAATAGATCCGCGCCCGGGCGCGGATTTAATCTCTCGCGCCCGGGCGCCCACCGAAGAACGTGTACTTACATCTTAACAAACGACCACACAGTGTAACGGGCTGAGCCGTTGGTGCGCATTCGGCTGACGCCGATGCTGGTAACGCCACCAAATGAGGTCTCACAACCTGCCCCTGAGTATCGACTATATGTCGCCAGGTAGCCAGCTCCTCGAGAGCTTCCTGCTCTCTTCTCTGCAATGCAATCAATTTGTTGGTTTATAGCACGCTTCTGGCTGAATAAGCCCCGTGCCCCTTACACACAGACGTCATGGAAGCTGTTAGATTGGTCTAATAACGGGTGACGATGAAAAAACAAAGCCATATTGCAACCAAGGCATGAAATCAGAATGTGTGATCGTGAAACATGTTTTTTGCCGTGCACATCATTGCTTGCGGGGACGGAGCTCATGATCATATTATGGCGGGCCTTGCCCAGCGCATGCGAAACCGCAAGTGACGAACACCAGCACAGAGTGTGCACGCTGCTTGGTCATATTCCTGGCCTTCGGTTTAAAATTGCTCCTCCATCTTGGCGGCTCATTTGCGTACGACACCAACCCCAAATATCGACAACCATGTTGCCACTACGACGATGTTGCAACCATGTGCAGCGACTGTTTTGTTAGTGCCATGGTCCCTGATGTCCAAACCGCTACGAGTCAGGCAGGCTGGCAGACGCGCTGTTCTGTTGTCAGTCTTGGGGGTTTTTCAGCCAATAGTATAGCGTGCATTCCTCGTGGGCGCCCGGGCGCGAGAGATTAAATCCGCGCCCGGGCGCGGATCTATTGGATCCCTGCTCGTGGTTGCTCGTTACGTAATCAACCAACCTCAAGCAACCAAGCAAGGTAACTTGGTTAATGGACACACTGCTCCTGTCGCCGCGCTGCAAAGCCTCTTCAGAGCAGACAGCAATTTCGCAGACATGTGTCTCTCGTGTCAGACTGGCTATCCGTCCAATGGCTTCACGTGCGGCCACCGCCTGTGTGATGCCTGCGTTAGGCTCTTCGCGAGGCCAATCTCGGAAACTTGCAAGTTCAGGCTCGACCTATGCATATTTTGCAATGCCCCGAACCATCTTGATTTCCTCCTTAATCCCCCAGGCACTGCTATCCGTGTCCTTCATATCCATGGGAATTTGCGCGATGCCAAGTCAATAGCATTCTTTTTGAAGCAGCTGCGATCTTTTTTGACTGGACGACTCCACGACCATTTTGACCTTGTTCTGGGAAGCGGAATCGGGGCTTTTTTTGCCATTATGTTGTTCTGTCAACACGCTACAATAGAGGACTGCATATACCATATTCCTCGTATCGATCGCATTTGTATTTGCAAAACGACTTTATCCTTCGGCAAAGGGTTGCTGTTTAACAGGAGTCAACTACAATCACCCCGCGTGAAGGTCGTTTTGCCAGACCATGAGGGCATCTTGACAAGCTACAAACTTTTCAGTAAGCCCACAAGCTGGCTGAAGATACCGCCAAAACCACATAGAAGTACATATGACAAAGCGCGTTTGTCACATGAAGCTCGGTGCTTTTGGCCGGATCACAGGGTACGTGCGATCGTCCAGTGTGTGGGTCAAAGCTGCCCAGAGCCGCTAGACGCAGCCCGAACGCTCTTCGCATCTCTTTTCTATGTCGAACGCCGGGAACTTGCCAGCACCCTTCCCCACGCTTCTATTTTTTCTCTCAACGTGAGGTGCCGGTTGCCACCAGGGCAACACCTCAGAGACATCGCTCTAAAGCTGCGAAGGAACAGAACGTTGCTGCGAATACAGAGTGGTGGGCCTGCCAAGTCTGTGGTATTTTGCACCAATCATGTGCTGAGGCAAATACACAGCGGCAAGCATTTTCACCGTGAGATTCACATGGTGATGGAGAATGTGGACGTTCGGCTTAAAATCCAGATAGTCCAGGAGGGTGGTCTGAATGTTGTGGATATATGTGATCACTTAGACATGCCGGCTCGCCGCATCAAATCATTACAAGAGGCAATTCAGTTTCTGGACAACAGTTTGGCAGGTTTGTCTTTGGACGAAAACTAATCTAGCAAATTGAAGTACTTTGACATTTGTGACTTGGCTCGACGCGGCGGTTTGTGATGGTTCGTAGGTGCCCCTCCATCTGAAGCATTGTCGTCGTTTCGCAAGGAGGTCGCATTTAGCCCTGGAGTTGAGCATGCCGAAGACCCGCCGCGTGAGGGGCGTTCGGTGTCGGCAAGCGTAATGAAATTTTTCGGGGATTTTGCCTCTGCCACTGTAGCGGTTCGCGGGTCCAGAACCATGTTCTCGTGCGACTGATAGTAAAAAAGCTCCCCGTTTCTTTCCATGTAGAGAGCCACTTTAATATCAAACAGCCAATGCATCTCATGAACCTTTTTCATCACTCCTGACTTTCTCTGCCGCCAGTGCTTCTCGATGGGCGTCTTCATGATGTTGACAGCGGAGGAGCTACTACCCGTGACTGACAAGAGCGAAACGAGTAACAAGTACTGGAAAACACTGTTTGTGAATTATGTTCTAGATCTTCGTGTCGTGCTTTATACTTCCAAAAAGTTTTGTTTGTATGAGAGACGATCTGCTTAACCGCGCGCGTAGCACGAACAAAGGAGTTGGGTCTATATTTAAGACATAGCGCTTATAGATTAAGGACCGCGTACTCGAACTGTGTGCTCCTATCATCTGACCGACTACCCCACTTCCGCGTTTAGAAGAGCGGTTATGAAGTAACTGCGCCTAGAAAGTAGACCACACGAATTGAGGTCTTAGTTCTAGGAATGTCGATCGGGAGAACTGTCATCGTCAAAGTAGCTGTAGCAGATCGGAATCTCGCCGTCTTCTTCAATCTTCTCTGATGAATCTCCGTATTGTCGAAAGGCAGCTGCTATCACCACCCCTAGTTCCGCAATGTTCTCATTGCGGCGCTTCAACTCCATCCGGTACTCCTCCAGTCGTCGCGATGTCGCGGCGAATTGATGTTCCTGTTGGCCCATCCGAACTTGCAGTTCTTCCTTTTCCTTCATCACCTGATGATTGCGTAGTCTTAATTGATAATTCTCTTCTTCAAGAAGGCGAGCGTATGTTTCCGGCGAGTACGACCCTGATAGCCTGCGTTTTCCTGGTGCCAGTGGCGTGGGAGGAAGAAGCTTGTCTTTGTCCATAACTAAGTCACATGGAGGAGATGTCGAAAGATGACGCTCCGGCGGGAATCGTGTTGTATTTATGTTTCTGTTATGGACTCGGCACCAAAATTTCCGATCTTGGCCCTTCCCTCTTGTGAATGCGACGACTCTACTCCGCCATATAATTTGCCTCTTTGAGCCTGCCTGCAATCTCCACTGAAAAGTTTCTAAGATCTTTCGTGAGACCGTAGATAGATTCCTGTATTTTTCCGACATCCTTCTCTATGCAATCAAGCTTGGAGGCCCTGAGCAATTCTCTATCCACATCGTCAAATCTCTTTTCCAATCTAGAGCTTTTACTGAGATCCCTTTCGAGAACCTCGAGTCGCTGGAGAATAGCCTGTAGCGTCCTATAATAATTCAGCACCAAGTTATTACGCAAGTATCATCGTCGGATTACCTAGTAACATCACTTTGCAGTATTCCCATTGTTTGTTCGGTAGACACGGGAGCCGCGGCACCGAACTCCATGATCTGCTCAAATGGTAGAGGGAAGTCGTCTTCGGAGTACATCTTTCGGGTGGAGTGCGCCTGATTCATTGGAGAGACGTGAGACACGTCTTCAACCTTTATAAGGCTGTTTCAGATGGAACGACTGCCGTTGGGTCGGGCAGAGAGTTGCAAACGAGTTTCTTAAATCCTAATGCAAAGTGTTTAGATCCCATCTGAGTCTCGGCGAGAATTGAGTCGCGAACCCATGACGAGCGTGAGGGTATATATAGACCAGTCGCTTCTTAAATTTTCGAGGGACATCTACTATGGTAGGCCGTTCATTACAATGCATCTGCCAATTATTGTTCTTGCTGGCTTCGCTGCTGCTGGCGTCACGCCGTGGCCAACTATCTGCCAATCCGAACCTCCCCTCCGAATTGACGCCGGCGGATCTGTAGGCGCCCAGTAGGCGCCCCTCACGGTCATCCTCGGAATGGACACGTGCTAAAAATGGTGTAGGATTGAATTATCATCTATCAGGGGCGGGTCATGCCAGGCCATTCTCGACTTCGAGGCACGGGGATTTCTGCCCGTTACAGTGACTTTCAACGGATCGGATCCAATACCTTCCAACTGTAACGGTTCCCTGTTTGCCGAATTCATCGTCCCAAAAGAGGCGCCCAATGGATTGGCCACAGTTTTTTGGTACCTCAATCTCTTGGTGTGGTAAAGGGTTCGTTAAGCTCATTATATTCGCAGGCTTTGTGCGGAGCAAAGGACGCCGAGCTGCAGCAATGCAATCCTGTCCAACGGCCAGAACAACAAAAAGGCAATTCCCAATTCTCTTACGGGATGGTTGGGCTGTATTGAGACTCTTACCACCGCCGTCACAAGTACTCTCACGCAGACATCTGGGACTAGTACCTTTGTGACCACTGTTACCACGGGCCTGGCATCCTTGACAACTAGCTTCGCATTGCGACCTCTACCCGAAGCCACATCAACCTTGCCACTCAGCAAGGATACTGCCACTGGCACGACTTCCTTGGCCGTCACTACCTCGGTCGCGGTTCCAAAGGGTGGGGGAGCGATTGGATCAAGCACTGCCGTCGATGCGGGACCCCGCACCACTACCACGAGCAGTGTCTATCCTACTGCTACCACGTCCTCGTCAGCTTCCCGAATAATTATCCCGGCGATGCAAACTATTCTGACAACAGTAACCATAGTTAGCACAATCACCACGGCGGTTGGCAGCCCCACTGCCCTCGGTAGTTAATTCGAAGGGAAGGGCGTTGGCCGAGCATGTTCGCCAGGCATGCGATTGGATGGTGCTGTTCGTTCCAGTGTTCTTGTCGATCACAAATACCACTATTTTATTGGACGCTCGGAAGCCACGGCGGTTCGGCCGCGGCCGCGGCTGGGTATAAGATAGGGCAACTCCCAATGTTCGTAAGAGACACCGTGGTGGCGGCATTGCAGTCCATGAGCACTTTACCATAATCTTTGTCAAGCAATAGAATATTGAAGCAATGGATAAACGGTGTATCTGTCGGGATTCTCAGCTCACACTCATTGAGGCTGCTGAAGGTATACCGGAGGATGCGCAGGACCCATCGGAACAGAACCGCGCCTCGGCGAAGTTCTGGCGCAGGGTGGTATTTTCTCATCTCCTGGAGATTGCCACGCAAGTGGCAGGCATACGACGACGAGTTGAAGACATAGAGACCATGCTATCTGCTGAAGCCAGACAGTCCACTGAGAAGATTTCGGTCACGGGCGGTAGTGGTCCGGATCAGTAGTGCTGGAAGCGAGGAAGGGTATTACTGTCACTAATGCGTTGCAACGACCAGCCAACAACTCAATTATCTGCCGTCACTTCCTCTTCACTAAGGGCTAAATCCTCAGCATCCCACTCGAGGGAAGGACATGGAGAAGAAGGGGCGTTGACTACTGCCCAAGGGGTCTAGGGAAGTGAAGTGTCAGTAGAGCATGCAGAGCTTTGACCTGGGGTTTTACCAGATGTCGTATAGTAAGGTTCAACCGTCCGTTCTCCGAGGTCAATTGCATGCTCCGAGTTTCCGCTGCGGACAACATCATCTGCAGGTAAGATATCTGTGCACTAAGTTGATCGATCGTTGTCCAAGCCGAACGGCATGCGCTTTCCCAATTTTCGCAGTAAGTGCGATACCAGTCCAGCTCGACCTTGGCCTCTTCGTGATGATCCATATCCGGGGGAAAATAGGTGGCTCATAGAGTGTATTTCAACTTAGCTCAAGAACACCGAAAGAGAGGGAACGGTAGGTTGTGGGTTATTATAAGTGCAGCCCACCATAATATAAGCGCCATGTCTGGACACACGGAGCGCTTTTCCCCCGCTCGAAGTGGAACAAAAGATCGACATATTACGCGCCGTCTATTTAGACCCGCAACGATGCGACCTGGATGACCTAAATCGGGCTTGCAGCCTAACGGGCCATCAGTTTCTGCCCTATTTACAGGACGTGTCTATTGATCACGTTGCAATAGTGCGGAAGATATATGAGGTGTTGGCACTTTATCACTTCGGCGTAGCGGTGTATGCTAAATTTAGGATTCAATGCCGTTGAGGTCCGGTAGGATCCTCGTCGGAACTTATTAACCCCCAACTTTGCATGTTGAGAACAATAAAGACGGAGCCGCCAACCTATTCGCACTTCCGTCAAATCGCTACAATGAACGAGGCCGAGGTTCTTATCATTCCAATTGCGTTCAGGTCTGCGGACACTGGGTTCGCGATGTTACTTACGCCTACATTCGACGAGAGAAAACCAGACCAGCATTGCTGCGATTTGAAATGGATGGATCTGATACGAGAGCTGTCCATTTTAAGGAATCAAGTTGTTGAGCTGGAAGCTAAGTTGCAACGCCCTAGCAGGGCCAGTACAATCTCTTGGACGCGTTGGAAGGGGTGCGCTAAGACGCAACGCAGAACACAAAGCTCACCCAGTTTCGGCCCTCCACCCCCACCCCTATGGCTCCGGATGAGTTTCTGGGTCTCTAGATTCAGGTGGTCCGGGCTTGGAACCTGGAAACCGCTCCTCTAGAATCGCGGATTTCCTGATTTCAGGCCACCGTTGGAGCTGGTTGCGAGCCTTTTTCAGCTTACTTCCGTCCCGCCCAACGCTTTGCAACGAGACAGTATGGTACTCGAGCTCTTTCAGGCTGATCAAGTTATCAGCCCTCACGTAACTTCGGATGGAGTTACGTAGCGCAGATATGAAGCCCCGCGGGCCGCATGCTACAAGTGTGAGCCTTGGCCCCAGAATGAATGATTGCCATACTTACAGACGACGATCGTCCGCCCAGGTGTCCTCCTGGATTGAATCTCAATGGCCGGTGACACACGTTTGATGAAGTCACCGTCGGCCGGAAACCAATGTCTTTTGGTGTTTGCCTGCGGAAGGAGGGTGTCGTCGGGAATGCCCTGAGGATAGAACACCCATGCTTGGATTCGACTATCGGCCCCCAAATCGGCCAGTTCTTTGAAGTAATTGTGAACAGAAGCAATTTGGCTGTTGTCGTCCATTTCCCAGTAGAGATCGATCTTGCGTGTTTTGTCGTTGAACAAGCCGTCAATGCCCCACCTGTACTTTCTGTCTCTTGCGTTGCTATCCTTCGCCAATCGGGTTGTGAGATGAAGTAAATGAGGCATGAGCCGGGACAATCCCCAGCCCTGAGCGACAAACATGACAGTCTCATACTTCCCAAGGCAAAGCTCCTCCCGATATGGGCCATCGACAAGAAGCTTTATCGGTCCGCCCTCGGGCGTCTCGAGTGGTCCGTCCATAAGGATTGAGAATGTTCTTGTCGATGTTGCTGTAGGGTCCCACCAGAGCATCGAAGTAGGTGAAGCTGCCAGAGGCATTGTTCCCGAGGATTTAATGTAGAAGCTCCCTGGAAATGCTATGATGGGCCTTTTAAGCTTGATGTGTAGTATGTGTTGGTGTGCAGCGTCGACGGAGGCCAAAGCTCGTCCGTGGTGCAAATAGTTCCAGATTTTGATCCCGCGCGAGACGAGCCACAGGGAACCGCTCAGTACTGTCGCAGTCCACGGAAAGGAAGGGCCTCTGTGAGCTATTGCAACTAAGTGCCATGCCATGGTTGCGGTCATTGCTGGGGGGAGAATCCGACACACAACTCGTACCAAATCCTTCGCACATCGCCCGACCTTGTTGTCCCAGCCATTCCAGCCAAACACAAACGTCAGAATTCTCATGAAGCCAAGAAGAACGTAGGAGAGGATGGTGCACATGGCTGCGACACCGGAAATGAATGTGTTTGAGCCCGTATTGGATTTTCCAATACAGTGAATTGTCATTTGTGAGACGCATAGGCCGGCTGTGTGCGCCGCCGTCACGTGAAACGTCCCTTGCGAGATGCGCAGAAAGTTGACTATCGGATTTATTCGGCCACTTAGAGACAATGGTATAGTGTTTATCATGGCAAGTTGAATTGTTCTGCGGTCCAGTTTTGGGGTGCTCGGGTGCCGGAGGATGAGGACGATGTTGATGGAGACGTACCCCAAGCAGAATAGGACGGTGAGGATGGACACATTAGCTCTTGTCCGTTTGCCGCTATATTTCAGCATCAGCAGCTGGGAATAACGCCATATCCAAACATCCCATCGCCTCAGGAACAGATAAGCTGGAAGCGCCGTGAGCACCGCGTATTGGAATATTATCACACTGTTGGGCATTGTCGATACTAGTTGTTTTCGGCACCAGATCAACAGTCTGTGTGCTGATATGGCAAGGGGGTTGTTTGGGTGCGCTATATACCTCGCGGCGCCAGTGTAACTCTGAGGCACGGTGCTTGCTCTCGTCAAGTGGTCTTAGCGCGAGGAACTCGGATCTTTGTGCCAAGAACTGCGCGTTCGCTCCCGTACGAGCTATATAAGTCGTGAATGCGTTCCTCAGGCCTCATGCGCAATCCATTCTCTGAAATAATCTGAGTATTGCATCCACGATGAGCCGAGCCGATAGAGAAGCAGCAGAATACGCAAGCCAGAATATTCTTGGCAACCGGCGTCTGGGCCGTACAAGATCTTCAGGCGTCGGAAGAGACAACGCCACTATTGAGCTGACTTCGCGAAGGTCAGAAATTATTGACCCACCACCAGCACGGCCGTCGGAGCAGCGGTCGGCAACTAGGAGACCGTCTGTTCAAAGTGAGGAGAATGATGGCACTGAGGTGCCCATCCTCCTACAACCCAGCGACGTCGATATGGATCGCTCTACCTCATCGACGGAGACGAATGAGCAGCCAACCCCAACGACCCGTCGACCAACACGACAACGCTCTCATACACAAGGCGAAGCCGAAACCGCAGCACCTGATCAAACGGCTGGGTCCAGACATCGCCCGGCCGACGATAGGGGCGGGGGAGCTCATCGCGGTCCCGCACGCCCTGACACAGACTCAGACAACCTTGACGAGGGTGACGACTACGTCACGTACGATACTCATGAATACGGTGAAAGCGATGATGGAGAGCCGACTCCTGGCAACTCAGGAGTCACTTTTGTAAGGAATGGTAAGCGCTACCTTCGCTTCCGCGCTCGAGACAATCCTGGTACTCCAGAGGTTACGGCCAGAATCGAGGGTAAGGTCCCGAGCAGAAAAGTGGTCATAATCACAACCCGTCCAGAAGAAGGCTTTTTAGCAAGACCTGCTTATGCCTACAACATGAATGACCTGGGCTTGGGGAGCGAAACAATTCCCGAAATCGGAATCATCAATGCAACCGAATTTCGCCGTAGGCGAGATGAGCGGCGACACAATGGGCAACAGGTAGCGATTCAATTCGTCGCCCCATTATTGCCACAGAAATTACCTGCCCAAAGAAATCCAATTACCTGGGTAAAACTCGCAGACAGTGACAGTTGGATTTGTCGGAGTACGTGGGTAGACGTTATCCCAGGCGGACAGCAACGAATCCGAGAGCATTACGCAAATACGGGGCAGACACCTCCGGTGGAACCTCTCCCCGTCGCGGAGCGGCGAAGACTTCAAGAAACCGGAGAGCGAGTCGAAGGGCATGTGACTGGGGGAAGCGAAAGGCAGCTTCGACCCAGGCCCGTTCCGCAAGTATCCAGAGAAGACACCGGTGAAGAAGGCCCCACGACTCAGTTAATTCCCAGCCGGGCTGGGCAGTCCGGGTCGCGGCAGGCTCGGCGGGTCCAGATAGCGGCAAGTCTTTGCCCACCTGTACTGACCGAATCTTGCTTACTCAGGTCCGTAGGACAACGAGACCCCGGGTCCCTCGGCAAGTTTGGCCAGAAGTGACAGTCAACGCCAAACCAGAACTCGACGGCGCCGACAGACGCAAGAGAATGACGAACTTCCGGAAGGCGATGAGACTACCCACCAACCTCGAAATCGTGATCGACGTCGCGTATGAAATAGAGTTGACGGCATTCTTGCCTCACGGCGATCTTTCCTCTGCATTCCGAACTGGCTCGACTGGGAGCGGAGGCTGAAACCAATGGAAAATGGGTTGATTCATACATTGCGGTGTGCATTTGGGCACAAAGATTGTCACATGGGCCCTGAGTTGTAGAGGTAATTCTAGGTTTGAGTCTGTCGCTTCAAATTGTTCTTCGTTGCAGATTATCCCATGTCCAAGTAGAGGCCTATGACAGCCGGGTCCGTGCTCGGTATTCCTTACTTATGGTGAGTGGACTCTTCAATTATTCGGCGGGTGGTATAGCCGCCTGGACTTGATTTCTTTTATTGGTCTCCCTTTGCAGACTGGTTGTTTATGCGTCTACTAAGCATTAGAGCATGGGCCGGCCATTGATGTGGATCGCTCAAAGGAGTGCGTAGAGCACAGCGCCCGGCGGATAAATGTACCTGTCAGGCCACGCCAGCCGCTTGAAGGTGGAGACAGAAGACATTCCTCCATAGCTTTATAATGAGAAAATACGGCCGTGAGCCGTTCCTTGCCAACTCGCGTTATTACCAAATGTCTTGTCTCCTTTGCTCCTCCAGCTGTCCAACATAGAAAGGAGATATTTTCCATTTGTATTGAACGCACTACTCGAAGAAGACATCATTTTGCCCAGAAAAGGTCCTTTGCGATCTGGAGAAACGCATGTGAGAATATCTTCAGCGTGTGAACGTCGCTGCTAATCCATAGTTGCTCGGTATCTTGTGAGGAGCTCGGCTATTTCTACGTAACCTCGTGAGCGGGCAAAGAAAAGCGGAGTCTTGTTGAATTGCCCTTTGACGTTCGGACACGCGCCGTTGTCCAAGAGCAGCTGAAGGCATCGAAGGTTATTGTGCAAAGCTGCCAGCAAGAGTGGACTGTTGCCGTGCTCGTTGGGTGCATCAATAATGGCCCGGAATCGGGACGTAATGTGAACGGGAATCTGTGGCTTGTGGTCGAGCAGCAACTTCATGATGCCATAGCCATCCTGGTCGCCTTGCAATTCTGATGTAGCAAGGATATGCAACGCCGTATTGCCTAGCCTATCACGCTCCCAGGGCTGTATGCCCGACACTAGAATCGACTTGATGACTTCTGCCTTGCTATCTGCGAACCTTGGAGACGGAGTCCGGAGGAGGAAGTGGAACACAGTATCACCCATTTGTCCGGGAAGAGCAGGGTTGACGTTTAGAGCCTCGTTAAGCATCATCGCCTGCATCATCTCGCGGCCGTGCAGACACGCTTCGTATACAATCCATGAGTCCGTGCTGGAAATATCGGCCCCCAGTCGTGCAAGGTGGCGGACTTCGGTGACATTTCCGGTCATGATGGCGTAGACAAGCGCCTCGGAAGGGATAACATACTTGTAAATAGAGAAGTCATCAAGACCTCGGGTATGGACCGACCTTGTCTCCTGCAAACGAGACATGATGGTGAATTCTGCGACAGCCGAGACTCCCTTCGGTGATGGGTCTGAGAGAGAGCAAGCGATAGTATAGCGAAAGTATTTATTGTGCGCATCTTGGGTCTGTAGCAGCCGACAGCTAGATCTTAGAGCTTCGCACTGGTTTCCAGGCGCCTAGGGGTCAGCAGCCGGAGCCCGTTTAGTAGCTGGTCACTCTGCTTTTCCCTGGTATGGACCCACCAGAAAACTCCATCATAAGCCAATGAGAGCGCACGAACGAGCGTCGACATGTGCTGGCAGGCATGGATCTGATGCCCTTGGTCCGAGTATGATTGGCTGGTCAAGGGGAGGTCCGTAGGACCGCGTTCGGAGTCCGGGGCGGCTCGCGCGAAGCGAAGGTAACTGGCCTATACGCGCCGCTCGCCTTGTATGCTGCGCAGTACAAGGCAGGTAAAAGGCCAGAGGAAACTAACTATAGAAAAGCTGCTTTCGATGAACCGAGGTGCAATGCGTAGATTGAGCGTGAGTGGGCGGGGCATGGCGACGGGTCATCTTTAGACGCCTTATTACTGCTCGGATTGCTTCGTCTTCCGACCATTGCAATACTTGCGCGCAGACAAGGCGCAGCTAACCATATTGGCCACAGTGACTGTAGTGCATCGCCGTGCTGCCGGATGAACACGACCCAACGCACCGCCGCCGCGGGGCATTGTAGTTCCCTCTGAGCTTATGGTGCGTAACACACCGAGCCTTTTGCCCCTGGGGTCTGAACAAAACCTCGGGAGAGCCGTCTAGAGGCGATCTGGCGCGATCGGCTCTACCTTTGAGTCCAGAGACTACCTGGCGGAAGTGGGAGGTTTTTGCGGCGTTCTACGCTTCGCTCTCGCGATGACGACTACTCCGATCGCCTTCGATCGGTGCATCGCGGAATGTGGCCATCGCGCCTGCGACATGGGCACCGCGCATGCACAGGCTCCCAATGAGCTACGAAAGTGTTTTCGCGATTGTCAAGCTTCTCTTCGCCTGCCTTGAAGACCAGCAGTTGGTGCATTCTTTCCCGCATTGACTGCCAGGGGCGCCAACAAGACATTTCAGGCATCTCCACGACGTCGGCGATGTTTTGACTATCAAAATAGATCCTGTATCTTGCGAGCGGCGCTGTTTTTTGATGTTTTCCCGATGCGCCTTTCGAAGATGCTCGCGCAGGCCGTCTAGCCTTGGGAACGGGTGCGAACTACGCGTACAACACGAGTAGCTGCAATAAAATAAACCATCGCGGCGATTGCGATAATGAGTCCGCTTATAATGCCGGTCTAGACATTCGCACGATCTGAAAAGTTTGGCCGTGCAGCCCGGGAAAAGGCAGCAGACAGAGGTTTGGTCTCCCATATCGAAAACTTCGCTGTGTCAGTTTACTTACCCAGTTACTGTGTGCAGCAGCAGATAACGAAAGGGGAATATGCGCGCTTCTTAATCCTTTCCCTATGCTGAATTACGTCGGTGCGCGCTCATTCAGGTCATGGACGTCTGGGGACGTTGGCCCCACACCCAGGAGCGCTCCCCGCCAGCGGAGCCCCCCGGCGACGCGACTAAGCGCCGTGGCTGGGCGCTGCAACTCCCCTATTCGCGCGCTCGACGCAGGGTTGGATGGCAGCGTCGTTTGGGTTAGTTCGAAACTTAAAGCAATCGCACGACCCGTTTTGCATCCACCCGGCATGACTACCTCTGGGTCTTGCAATGACACCTTCCATTTTCAATTTTTGATCGTCACTAATGTAGATTTCCGTCTCGTCTGCGGGGTCCCCTCGTTGCTTCGCTATCATGGCTGAGTCGCCGGATCCAGTACGCCACACATAGTTTGTGTGGTTTCTCTGACAGGCACAGGAAAGCTGGCGTCCTTGGGTATCTGTCAGTGGCGAAGTCGCGAGGTACAAGAGATCGCGGGGAAGGGACGAACAATCTCCTCCGATGACAGTGGCCAAGCCCTGCCGGCGGACTTGAACTCGTATGTCTGTCCGTTTCGACGCAGTAAGATGTAAACGTCTGCGTGATAGCGCTGATGTACTCTATATCCGCTCTTTACGAAAGTGCGCCACCTCTTTTTGAAGTTCTCGCCGGCTCTATCTTTCTTCCTCGGGTTGATACTACGCAAGTTTGGTGCAGCCGACTTCATTGTGCTCAACTCTAACCTTGAATCACGGCTTTCTTTCCCTTTGTGGCAAGCGGGAAGCCCGTGAGACTTTATACGCGCCCAGAGTAATGCTAGCTTTCGCCGCTGGTGAGTCGCGGAGAGGACTGAGGGCACAAATCGATCTCAACGACCGCATTGATCGTAGTACTTAGATTCTGCACGGTAACAATACCAGAGACCAGGATCCGCGCTTTCTGCCGGCGGGTAGCTGACGAACCAGAACCGCCGTCGTCAATCATAACCGCCACCTCCCGCCTGGTTCCCTCAGGCGCGACTAGCCCATTATGTTGAGCCGTATGATCTTCTCTGCCAATGAGTAAGTGTGCAACTCCAATTTTCGATTTCTTCGTTTTGTCCTAGATACTTTACAGCAACCCTGGACTGAGCCATCTATATTTAGCCATGTATTTGAAACATTGTTGTACATAAGCGCAAGGCCTGGATTCTAGGTCCTGGATTCTAGGTCCTGGATTCCAGGTCCTGTATTCGAAGGTCTCCTGTCTTCACCTCTCTCGCCGGCGGGTATGTCGTCTTCAACCACTCAGTTCGCAGGATCGCATGGCCCCGCAGTAAGCGTCTCACTGCGCCTTGGTCAAGATAGGTTTTGATGCTATTCGTGTTTGATTGCCATTATTAAAGCTAATGTTACGATGGGTACGGCATATAGCCTGCAGAATCAAAAGCTTGGCTTTCGTAATCTTCACCAAACGTTTTGTTAAAGATGATTTTCACGATCCCGCCACCTCCTTCCACTTTCTCCCAGTCGAACACATTGTTAATCGAAGCGCAGTTGTAGACATCCAAAATGCGATCTCTGCAATAAGGACACGTCGGCTGCCTACCTCGAGTACAAGTCCTAATGTCACCGCGCATATCGGCGACGCAGGATTTTGCAAGGCAGGATGCGTGGAACATGTGTCTGCAGGATTCGACGACAGCACAATATACGTTCATATTCTCCAGCTCCATGCGGTCGTAGCATATGGCACACTCTAGATCCTCTCGAGGTGGATGGAAGTAGTCTTCGTGAGCGTCTAAACGGGCGGCAACCCATGGAAAGCCATAGCTTTCGATTGTAGAGAAGTTTACCATGATGGATGGGTATTCGTCGCTGTAGAGGAGATGCATCAGATCGCAGTTACTTCGACATTCTGGACATACGACCGTATCCGTAATTGAGCTGCGTCGTTGCAAGCAGTCGAGATGGAAGTTGCAGCCGCATTGCATTGTGACATTGGGTTGATCCGTGGACAGGCAGAGGCCACAGAGACCTGCGGGTTGCATTTGGCGGTCATCGTTATAAATCTTGAGCCACTATTTTCGCTGTGTTAACAAGCAATATTGACTGTCGGAAGGGCAAAGCATACGACGTCTGGAGCAGAGGGAAAGGAGCCACGCCCTGGTTGCAAGTCCTCTCCTGGGCTAGCGAGCGGCGTGCCAGGACGCCGCCGACTGCTTGTTTCCCTCTCCTCATTTTCCATTGTTATCAACATGGGCTCATTTCCGCTACTAGTATCTCCGCCCGGAAGCTGTTGTCGATTTTCTCGCCGATCGTGCTGGGTAATGCGGCCTATAGCGCTAGCTCTGTGAGGCGCGTCTAGGTTCATTTGGACTCTCGTGTCTCTCATCAAGGTACTCGCGCCTAACGCCTGCAGGCGTTGTCGCTCGGTTACAGAGAGTGGCATGTCGGGAGGCTCCTGCCCGGCAATGGAATAATGCGATGCTAACCTCCGCTGACCGTCATGGGCAAGGGATAGCCATGCACTTCGGGTGATCCATCCGCCTGTTCCCTGGCCTGTCATGATTCTGATCCATGTCGCAGGATAGCGTTGAGCGGGGAGACTTTGAGGCAGCAAATGTGCAACAAATTGGATGCCTATACGCTGGCCGCTTTGCTGGAGTTGGCGCAATGCTCTGGCACTCATGATCTCCAGATCGGGTATATCGGTGCCCACTAGCCCGATGTCCCTGGCATGATACGCATATGCCGGTCGTGCTCTGTGACCTGCAATGGGCCGCGTGGTGAAAATCGCGATTTGCCTCCTTGGCACCCGACCCTCAATCCTGGCCGTAATTTCGTCTCCAGAATGGCCGCGAAAATGAAAGTACGTCCGTCCATTTCTCCCGAATGTTATAGAAGCGTCACTCGGGGAAGAGTTATCGACTTCGCTGTCCGCATAATTGACAAAGTCGTCCCCCTCATCAAGATTGTCCAAGTCGGAGTCCTCCTGCGCGTGTGTCTCCCGGCCATCTTCTTCCATTAGCTCTGCTGATGGATAGCGACGGGGTGCTTGTTTCCCGCTGAGTCAGTATTGGGCTGATGTCGTGATTTTGAACACTCTTGGGTCAATTGGGGTTGGCGATACTGCACTCGAGGTGGTTTTTTATTCTGACATACCAATTCTTTGTCGCTCGAGAAGCCTCAACTGTTCCGCAAACCGTTCATAAGCCATTGAAATTTCGACCAGATTCTGAACATAACCTTGTTTGACATCCCGTCCAATTATACTGTTTATAATTAACGCTTTTCATGTCCAGCCCTGAGGCTCGAGTTACCAGTACTCAGAATTGAGAACCGGGACGATGACTGCTGAGAATATAACCTGGCCTGACGGCACCCCGCCGCGGGCCCCCAGGCCCGGACGTAGTCGAAGAAAAGCGAAGCCTGCCAGGATCGTCATAACCCAAGCGGCACACAACGCAGGTTTATAAATGCGTAGCGACTCCGCTCCATGTTCCCCGCCAGCCAAATAAACTACGTCGGATCCGCTATACATCACTTCCTCCCGTTCCTTGCTACGCCAGTACCCCTTTCAGATTTCGTCTATGTGGTCGCGATTATACTCGCCGAAATCATTTTGTCGCTCTGCTAGGACGGCGGAGCAACCTTCAATC
Source organism: Purpureocillium lavendulum (assembly GCA_029168975.1). Taxonomy (NCBI): domain Eukaryota; kingdom Fungi; phylum Ascomycota; class Sordariomycetes; order Hypocreales; family Ophiocordycipitaceae; genus Purpureocillium; species Purpureocillium lavendulum. Next base: position 275,489 of record JAQHRD010000009.1, on the reverse strand, counting down.
CAGCCTGCTCTCGATTTCGGTGTTATGAGGCCGCGCGGCTGCCCTTCCTCCATGTTCCACAATTAAGCCGTACGAGTTCGTTGAAGGAAAGCCAAAAGCGACGCGGAGGGAATCAGCACGGGTTGCGTCGTAAGCAGAGAGTTTGCCAAAGTACCTGAAAGTCAATGCTTAGCTCGTTGCACGGCCGACTTCTCAATTTAGGGGGCAAACCATCTTTGGAGTCGGTGTCGTTGAAGCCAAGCAGGTCGATGAAAGTTGGTGCCAACTTTGCAAGAATTCCAAGGGCAATGACAGTATCCAGCAAAGTGGCGGTTTTCCCCCACGGGTAGTCTTCGCTCAATTCGCTGAGGAGACTTAACTCCAGCCTTGCCGCGCTGACAGAAACGCTGTAACAACGCGCAAAAACGGCTGCAAATGGCCGCTTTTCTCGCAAAACAGCCTCCACAGCTTGCAGGATCCTGTTAGCAAGCATAGATGGCTCTTCGGTGACCTTGACGGCCCTGGAGAGGTCAGCCAGAAGGCCTTCGTTCCACTGGTCAAGCTGCTGCACCAAGGCCACAAAGTTCGTAGCAACTTCGTCAACCGCAGCGGAAGCATTTCGACGGAAAAGCTGCCGGGATGTCGCAAAATACCGTACACGATTGACGAGGTCCATGGTACGAGGACACAATTCTCTGAATTCGTTCAGCATTTCGTGAAATTAAAGCGCAGGGTGGGATGCTCTTGGTGGCAAAACGGATGCATTCCAACGAGCTAGATTGGCAGGTAATAAACAAATAGAAAAATGAGTAACTTACTCAGTGCCACAATGGAATGAAAATGCCCAGGCGTGAAAATGGGACGCGGCGCGTCTATCGGCTCGTGATTCACTCATTTTAAGTTCCCTCGCCAGACACGATCGATGAAGTGACGCAGCGTGGGCTAGCGATCTGGTTTCCAGACACCCCAACTACGAGAGCCAGGCTTTCACCCTCCTTTTCCGCAGCGCGCCGACAGCACATGGCCTGCCTAACACCTCGGCGACCCAACCCCTCTTAAGAAACGCAGTCGCAAAAGCTAACCTTTGAGAGGTCCGAAGGCCGCACAATGTAATGCTTGACCTGGCACGAGGCAATCGTTTCTGCGCGACTGGCACGCATATTTGTGTACAACAGTGAATGAGGAATGGTCAGTGCACACCAGGCGGACTGACCCCGCGGGAGTTTATGCAATGCGGCCCGATGGGCACGACTCACGACACCGAAATCGGCGACAACTCCCTCCAGCGGCGCCCAACACATCTACAACTCCCAGCCCGGCGCATAACACAGTCTGTTGAGCCTCTTCCATGGTTTCGAACACTCACGGAACCCATCTGTCTCCGCAACAATGGAATCGGCGCCGAGTGATGCGGTTGCATGTCCCGAGAAAATCACCGTACTGCATCTGCTTCACCACGTTCCCTGCCCGCCACGCTTCAATCCAGTCCCACGACCATTCATCGATTCTAATACTTCCTATTCGCTCCCTTTCAATCGAAAGAGAGATCTGTGTGCTACCCCTGCTTTCTTGTCAGGCATCACAGAGGGCCCTGATGGAATACCGGCCCTTTGTTTACATGAAAGCCCTCAGGGGACTCTCGACATTTTGATCGTCGTGAATGTGGCAAAATGCGGCCAAGGCCACCATCGCTTGGATAGTACCAAGGCAGGGTTTGACAACATATTCAGTCTGCTCTCCACGTCTTCCCATGGTGAGAGACCGCGAAATGTGGGCAACTGAAAGCACAAAACTGAAACTCCGATAGAAGATGAGACCTTTGCTGCCGGTATTTCAATGTGTCATAGACGAATATGCTGTCGTCTGCGTTTCGTTGCCAGAAAAAAGAGTAAAACAGAACATAGCAGAGCTTCTTGGAACCCTGCAAAAAGCTCTCCCCTCTTCCAGTCACCTCCAGGAAAGGACACAGGACGTGGTGTCACTGGTTCACACTTGGTCCCACTGTCAGACGGTGGTCAGATTGCAGCGACCAGTGAGAAGCGTTCACCGGCTGTGCCAATTAGACTATCTGGACGAGATCATTCGGTCGACCCCCGACCGACAAATGACATAGGATTCCAGAGATTGCCTCCCGAATATGGTCAAGAAAGTCAGCAGGTACCTTGGACGCGGTCGAGTACCTGTGCCAAACGGCGAAGAAATACCCTATCGTCAAGCGGATGGAGACGCAACGGGTCAGTCTGCCAGGTACCGCTTTCAAGAGCGCGCCCGAACTGCATACGAATGCAAATCCTCAGGCTAAAGGTCGACGGAAGGGATTGATGGATGACCAGCAGTAGTACACTATCCATCGGATCTGCTCTCGTACAGAGACGAAAGCCCTCGACGTGGTCACCCAACAACGCAACGAGACGATCTCGAAAGGGCAAGGTTCAGGCCGAGATCTAGCTCGTCTTCTATTGCGAAGTAGCGTGCACCCTGCCTCGCGCACGAGTCATCTGTCCCAGTAAGGATGTCTGCTACCTGTGTAACACATTCATTTCCATGCATGGAAAGTTCTATGCACCGCGCTCGCATAGCAAGCTCTACTCAAATTGGCGTCTGCCCTTGTTTCCGCAGTCCGATGGCCTGATTCGACGATTCCTCGGCTTGTTCGATCGCCTGATTGAAGACAGCGTTCGCAGGACGCTTTCAGAACAGTGCAAGACATTTCACCGGTGTTCAAATGAGAGCACAGTGCCTGTAATTTATCCATCACGAACAACTCTGGTTAGCCCGACCAACAGCCATAATGACAGGCAGGCCAACCGACCAGTTCTGGAAGAGACCGGCGACGCAGACCAACCCCCCGGAAGGCTCCCTTCATCAGTCGGACAAACCGCATTACAGCTTCCGATCAACTCTTCCGTGGGGAGACCATCCTAGGGGTTGTTCAGGCCAATAGCACATCTGCATTGCATGAGGCAGGGCCCCTTAGGATGCAGATCGACTATTCAGTCCATTCTCAAACAGAAGATGTTACTGCGCGGTCGCTTTTCTGTCACCTCGAGTAGCTACGAGCCGAGGGTGCGGAGGCTGTGCGAAGGGCGAACGACGCATGTCAGACAACCAGTACGCCACAGCAAAAGTGTAGGCCCACACCTCGTGTGGAATAATAGCGCCCTATACGTTGTGCGACAACGCAGTTGTGATTGATGTAGAGTTTCTTGATCAAATCAACGGGAGGCCCGAAGACCTAATCAACCTGTACATCTCTGCACTAGGAACCTTACTTCGGCTTGGTATGGAATAGCCACCAACAACTGTAACGGTATCAACTGAGTGTGCTGACAAGTAGCTGAGTGGCCCCAACGAGTATGCTAAAGCTGGAGAAGAAAGAAAGAAAAGAGAAACTGCTCCGGAAAGAGGTAGGCCCCGGGTTCTTATTCTCTCCAACAGCGGTTTCTTGCACACTCCGTTGTAAGCGCCTTTGACTGTTTGACATCAAAGCTGGAGAGAGCTACGTGAGAGGGTAGGCTGTTAGAGGCGGGATGGAGGCCGCTTTGGTTGCGACGCAGCGACATTGGCGCCTGACAATGGCTAGTGACCACATCAATTCTCCATGAGAGTGACTCATCCTACCGCGCGCATTAGTTTCTCGCCATCCACATCGAATTGCACTGGCTAACGTTCGCGCCTGTCCTCGCGACATTCTGGGTGGATGATGTAATTACCGTCTGTTCTCTTGTTAAGTGACATATCCTGCAGGCATCTCCACTGACGATGTCGCCGACATGTAAAATCAAGCGGAAGGAAGTCCCAGGGGACGAGCTGGGGTGTTTTGATGACATCCTCTGAGTATCGCTTGGTGCCTCGTCCCGACGCGGCTGTCACTGCAAGTGATATCACCGTCGCCCTTATAATCCTGGCGGCGACTTGTCACATACGCAGATCCAACAGTGGCCACCTCAGGTTTCGTCACACTGTTGCAGATGGGGAAGTGACAGCTAGCCACCACCGGTACAGGGATACTAAAGGGGAAATGTCGGAGAGCGAGTTGCTGTCAGGATCGAAATTGATGTGCCACTAACTAGTCCGCAGTTGGCACGTTAATGTGCTAGGGACCTCGGGCAAATAACGAGTTACTTGCCCCATAGCACCGGCGAAAAATCACCTGAAATTCGGGCGTTCTGCTCAACAAAATCCTGAGACCGTGTGTGCTAAGATGTGATGGGTTGTGGGTTTCCCTACCGGGCATGGCAGCTGTAGGCTAACTGGATTGCGGCCGTGGTTCTCCTGAGGGCACGCATTGGTTATGGATCCCAAGACGAGGCCATAAAGGAGCGGCTCAGTTTCGGGTACGATGCCTGCCTCTACCTCAGCTTGTCCGTCGCGCCGTTGTCGCACCTACCATGCAGGTCGCACCTACCAGCAGGTCAGACCAAGCCATTTCGGTCAGGTTCGTGGCAGGCGCTAACCACAGATTGCCCAGAGCTGACAGGCTGGCACCCTGTGGCCAGCGCTGTTGCATCTGACACCACGGCAGGTTAAGACACCAAAGCACAAGCTTTCACGGACAAACACCTTCGTGGTTGCGCCTAACCAGCAGTTGTTCCTCCTGGGAGCAAGGATTGGGTTTACTCGTGTAGAGCGGCAGTGACGCGCGAACACTGCGTGCCAGACATCCTGATTCGGACCCATACGTGGCGGCTGCTGGCTGGCGGAGAGAACTCAGTCAAACTATCAAGATGTGATGTGTCGAGAACGGTCGTCGATCGATGATATATGCCTCCCATTATCTTCACCAGGTAGCCTTATATATCACGAAGTATGTGATGTTGCTCCGGAATGCAGGCTAAGCCTTCAAATGGGGCACTCAAACTCTGTCCGCGGCCAAGAAGCCTTCTCTTGTTCAAGAGACCAGCTGCTATTCTGGTAATCCTTCGTTTGCGGGATCTCGACGACGATCCAATATGTCGGCGATGAGTGGGCAGCACGGCGGACGAAAGGCACCGGCAGATCAGGTTCGGGATGTCGCCAATCAGGCCATGGAGGAGCACACGTCGTCGTTGTGCGGGCGTACTGCAACCTGTTGCTACGAGACTATCCTGAACCGCGTGTGTGGTGCAGGACACTTGCTCACGAACGCATAGCTTACAGGCTTCAGATTAAGCTTTCGTGTCAACATCTCTTCCATTTCGCAGAGACCCACCCTGTATGCGGCATAGAGCTCGACCACCACAGGCACATTCCGCATCAGGCTCCCTCAGAACAAGAGCTGAGACGGTTGTTTGCAAGCGTGGAGCTGCTCGAACGCTCTGTCGAGCAAATGGGGACTGTCGTGCTAGCCTCACCGCCAACACACCACCAAGAGAAGCCACAGCTGAAGAACGACATCACATACGAGCCGTTGCCAAATGACAACACAAATGACAACATAACATGGACGATGGGGGGGTAATGGGACAGCCTGGGCTTAGGAAGGCCCATGACAGGCATGACTCGCTGGACGCGAACCTTCAAGCCGGACTTGGATTGGGCACAACGGGTACTAGATTGACTAGTTGCTTGCCACTGAAGAGAAATACCTCTTTGCACGTTGCGCATAGAACCTGTTTGGCCTTGAGGTGTTTTGGTATCCTTCTGCGTTCCAGAGTCGAGCCGCATGCAAGTTTACAAGCAATTCTTGGAGGAGATGCCGACTTAAGTTTGCGAACGACAAAAGTACCGGCATATAATACGCACCCCATCGAGGATGGGTGCAAGAGCCAGAGTTGCAGTGGTGACGGCGAGCACGGCAGGCTCGCGATCTGGGATAGTCTTGTCCATGCCGGTGTTTAAACCGGTAGACTAAGGAATCCCTGAAGCGTTTGCTTGACGGCGAGCTGGGGGACGGCTTGTCAGGGCTAGGGAGCGGAACGCATCTCTCTCGAGAAAGGTGGTAGGCCGGCGTAATTTAGTTGGGAATGACGATGCAGCATGCGTCCCTGGCAAGGCGACACCGCACACACCGTGCTGGCCTGGGGCCCTCGTCACCTTAGTTTCACACCAACCGCCGTCGCACCCGAGCAAGCACGGTGAACCCGGACAGGTCGTACCAGAGGTGGCTCTCGGTTCCGCATGGTGGAGATGCCAGGCTGGAGGAGATTCTCTCTCGAAGTCCGCCCATTTCCGATCTGTGGCGGCTGCGCAAGAACGAGCGGAGGGCAATGCGGAGCAGCCCAGCCCCGCAAGTTTCGGGGGGCCGAAAGATGGCTTTTGAGTGGCGCACGACCGAAACACTGGAAGCACGATGGCGCCTGTTCACCAATCATTCGCCGAAGGCAGGAACCGGTCCGGAGTTCAGCTACAGCGATCTGCTCTTGCACCCGTCGGCAATTTCGACGCCGACGGACGCAGCGCCCTGGGCACATTACGGCAGACCTCTCGGGGCTGGGTTGCGTGGAGCTTGTCGAGTTACGCTGAATATTTCCTCGTATGTTGGGTATGGCAGGGAGGTGGCGCAGATATGAGATCGTGTCAACCTACCGGCATACGTCAACCGTTTCGAGCTGGACTCCTGTTGTAACCTAAAAGGGCATTGAGTCATACTGTAATCGAGGGAAGCCAAAGATAACTCGTGAGGAGCGATACCCGGAAGCAGAGTCGGGTTAAAGTGGAATGCTGGAAGGCATCTCACTCATGGGAAGACTGGATTTCCTTTTGCAGCCCAGGAGGATGCGCGACCCACTGGGGCGATCCCAGCGCGACAGGGATTGCAAGGCAAGGAGAATTTCAGGATCGGATAATCAGGGCTCTGGGATTACTCTCCATATAAGTTAAAAGAATGCCGTCAACGGGAGGAAAGCACCATGGTCAGTAGACACTCGCCCTGTGCATTAAGATACTTGGTGCTCATGGAAGGCTACGCAGCTCCTCCCTCTGCTGGAGGTAACCTCGACCCCAGGTTGGTTTATGGCAGAACTGCCGCCAGAGTACGACCTTAACAAGACCTCCCCCACGTCCACAGTTGCCAACGATGTATGCCAGGATCCAGCGAATAGCCAGGGAGAACTAGGGGTGTTCAAGGTTTTTTTCGACATCGTCTCTTCTCTGTTTGCCATTCTTCTACAGCCAATTCGGTAAGAGTTTTGTATGTGGTACTGGCCAGCCAAGCGTTCTCACAGAATTCTCAAAGCAAGGCACTTACCGAGGCATCGCGAGGGTGGAAAATTGGGGCGGCCATGTAGGCTGGAGAATATACTCGGGTTGGGACAGGTATACACAAAAATCCTCCGGTATCCTGAGGTAAAGGTATTGTCGACTGGCGAAGTCGAAGTCTAGTTCCCACCAGTAGGTAGCTAACGAGCGGTCTGGGTTGTTGTTCCACGCCAAATACTGCTCGGTCCCCGTACTTCTCTGCGGAATATCACCCTGCCAGTTGTGAGTGTTGATTGGCTTCAATACGGCCAGGAGCACATCTCTTGCGAGTCATCTTGAAATCGCCTTGCCATGGGAACGCACTACGCAAAGCTACCCACCCACATCCACCGGTCGCTTCCAGTACGTGACACGCCGCGCAACCTGCCGCTAGACTCGAGACGACCCGGCAACGCCTGTAGTATACTGCGCCGCCGTAGGGACATGCCAAGGATATGGTTTCTCACGCGGCGGAAACATCAGTGGATCGGGATTAGATGTGGCAGGAGATGTGGCATGGCGATTGTAGGACGGTGCTTTTTTGGCCGTTGGTACTGACCGTAGTACTGTAACACAGCCGCTGTTACAATTATCATGCTACCGCGCCATACTATCTGCGAAAGTGCTGGAGCCCATTCCACGGCGTGCAACTCACTGTCGGCGCGCAAGAAGTTCCAGAATCTGCCAAATGGCAGTGGGAAATGAAGATACGCCTATCACGACCAGACTGCGTCGTGCGAGCAACATGATCCTGCCCAGAAGGCGACAGCTGCTGCCTTGCTGGCAGCAGCAGTTTCTGGAGTATTATAAGGCGACCCTTCATGTGAGAAGCGGGGAGAAGCCAGAGATCAACAATTGTATCAATCGCCCCCGTTTCTCATGTCAAAATGTGAGATTCTGTTGGTTATATTGGCCTTAACCACTGCTCAAGTCATGAGGACGAAGGTCCCAGTAACATATACACGAAAGGGGTGCCCAAGTGGGTCGGGACACACCCTCGGCCTGGGACGGAATAATATCTTTTGACACCTCACTCTCTGTATCATCGTGTTTGTCCTCCTGACAACACCCATCCCCATGGCGCTACGGCAGCTGCCCTAGGTGTAGGACATTTTCACCCTGAACACCAGCCAGCTATGTACCCATGGCCAGCGGGGGACTTGTACTCATCGGCAGACCGAAACTGTACGGCGGACAGTGGTGACGATATGCCTTTGTGACAGGCCCCAGAGGTGCCCCAGAGGCGCAGAGACTCATTAGCGCCCCCCACAGGTGCCCCTCAAAGTTGGGATGTTTTTGTCACAAGCCGCCAACAGGACAGGGATACAGGACTGCCGCCTGCCCCCGGCCTGGTGGCTCAGGAACATTTCATGGTAGGTCGAGGAGACGAGTTCGCCCTGCGCAAGGGGTTTGAGGAACGGGACACGATGGCGTCCGAGCTTTGACCTTGACGTGTCCCAGTGCTGCAAGCCTCCAGGTGAGCGACCAGTCATTTGTGACACCCTGCATTAGAACCTGCAAAGCACAGCTTGCCCCCAATCACGCAGAAGGCACGGCTAAACTAATTTACGATCGTTTGCCTCATTGAGTGGCTCCGCCACCACGCCATGCCGATCTTTTCAGCTGGGGCCTTCCCGTGTCGACGTGCCCTCACACGCTAAGCCAGTGACTTGCCCATTATCGAAATCTGTGGGTCCCATCTTCGGGGACCCTTCCGTCAAGCACATGTCTCAAGGTCACGTATCGGTCTACTAAGGCGTGGACTGGTATTGGCCGGAGGTCAGGAGGCGCCGCCAGGCAAGCATGGCCCGGGACAACTGCGCCTGAATATGGCAGAACAGGCTCATGTCTGTTGAAGGACTACTACTGATGAGCTGTTAGACGAGCCATGGAAGTACAGGTAGATTCCAAGCCGCGTAGCAGCACAAACCAAGTTCTCAGCAGAGGGTAGGCCTCATGGAGTATCTCAGCGCCTGCTGGGGTGGCGTAAGCGTTTCGAGCAGCCGTCGCATGAGAGGAGAGTGCCCAAAGACCAAATCATGTTCCCCGGAAACCTCTCTACAGCAGCGTACGCCTCGTGCTGTCGCGCCTCGTTGATCATCCTAACGCGGATCGGTTTCAGAAAGACGTCCAACTCTCGCCATAAATCCTGTTCTGTGACTCGCAGCTTCCAGTTCAGGAGGAAAGCAGTTGCTTTTCCATCAGGTTGACCTCCGTGCGATTGAATCCGAAAGTGTGGTCGCCAGTGTTGATGAGGAGTACCGAGCCCAGTACTTACTTGTTCGTCGGCGAGTCGTCATTGCGTAGCTTACCAGCTATGATGTAACGGGCTGGGCCCGTGTCGGTCTCGGCTCCGCTCTCGACCGGAATCCACCAGCTCCGGAGCTCCGCTCAAAAGCTCGTGTCCCTTTTGCAACTTTCTCTTCTCTTCTCTCTTTCTTTCCTTTCTCCTTAGTTTTAGGATACTCGTTGCAGTCGCTCAGCTAGTTGTCAACGCACTTAGTTGAGACCGTTACATATGATGAGCGAGGCTAATAAATGCGGTGGGGGTGCATCTGAGGCCCTGTGCCGTGGGTCGTAGCTTGCCCTTGAGGAACGCCATGCAGATTATGATTGACATGAGCGTCAGGACCTGGACGGGACATTGGACCTGATAACGAGTTGGGCGATGAAAGCTTCCAGTGTCGGCAACCACAGATCGTAAGGACGGCGACTCGACACCTCTCGGAGGTGGCACCAGCAAATTGTGGATATCGGGTGAGGCTGGGAACATAACTGCCGGATGGGTAACCACCGCTTGCGCGGCATCGGCGAGGAAGGCAATCATCTCGCGGTTCACGGCCTGGCGGAAGAAGTGCTCCAGGGCGGCCTGGTTGAGCGCGTCCGTACAATGGTGTTGCCGGGACATACTGCAATGTGATGGCTGAGGACGTCCGTAGAATCTAGATGTCGCCGGCGGTACATCCTCGAAGGGTAGTATAAGTAACGATGAGGAAGAGCGCAGATGAGACCATGGTGCCTGCAGGAGTGTATCATATATCTCGGCTCGATTCGACGGAGAGAAATGGCATGCCCATGGTCTTGGCTCGACTGCGATAAATGAACTGGCTGGGAGGTAAATGCCAAGCGCAGATAAGCAGGCTGGTGACGGCGCAGAAAAATGGTCAAAGCTAGAAGTCTTGTACAGGCCGTGCCGCTTCGCTCGCGACGAGTCGCCGAGTCCGTCGGCGGCGATGTGCAGCAGATTCATTTGCAGCGCGTCCATTGCCGCCATACGGGCAGCGCTGTGAAAACTGCCTGGACACTAGGCTGGGAGTCAAGTCCGTGAAGACAGCGCTCAATCGGGGTACGAATGACTCGGTACTAGATTTCACGAGCCAGTCCTCGTGCCGCTCTTACATCGTCGACCAAGTCGTATGGCAATCTCTTATCACCAAAGATAATCCGTTCGTTTGTCTCGCGCAGAGCCTTGAGCCAGACCTGTACATCGCAGTCCAGTGAGTCCCAGCAGCATTGCAAGTGCCAAGCACGGCTCTCGCCCTCGCTCCGGCTCCCTTTCCTGGTGACCCGGAAAGGCGATTCCAAAGGATGAGGAAGAAGTTGTATAGCCCACGGCGACAACGCATCTGGCTCAACTTCGACCAAGATCTCGTAAAGAGCTGTCCTGGAAAGAGCGGCGCAATAGCGAAACTTCCGTTGCCCTAGTCGCTGTCGCAACTCGTGAAGCATCTCTGATGGCATTACAGCCGACGATGAAACCCATCTCAGAAAATACCATTTGGCACAAAGTGCGCGTTCCTTCAGCGTAACACATTCTGGGTGCTTACAGCAAGGGTTTCGCAAGCACATCACGACCCTGTGCCAGTCCGGCCGGGACGGAAGCGTAGATTTCATGTCGGCGGACGGTGTCTTTCCCAACACCTGTTCATCCGTCCCTATAGGAGATATATGTAAGCACAAGCCTTGCCATCCCTGACGGAAGTGGTGAGCATGCCGTATCCCCTCAAGTGCTCCATTCCCATAGCCGTCTGTGCCCATGCCGCTCTGTCCTCGCCCTAGTGGAAAGTACTCACCCTCGATAGTGTCCATCACTTCGTGTCCGTCGGGCAACCGGTTCCGTTGCCAGTGGTTGGGATATACCACCACCAGCTGAGTAAACTAGGAATTTATAGACTTGCCTTGCACTGGCGACAGGTTCCAGGAAACAGGGACAAAAAGAAGCTCTGGCGGTGCTTCGAGCAATATAAAGGAACGCCATGCCCTGTCCACGACTCGCCCCGTGTGGGATGTCTCGCCTCAGCCCAGCTTCTTGGACTCGAGGCGCACTCGCCACCTCATAAGTCGGAAAGGTACTGTATACCGTCGGTAGTATATTATATTTCCCCGCTCGAACTGGAGGTAAGACAAGTTTGGCGGACACAGTATCGGTTGGAATAGTGGATGGAGGGTTGTACTGTAAACGCTCTCGAACTAGGAGGCCTCGCTACGGTGCATGCGATTGGGCAGAGGGGCGCGACAGGACGCGCGGCGCTGATCGCTGGACTTCCGGCGAGGAAATCGCTGCAGCCAAGCGCTCCCCAACAAAGGCATTCTTGCGGGACACTAGCACTGAATGGAGTCGGCTAAGCACCAGGGTCTTGCCGTATCCATGTATTAGAAGACGCCCTGAGTATCTATGGGGAGTGACGGAAACGGATGCTGCGGCAGTTTCACTGTTCATGTATGCAGCGGCGATCGTTCACAGTTCTGGATCTCAGACCTCAATGCCGTTGATCGCCACCGTCTAGCCGTTGGGCGGCGCACACGCCAGCTGCCACCAGACCACCGTAGCAACATGACCGTGTAACGCAAGCCATGGACCCTGAGCGGCCGGTGCTCCAAGTTCCGCACTTTTGACGGCTACAGTTAGCCTGGAGTGGCACAGAGTAATGCAGCGCCGGACGCCAAAGAACTTCCTCACTCAGGGCGTGTTTGCGACTCGACATACCCCTCCTAACCAGTGCGTGATCTCGGCGAGACTCCGACGAGGCACCCTATTCGCTGCCACTGATTACCAACACATCACACAGGGTTTCACAGCGAACCCACTAGTTACCGGGGTTCGGGTGAGCTTTCACCGATGATATACGACAAGCACACACCTTTTTTGCCCAAGGTCGCTCGCACACACAGCCGTGCCGAGTGCGGACTAGTTGCGCAGCAATTTTGATCCTAGTAGCACTTCACTGTCCGACATTTCCTCCTTCGTACCACTGTACGAGCAGTGGCTGGCTGTCACTTCCCTATCTGGAACAGTGTGACGTGACAGAGGTCGGGTCTCCTACGTGACAGGCCACCGACAGGATTTATGGGCGAGTTGGTAAGGTTAACACTTGTCGTGATAGCTGCTGCGCCTCAGGAGGAGGCACCGCGGGCAGACATAACGGCATATCAAATGAGGCTATCAAAGTACTCATTCCCTGGAACTTCCTACAGTTTCAGTTTACGTGTCGGTGACATCTTCAGTGGAGATGCCCGAAGGACACGCAACCTCTGACACGCGAACGCGAACGAACGGAACCTTATCCACGGAATGTCGCGCGGACAGGAGGGAACGTTAGTCAGTGCAATCCGAGGTGAACAACGAGAAACTAATGCGCGCGATAGAATGAACACAATCCTGACGAATTCGCCCCATATGATATTCTCAGCTGCTGCCTCGCTAGACGAGAATCGGCAGCCTGTACTAGCTGGGAATTTGCAGAACCAATCTTTCCAAGGATTAGCGAACCGACTCCGTACACTTGGGTACGACAGTTCAGTTTTGAGCGTCATGTTGGAGATAGATGAAGAACAGTTTCAAGAGTACGTTGGAGTCGAGCGCGAAATGCGCCGCGTGAAGAGTCATTTTGCCGAGCTCCTTTGGACCCGTGCGTGCACTGAGTTAGACAGAAGCTGCTGGATATACGTGACCGGTTTGCAGGGCAGCGACGCGAAATATAAAACATGTTAATGTACTGAAGATAAATCGCAGCTCGTCGACGACCTGCGTAGCAGCTGGCCACTGTGAAACGATATGAAGACGTGGCCTGCCCCAGCGTGTCTCTCGCGATCTTTCGTGGCCACTACCCGAGCCTGAGTGGCTTTGTATGTGAGGACTTCTCCTGCCCTCAAAGAATAACCCCAGTGCCAAGTGACGAGTGGTGAACCTGGCTGAGGGTCATCACGCGATTCATAGCTGGGTCAGGATGTTTCATACGGATAAGGTGGCACCTTCCACCAAACCAAGGGCTCATCGTGTCCGAGGAAGTATGAACCTCCGATGCAAAGATGGACTGCCTTAGCTATGTTCCCAGCCGGCCTCTGGACCCATTGCTCAGCCGGACGCAATCGTCCTGTATTGCAATCCCACAAGGTCAGCCTACATCGCTGCCCTGTGAACCCACCCGGGGCGCCCCCCAAACACACAGAAAAAAAAATGATGACTCGACGGTTCAGGTGGCATGGCATGAACTGCTTGGCGGATTGGTCGGCGGATCGGGCCGCGGCCTGCAAGTGGTAACTGGCTAGGAATATGCTACAGCTGTCCTTGCCCAACGGAGCTGCCCCGCAGAGTCGCGTCGACGGTAGATTCGGACGGCCGGTTTTCATGGTACAATCGTCGGATGTTGTCCGATCGCGCCAGCAAAGTCAAAGAGGCCACCAATGTGGGCGCACTCGTATCGCCCCATAACAACGCATCGCGCCCTGCAACACGGTTCTCTACCTGCCCGCATAGTTGCACAAACCACATGGCCGTGAAACCCAGACGCTTCCGATTGCGCAGTTGTCCTATCACTGAGTTTGTTGTTGTAGGTGCCTGCGCGGTGAGGGTGAAGGCGAAACCAACATGACCCAGCGACAGCGAGTTAGCATTGCCTGCCAGCGCTGCAGGGCAAAAAGAGTTAAGGTGCGTACGGACACCTACTGCACGCCCAGTATTCCGTCCTTGGCGACGCACTCACTGCCATGTACCTGCGACGTTTAATCGGGAGTTGTCACTGAGCTGCCGTTCAGAGAGAACAGCTGTCACATCTGACGTACATCGGTGCACGCTATGCGTCTAGTCTGGTGCGTCGGCTGACTCCCACCTTTTGTAGTGCGATGGCGAGGCTCCCTGCGAAAGATGCAGTGAAACAGGTCTCGATTGCGCCTTTGACCACGTCCAGCTGGACTCTAAAGACGATATGCGCACAGAGATCGGGCGACATCCCATGCGCGATGGCCTCCCTGACCATATGAAGGGTTCTGGGGCCTCTAGCGCAGATGTACGGTCGGCGACGTGTCAGGATTATCGCGGTGCGTTGTCTGGTCCGTCGTCCGTGACCGACAAGGACGAATTTGCTGGGACAACTAGCGAGCGCAACTTGTGGGCCGGTACGCAGTCCGAAGCCAACTTTCCGGTGACTCGAGGCTCCGCTGTAGGCTCTATTTCATTGCCGCCGCCTTCCGCGGGACGCGGAAAGGAGCAGCGGGTCGATCCCTGGACGCGCACTGGGTGGGCGGTCGCGATGATTAGGGATCAACTTCACTACCTGCTAATGGCGGACTATCTGCCCTTCTGCCTCCTCTGCGAGGATGTATTCCTGAAAGACCTTGCAAGCGGGGAGGGGCGTTACTGCTCTCCAGCACTCGTCAACTCACTCCTAGCCCTGGCTTCGCGGACCTGGAATGAGCATCAACGTCCTCATCCAAATCAGCGCCAGCAAGAGCGGCCAAATTACCATGATGTCGCCGATGTTGGATCCCCTCCCTCTGGTTGGTGGTATAGCCAGGCTTTGTTCGACGAGGCCGAGGCACTAATAAGAGGCAATGGTCCGCCAGACACCCTTCCGGACGTCCAAACCCTAGGGATCCTGGCCCTGTACCATGTCAGTTGCGGTCGCGACGCCGAGGCGTACGAGCTGGCTGGATCATTTGCGGCCGCCATTACGGAACTATGTCTTCGAGAACCTCTTGCGGAGGACGAGCAGGACGAACAGTACGCGCAGGTGCGAGCGACGACATATTGCGGGGCTCAATCACTCGTCCGGTATGATAAGCCGCCCTATTCTTCCTCCCCGTTCTTGCTTCCCTGCACTGCTAAATGCCATTCACCTCCACAGGATGCTTGGGCTTCTGAGAGCCCATTGCCCCGGAATACACGCCACGATTCTGCAAGACGATAGAGTCACTCTTGACCAGCCACCTTGCCCGTACAGGGCTAACAACCCGCCTGTGCTGTCGAGCACATCATGTCAGTGGCGAAAAGGGGCACATGCGTCTCAGCTCGGCGGTCTGCAGCTCATTCCAGCCAAGCTCTTTCAACTCACGGAATGGGTGTACAAACTCCTCGCGTCAGCACAAACGGCCACGAGCGATGAGGTAGTGTTGGTATACCATCGCTGCCTCAAGTGGTACGAGAGTGTCCTTGCCGTGCTCAAAACGGACCGGAGCAACTCACCATTTGTACTCTTCATCCAGTAAGAACCCTCGCAAGGTCCTCGTGGTTTGCTGAGGATACAAACCTTTGCCTACATATCCGCATGTCGTATATGTGGATATCGGTGTCTGCGTCACGGTGCAGTGGTCCAAGTACGGAGCTAATTCTCTGCAGCATGTACTACCAATTCTGCCTCCTCTCTCTTTTTAGGCGGTATGGTGGCTTGCCTCTCGAGGGACTCTCTGGGAATCCACACGAGATCTGTTTCCAGGCCGCGCAGTCGATCCTTGGGCTCTCGAAGTCGTACGTCGGCGCAATCACCCTGCGCCAGGTGCCTCCGCTTGTGCCGTACTACGTGTGTGCGTCGGGGCTGTTAAGCTTCGCCATCGAGGAGGCTGGACGCGGCATGCTCAGGGTCGTGCCTCTGCTCCACTTTGATCATGGCGATGGGGCCGTGGTCGAGACGGCCGAGCCGCTGGAGGAGGCGATCAGGAAGGAACCAGATGACGGCCTGGTGGGATGTAGAAAATGTACCGTATCCTCGGGTATAAACAAACAGAGTGTCGTCAAGGACTATGTAGAACGCCCTGGCGGAAGCGTCCAGGGCCAGGCGGCCAGGGTAACTCTCATGATGGAGGAGAAATCGGACGCATCGTATGAGGAACAGTATAGCTAAAACATAGGTTGATGGTGTCTCGTCATGAAATCCAAGTCATCCGTCGCGACGCGCAGCGACGCGCAGACTGTACGGGCGTGGCGACGAGTCTGGTGGTGAATCAACGGTGTGCGACCAATGCCCGAATGTCTCGGTATTTGCCATTGACCCCACCACAGTCGCCATGATTTCCAAGCGCCACGGAGGCGATTTAAGATACCCCCTCCGCGAGCGACGCCACAGTTGACGGGCCAGATCCTCCCCAGTCCGACTCCTGAAAAATACCACCCAGGAGCACCCATTGCTTGGCTCGCGCTTGCCGCCACCAAGCGCATATGGTCGTGCCTGGTGGCCCAGCAGCGGTGGAGCAATGTTCTCATCAAGCAGCTGGCATCGCCCGAGATGGGCGCACCGTCGAGGTGGATGAAGACGATGTGGACTCATCGTACGGCGACGAGATCTCATCCGCCAGCACGTCATTACGCAGCAGCATCTTCAGGTACGAATGGAAACATGGACGGCGCTACCACAGCTACCAGGCGGGATCGTACAGCTTTCCCAATGACGATCAAGAGCAGGACCGCCTGGACATGATCCACCACGTGTACTGTCGCGCGCTCGACGACCGCCTGTTCCTCGCACCGATTGATCCCACTGGTCTTCATATCCTCGACATTGGCACCGGCACAGGAATATGGCCCATCGACCTTGCAGACCAATTCCCCAGTGCGTCTATTGTTGGCAATGACCTTAGTCCAATTCAGCCAGCATTCGTACCCCCAAACGTTACGTTCGTCGTCGATGACGTCGAGTTGGACTGGGTGGAGCCTAGGATGTACGACTTCATCCACTGCCGATATATGGCCGGTGCCATTAAAGATTGGCCACGATTAGGTTCACCAGATCTTCAATAATCTGAAGCCCGGGGGCTGGGTTGAGTTCCAGGAGTGTTGTGACGGGACAAGGGCACGAACGAGGTCGAGTGCGACTTGGGTAAAACGATTGTTTACAAAGAGAGAAAAGGAGAGAGTGAGAGATTCGTAAGGAAAGCTCTCACTCAAACTATGTACAATATTCATAAAGTGAGACATTGTATAAAAAGCATATATGTCGTCTGGTGATACCCTCACAAGTGTATCAACACTCCATACTCGGAGGACGACTCGCTGAAGCCTGGTAATCCGCTGGTACAGATGGTGGATGGCATACGGGTTGCTTTGGATAAGATTGGCCGGACAGGAAACCCCGCGCCATCATTCAAATGCTGGGCGCAGGATGCAGGTTTCACTAGACTCGAGGAACAACGCTTTAGAATGCCAGTCGGAAGCTGGCCCAAGGACCCGCGCCTTAAAGAAATCGGCGCATTCCTAAGCGTCAACATCTCTGAGGGCGTGGAGGGGTTCACTGCAAGCTTATTCAGGGATGTCTTGGCCTGGTCGCAAGAGGAGCTGGAGGTTCATAACGCGCGTGTGCGATCAGCATTGAGGGCCAAGGGTGTCCACGCAATCTTCGACTTCCTTGTCGTGACGGGAATGAAACCAAGGTGATACAAATCCGTACACGCTCGTTACGAGGTGAGTAGGCTGAGCTCATGACTGGGCAGCATGCGGATTAGCTGGGACACGTAACCACTGAAGAAGTTAGCAGCAATCTCTTACTCGTTCACTCGCCACAACTCGACATCGGTGTTGAAACAGGCTCGCCACTCTCGACCACGCACTCCAACACCCAAGGACTAGGGCTGCTAGGACCAAGCTGCTATTGCCCGCCACCATTCTCGTGCCCTGCTAGGGTTGAAAGCTGCCCAGGGGCTGGACTATTTACTTCTGATCTTCAACACGAATTCGGGAACGGTGCGGCCAGGGCAGCGTTGCACCGAAACGTACGGTACCTTCACAAACGAGGCCGTAAGAAAGACGCTGTCGTTCTAAGGAACCAACTCTGCAGCAATCGATTATGACAACGATCCCAAACTGTAATAAACCAAAGGCCAATGCTTCTGTTTCGGTTCGGGGGGGTTCCCGCTTCTAATACGGCGATTGCCTGCATGTCACCTGACACCATCGTCAGACGTCTCCAGCTTAATTCATACATAGAGCTCTTCAAGAACGGATTTGAGAGCATTATTCGGGGTACCCGACTGCAGCTCAATCGTTGCAATCTCTCGGTTGATCCCAGACTGCAGGTGCCGTAAAGCTGCCTGTGTGTATTCAAGGCTCCCGGCAAGCTTCATCAGCTGTAGGATTAGCTGCTTATGCTCCAGCGACGACTTGCCATTCGATTTTCGTTGAGCTAGCGTGTTCCACAGAATTCTACGCTGGCCATCGGGAAGGGTTTGGAGAGCATGGATAATGGGTAACGAGAATTTACCCTCATCCAAGTCTTCGCAAAACCCTTTCTGCCTGGCGTACTGGCTCTTACGTCAGGCACCTGCGGTCCACATAGAGCCATGTGCTTTTGGTGACAGGACCACTTACGTCGCTCGAACAGAGGTTCTGATAATCATCTCTGATTCCAAAGTGACGGCCAAGAAGGGTAATGAGATCGCTGAGATCAGGCTTGTTGATCGACGACGATGCAGCGTCCATCAGCCTAAGTAGCATGCGGAAGAGACCTCCTGTCTCTGGTATCCAAGTCAGATACATCTTTGAGCTGTACACTACAATCAAGGACGACACGTACTGCTGTCAACAGAGCGGATGTACTCCTCAGCCTGTGGGCAAAGCAGGTTGCATGTCCAAGACAAGTCAAAGCTTTGGCCTCTGTGTAGGACCTCAAGCTCCTCTGGTACCAATTAGTCGAAAGGCGGCAGATAGGGCAAAAGGCATGGACAATTACGGAGTATGATCTCTACAAACCGTGTGCTGCCCAGCATGACAGCCTCGTTCAATGCATGAGTGATTTGATAGCTTGCTGAATTGATTGTCTATGAGACACCAAATATGGTATGCGTCGATGGCATTCCCCGGCGCAGGCTGCACGCATCCATGACGTCGTCCAGTAACAGCGAGGACCCATGTAGCATGTCTACAATTCGCGTTATGGCGCTCAGTGACTCGTTAGGCACATTGAGCCACACGTTCAATGATGCTGCAAACTTCGATCGGATTCCTTTGGAATGGAGGGACTCTAGGTAGTTGATAGGTCCATCCAAAGCCTAACTATATTAGACGCCGATAGCACGTGGTTGTGTTTCATCATACCTCATTACCAAGTGGTGGTAGGTCTCCGCGTAAGAGTACATTCTCCAAATCAAGTTTCCGGATTTTCGGGGCTATAACAGTGTCGTCGTCTCTTCGCATGCTCTTGCCAATAGGTTTCTCGGTGTGAAATAGTGGCTCGTCTGGCGCTGCGTGGCACTTCTCGTCGTGCCCCCTGTCGGACACAGGGTCTTCGCGTGGTTGATTCAGTAGCTGTTCGTACTTTGGAGCTGTCATGTTTTCAAGGGTGTTGAAAGTGGAATCCATAACCTTGTTCACTAGCAGCGGAAGTCAACCACCGCTGCATGTTAATGACCCTAGATATATGAGGTAACACAGGCAAATCTTACCAGGGTGCGACGCGGTAGTTCTATATATGTTCCTGTAGATTGCGAAACGTGCTGCTATGTAGCCAGAACAGAGTAGAATGTTGAGGGCCACAAGATATAATGTGTCATTCATTACGCTGTGGTTACAGGCGTGATTACCAAGAAGCAAGTCACTGTCCGTGGACGACTATAAGTACTTGGTCTCGCATGAGATGACAGTTCCACGCAGATCAACAGGCTCAAGCCGCAAGCTGTATGGCAGGAAACAGCTGTAAGAGCCCCTGCTGCAGCGCTGGAAGCCAGCAGCACAATGTCAGGGCGCATGACAGCGCGTCTTAACAGAGGTGTGTCAGTGTGCATCCACCACTGGACTTTGAAAGAGCTACTCGAACCTGAAGCTTTAGAGATGGGGTAAGGGGCTTGGTGGTAATTGGATAAAGGTCGGTATAAAATATTCCGGGTTAGCGCAACGAATGTTGAGGGGTGAACCGTGATTACAGCGGGTAAGCCGCTATAAGGTGGGTAATGGCGACTTGCGCCTCTGCCATTGACTAACTAGTGGCTCGGGCGCAACGATTCCCGTCAACGCCACGCCTCCCGCCCCCACTGCCCAGCCCCGCTGCCCGCCCCCGCTTCCCTACACAGCGTCACGACGTCCAGCATATTATGGCCACTCGTGGACAGCGCAGAATAGTATTAAGCACGGCCGGACACATAGATGGTGCCCAGAAGGAATAGTAAAGGGCTCTGGGACACTGAGCGTGTACCGCAAAGCGTGCAACCTCTTCCCCGTCCATGAACGCTTTCCCTTCCACGCAACGCTTTCCCTTCCACGCAACGCTTTCCCTTCCACGCAACGCTTTCCCTTCCACGCAACGCTTTCCCTTCCACGCAACGCTTTCCCTTCCACGCCAGCGCAACGCTCATTCAATCACACATACTCTCAGCACCCTCGCACGACTAGCGACCCCCTCCAGCACGTGCGGCTCTCCTCTCGACCACGGATACGAGATCGGAGCTTGCTATCATGGCGCCCGTGCTCTGCATTTGTGGGTAACTCTACACTGCAAGTGGCCACAGAAGTCGTCAGTATAAACGGGAGTGTCGCAGACCGCGGGCGTGTCGTGTTCGCCGTCACCACTGCAACGCTCGTCCTTGCATCCATCCTGGTCGGTGCTCGCATCATTTACCGCTACTTTGTTGTTCGCAATGTCACCTGAGACGACAAGTGGTGGTATTAGCCTGGGTCGTCGCCTTCTTCCTCTCCTTCACCATCGACCTTGGCTTTGCCAATGGGTTGTGGAAACACGACCGAGACATTTCACGCGACGCGTGGACTACTCTACGTAGCTGTGAATAAGGATTTTCCATCTTATGTGTATGTCAGCATCCTCCTGTGCGCACCAGTCTCCGGCCTAGTCGAACCGCTCAACAATCGGGCGGTCATTAGCCGGTTGCAACAGAATCCGGCACTTGCGGCGACGAAAACCAGCATCCTGATTCTCTATCAGCGCTTGGCCAAGAGAACTCAGGTAGTCCTACGCTATGCATCATGGGCCACACTTATGATCGTCAACGTTCTCGAGATGAACGAAAAGTGTCCGGGACAATTGCGGCGCTGAGCTGCCTCGGAAACTCCGCCTGGGGAGTCCGAACGAAAGAGATGCGCTCCATCTACCAAGGAGTAGCCGTCCAACAAATGATGTATGCGTGCTCAGCCTGGTCCAATGTGGATTGGGCCAGTAGAGGCTACACCCACAAGACATTGCGAAAGATGCAGAATCTACAGAGTAGAGCGGCCAGGGTTATAAGTGGTGCGTACAAGGCAACGTCGTGGCCCGCACTCGACGTCGAGATGCACCTCCTCCCTGTCGAGCAACAAATTTGGAAACAGGGTGTCCAATAACCAAGTAACCTGACTTGGTTGCTTGAGATTGGTTGATTACGTAACAAGCAACCACGAGTAAGCCCTGGTCCGACCAACCAAAGGCAAGCCAATTACTCGGGTTAACTCGAAGTTGCTCGATTAATTTCCCGGTTTGGGTAATTTTATGCGGATGCCCCCTTTTCTCACCTCTATTGCCAACTCTCTCCTGTGCCCTTGTCACGCTCGGCTATCGAAATTCGGTCACTGCTGGTCTTGTCAGAGTTTCCTAAATTCTGTCGATGCAAAAACCCAAGAGCCTCATGTCTTCATCCCGATTGTTCCAACCACATGGCAGGGCTGGAAATGATTCGGCCCCTAGGACCCCCTCCGAGCCGATTGTTCCGCCGGACCACGTTTCGACCCCGATCGATGTGCCCAGCGATGGGCCGTCTCCCGAAACAATATCCCGCGAAAGAAAGGTGCCTAAAGCATCTCAATGCCTTTTCCCCATAGAGTGGGACAAGATCCGATACGACCGAAAGCCCGTGCCATCCATTCGATATCGTCAGCCACACAAGCGCGCCATCAACTCCAGATCACAACCCTCGGCAATCTACAGACACGGCGCACAACTTACAACAGACGGAGACAACAAGTTTTGGCTCTGCAAATACTGCCATGTTAGCGGCCACTACGACACCGCGCTCTTTGCCAGTGAGAGCACGACCAGCATCATTTACCATCTGAAGCATCAGCACAAGCTCGAGGATTTCGGCTACAACGCAGTAGGATCTGACCCTTTCAGCATTGCCAAGGGAATATTAAGCCCCGCATCATATCTCGGGGCGCGGCGTTTGGCGTTCAACGGCTTGCAATTTAAAGGCGACTTTACCGACTGGGTGGTAGACCTTGATCTCACTTTCCGTCAAGCAACTCACCGACGCACGTACGACATCTTCACACTGTATCTCGAGGACAGCGACAAAGTTCTCCCCAGGAGCCCATCAGCTCTTAGCAGTTGGATCAGAGAGAAGTGGCTGGGCGATACTGGGAGGCGAGTGTGGCTGAGGGAACAGCTCCATCTCACGAGAAGCAAGATCCATCTCTCGATGGATGCGTGGACCTCCGAAGAAGGGACCAATTATCTGGCCATTGTCGCCCACTTCTTGGATGAGAGGCATAAACTTCAGACGGCTCTTCTGGATCTTCCCTCTCTGAAAGGGCCCCACTCCGGGGAGAATCTAGCCAAGGTGCTATCAACGGTTCTGGATTTTTACGACATCGCGCCTATCATTGGGTACTTTATGATGGACAATGCTACCAGCAATGATACATGCATTCAGGAGCTCGCGAAGCGGTACTCTACAATCAGCCATCAGAGTCGCCTTCGATGTGTCGGCCACATGCTGAATTCTTATTGTGAAAGCTCTCCTCTTTGGGCAAGGTGTCAGCAAGCTGGAGAAAAGGCTCCGTGGGGCGTCTGATGAGGAAAGGTTTGAAATATGGAGGAAGCACAGCTTTGTGGGCAAGCTTCACAACTTCTGCGTATGGATCAACAGAAGCGACCAGCGACGGGAGCAATTGAAGCGGTACGTGCTGCAGTCATATAGCGAAGGCAGCATTGAGCACCTCTACACCAGAGTGCTGGTCGATGGCGGCATCCGCTGGAATTCGGCGTATGCCATGATTGAAAGGGCTCTAAAACTGCGGCACCCTATCGACCTATTCTTTCTGAACTACCGCTATGGCGGCGACGGGTACGACGTCTCACAAGACGCCCTCACCCCACAGGATTGGGTCGATCTAGGCCATTTCATCGACATCCTGAAGCCCTTCAAAGATTTGACGAAGCGAATGGAAGGCCGCGCAAACAAAGCTGGCATAGAAGGGTCTCATGGTTCGCTGCACGAGACGATCGAGTCCCTCGATGTCCTTTTCAAGAAACTTCAGGAAGCTGGGAATTTTGCCGAGGACCACCCTGACGTGGTTTCGACATATTATTCCCACGCAATTGACGCTGCGCGGCTCAAACTCGAAGAGTATTTCGGTCTTGTCACAGCACCATCGCGACTTTGTCTAAGACACTCACGTGAGCACAGACCATTAGCGCACCATAAAGCGGTAGTCTAGATAGCTTCCTCTTCCATCCTCCTTAAGGCACAACTACGTTATTGCCCGCACCCTAGATTCGCCCCGTGATAGGTCTAACCGATGCCACGCCTGCATACCGATGCGCAGTTGCCCTGCATCCAGCAAACAAGTTCACATATTTCGAGCTCGAGTGGAGTCACAGCAAACAGTGGGTGAGCGAGGCGAAGAAAGTGGTGCAGGACGCTTATGCTAAGTACGAGGAAGGCGCGGCGGAGAAAGACCTGACGGAAGGATCGCTGCAGTGTCAGCAAGAGGAGGAGCAGGAGGACAACGTGCTCGGTAATCCGGTGACACTTGACCCACTCCAGGAAGCTCGGAGGCGCCGTCAAAGACTCGCTGCTGCTACCACTTCGGGCATACGAGGAAGGAAGCGGACAAGGCTAACTTCTGAGCTTGATGAGTTCATGGCGAGGACCAACAAAGCGGATTTAGATGTCGAGGATCCACTGGAGTGGTGGGTTCGCCATGCCGCGGACTATCCCATTCTGTCCAAGATGGCTTTCGACCACTTCAGTTGCCCAGCAATGAGCGCTGAGTGTGAGCGCGTATTTTCGCAGGCAAAGAAGACCATTACAGACGAACGGAATCGCCTCAGTTCAGATACTGTAGCCGCGATTGAGTGCCAAAAGCATTTGCTTCGATCCGGTATGTTGGGACAGTGCGCATAGTGGCAATATACGTGCGCCAGGTTGTACGACTGCCAGGAGAAAGAGGAATGCCACGTCTCGGTCGAGTAATGTCAACCAACCAAGTCAAGTAAGCACTCCTTGTCGAGTAAACCAAACAATGCGAAGAGTTCCGTCAGCCAAGTAACGAAAGAGGGTCATTTTTTGCTTTACTTGGTTGATGGACACACTGTTTGGAAACACAACGTTGAGGCGCTGGGGCGAGTCAAAGCACCACCGCCTCGACCCCACGGACCGGTTCAATCGAGACGCACGAAGATCCCCCCCGGGCGAGGCAATCCAGAAAACGATCCAAGACAGGAATGGACCGAATGTCCACACACAGGAAAAGATAGAACCGTTTGTCGCACCGCCATGGTGGGAACGACCACAGACGTACATTGAAGAGACGGCAGCCGAGGCTCGCAAAAAGCACTTGGCCCTCTTGAGGAAGGAACCAGCGGCCCTCCACATATACACAGACGGAAGTGGCATCAATGCCCAGATTGGGGCGGCTGCGGTATGCCCAACAATACAGCAGACGCGAAGCTCGTACATGGGGGCCGATGATACCTCGACTGTCTACGCCGGCGAACTGCAAGGCATTTCGCTAGCACTCGACATCGCGCTACAAGACCGTACTGAAGGATACCATCGAAGCAACGTCTTGATCTACACCGACAACCAAGCAGCCATCTGATCTTCAGCCAAACCCAAAGGCAAGCCTGGGGCTTATCTGTTGAAGAAGATCACCTCGCAGATAGCAGCACTGCAGAGGCAAAACCTGCCGATCGAAATACGATGGATCCCAGCGCACACCGGGATACAAGGCAATGAATATGCGGACACAGCCGCCAAAGAAGCCACAGGATGGCGAGAGCGGGGACCTGCAGGACCGCACGCGGAGATGCCCGCAGAGCTGTACTCCCTACGGTCCACGCTGAATATGTGGGCACATAAAGCCAACAAGACCTGGGCGGCAAAGTGGGCAGCAGAGGAGCGAGGCAGAGCCTCGAACCGACATACGCCCAGGCCAAACGGAAAGGCCCTGCAGCTACACGACGGGCTGAGCAAGCGCCAGAGCGCGCTACACGTCCAAATGCGAACAGAGAAAATAGGACTCAACGACTTCCTCTTCAACCGAAGAGTAGCGGAGGCCACGGACGCCAGCTGGCCATGCCGGGAAGGACGCCAAACGGTATCGCACGTCCTGTTGCGATGCCGCAAGTATCGAGAACTCCGGCGCTAGGAACTAGGCCACCTTCCAGGACGACACGACCTCCGGGGCATATTGGGCGAGCGCAAAGCGGCCGCAAAGGCCATCACGTTCATGGAACTGACAGAGATCCTTGGGCATTTCAGGATCGAGTCCCAAACCAGACAAAGCGGAGCATTGGGGGGAGACTGTAGGTATGCGGACCCGAGACATAAGGCGAATCGCTACAGAGCCTACGCACAATGAGCATTAGCAGAGACCCGCGTTCTACGCGAGGGAAGCAGCCACGGGTAGACTTATGTTGAGGAGCAAAACGGGAGTTTTGGGGGCAGCTGGTCCGTGGTTACATTGGTGAAGTGGGGCGGCCGGATTAAGGTAACAACCGGCCGCGTCGGCTGCCTGCCAGACCCCGCTCACCGGGCATGGCTGCGGATAAATTTAGCGGCTACAACCGAGGAGGAATACAGTTCAGTTCAGGTCGGCATACTTGGACACACTACCCAGGGCGACTCCGTGACCTGAGGACCAAACCTGGCCCGCCGACTGCCAAAGGCACGCCGCAAAATCGCTGCGCCACCTCGTCCCATATTGAAGTCCAGCACCGCTGGCACCCTCATCATCTGCCATGCAGAAGCATCGAGCGCGGCGACTAAGACGGAGTGGCGACAGCCAAGGGCTAGATCTTTGGAGACGGCGGCCTGACGACGTACGACAACCGTCACGTGAGACTGGAGGTAGCGGACAAGTTCGCGGTCAAAGTAGCAGAAGGCAAGCGTCACCATAGACTGCGGCATGCCGCAGGCAATTTTGTAGCACAGTTTGAGCTTGGTGACAAGGATGTTATCGAAGCCCACGGCTTGACCGGAATCACTGAGGGCCGGCGAACAATTGAAAGCCGCAAACGCCGGGGCCTACTGCAACGCCACACCGGAGTGGACAACATGCAGGGGAAGACTGCGAAGACGGCGAGTCCATCCTGGTCCAGCCTGTTGCGCTGGGGACCTCCCAGGCAAATGTACCCTTGCAGTGTGTGATGTCTTGGTGCCCGTGTGGGGAACTCTCCCACACCCCGCGAAGTCCGCTGGGTTGTCCGACGCAGCGGGATATATTCTCGCAGCGAGTCTCGCCATCCCACTCTAACAAATTTCTCTCAGCTCACCTCTTAGCTATCTATGAGCATGGATACGCCTCAGCAACAGGCTGCTGACTCTTCAGCCGAAAACCATGTCGAGGTGGATGAGGATGAGGTGGACTCGGCCTATGGCGAGGAGGTGTCATCCTCCAGCACATCGTTGCGCAGCAGCATCATGAAGTACGAATGGAAGAACGGACGACGATACTATAGCTATCGGTCTGGGGCGTACAACTTCCCCAATGATGATCGAGAGCAAGATCGACTTGATATGGTTCACCATGTTTACTGCCGGGCGCTCAATGATCGCTTATTTCTCGCGCCAATTGATCCGAATGGGCTTCGCGTCCTCGACATAGGCACAGGAACAGGCTTGTGGCCAATTGACCTCGCGGACTTATACCCTGGTGCGACTATTGTCGGCAATGACCTCAGCCCAATTCAGCCGCCGTTGGTGCCTCCAAATGTCAAGTTCGTTGTCCACGATGTCGAGCTGGACTGGGCCGAGCCCATGAAATACGACTATATCCATTGTCGGTACATGGCGGGATCGATAAAAGACTGGCCATGATTGATTCGCCAGACTTACGAGAACCTCAAGCCGGGCGGGTGGATAGAGCTTCAGGAAACCGCTAACAGGCTCTATTCTGAGGACGATTCCCTCAAAGACGACAGCCCTCTTGTGCATCTGATGGATTTGCTCATGGAGGCTTGCAACCGAATTGGACGGACACTAAATCCAGCGCCGTCGTTTAAGCACTGGGTTAACGAAGCGGGTTTCACGAATGTCCAAGAACAGCGCTTCAAGTTACCCGTCGGTAGCTGGCCAAAAGACCCGCGGCTAAAGGAAATTGGCACCTTTCTCGCTGTCAACTTTTATGAGGGAGTCGACGCATTCACTGCAGTATTGTTCAGGGACATCTTAGGCTGGTCGCAAGAGGAAGTGGAGGTGTTCAATGCTCTTGTGCGGGCAGCAACAAGGCGCAAAGATGTTCACCCTATTTTCGACTTTGTTGTCGTCAAGGGTGTAAAACCGGGGGCATAACCGTGTACCGGAGCTCGTTTCGGTGGTGTAGCTCGCGTGAACACAAAACCACAATTCAGGCATTGGCGTACAGAGGCTGAGAAAAAAACATTTCAATAGGTGTTTCGAATGTAGCAAACGTGGACCAGTCATTCGGACGCCTACTGGTGACTGTCGAGGAAACCCTGAGTAGTGCCCAAGCAACCATTGGCTGTGGTTGTTTTCAGAATCAAGCCGGCAAATACAGCACAGCCCTGTTTGGTGTTGGCAGTTGGGCCAGCCACCCGTTTTACACACGTCCTAGTTCGTGTGTGTAGCCAGCTGGAGAGGCATAAAAGAGTCAAAATGTCGGCGTTCATCCGTGGCCGACTTGAAATCATCTTGCTCGTCCACACGGTACCCGGATAGTCATCTCTATTGCTGAGACAGTTCACAGGACAATTGAAAGCATAGTTCAGATCGGGGATGAGCTGGGAACGAGCTCTCTACACACTCCTTCGGAGTCAGCGACCATTGCCCAAGCTTCGGCATGGCGTCAACAGCCGAGTACGCCTTGAAGCGCGCTAGAAGATCGCCGGAAGCTAATATCTGCTAGGGAAACCACTACCTTACCGATAATGGGGGCAACTTCGCCTACTACAACAGGCAAGTATAGCATCGGCGCAGAGGTTATGCATTGGTCCGTTGACCAGCCTGAAAGGAAACCAGCGACGGCAGTTTATACGTCCGTCTATCGGATGGACGAAGCTA
Organism: Purpureocillium lavendulum; assembly: GCA_029168975.1. Lineage (NCBI taxonomy): Eukaryota > Fungi > Ascomycota > Sordariomycetes > Hypocreales > Ophiocordycipitaceae > Purpureocillium > Purpureocillium lavendulum. The sequence continues at coordinate 246,923 of JAQHRD010000009.1, read as the reverse complement.
TTATCGTCGCTAGATCGACGCAGACATAACTTCCATCGAAACACCAGGGAGCGACTCCGATTGTGAGACAGGTGGAGCATCCGAGCTTCTACGGCTCCGAGTAATCGCGTCCATGGTCGTCGTCGGCCGACCATTCAGTAGCGGAGGGTTGCTGGTGCCGAACACGGACTTTGAGAGGACGGGCGATCCGACGTGGAAATTGTTGTAGGCTGCAATTTAATGATCCCGTGGACCCCGACGGCACCCAATAAAGCCCACTTATTCGGCCGTGCCGGCGGAGAGGGTGCGAGCTATCATCATTAACCTCAGAAACTAAGTGGACTGCCCCGTCGACCTGATGAAGCCTGAAGCCCAAATGCCCCGGGCATGCACGACACTGCAAGTCTCAATCCTGCGTTCCCACAACCAAGAGAGTTATCCGCCTCCGGCTCGTGTTCCATGATTCAATGGCGCTGCCTGCTTTCAGAGAGGCACGTACCCTGCGCGTCGTAATCCGTTCACACTGCTCCCTCAAGGGAAGTTGTTACTGCTTAGCTGTGTCCGGCAGCGGAGGAAGCGGCCTATTGGGAGGCGGTCCCGGACTCGGAGGGTAGTGCCGACGTAGGTAGGAAAACACCGTGACTGCATAGAAATGTTCGGGCGACGTGTGTTGAATCTGTCTCGAAACCCGGGCCGCTTGAGGAGTCGGCAAGGTCGACATTCCTATGGCCTAAGCCTCGATAATATTCATCGACGCTCAAGTCGAAACCGAGGCCAGCAATATTGAAGCCGGTGGAAATAAGGCTTTGTCAAAGGGAATGAAGTGATAGGAAACTAGACTGTCTCTGACCCTGTCCGCGGTAGCTTCGGAATGGTCACATCGACAGGATGAGACACATCGCGTCCTTATATGGTGCCAGAGTGAAGACAAGAAAGGAGGACTGGGCTGACCAGGCGGATGGTACCGCATCACTGTCCCTGTCGTTGTGGTTCAAGGGCTCCAGATTGTAACGCAAATCCGGTCGCAGCCTGTCGCAAAATGGGCTTGATGAGGCAAGCTGCGCTGGCGAGTGGCCCGCCAGCAGCCTGGTTCTCCTGCCTGGGTCAACTGGCCGTGGCAAATCTCCGATAGTGGATTTGTTGGTCACGCTTCAGCTGTTTTCAGTATGCTGAGACAGATGTGGCTCCCGAGCCGCTTGACCGGTCAGTGTGACAGAACTGATCATGTCACACATGATCAGCCTGCCACGGCGCCTTGAGTGACACACGGAACAAATGCCGGGACGCGGGCCGCGAACTGCCGAGGACCAAGGATCTGTGATGCTCCAGGGAGCCAATCTAACCGCTCCACAGCCGACACTGTGACAAAGACCGCTCTCCCAGAGGACGACGCAAAAGCTTGCCCCAAACAGATTACACACGAAGTGTTGCCGATGGAGGGGCAAACGCCAGTATGCCCCCACTGGTAGGGCCTTCCTATAAAATAATATCCCAAGGGATTTCTTCAGGCCAGTCGCTGCGTTGGAAGCCAGGCCGCTACGCGGGAGAGGAACTGTCGTATGGACCAAATGAAACCCAGAGCCTGGTATTTGGTGTCTCATGGCTGCATGGCCACCGGACGCCTTGCACACCCACGGATCCGACACATCAAGCCAAGAGGAGTACAAGCCAGTATTACTCTCTCACCAAAATCGGGTCTCGTGTTAGTCACGTTCATTGCGACGGTCGGCGACACCCAAGCAGGCCGGCCGGCCCCAGCGATGTGCAGGCCATGGCGACGAAATGGATGCCAGAGTTCAGACATACACAGGTCCCCAAGTCACTATCAGGTGGGATTCCATTGTGCCCGTGCTATGCGCCTCCATACTAACTACGCACTTCCCGAACCACACAGTTACGCTCACGAATTAGTGATGGGCGGCTTTCCATCGCAGGCCAGCTCACATCTGCCGTGTTCCTGCTCAAGTTTTACGGCTGGAGGCTGCCCTACGGGCAAATTTGAAGCGGCTACAGGTCACCAGGGCCGATGGCGGCACTCCTTACTGATACTCGACCATTGAGAACTGAGACACTAGGTACTGCTTGCTGTAGGGACGCGCCCGGGGCTAAGACTGTGATGTGGGGCGCTATAAGGACATGGTTAAGGTCGACATTCCTGGACATGCAAGATATAAGGTGGCGCTGTATCTCCCTTGAGCACACCGTTGCGACCTGGAAAGTATTGTGCAACGCTGCGGCCGAGACATTGGCCAGGGTAAATCGTACGCCTAGGTTCACTAACGCTTAAGTGGCAGGTACAGGGCTTTGATAGACCCGGTCACACGCTCATCTAGTGAATAGACCCTTCGGTAGATAGGGCCTGCCAATCAATCACCGCCACCGCTGGTCCGCATCAGTTCCGGGTTCTCTGCAGCTTCCCCACGGCGTGAGCTTCGGCCAGCGCCAGAGGAGTCGTCGTCGCGGCGGCGGCAAACTACTCTTCTGCTATCTTCACGAATCCGCCGTCTTGGCGGCAGTCATCGTGGCCCTGGCAGTTATAGCGATGGTCGCGATCTAGGCCACTCGTACTAGTGGTCCCACGTTAGTTAGTGGAAGAAGGGTAGTACGAGGACACACAACACTGGTAGGTTCATCCCACACATCAGTCATGCTGAGCAACACGTGGGTTTCGATAGACACAACGTAGTTGGGACAGCAGCAGCATGAGACGGGGCCTCTCACAGTGAATTATGCAGATGTGCTTTGAGGTCCTGACGTTCGTCTCCACACCGCTGTCCGCCACAAGAGGCCTGGAGTAATTATGCATGCATTTTATTTACCTACATTGCCTTTGCGTTCATGTAAACAAGGCAGACAATTCGACCGCGTCCGTAGTGCGCCTAAAGACCGGTGTCTTTAATTACCAGGGCATGTCACCTCTGGGCCAAGCAGGCGCCTGCTCATCCACGCTCGGGGTGGGGGCTGGTTGTCTCCTTATAGTGGCCCCAAAATGGTGATCTTCTCGAGACACGACCCCTCTCGCAAGGCATCGCGCAAGGCCTGCTCCGGGAACTCCATTTCGCTCAGGCTATGTCCGATAAAGACGACGGGCCGGTCATGGGCGCCATGGCGAGACGGGTGAGCGCTGTGGACGAGCTCTCCGCCGCAGAGCTGGAGGCGTGTTTTCCGGGCGGGTCAGTACCATCTCGAGTTCTAGCTATATGCTACGATTCTCGCTTTCGGCATCTTTGCAGGAAGCATGTTATGGTCTCTTAGCCAGTGGACGTGCTGGTCGCCGTCTTCCCATGTCCACGACCAGTCGACGTTGGAGCCGAGTTCGTGCACACCAATGATGCTGCCTCTGTTAGTCCTCTTCCACTCCAGGGCTCATCAGCACTTACTCATCTTCGGACGCATCATCTTGTTTTCTGTGGGCTGGGAGTATAATATCTCAAGCTGTTGTCGAGTCGACCTCCGACACCGTTTAACCAACTCTCGAGCTCTGGGAGACTTTGACCCGCAGTCGTGCTAGCGTGCGCCAGTTGTGGCTCCACAGCCGTAGAACGCCATTGCGGCTCTGCCCGTCAGGAGTGCAGAGGTTCTGGGTCCGATCTGCCAACATCTTCGGAGGCGTTGGCGACACGACTGCGCCCAAGTTGACAGTCGAGTCTTCGCGCGCCGATAGGGGCGCCGCACGGCACGCCATCGTCGACGGGTCGAGTGGCGGGACGGCGGTGGACCTAACAGAGGTACTTGAGATTCGCGCAGCCCACGCACGAGAAACGCGAGGATGAAGGCGGGAGAGCGGAGGCAACGTCACGCGGACAGTGGCTGGTAAAACTCTGCCCTGCAGACCAACAGTTTTGTGCGGACGAACTCCTGCATCGGACGCTTCGCCGCCCGCACCCTGTTTTTCTGTTTTTGTCGCTGTCAGATTGTCAATGTTCTCTTTATGGACCGCCTGGAGGTGAACGAAAAGACAGGACAGTTGGTTGAATCGGTCCAATCTGCGCCGCACAGGTTGAAGCGCCCGCACCAACTCCTGCAGGGAACCAGGCAGCGCACCAAAGTATTGGCAACGGAGACGTGCGCTGTTTTTAATTCGACCCCAAAATGTGGCTGGCGCAGTGGCCGCTGCATGGCTGAAACTCTGGCGTATTCTGAGATGAATCCGTGGATCTGTCACAATAGGGGCCGCACGCACAGCCACCGGGGCAGCCAGTCCCACGAGCGCAAACGAGTCCAGACAACTGCGTGTGGCATTGTTTCATTGACAATGCAGCTACACCTCCCTGTACTACGTGTGATCCTGGAACGATAACCCCAGGGGCATCACATGTCTATCCCCCACGCCTTTGCAGAAGCAGAATGTTCGAGGGAACACCGCACCCTACACAACTTGCACAACTCAGCGGCAGTGAGGATGAGACTTTCACTATGCCGTAGCCCAGAGGCTGCAAGTGTTACCGCTACTTGTCGCTGTTAATTGATCAGGAACTTTGCACCTCATATGAAGCCATTACCGACTGTGTTTGCTGATACCGACGAGCCCGTCTGTGACGCCAACGTACAGAGCCTGCGGCGTGTCCTCCTGGGCCAGGCTCCGCACGATGGCGCGAATCACACCGACAGTCTCACGGTGATTTAGGTGGCACAGCCCGTTAAACACCCATCCTTGCCCTGAACCGGCCAGGGAGGAAGAGCCACGTCGAGCGATTGGCATGTGCGGGAAGAACTGCAACGCTGCAGCAGCCGCCAGGTGGATCAGGTTAGCAGGCCGCCTTGGTACAACGTTGCTGGCCTCGTGGCCATCGCCTTTCCCGCCTGCATTGCCAGCATGTTGACTACCGGCAACATTGGCCACGAGATCCGGCCAGTCTTCGCAATGTGTCTCGGCAGCGACGACAAAAAGGATAACGGCTCCGCTCGCTCGCGCGACATCGACCGTGGCATCCGACGAGATGAAGAGAAATTGGCGAAGGAAGTTAAACTGCTCCTGCTCGGTAAGTTCCGAGGCCGTCATTCGCGGGCAGTTCAGCGTCGCCAGGAACCCGCTGACATTCACATTCAGGAGCCGGCGAGTCCGGGAAAACAACAATCCTCAAGCAAATGAGGCTCATTTACTCGCGAAGTTTCTCTGTCCTCGAGAGACTCTGGTGGAGACCAGTTATATTCCGCAATATTGTCGAGTCTTTTTGCATCATGCAAATGGTTATGTCCGACTTCAATTACCATTTCCAGACGTCAGACAGTAAAGTGTGTTTCCTCGTCTAGCACTTCCGTCGCACTGGGACTGTGTTCGACGCCATGTCGTTGCTGGCACGGCATACGGACGCCGACTGACGCTGCACAGACACACATGACGCAAGTTCTCTCAAGGCGCGACATTAGCCCAGACGGCAAATTCCCACAGGAACTAGTTGAGTCAATCATGGTTTTGTGGCAAGATTCAGGCATCAAAGCAGCGTTTTCCAAGGGCTGTGAGTACGCACTCCACGACAACTTGACGTAGTACGCCGTACCACCAGGATCGGACTGGTTGTCCAAGTCGCTAACGGCGTACAGTTTCATGTCCAACCTGTCCCGTGTATGGGCCGAAGACTATGTACCGAATGATCTGGACATACTCTGCGCGCGACTCAAAACGACCGGCATTACGGAGTGCCGGTTCGCCCTCGGCACTTTGACGTATCACATAATTGACGTTGGTGGCCAAAGATCGGAGAGGAAGAAGTGGATACATTGCTTCGAGAATGTCCAATGCGTGTTATTCATGGTGGCAATTAGTGGCTATGACCAGTGCCTCGTGGAGGACAAGGATGCGGTATGGCTAAACTCAACTCTCGGCTGGCTTCGCATTTAACCTGGTGCTCAGAATCAAATGAACGAGGCATTGATGCTATTCGAGTCAATCGTGAACTCCCGGTGGTTCACTAAGTCGGCCTTGATCCTCTTTCTCAACAAGATGGATATGTTTAAGGCGAAGCTTCCACGACGACCGATAACGGAACATGGGTTTACGGATTACCGCGGCGCTCCGGCCGATTATAAGGCAGCGGCCAACTACTTTCTCGACAAGTTCCGTGCGCAGTCTCGAAATCCGGATAAAGAGATATATGGACACTTTACGAACGCGACGGATACAGACCTCGTCAAAGTCACCATGAAGTCTGTGCAGGACATGATAATACAGCGAAACTTGAAGCATCTCATGCTCTGAGGTTGAGATCCGCTTTGGCCATGGCCGCTGATGGGGCATAGATGCAACGTGCAACTACACTCCACAACTTTGACCAGCCGCCGGATCACAAGGCCCCGGAAAACACCATCAATCACAGTGTTCAGGATTTTCTCGGCGTGTATCTGAATCCCTTGTGGCTACGTTGGCTAGTCAGATACCCGACACGAACGACCAAAGCGAACGATGTATAATCTTCAAGCACGGGAGCTAGTCATGCACATCAGAGGGACGATGGGCCGGAACTGTTAGCATGGCATCCAAGGCAAAGTTGAACTTGTCACACTAGATTCCGCCCCAGCAGAGGTTGCGTCCCAACCCACTCATTGGACCGCTACGAGAGACTGCCGTATGCTTTGTTCGCGACCGAGTCGAGTCCACGGTAGCGGAGGTCGTGATGTCGGTCAGGCGTATCGGTGGTCCATTATACGCACTCGTAGCAGTCGCTCAAATGGAGATGTTATTTATGGGTCGTACAAAGCTTGATTTCGTGGCCAGATGGTCGCCTAGATGTTGTCATCATATTGTATCAGTACAGTGCCCAGTTTGAGCGGACTGCGAGGACCTGTGCGCCGAGATCAGAAAAGCTCTATGTTGTCTATTTTTGGTCCGCTTTTCCGGCCCACTGACCTATAGCCATATTCAATGTAGTAAATCCTTCACATAATGGCTCAAAGCACCTAATGTCACGGCGATGGCCTCACGGGCATTGTGCATCAACGACCGCTTATCCCGCGCTAAGACCAGGTCAGCGGCCGTAGAGAGAACCAATGCCCCCCTTGTAGAGAACTTACGGGTACTCCCAACTGCAGCTTCGCCATTTACAACCGAAATAGTCCGCGTGCTCATCTGCTCCACAAGTGCTGCACCCGCGCTGTCGCCGAACACAAACTGGTACACGTCGATGCGCACAATGTATGTCCCCGGTTGGTCTATCGACAAGTCCGCAAATGAAAACACAAACGACGCTAAGGACGCGTTTGAACTAGGCAATTCGTACCGGCTCGCCACCTTGGTGCCTCCGAGATAGCTATCCACCACCATGCCCCGCCGGTCAAGAAGCACCGCCGAGGCAAAGTAGTCGAGGCCGCTTTTCAGTTGACGTACCGACTGCTTGGCAACGATTGGCGGGTACAGAAGCGTCCCAGCTTGGGCCTTCCTTGGGGGTTGGACGCTGATCTTGAAGCCGGGCATGGCGGATCGATGGTCGTCAGGGGGCTGTTCTGGACGTCCCTGTTAGTATATGGGAAATCAAGTCGCCCAGCCTTGCTCCCTCCGATCATATGAGAGGCCTTGGCCGGCATGTCGGGTGCATTGATATATGTGTTGTTGGAATCTCTCCAGAGGTGTCCCTGCCACAGACTTGTCCGTGTTCGTCGAGAACCCCGACCGTTTCGCTTCATCACAGACAAGGGCCATAGTCAAATGTCTCACTCCCCGGGCCTGCCGGAGAAGTTACCTGGCGGGTTCTTTGTCTCACATTCGGGGGGCGACGGGGGGCGTCAGAGTCATCAGCGCCGTGGGTTGTCCAGTCACTTTTGCGCTGCATTGGAGGGGGCAAACCAAGGGAGAGGTGGTTTTGGTCCTGGATGGTTGTGTAGAAGGAACGAAAGGCAGAAAGATCAGCGAAAAGTGGCCTCTGTTGGTATCGCAAAATTGGGCAAATCCTTTTGGCATCACACTGCTGCTGCTCGAGAAGGGTACCAACGACGAAGCCAAGGACGAGTGCCGTCGGAATCCACCGTCGCGGGCCGCCGACGACGGTCATGAAGCCATCGTCGGATTGCTAGGCATTTGGCGCTGACTTGTATTGCATGGTATAACCAATTGTCCCTCGTGGGCAACGAGACCGGGGGCAACGGCGTCAAACCGACATTGACAAAGATGTGCACGTGGCATTCGCCGGGAGATGGCCAACCTGGCAATAAACTTCTGGGTCTCGGGACCTCTGATCGAAGGCATGAATGGCACACAGCGGCGATCCATCCAGCCGTGTTCTGTCTGCTGGCCAAACACCGCACCATTACAACGGCTGGACCAAAGCACACAGCGGCTGAAAATTGAGCTTTTCGACGTGAAATTGGTTCGCATCGACACCGGTCTCTCAACTGAGCCTGTCAACAACTGACTGAGCGATGTCAATGGGTATCCTTGAGGTAGAGAAGGTGGGAAAAATTGGGAAAGGCGTGTGAGTTCCTCAGCTGAACCCCCGAGAGAGCGGAGCTGAGACTCTGCGCCATATGTATGTCTCGGCCAAGGATGACGGGTGCGGTATGCCGACAAGTGAGCAGGAACCGACGGGGGCGTGATTGCGCGGACGCTCGGATGTTGACCCAGGGGCCTTGGAACCTCAGCGCCTGGCAAATGGCGGCACGGAACAGGACCTACGGTGTCTGGAAAACTCTTCGCTGCCGGGTCTGGCGAATCATGTTCGCAAAAATCATGCCATTCTGTACTCTCTTGCACCCTGGCAGCAGGCCGCTAGCTGCGTGAGGCAGGGCTGTTGCTCAGGGTGCAACGCAATCGCAAACGGGACGTTCCGTCACACAGCCAACTTCATTCGACAACCTGACTGCGTTTACTGTACCCCTGGACACCATCGGGGACCTACTGTGCCTTTGACAAGGGACTGAGTGTCACGTCGATGCCATTGGGGAGATGTCGACGTTCAGCGCAGAACATGTCGCAGGCTGCGCCCTCAGTAGTCTGTCGATTGGGAAATTAATCAAATCTTTTGCACACTCAACATGGCTGTTGCCGTACTGATTGGTCGCCACTTCACAGCAGCGGCTGCCAGGTTCACGGCACCTTGACCGGGGCATCGGGAGTGGCAGTCCCTGTCCGCCAAGTTTGTCTGCGACGACAAACGCCAAGCTCGTCGGCTACTATGAGGCGGCGACCTGCATCTGCACCTCGCCCGCTTGATAACGTAACCGGCTCTGCTCCAGCAGACGTTTCTTTCCATCAATACTTATCCACTCATTATCGACAGTGGATAAACTGCGGGCGCTTGTCACGATGTTGATCAGGTGAGGTCGATGCTGATGAGAGTCAGAGCGATACAAAATTCGTCGTAAGGTATCTGCCGTCGGGCGACAAGGCGAGATCTCTGGCTTCTGGGCTGCCGCCAATAAACATGTGCACGGGCAGGATACGCCAACCACTTAACCACGGCTGTCGACCGCTGCTGACGACACTACTTGCTCACTGTCGTTCTTGCGGTTAGTTTATGTATTGTAGAATGGCAATTGCTAGACGGGCCGAACCACTTTGCTACCCGGGCCGCGTTACGGGGGCCGTGTGGCTGAACTTCCAAATCGGGCAGTCGTACATTCCCATCTGGCCTTCAGCCACGGGGCAGGGAAGAAGTTCCTGGTTCTAGGGCATTCTGTTGGCGAGGCAGGAACTGATAATGACGGACCCGGCCAACGTGGCCCAACAATATCGTGTCCAGGCGAAAACAACAGTAGATTCCTATTTGGCTATCACTCGAGAGTCGCCCTCAGCGGATATGCCACTCTCTTCGGGACTGGCCCAAATTACACTCGCACAATAATGCACCCCTGGCCGTTTTCCTCGCCACCAGAACTTGACAAGGCGGACGGTGCTGGTGCTGCAGGTCGCTTCCGGGCGCTTTGCCGTCTGCGCTTCGGCAGAGCGTCCTGCTTCTCTTCATCTGAGATGGTCTCCAATTCTGACCGTCTCCTCCGTATGCTGGGTTGCCTTCTGCAGCCAGCCTGTCGCACACCTGTCTGTTTGCCCGGCCCAAGGATAGCTGACTTGCGAGTTCGCTTTCTGCTTTGACCAGCCTTGCCCACTGCCGCTTGACTACGGCTGGACGGCCGAATTTCCATGCTCTCAGGGACAGGCTGTGTCGTATTCTTGGGCCGGCCTCGGAGACATGCTGCGATCTTAGGGTCAAGAATCCGACGATAGGGATTACATGAGTTTGGTTCCCTAAGATGCCACCGAGGGTGAACATCCCATTTCGTCAAGACCGTGCCCGCTGCTAACTTGTTGTAGATTGTATGGCAGCAGGGAATCCCCAGCTGCCACGAGACGGAACAATCCCCATTGCATTCCTCGATCGGCTCAGGCCAAGGACGTGACCTGCTTGGTATTGATCTCAATGCGCGTCGATGCTGTTTGGTAATAAGCCTGAGTCCCGACTCCGAAATGACGGTGCGGAGCTCTCCCAGATACTCTGAACCTGGACCAGAATATGTACCAGAGGTGAGCACCTCGTCTTGCGCACAGGCATCGATAAAATCTCGCTCTTGATCACTCAGCATGGCCTCAATAGCCTCAACCAGAGAGTACAAATTGCTCATCCCATTGAGCAGGTAGCTCTTGACGTTGTTGTTGCTGGCCTCGGTACCAGACGTCACACGAACCCCGAAATTGCGGTGCCTCTTGATGAAACATTGTGCCCACTGTGCTCCTATGGGCAGGTATGTCCTGTAAAGGTACATGAGGATGGCCTGCTGGTCATTGAACTCGTCACACAGGTGTGCCCAAGCCTTTTCGTGCTCTTCTTTGGTCTCGGCAAACACAACGAACCTCCACAGTTCGAGGACGCCGCGATAGTTGTGCGGCACAGGTGCAGAGAGGTTACCCTGGGCCAGCGGGTTGTCTTGTCGCTCCACTGCGAGCACAGCTTCCATATCCCTCGAAGTCAACGCCACGTGCGTCTGCTCACTGCAAGAGCTACCACCTCCATCGCTTTCCTCACTTTCTTTTGCGTTCTTCCACTTCCGCTTCGCATTAAGGAGAACGTTTGCGTTGATATGGTGGATGCAAAGCTGTTGCTGGCTGTCGGGAAACTGGCTGTCTAGAGCTTCCTTCATCGCCTGATCGTAGTCCGTGATAACAACATCTGGTAGCGGAATCCCATGCCTCTCAGTCAGTTCCCTGACCGCTTGTGTGAGAAACTGGAACCCTTCACGTCTCTCGTTATCGATCAAACCGAATACCGCATTATAGACGGATTTCAGGCAGGTCTGCCCCGTAACCTGGAAGAGCGGTAGTTTGAAGCGGTTCGTATTGTACGTGTTGTCGAAGCTCATAATTTCTGGAAAGCGCTTCCACATACGGAGGCAGTATGGGAAAGTCCAGACCAGGCCGACGAGGCGATCAGGCTCTGCTGCCGACCACTTGACGATATATGGAACGCCCCTCTCGTCAAACAGCTTGATCAAGGCAGCTGTCGGACCCAATCCGCCAAGTTTTTTCCGTCGCAAGAGCGCCCTAGCATTGTATATGTCCTTTCTCGTGTAGTGCGTTCCAAGGTGCTTTTGTAGAACGATGCCACGGATATCGCGTGCCCTGATCCCAACTCGTCGGCTTGTCGCTTCAATCGTTGCCTTAGCGGGGTCGGTAAGCCTCCGATGGACTGGATGCGCTGAGAGACTCATGCTACGGTCGTGGTTGTGTTGACTGTGCTGAGGGTCGGCAAACGCCCGCAGGGTCCACATGTACCCGTTCCGTTCCAGGGCCTCTGCGACAATCTTCCATTTGCACCCGCACTTGCGCGACCGCCTTTTGCGGAGACCCACGCCCTCAGATGTACGAGGCTCGCCGAAGCGATCGCATTGAAACACATATCTGGTCTTTCGCGCTCGACTGCCAGAACCGTTGCGCCTGACAACACCAAATCCGTTTTCTTTCGCGAATTCATTGACGTGGGATTGGAGGGCATCGACCGACACCTTGGCAGGGCCAGGGATTGGTGGGTTAGGGATAGGCATCGAGGCACCGTGACTGCTAGATCCCGTGCCTGATAGACCGTCCCATTCCTCGTATTCCTCTTGCTGCCGGGCTGATGGCGGCGGCGGCGGTGGCGGCAGTGCCGACGGTGACGACGACAATAACGTCTCTGATGTTGGGTATTGGCCGCCTAGGGCAACTTGAGGCGTGGCAAGCGTCGGACAATACTGAGCTAGTTCCAGAGCCAGTAAATCGTCGACCTTGGCTTGCTCTTGGGCGAAATCCAGAGCGGACCGAAAACACACCGTGACTCTCGTGCGTGGCTCGACATCGTCTGAATGTGCCTGCTCACGCAAGCGCTCTCTCTCAAGCTTGTCCGGGCCTGGAACTACAGGGGTGAACAGTCGCCGCGTCCCGCGACCCCGGAAGTAGTCGTCCAGGAAGATCCGTGACTGCCGCAATTCCCAATAAGGCTCATCGACTCCGCGATTACCGTGTGGCTTAGGAAGGCTGCTGAAATAGTTCTCCGGCCATGTCGCAAATAGGTTGTACAAGGCGTTGTCGTCGCCGTCGCCGTAGTGAAGCTCGGGGTCAAACACAGCCTTGGGTGAGAGAGCGGTAAAGGTCATGTCGCTGCCACTAGGATTGCTTAAAGCTGAAATGATTTTTGCCCGGGGAAAAAGGCTCGTAAGGTAGGCGTTTGTGTTGACTGCATTGCGTTCGAAAGCGATGCCGATAGATCGCAGTCGACGACTCCATGTTTGCTTGAGCGACTGATACGGGTGGTTGGGAGGAACGGACGCCAGCCATCTGGTGGAAGGGGTATTAGCCCGCGTGGCCCGCGTGGCATGGAATGCACGACTGCCTGATTTGGAAGTTCAGCCACACGGCCCCCGTAACGCGGCCCAGGTAGCAAAGTAGTTCGGCCCGTCTAGCAATTGCCTTTCCAGAACGTCATGCGGAAGCGATGCCGTCAAAAGGTGGTGTGGAGTCGTGGGTACCGTCTATCGTTTGCTGGCGGTGGCAGCGTCATTAGGCTTCCTTCATTTACCTGCCTTGTTGAGGCGCAGCAGCGATTGAATGCATGAGACTGGGAACGCCTTTCGAACATGGCGCCGACGCCTCGAATGGCATCCCTTGATCGGTGCCGTCGCCGTTCAGCCTCTGCTTAGGCAGCAAGGTTAGAACGTGCCTGTATTGGCTCCCTCTGGCACGACGCCTTTGCTCCTTAAGTGTAGACTTGGGCCACGGGAACACGTTTCGCAATGTATTGGATACATAGCACAGCTTGCTCTTCACGAGCACCAACCAGATAAACGACTCACACGATACGCGACGTATCCATTGTCCAGCCTATCGTCGCATCAAGAGAGACGGTGTTCTTACAGGCGAATTGGAACGAACTGGCTAGAACGAGACGCCAACCATGTCGTCGACTTCTGCGCCGCAAGCGCTCCCGAGCAACCTCATTGCCTTTGGCCCTGATGCCAACTGCACCCTCGCCGACTGTCCCGTCGAATGGAGCGTCTACCAATATCGGCCCTCCCTGCCGGCCAACATCATCTTTCTCGCCCTCTTTGCCATCGCTGGCGTAGTTCACATCTTTCTCGGAGTCAAATGGAGAAGCTGGGGCTTTATGTCCTTCATGATCTTTGGCTGTCTGGTTGAGATAATTGGCTACACCGGCCGCATCATTCTCTACAACAGCCCATTTTCCTTTGGTGGCTTCATGATCCAGATTGTCTTCATCACTGCGGGGCCAGTGTTTTACACGGCGGCCATTTACGTTACCCTGTGCCAGACGTCAGTTACTCTTTGTTCGTCAAGGGCGGCACGGCCAGCTGGCAGACCAGTTTAAACCGTGGATCGTCTGGTACGTTGTGGTCGAGAGCTAACGTGCGATATCCATCTCAGCATCGAGCATCTTGCACCGCGGCTCTCTCGCTTCAAGCCTAAGCTTTTCTACTGGATTTTCATTCCGGCGGATCTGGTTTGTCTTGTCCTGCAGGCCGCTGGCGGCGCCCTGTCCACCACCAGCTCCGGGTCGAGCACCACTGGCGTCGATGTCGCCATGGCTGGACTTGCCCTCCAGGTCGCCGTACTCTTCATCTTCTCTCTCCTGTTCGCCGACTACATGATCCGATACAAGCGCGAAGCGTCCACGCCGCCGCTGTGCTTAAGGATGCGCTTCTTCTTCAGCGGCTTGAGCCTCACCATAGCGCTGATCCTCGGGAGATCCATCTACCGATGCTACGAACTCAGCAAAGGCTACAGGGACTCGGACCTGATCACAGACCAGGGCCTTTTCATTGGGGTCGAGGGGGTGTAAGTTTCCCATGCACATTCACGTATCGGCTGCTTGCGAGCATTATGTGCTAATGCCCAAAACAGGCTCATTGTCATTGCCGTGTTTGCCTTGTGCATTGGTCACCCAGGATTGTTCTTCAACCCAAAGGCCAGAACGCAGCCATCCAGCAGCAGGTCCGATGTGGAGAAGTAGTTTGCCGACATCTGATGGCTTGGGACCTCTGAATATCGGTCTGTCGGTAATCGTAATCATACAACATTTAAGTCGGCTAGATGGCTGGAGTAGGGGCACGGAGAACATGAAGCCTTTTTATTGTTTTGGTACGTGGATTGGGTAGGAGGCGTTGATGTATATACAGTACAACATATGACACAAGGCGCCTCGTTTCCAAGGATTATGCACCACAAAGCAGGACTCTTCCTTGCATATAAAGAGCTGCGCTCTGACGTGCATCTAGCTCGAGCTCTTCAAGATAATTCTCATGAATTAACTGATGCCAAAGATGGACCCAGTGGACCCAATTGTCTGACAATACCAATAGTTACCAATAATTATTTAGTGCCCGGAAGGCTTGTAGCTGAAGCCCCTATTGGGGCAAAGGACGTGCTAGCCTAATGAGTTTATTGTACAATGATGTTCCGAACCGATTGCGATGCGTTCGCGCGCTCATACTGTTCGTGTGGTCCAAGAACGCAGCCAGAATTGGCTACCTCAGGCGCAGGAACGCAAGCGTCTACATCTATCTACATGGGGCTCTGGTAGATAGATGTAGATAGATGCGCCAGCCTGCCCGAACCTGTGCAATGCTTGAGAGGGCAGCGGTATTTGCGATTGAGATCGAGCTCCACATGGTGGCCGGGCGACTGTGTATCAGCCCCGAGGAGTTTTGATGTAACAAACAGCCCTGGAATTGACATGGCGGCTTGACGTCTTGAAACTGGAGGCAATCCATCGGCGTATCGGTGGTGTCAAGGCCCGATCAAGTGGATCGTCCGACCATCCGAACGCCGATTCTCCGTGATGACGTCACTCCATGTTCGTCTTGACGAAAAACCGGCCCAGTAGAGCCGTCCCATAAACAAATCATTTCCCTAGTAGGCGTCCTCCGATTCATCTCTCAAGGATTTCCTGCCGTAGGGAGTCACGACAAACAATAACCGCTGCTGCGTCCAAAAGGAGCACCGTCGCCATGGAAACTGGGGAGCCTCGCGCGGGGAGACGAAGGCACAAAGCGCAACTCTCGTGTAATCTCTGTAAGAGACGGAAGTCGGCGGCCTCGTTTCCCAAACTCTTTGTCGAAATTCTAACCCCTAAGTAAATAGGCTGCGATGTGACAGACAAAAGCCTTGTGGGAGATGTTCCTCCCGGGGCCTTTCCTCGTCATGTACCTATCCAAACAACGATGTTCCACTTTCTCATGCGTTGCCAGCGTCTCCAACCACACGGCCAACCATTCAAGAGAGATTGACAAAGCTCGAACGATCTATAGAGAGCTTGTTGCAGGCCCCTACGAACGGGCCGCACTCGAGTGTTGGCTCGTTGCCGATGCCGGTCGAGTTGCAACTCTGTTCTCGATGCTTGGATCAGCTTCCAAAGGACGTCAACACCCCGTTGACAACTTGGCTTCCAGAGTCGTCAGATTTTGGAAAGCTGCAACTGGAACCCTCAAAGACCGTCTATGTCAGCAGCGCTCACTGGACAGCCGTGCTAGAGGGCATTTCCGAACTGAAGAGAATCTATGAATCACAGGAATCCAGCGACCAAGAGGCTTTATTTCAAGACGAAGTCCAGCAGCATCTTCAAGAAGATTCAGGCTGGCCCATGGAAAGACCGCGGCTACTGTTTGCGCACCATGTTCCGGTTTCCAAGGGAGACTTGTTAGCTCAAATGCCAGACCGCCACGTCGTCGACCGGTTGGTCCTGACATATTTCAACAGCGTGCTCCAATCGCAAAGTGAGAATACCATGAGTTACAAACCACCCTCCCAACGCAGGGTCATTCCCAAGCCCTCACCTGCTGATGGAATAGTGTAGTGTTTATCCACACCGGAAGTTTCCTTCGCCAGGTAAGCTGCAGACGAGACGCTGATCCCGCAAACCCGTGAGGAGGCGCACGTGTGCAATTTGTTCTGCAGGCTAACAAGACATTAGTATGAGAAATTTTGGAACGATCCGTCCGACACTCCTGTGAAGTGGCTCGCTCTTCTTTACAGCATGTTGTGCCTTGCTTCGCAAGCCGAGACCGCATGCGCCATGCCTGCGCCAGAGGACGCCATGCAACGCCCAAGTCAGTGGCCACGGCCAAAATTTCTCGACCAAACCATACAGTGTTTGGTGTTGGGGGATTATATGAACGGAGGGCCCTATGCTATTGAGGCGCTCCTGCACTACCAGATGATCGAGCAAACGAGATACCCTGATGCTGACATCGGCACATGGCTCTTAATCGGCACAATTCTACGTCTGGGCCTTCGGATGGGATATCACAAGGACCCGTCACACTTTCCCAGCATCAGCCTATTCCAAGGCGAAATAAGGAGACGAGTGTTTGTCGCTTTGCACGCCATGGACATCATGCTGTCCTTGCAGATGGGACTGCCGCGGCTGATAAAGGATGGCCAATGGGACACGCAGCCACCTCGCAACCTGTTTGACTCCGACTTTGACGAGGGGACTCTAGAACTCCCGCCTTCGCGACCAGAATCGGAGACAACTCCAATGCTGCATTTCCTTGCAAAGCACAGAATTCTCGTCGTCGTGGGAGCTATTGCGGACAACAGCATGAGCGTGACCATAGGACAGCACCACCTACCGAGCATATCCAACGAGGAGATGTTAGCCAAGCGACTCCAGGATACATACAACTCGATTCCGGACAGGCTCAAGTTCCATTCGTTTACGAGCTGTCTTGCCGATACGCCTTGCGACATTTTGCATCGTCTTAGCCTTACTGTCCTGCGGCAAAAAGGCCTAATTGTTCTCTACTGGCATCACGTCACGTCCAAAATATCCTTAAGGGCCACGACCCCAGTCAACGTTAATACAGACGATGGCTTGGACAACTCATATCGGATCTGCATCAAGGCCGCGCTAGAAATCCTTAAAATCCAGAAGTTTGTTGAGGTAGAAACCCGCCCCAACGGAGCGCTCTTCCACCTTCGGCTGCAGTTTTCTTCAGTGGTAAAGCACGAGTTCCTCATGGCTACCATTGTTCTCGTCACGCATATGTATCGACTTGCGATTGGCCGGTCAAGTCAGGTTCCTGGGCGATGGGACGGGGCCCACAGGCAAGAGGTTGAAGCAGCTCTCAGCACCTCCCGTGACATCTGGACTCGGTATATGGTGCAGTCAATCGAAGCGGCAAGGGTTGCGAAGCTACTGGACATGATGTTTATAAGACTCAAGGGCACGCGGGCTCGCCAGCCTGATTTGCAAGAGCAGGCTGCCCTTGCCGCACAAGCTGTTGATGGAGAATTGGCTTTTCTTGAGGAGTCCGGCTTGCTGTATTACTTACAAGACTTGAACAGTTACTTCATGTGCGCGTAATAGCGTACGAGGAATGTATTGCCTTGAATGTCGTTCGTTTAGCGATTACATGAGGCCGCAGAAGCGTGTTCTGATGCAACTCCTCAAAACCTGTCACTCTGACGCCGGCCGTCGTCATTCAAGTAGTCTCGGCGGTCGGATCACCACTCCGAGCGGTCTTTAGCTCTCATTAATAGTATTCACAGGACCCCAGCCTACAATACTGAACAATACCAACACCACAACGGCCTTTGCATTACGAGCCGGCCTATGTGGATGTTAGTCCCTGCATCTCCATGTTGCGCGGGGCATGACCACCAGCGTTCTGAATCCAACACGGTCCCGTGTCAGCGGCGGGCTTGTCAACGTTCTTCGTCCGCGAGGAACTGTACAATGTAACTAGACTGCTATGTAGTGGAGGTCACAGGCAAGGGACTCACAATATTGAAGCATCGACCTGAGTCCCAATTGCAGCTCGAAAACAGCCAAAGCTGGCAGACCAATTGGATGACCAACTGATCGCCGCTGCCAGTGCTAGGTCACCTCTCCCACCATCGTCCACGCAGAAAAATACAACGCCCACGTGCCCGGCGACAGTCGCGCCGTATCCTTGAGGCTTGTCGCTTCCGCGGCACAGGCGGAGATCGATCCCCTCTATTGTAGGCAATGGAGCAACCCACTGCTATCGGATGTTTTCGCCACGATGCGTCATGGGACCGTATTGAGCGGAAAGCCGCTGGGAGCGCGACACTAACCTGTGGGAGTCGAGAAGGCCATGTGGCAGACTGTGCAGAACCAGTCATTGGAGGTGGATTGTGTTGGCTAGCTCAGTGAACTTTGTTAAGCAAAAGGGGATTGAGCTGAACGAAACTCTGAAGAGCAACCGAAAGGGCTTAATATTACTTCCATAATAGAATGGGGCAGCTGGAGGCTGACGTATTGCGATGCCTCCCCGCGCTGCTCTAGGCTCATCTTGCCATTCTTACGAGGAGCTCTCACGTTCTGTGGTGGGGGTCATGAAGATGGGGCGCCAACGATGTCAACTCAAGATACAATAGGAAAGCAAATTAAAGTGTATTCAACTATAGCCAGTGGCTTCCGCCGGTACTGGATAGCGGCGTCGCCATTCCGATACGATGCCTCATCTGCGATCAAATACAGCGCTCCGAACGCTTCCTACTCTTTCTTACCCAAACTCTAAACACATAATAGAGTGTCACAGTTCCAAAGATATTAAATACAAAGTAAATCCAGAAAATACCGTAGTTGCGCCACCTCTCGCTCCAGTAAATTCGGCGCACCGCCAGGTACTGGTCTGCCGACGACAACGCACAGTACTCGCAGCCGGACGTCGCATTCGGGTTGTAGAGGCTTCCTGGCGCCACGTTAAGAAACATCGCGAAGTGCTGGCCACAAGTCTGTCCCGCGGGAGGATCGATAACGCTGAGCTCGGTGTTTGAACAATGGATCGGGCGCCCGTGGAGTGCAGTGCTTGCGATGCCTCCGACATAATATGTGAACGGCGACACACGCCACATGAACGTCCAAAACCCTGGAAGTGCGTCCGGTGGCTGCATGACACCGTTGAAAATGAAGGTGAGTCCAAACATGAGGGTTGCCAACAGTGCCGCTAAAGCCGGTTCAGGAGCCGCGGCAACAACCATCAGCGCGATGCTAGCCGCGTACATGTAGAACTGGATAACAAAAAGAAGTGTGAGGCCCTGACTTTCTCGTGTGCCCTTGATGCCGAATACGGGAAAGAAGAAGGATGCCCAAGCGCAGATGCCCAATAGAATCTGCCAAGACACTTCAACGAGTATCTGTGATAGGATGAAGACTTTCCACGAGTATACTCTGGAGGGTCGTTCCCGTACCTCGTATAGCGAGCGCTGGACAACAAACTTCGGCATTACCTGGTTGACAAGTGTTGGGAAGATAGTACACAGCAGGAATATGCTGAAGAGCGCGTTCTGAAAGCCCTGCTGCGTACTATCCGCCCTCCAAAAAGAAAATCCGATAAAGAGGCCGGAGACAATACCAGATATAAATTTTGTGAAAATGTATTCCGGCTGGCGGAAGTATTGCTGAAAGGCACGGACGGCAACGTAGCGGAATTGTTTGTACAGAGGGAGGGCAAACTCCCTGCCGTCGTCCTCGACATCGGGTTCCTCGTTGTCAACCTGTCCAGCGCATGATTCAAGGCTGTGAAGTTCGGCGAGAACTTCCTTCAATTCTGGGCTGTTCTTCCATCTTTCGACCCAATCCACTCCGGGGGCACCTTCGCCAGAAACCATCTCAAGGATGTACTCAGCTGGATTTTCCATGTCTCCACAGGGTCTCGCGCCATTCCGGACAAAGTAGTCTAGGAGTGTGCGTGACTGGCAACCTATGTCACCGAAGTACACCGTTCTGCCTCCAGTGGCCAAGAACAGCAGGCGATCAAAGGTCTGGAAGAGCAAGCCGCTTGGCTGATGGATCGTGGCCAGCACGGCTTGGCCGTTATCAGCAAGTTTTCGGAGGAAAGTACAGATGGTCCATGAGCTTTGCGAGTCAAGACCGCTGGTCGGTTCATCAAGGAAGATCAGTAGCGACGGCTTTGCTGCCAGTTCGACGCCGATGCTGAGGAGCTTCCTCTGCTCGATATTCAAGCCTTCTCCAAGGGAGCCAACAACAGCCTCGGCAAAATCTTCCATGCCCAGCATTTCGATGACGTCTTCCACATACTGAAACTTGTCGGCTTTGGAAATTGATAGCGGTTGACGCAGCACCGCACTAAAGCGGAGGGCCTCCCTCACAGTCGTCGTTTCAAGGTGAATGTCCTGCTGCTGTACGTATCCGGTTCTCCTGGGGAATCCAGGGCTTGAGATCTTCCCGCTGACAAATATTTCGCCCGTAACTACACCCAAGGAAACCCTTTGAGCGAGGACGTCCAAAAGAGTCGTTTTGCCAGCACCCGAAACACCCATCAGGGCGGTCAATGTGCCGGGCTTCACCCATCCATTGGCGCCATCCAGCAACCGCCTTGTACCTTGCTTCACAGGTATATCGTAGTTGACACCTCGCCACGTAAGGATATCCGTCTGTTTTGTCAGGTTCATCACTTTACCACCATCCGGTAGTGACGTAACGGAGCCTGGCGCTGTCTCTGATCTCTCCATGTCACTCCTGCTGAGATAGTGTGGCGCGTGCCCGGGTCTAAAGACCAAAGCTTCGGCTTTGGACCCACGGCCTCTATTCAGTTCGGTGGCAGCGAGGTAAAAGAGGTGAAAAAAGACCATAAACGCGACCAGTACTCCATAGTTGCGCCAGATGTGGGAGTACGAGTAGCCATAGTTTTGGCCAATGAAGGCGTCTCCGGAAATGAAACGCTGTCCAGGAATAGCACCCACCGAGGAGCATATGATTGAGCGTCTAGTGCCGTATGGCGGAATGAATGTCGCACATTCGAATTGGCGTCCATGGAACTCGTTACTGAGTAGACCCTCGAACGCATAAAATATAGGGTTGATCCAGCGAATCCAGGAGAACCAAGGGTGCATATAGGACTGTGGTATCATGAAGCCGCTGTATACGACGAAGCAGAGTACCATTATGCCCGCGATCCCCATGGCTTGGCCGACGGTCTTGGTAGAGGAGGCAATGCTTCGAAAGATGGCTGACATTGTGAGAATAGCTGTGATGAGGAATAGGTAAAACATAAAGAATGGACCGGGTTCCCTGCGAAGGTTCGCCATAAAGTAGAGAACTATGCTGAACATAGAACACCGGACGAGCTTGACAGGTAGGTCGCTAATCGCACTGGCCAAGGCCTCCGTGAAGGGGTGCACGAATGCGAATCTCGCTTGCTTCTCCACAATCGGTCTCTGGGCGTAAAGAGCCATTATCTCGTTAATGGTGATTAATGCATTCATGAGAACAGCAAAGAATACGACGGCACCCTTCTGGAAGAACGCATTGCTGGTGTTGGGAGAGTTGTAAAAGATGGAACCAATGATGAGCGAGAGGATAACCTGGGCCACCACTGTTGACAATGCTGTGGGCAAGTCATTTCGCATTCGTTGAAAGGCCCTGTGCAAACAGAGACGAATCTGCATCGGCACTGAGAGGAGATATGGACTCGAAGGGCGTGTGTGCCTAGATTGCTGTTTCTGGTGATTTTCTTGGAACTGCCTGGCGCCAGCTTGGCCAATAGGGTTCGCTTGTTCATAATCCTTGATCTCGGCCATCAGCTTCTGGTATTCGGGACTGTTCTTCCAGTAATCCGCAAACTCGGACGCCGTTCGCGGCACTAGGTGTTCTTTCCCAACCTGGGGCCGTCGCTCGCCAGGGTTTGTGATAGCTGTCAGGAAGTCTGGAGACACCTGTTTGGGATCCCGGTACCATCCCATCTCCTCAAAGAACCTGACGGCACGATCGCCGGGACCGTAGAAGATTTCGTGGCCTTCGTAGAGTAGGATGACCTTGTTGAAGATATCATACATGGACTGAGAAGACTGGTACGCCGCGACAGCGTGGCATGCCCTGCCCATGTCTGCAGAGAGACGCAGAGATCTGATGAACTGGAGGGCAGAAGCTGCGTCGAGGCCGCGAGTGCTGTTGTCCCAGGCTCCGATGCGCACCCTGGAGAGGAACATCTCGGCGATACTGACTCGCTTACGCTCGCCGCCGCTGACGCCTCGAACAAAGTTGTCACCGACCTTGGTGTTATAAGTATGCGACAAGCCGAAGATAGCCATGATCACCTTGACAACCGTGTCGACATAGGCCTTTCGTGTCAGCCCTTCGGGACGTTGCTCGGGAGCACGGGCCGCTGCCGCAAAAGAGAGAGTTTCGCCGACCGTCAGATGAGGAAAGTGCTCGTCGACTTCTTGGTTATATGCGATCTCGCCACGATAATCCTTGGTCATCTTCTCGAAGCTGATGCCCTGGTAGTGTATCTTGCTTCCTGGCTCCAGCGTGACTCCCTGAAAATGCCCGCAAAGCGCTTTGAGGAACGTGGTACATCCACTACCAGGACGGCCCAGAACGAGAAGCAGCTCACCGCTTCTCAAGAGCCCGTCGAAGTCGCGGAGAATTCGTCGACGAGTGGTGGCTTTGGAGCCAAGGTGAGCCCTGGCTGCTAAGCGGAATGGGGCCATCAAGCTTGAGACAACAGTTTCCTGGAACCGGAGCGATGTACCGGATCCCGATACGCAGAGGTTTGCGAAAACGACGCCTTGGCGTTCGAAGGTAATTCCGGAATGGGTCAAAGACGAGAGGGCCCTCTCCGCCCAAACATAATGGTCGAACTCTGGTCTTGACGGATCCAGGCGAGGGTCGCCATCTTGCTTTTGTTCGCGATTGACGGAGGGGAAATCCCGAACCGAGATGGTTTGACACTGCACGTCGGTCGCTATGCGTGCCAACGTCTCCAACTCCACAGCTTCGAAGCTTCGAGAGACGGTGCGAGCGAAGCTGTTGTGTCGTCGCGTCGGCGCGGCCATATTGCAAGCGCTCGGAGAAAGTGGTACTGGTGATTCTTGTGTAGCCTATGTGGCAATGAATACATTCGGCAACATGAAGGCTTTCATGGCGTTTATGGACGGCGTATAGCTTGATCTCTTCAGGTCGATTGGCAAAGGACAGATACTCGGACAAGGCGGCCGCGAGCCGGGTCCGAACCTTGCCCGGCGACCGGACACGAAAGGACGTCGGAGGGTCGGCGGTTACCACGTTCCGAACTCTTTGCGGGGCCGCGGGGCGACTGGATCGTCGATCAGCGTAACAATGGATTTGCTCCACGCGAAGTGACGATCGGCATCGCTACGGCCGGCTTCGGGCATGGTGTGCTGCCTGCCCGCCAACGCCAAATACTCGCAGTGGCGCAAGCAGGTGCATGGTGGAGGAAACAGTTCGCCTGTTTCCTGGGTGCCAAGACGACTGCAACGACAGGCTTATCCCTCATCGACGCGCCGACCGCCGAAAACCGAGCGTTCGAACCTCACCAAACACCAAGCATTACAAGCCCAGTACGATAGAGTTGCGCCTCACTGTACGCCTCCACGATGGAGAATGGACTTGGGTACTCCAATTGTCCTGCCTGACAATCGTTTACGGCACCAGAGTTCGAAGATTACGTGACGGCGACACGGAGGAGAAGGACGGGTATGACCAAAGCTAGGGTCACGACCACCAACAGCAAGGAACCCATGACAAAGAACGCAACCGCACTCGATCAAACGCGTACCGGCTCGTCGAAATCAACCTGCAGCCTCACAAATACCAAACATTACAGCCCCAGTACAGTTCACTAGGCAGCCCATGGAGTGTAGGCAGCCATGTCTATCACCACGTGTGTAAGAACACCTAGTTAGGTGGCTAGCTTTCACAATCAAGCCAGCGGTGACGTTGCAACTTCTAGAGCGGTTGGAACAGATCAGTTATTAATAATAAATAATAATAATAAAACACTCTTATGTGTACTCAAATCAAATCAAATCGGGGTCCAATTTGATATGACTTATTTGTTTGCAAGTCTGAGTACAGTAGCCCTAACGAGTATCCTAAATCTAGTACAGAAGAAGTAAAGTGGTTATGAGCGCAGCGACAGTTTTACACTTCCGCGATATCACTACCTGAAATCTGCGCTCGGTTAATGAGCAAACATGGGACCTACATGTCTGGCTCATGACCATGACTGGACGTGGAGAAGCGAGGGGCAACGATCGTTTCAAGCTGGGTGGCTTCCGACGTATCCCAACGGCCCTTAGCATTGGTCACACTTCTCAGTGGAAAATCCAGACACACGCAATGCTGGAGATTCCGGATTACATTGCCAAAACCAAAACACCAACGACGGCCACGCCCACTGCATTCACTCCACTCATCTTCAAATTCGAAACTCCTGCAGCGACAACGGGAGGAGCTTTGCTGGTCGTATTTGAGGGCAGCTGGCTGTGTGATGAGGTCGTGGTAGCACGGACCGAGCTCGTCCGTGTAGCACCAAGGTGGCTTGTCGTGGGAGGAAGCCGCGTCGTGCCGGTTGCGGTGACAGTGCCGCCGGGTCTGTTTCAGCCAATGTTCAGCATTTCGCAGGTTCGCCATACATAAGCACTCCTTTCACCACTTACACTTTACCATCACAGTGAACCTCTGCTAATGCTTTGGCGAACGGATCTGTCTGCTGAGCGCCGCAGACCTCCTGCTCGAACGCATCCTTCCTGGAGCTTGTGGCGCATTCAACACCATACACATTGAGGATGTACTTTTGGCTGTCCGCACAACCAGTTGAGGCGTCACTCAGGCAATTCGTAATAGCCTTCCAGGACTTGCCAGGAATCGCGCAGAAGCAACCGGCATAACCCGAAGGATTCTGACCTGGGTCTCCGCAGGACGTCTCAATGGGATGGAGGCACTCGTAGCAGGAATCGGGGACTCGTTGTAGACAAATCGGAGCGTCCGGCTTCGTCTCGCCACAGAAGACCAGGCCGCCGGACTCAACAGCATGGCCGCCGGGGAGGGCCGAGAGGAAAAGAATAACAAGCCACAGCATGTTGTGATGGACGAGAATTGCAACAGAATGACTGGGTGAAAAAAGAGCGGGTATGACTTGTGTGTAATGCTGCCGTACGGATGGAGCAGCTGCGCGTTTTGTATTCCGCTAGAGGGAAAAGCACAAGGCATGTCCTCTGATGCACGCAAGGGGCGAAAGCACTGCTAGGAGGAGGCAGCCCACGAGAAGTACCAGGCTTCAAGACTTGAGGGGCGCAGTTCAGGGGGCGCTAGAGACCTAGTCCACCTCAGCCCAGTTTAGACAAGCCGCATTGTCTAAGCCCCTGAAATTGCGACCCGGCGATCGAATGGTTGTTATCGGTTGAATACGAGCTGCAGTGCCCAAGGCCTCTTCAAACGGGGCACTCGGGGGGAGCCCCGGGGAAGGGAAAAGGGGGGGGGGGGAACAACCAACCACCAATCTTAGAAGTGTTCCACAAGGGTTCGGCGATTAGAGCTGCCCGGAGGCGTCTGTAGGTGTGAGGACAACCAGCAACCCAACCCCCTGTGACCTGCACGCGGTATAGGACTCGCCTGCATGCCTTGCTTTCGAGCCGTAACTGCGGCAATGCGGACGTACGGCGACGCTGAATCAGGCACCAGGGGGTCTCTCGCTCGTCTGCCAGCACCAGGTTCAACCGGCTGAACACTGCTTTTCAATCAAGTGATTCCGAAGGACGCCATGTGTGCCCGAGGTGCAACCATCAACTCGCTCTCGTATCCCGCTAGTCTCCTCGTGAAGATCGGGATCGGGGTGCAGCTAATCACGGAACTGTGCGACACATAGGCCAGGTGCACGTAATATGTCTCTATCAGGTGCACATCTGCCTTGTGCCTTCTGCGAAAATGCGCCTTAGCTGTGGTGGGGAGCCTTGGTTCGATCGTCGCAGGCTCAGCCGTTGTTGTTCAAGGATGGTCCACTTCTGATACATGTACTGTATTACTGTACCAGTACCCCCAGCCACGAATGTAACTGGGCGGAATATGTTCAGTAATCCAAATTCCAATGCGACGGCTAACACATCTCACCCCGCAATGATTCTGTATCAATGTGGCTTCACGTATACGTATCACTCTCACCGATGTGGGTGGGTTGGCATGCGAATGTTGACCGAGCCACCGGCTGGCAAGCCAAAGGTTGGTGGGTCCGCGGGATCGGGACGGACTTCGGCGGTACAAGTGTTATGGGGCGGACGTTCCTGCCGGAGTCGGTGAACACGTTCTCCGCTGATCGTCTGATGCGGCACACTCAGCCCTACTCCTGCGGGGTGCCACTAAGAACCCCTGATTGAGATCATTTCAGCCTTACCGGTTACGAGCACATCCTTCGCACTAGCGATCGTTCGTCATCCCGTATCGTTCACTCGGGCGGCTGCCGTTTTTGCCCGGTCCTCAATGCGTTAGGTGTATACGGTTCCGTACATGGTCGCCGATCTCACCCAAGCTCCACACAGCCTGTTGTCTTCGCATAATAAGGCGTGTTGCAGTTCGCCTGGTGTTAGCCAGTTTGCGGCGGTCGGTCGAGTTTCATCCCATCCTGGCTTAGAATGTTACTGCCATGGGCCTAAGCTATCATCTCCTCACAGTTTGCTTGTTGAATCAACACACACGACAGTATGTGCGAGCGGTCTCAACACGCTGGCGGTGACATTCATTTTGAGCTGGACAGCGGGATGTGACAAGTTCTAGCCGTAGCTGCATCCATGCTGTGGCGGGGGACAGAGCTGTAGTATACAAAAGCTGTCAACCGTGACGGCAATAGAAGCGTTGGAAGGATGCGGCCTGTAAAGTCCACGGCGGCGACGGCGACGGCGACATGATTCGCAAAATATATTGAGCTGTACCGACACCACTTAGCAGAATTTTCAAGGTTCGGGGGGGTGGGATGACTACCAAGAATTTCCCCTTGCCATGTCGGTGCCCCGTACGCATGCTGATTGGCTGTCGATCGAGTCAGCCCCGTACCCACATCATGGGAGCGACAGCCGGAAGCTCCAGTGCCTTGGTAGGTCAGACTAAACGTCATTCCGCGGGCCGCTCTTTGTATGTACATACTGTATCAGTCAATGGTTGTTGCATGCCCTCGAATGGAGCCATCCGCGGAGTATGAATACGAGCACAGCCTGGAAGGCGGATGAGAACACACTTGCCGTCCCCGAACCCACCATTGTCGTTCATCCGTTGTCGACTCACACTTGATTGGCCACATCCAATAAGGGCCCCCGCCCGACCGCCATCTGGATCTGGATCATTTAGGCCATTGACGCAAGTACACCTGTCGGTCGTAACCTTAGAACAGAGGCAAATAAACCGGACAAAGGACCGAAAGGGGTCATCAGATCATGCGCTGCAAATCACAACGGCCTTCGATACGGGGATGCCCAAGACACGAGAGCAACGACGCCTGGTAGTGTCCATTCAACGCTTGGAGGGATTCTCGGGTCACTCTCAATCACGCCTCGGTCGCCCTTGCAATCACACCGCCCCAACTCGCGATCAGGCAAGCCGCCACCCGGAAGGACAGAGCTCCGCTGGTCGAGCATGGCCAGCCTTGTGCAGAAAGCGATGGATCAGACCGCATGCACAACCCGACGCCATGGCGGCGTTCGAGTCTGTCCGCCACGGATGTCTTCTTCAGTGAAACGTACAGTAGCGCTGTCCAGTATGTATACGTCAGCAAAGCCAGCCTCCGTGGCTTCTCATTGTGACTCCCGCAACCCGCGGGCGATCGGCGTCCGAGTTCTCGGGTGGGCCGTGCGGGGAGTCGTTCGTGGCTGCTTGTCGACGAGGCAGTTCCTGGGTCACCTTGCAATTGACTGTCCAGGCTGGTCCAATTGCACCTTGTTGCTTGCAGCTTCAATAGCGACCTTCGCTGCCACCACTCATAAGCTCCCAGAGCGTCGCCAGCCTTCAGCGCAATCCTCCCCGAACCGTCGCCCAAGATGGAAGCGCGATGCCAGTGCGGCTCCGTCTCCTTCAAGACGCCCCTGCCTGAGCCCCTTGCCCTCTACATCTGCCACTGCGCCGAGTGCCGTCGTCAGACGAGCTCCGTGCTCGGCACGTCGGCCATCTTCCCGCGCTTCAAGCTGCCGGAAAGCGACCTGCTTAGCTGCTACGCGTGAGTACTGACCCGTCCTCGTCCCTGCCATTTCCTATGCTATCATGCCGTTGCTCGAGCTGGTGCTGCTGTAGCGGCGGCGACTTTGCCGCCACCACGTGTCAAACCGGAGCTCGGCCTGATCGTCGTCGGCTTGCAGCTCTGCTTCAGCTTCAACGTGCCTTTCGGCCTTCAAAATCTGCCTTCGGCCTTCAAAATCTGCCTTCGGCCTCGGGTTTGCTGACAATCGTCAAAACCGCAACTGCAGGCGACTAACCCCGTCCGGACAACCGTTGTATTGGTAAGGGCCATGACATACCCAACACTAAGAAGCATGGCAAACTGACGCGCGTAGCTACTTCTGTCGCAACTGCGGGACCCGGATCTTTCACACAACACCGGTGCGCCCTCTTCTCCATTACCCTGCCCTAATCCCTTCCGGCTCCCGGCCCCAAACCAATCGCTGACTCAGTTCGCCTTGTCTGCAGGCCAAGAACGTCGTCTCCGTCAAGGGGGGCTGCATTGAGGGAATCGATTGGAAGAAGGCCATTCATCTCTGGACCAAGAGCGCCATGATCCCAATTCCTGAGGGTTCCGAGACTCGCGCTGGGGCCAGTGGCAGAAGCACCGATTACGGAACCTCCCAAGAGCTTCTAGATCATGCAGTTGATACGCCCAATTCATCTGGTGGGGTCATGGGCAGCGGTGGCTGCTAAGTTGGCCTTCCGGGCACGTCATTAGCTAGCTCTCGCTAAGCAAGCATCGGTGGACTGTGTGGCGCGGCAGATATCATGATCAACACCCAGGTCCAGGTCCGGATCTACATCAAATCCCCGATCCGCCGAGTAGCAACCTAACCATACCATCCCTCTCTCTCACCGTGACCCAGTCTCGCGCCGTCCAACCCTCGAATCGCCTATGGCCCATCGCCACAAACACCAACCGAAAGACGCCCAGTTTTCCCGAACCGGCAGCCCACGAAAGGGGCGTCCTATTCGCGGTGCTCCTCGCGTCGGGGTGCGCGCCCGCCGCTAGTAGTAGCTTGACACAGTCTTCGACGTCGGGCTCCTTGCCTAAGCCTGCGGCCGCGGCGAGCAGCGCCGTCTGACCGCTGCTATCTGTTGCGTTGACAGTTACTTGTTGGCTATTTAGGAGTAGTCTCACAGCGGAAGGCCGGCCGAGGGCGGCGGCCCACCAGAGAGGCCTGCGGCTTCCTTTGTCTCCGGCGTCGGCGTGTATTCCATCAATAGCGAGGAGCAGCGAGATACCGCCGGCAGATCCAATCCCGGCAGCCCAGGATAGCGGCGTCCGGCCCTTCGAGTCTCTCGCGTTGACATTGATGCACGGGGTCGCCAAAAGGAGTCTCATGAGCGGACGCTGGTCATACTTAGCGGCCAGGATCAGCGGTAGCAGGTCGTTAATGCCATTCTTGCCGCGATTGGCATCCGCGCCAGCATCTATGGCCTTTTGCGCTGTGTCGGCTCGTCCATTCTTAACAGCCCAGTGGAAAGAGGACGCGCCAAAGTGCTGGACGTTGCGATGGTAGAGACACTCGTCTAGGACGTGATGCAGCTGGACGCTAGCCCGAGCCAAGGCATTGGCGTCTCGCTCCGATAGCCACCCCATCACTAAGTGAAGGATTTCTGTGGGGAGGTCAACGAGCATCTCGCCTGAGCCACGAGTTGTTGGCGACGGTATCAGTTCGAACGTTGCGCAATTGAACTGATGGGGTGGCCGGTGAGAGCATCAACGGAGAGAACGGTGGCCCCCCGAGAAGCGGACAGCTATACCATACGGTGCTGTTATCTTGACAGACGGATGCGGCTCGAGCTCAGCTTGGCAGCGTCCAGTGACGGATTGATTCACGAAGATGCGACTCGCCCATGACACAAACACCGCTGGCTAAGTGTTCCGCTCAGCGGCGCTTTGTTGGCGGCTTAGCCGAATAATGCTGTATCCGACACGAAAAGTATGGCACGGACACCACCTAACTAACCAGACGATGTATTAATGTTGGACCTAATGCTGGGAACGGACAATAGCTGAGGCAGACCCGCAGGTGACATCGTACCAGGGGCCTGTGCTGGCGACTGAGACATGGAACAGTGTACTGAACCGTAAATAGCGTAGCGCAGTGGGCCTCTAGGGGACCCCCTCAAGGCATTAGCATCATCGTCACCGCTTGGGCTCCCCGTTGTGCCGGGAGCGACCAATCGGCGCGCGTTTTCCGCAGGGACACCGCGCAATCCGGCAGGTGTAAATTCTTGGTAGTCGTCGTCCTCCCCCTTCCCAGAAGGACAAAGTCAGGTCGGAAGACCGCAAGTCACGCTATCGCCACTCACAGCATTCGAGTCTGTCCGCGAATCGAGTCGCGATCGCCGCCGTAGACTGAGCCGGCACGTTTTCACACGGCTTCGTTTGCCTGGGGCATACAACCCGCCAAGCTTTGGTCCAGTAATTGCTGCCGGTACACTACGCAGTAGAGCAGCAAGCTGAAAGTCACATTGCCTCTGTAATCGTTCAAGTTGAATGTCGCACCGCCATTGTTACAAGAACGAGCATCAGGTGTCAAGGCCAAGAACTGGGTATAGCTTCAGGCCGTACAGGTGCTGCCTGTAGACCCGACACTGTTGCCTACGGTGAGTCATGTCTATGACCTCAATGGCACAGGTAAAATACTTCGCCACGCCTCGCACTTTAGAGCCGTGGTGCGAGGCGTACAATCAGCCGGAGGCTGCAAGTGCGTGGTCAACAGCAAAGCGGGCCGGAAAACTCAAAATCCACAATCATGCATTCGTTGCGTCGTGTCGTCTTTGAAGCATCAAGTGGAGTTACGCAGCCACGGATTCTCTGTGACAATATGCCTACTCCTAAACCTTTGGTCCCTCATCTTCATCTTGATACCTTCCGGGGGGGATGCGTATGTCAGATGATTGCGGTCGAACGGAGCGTCGAGCATCAAGCCCTGCAGCGTTTTCACACGCGAGACGGCCACATAGCTCAAACCCGTCTGAAAGTCACGGCACGACAAATCTGTCACGATCTTGTCTTCGGTGATGCTCTGCGACTTGTGAACCGTAATAGCGTAGCATACGGTCAGGGGAAACTGAGTGCGAGTGCAGAGTGTGGCTCCAACGAGGAAGTCCCTGTTTACTGGGAGAATCGGGACAATCTGTCTACCATCCGCGGTGGTGAGGAATGCCGGTCCGGTGTATCTGTCAAACTCCATCATAATTGCACACGGTTGGTCTCGGATGGGGTCAGCGCCAGGTGCCCAGCCAATGTCGTACACTGTACCGCGAGCGCCGTTGCAGAGGCCAACTTGTTGCCAGAGGTTGCACGTCAGCATTAGGCGGGCACCAATGCATACAGGGAACTGTTTCGCTAGGTTGCCTGCCTTGTCGTCCGGAGCAGCAACCGCACCGGGGCCAACGTTCGTAGCGATGACCTGGACGACCGGTCGGCTGAGGCGGTCAAGATGGTAGTGGTTGTATTCGTTCACCCGGTCTTTCGTGGCGTATACCCGTAAGGCGTCGGCGAACTTGGCGACCTCTTGATCATCTAGCTTCGCCTGCACGCGGCCAGAGAGGAGTTTCCACGACTCGTGGGATAGTTGGAGTAGCCGCAGCTCCCCGAGAGCCTTGCGAAAGGCCGCCTGATCATCACCGCACTGCCGCTGGACAACGCAAAGGAAGACAGTCTTATCGAAGCGCATATATGCGTTCCTTCCCTTGATCTCTACTCCCTGCACCTCCTTGTCGTAGTAAAGCGGTTTCTGTAGAACAGGGGGAAGCTGGAAGAAATCGCCCACCAACAGGATATTGAGTCCGCCAAAGAACTCCTCGTTCCTATGTGGAAATGCCTCGCGGAGACGGTCGTCGATCCGGGACAGCATACGCAGTCCCAGCATGCTTTTCTCGTCGATGATTAGGTACTGAATATCCTTCAGTTTCTTCTGGAGCTGGGCCTTGTCGATGGCGGAGAGGGGCCTGAAGTCCTTGTTGATCGGGAGGCGAAGCAGCGAGTGCAAAGTGGTGCCTGATATCTGATTCCCTGCGACGCCCGTCGGTGCGGCACGCCAGACAGGTGTCCCTCTCCCGCGTGTCGCGGCCTGGAGGTGCGCTGAGAGCAAGTTAATGAGATACGACTTGCCGGTGCCACCGCCACCATCCACATGGAGTAACAACTGGGAACGGTCCTGGGCGAGAAAGTGACCCATCACCGTGTCATACACAATGCGCTGCTCCGGATTCAGGGCATCGCGTGCTTCCAAGGGCTGATGCTCCACATCAAGGTGAAAGGAGCTTTCCGCCTTGCGCTGCTCCCAGTAGTTGCCGCTGAGAATGTCGTCGCAGGCATATCGTCCAACATGAGGAGTCCAGTCATAGTTCACGTCGATATCTCGCCGGCCAAGTACGTCGATGTCTTCTTCCTCCAGCGGCCGCTCTGGCAGCATGCGGGCGAGCTCATGCCAGTCCTCCTCTGCGATGGGTTCGTCATGGACCTCCTGCTCAAACTCATCGTCCTCTGCCCGCAGCTCGTTTGTTCCCACGTCCCCATAATGGTCGTCCTCATGGAAATGGTGTCGCCGCCGACAGCACTGGTACGCGGCAGCAAAGGACTCAAACCGCTGCCCGCCCACGACAAGCAACTCCTCCGGGGCGCGGTGCGGATGGGCCATCATCAATTTGACACGGCAGAAGTCATGAAATTGGGTTGAGGCTTCCACTGGTCTGTACCGAGGAAAGTAGGCCAGGACCCTCTTCTTCGCGTTCGCACGTAGTCTCCTCCACGTCTTGAGATTGTACGACTGCAGGTACTCGAAATACGTAATACTCTCATGCTGGTCATTTCTCTGCAGATACTTCCGGTAGCTGCCGACCGCCTCGGTGACATCATCATCAACGCGGTACGACCGCGCATGCTGCTCCAACGGGCGGCAGTCGACGTACACGACCATCCGAGTCCCTTCCTGTAGAGGGATATTGAGCAGCAAGTGGGATATTTCCTGCGCTGAATAATCTCTCTCGGCAATCAGCTTATTAATAAGGCGAGAGGAGAAGGACAACAGAGGTTGGTGGTGTGCTGTATGCGGCAAAACTTGATCCGCCAGCCTGCAGTAAGGCTCTGTCTTCTTCTCCGATTTGCTGCAATACTTGGCAGCGTACGTAATGACCGCTTGCAAGCTGGTGCATGGAGATATGTCAATGTTGGCCAACCATCCCAGAATGATGGCAGGGTTGAAATGGTTCATGAGGCTGTCGTTGCGGGCCGCCTCAAAGATGTAGTACGACTTGCCTTCTTTCCTGATGACTGCGGCCAGCTCCCGCAGGGCACGGGGGAAGTCAAAACGACACTCCCTTTCTGGGCTCGCTACGTTGGCCGCCTCAATGTCGGCAGCAGCTCCTTCCATGTCCCTCGCAAGGTCGCCGCTTCCTTTTCTGACACGCAAGCAGTACGTGGTATTGCATCTGTGGCGCTGGCAGCGGTTGACGATTTGCGAGAGCCGCAGAAATGTCATCTCCACGCCCAGCGGATCCACACTCAGCGGATTACCCTCACCCTGAGGTACAGTCCTACGGGGCTCCGGGTTCACGGCCGTGATGTGGAAGCCCCACGTGCGCGCAAATATGTCACGAGCCGCTTCGTCCTCCATGTCGGCGGCTGGGCCCTCCTTCATCCAGTACAGACCGTGGTTGTGCGGACTACCACGGCCTTGCCATTCATACCGATCCCAGTAATCCGTGACGTTGAACTTTTTCCGCAACACGATGTCTCGAAAGAAGCAGTATCGGCGGTGGAAGTGGAAAGCAGCAATGTGAGGGTTCTGCCGCAATAAGTGCCGCGACAATGCCATCCTTTCCGGCTCGGACGCACGCAGCCATTCTCCATACCGGGGCATGTGTTGGTAGAGGCTCCGCCAGTGCAGATCGGCCGGGCTAAATGTCATAAACGCGCCAGGACAGCCCAGGCTGTATGCGTACGCCTCGAGTTCCTGTCTCTTTCTGTTCCAAAAGGGGCGCGTACCGCGAATCGACACCGCATGCCTTGTGATGGAGTTGATCAGCGCCTGCGCCTCGGGATCCTCGCTGTGTTCGAGTGCCTGAATAAGCTGCTCTCGCGTGAGCGGTTCTCGGGTGCCATCATGTCGCTTCACGAAGAATTTCGATCGCGCACGTGCTTGGGACCGCATCAGGGTGTTGAATGCGACAAAACGGAACGTTGGGTGCCGCGCAAAACGCCCGTCGTGCCACCGCATCGCGTGCTCGATGTAATCCCTGTACTCAATCGACCGCAAGCGAGGCTCCACAAAGTCGGCTCTGCCATCTGGAAACAGGCAGGGGAAGGCCAAGGAGAGCAGCGCATGCGAGCGATTGAACTCATTGATCGGCGTGTGCCGTATATTCGGGAGCCGCAGTTCATGCTGCGCCCGCCTCTGGGAGTCCGTGGCAAGAGGAAGACCCCCATTCGGTTCTGGTTCGCCCACGAGAATAGACCGCAGAGCATCGAGCTCCGTGTCCTTGGCCAAAAGGTCAGGCACCGCAGCCGCGTCTTCTAGCTCAGGCTCTGCCTCCTGGTCCTCTTCCGGCCCCACATCGGCAGCCTCCACCTGGCTCTGGGGGATGGCATCGACCACATTGCCGTCCTCGGGCAATTGGCTCAGTCGCTCGTTGTCAATGGCGATGCATCGATAGCCAGGATGATGATGGCGGAGGTAGTCCAGCCATATCATCACGGCCTGGCGGCGCACACGGAACTGGCGGGTAAATTGCCGACTCAGGTTGGCGTGGGACGACGTGTTGGCAGGACGTAGCAATACCGTGTTCAGCTCCCGTGGCAGAAGCGGGAGCTGGTTATACACCAAGCCAACTTCGCGAAGAAAGTGAACGACATGACCTAGATACTTGTACTGCTGCCCTCGCACCAGCATGATGTTCACATGAACATGGACGCGAGCAATCAATGACTCTTCTGTAGGCGTAAGCTCAGGCAATCGAGCCGGTACGGGGCCAAAGTCAAGTTGATTGTCGGCAGAGAAGAAGTAAGGCTCGTCAGGGCCACGCTTCTCATCCTTTCGATAGCAACGCGAGCAAATGCCGTCATCATCAATTTCCATCTGAAACCAACACTCGCGACATCGGCTGCAGTATTCCATCTGATCATTGTCAAGTTTAGTCCAGAACTCGCGCAGGGTGGCCCTATCGCGGTCCGTCAAGGCGCAAGCGTCGAGGTCGCCATTCCAAGCGGGATCTTGTGCATGGAAGACTGCCAATTCTTCCGGTGGAATTATCACTGGACTCCGAAGACGTCGTTGCGGTCTCGACGATCGTGTTCCCCTGCGAGATTTTCTTGGCCGCCCTCCTGTACCCGGGGCGGGACCGCGGCGACCGCGTCGTGGCTGTGCAGACGGCTTCAACGGCCGACGGCGAAGAGGGCTTCTCTCCGCAGAATCATCATCTCTCTCACCGTTCTCGGCTTGTTCCCCCGGTTCAGAGTCCGGCTCGATCCCCAATTGCTCGAGGTACCTGCGTGGTCGAGCGGGCGAAAGCAGTGCGTTGGCATAGTCCTCAGCGTCAATATCGGACTCTGAGAACTGGTCACTGTCGTCTCCTCCTGCGGCCAGCGTACCTCTGACTTGAATCTCATCTGTGCGCAGTCGATCTTGACTCTGACTATCATCTTTGTTCCCTGGTTAGATCGTAGACGGCGTCGTAAATCACAGCACAAGGATAGATACTTTCTGCAGCAACCTCCGAGCTTTGACAGAAGTCCAGTTGAGATATTGTGGGCGTCAGTGAGACGGCTTTCCCTGCACGGCGTCGTAAACGATGGTCACGCTGAATAGCGGCCAGCTTGACCCTCGCCCCAGCCGTGGAAGGGTCATCTTGCGAGTCCTTCCCCCCTTTGCGGTATCTAGTTGCCAAGTAAGCGTGATCCACACTGGTTTTGCTGCTTCGGATAGTAGCTGGATCAGAGAGTGAGACGATCGGATGGGTCGTTCGCTGCACGGGAGGTGAGGGAGCCAGAGCCCGGAAGAGCCCTGAACGTTGTTCGGTCGGTGGCAATGGCGTCCCCAACACTACACGCGGTTGGTACATTGAGTCCTCGAAGGAAAGCCTCGCTGTATGACGTTCCTGGAAACTCTCTGATGATGCATGCTGGGTGTCCGATATCTTTTGCTCAGGTGATAAGCCGGCTTCTCGGTCCGTTCTCGTCGCAGCAGGTCCGTCAGCCGAGGAAGGACGGACCGCGAAGTCCCTCAAAGTCTGGGTTGCGCCTCTGGACCTGGAGTACTTCAACTGATCAGCCGTGAACATCTCGTGGAGCGCGAGATAAAGCCAACATGATAGGCGCGGTCATTGCGGCAGCTCAGGCAGCTCTTCGTGTACCCAGCCGACTTCCTTCTGCCGAGGAAGTCTTCCGCTGGTTTCTCCTCGCCACAGCGAATGCATACGATGGAAACCACGCCACCTTGAGCCCCTCGACGAGGCATAGGATTCACTGTGGTTGTAAGTGAAAGCCCTTGTAAACGACGGGTTTGCTGGCGACCCGCGTTGCTCAGAGTAGCTCTCAGGGGCAACCGTTAAATTGGACCCATTTTTCGGAAGGCCATCATCCAGTTGAGTTACGTTTGGGAAAAGCTACAACCAATCAGATGTCAGAAAACTTAACGGATCCCCTGCTGCACCAAACCCTCATATTTGGGAAAACTTATTCACTTAATGTTAAGTCAGCCTACGGCTGAATTAGAACAGCAGCTTCATGCCAGCAGCAGATAGAACGTCAACATTCCTTTGCCCACGGTTGTCCTACTTAAGTGTGTGACATGTGGTATGTATATCCACCCAGATCCTCACTGATCTCTTGAACAAGCACAGGTGCCATCCCATTTACTTCGATCTTCCAAACCATGTCCTCTCAATCGTCTCCCGATACCTTTCAGGGTTTTGTTTGAAATGCCCAACGTGTGTGCTTCCCTGGAACTTGACGAGCTCCACTACCCAGCCTTTCCGCTGAGCATCCCAAGCATGCTCCTCCAGGTCTTGCCATCCGATGATGTCATCTTCTTCAGAGTAAATATAGCATCTTCGGGCCCCTTTCACTGTTGCTGCAGGGTCGTTCATTTGCTCCCTCATGGCCTCCAATACATCGTGTCCAGGGAGAATGTGTTTCCCAACATGCATTATGCACAAGACAATGCCGAAAATAAAGCCTAGAGCCATCCTTGGTAGATAGGCACCGGGCAAGCTTCGTGACAAAGCTGCCCATGTCTGCTTAAACCGCGCGCGCCCCGGGGCGCTGTCTATAATCGTTACGGCGTTGGACAGAGTGCGCCCAGTCGATTGAAAGTACGACTTGTTGATTGTGCACCATTGCTTTGACCCGGCGTTCGACATCACATGTACCAGGAGAGTATCATCGGCCGATTCAACTAACATCTTCACCGCCGGTTCCACCAGCCTGCGCTGTATCTGCTCTGGGCGGTAGAAGAAATCTGCCATGCCGCTCCTGACGAGGACAGGCTTGCAAACAGATAAATCGTAATCAAATCTAACCAAATCAAATCAAATTTATCCAAATCAAATCAAATCAAATCGCCCCTGCGGCGATTCAAATCAAATCAAATCGGATGGCCCAGATTCATTTGGATATTTGATTATTTGGATAAGCCCCATATCCGTAACTGCGACCAATCAGTGTCGAGAGCCTGCGTAGCCAGGAAGTGGCCGCACGCGCATTTGCTTTTGACGAGCCTCGTCACCAAGATTTCTTTTTACACTTGACGCGACGCGTTCGGCTACAGGATATATCATGGGCGTGCTTGTCATGTGGGAGCCAGTTATTTGTGGCAGATGGCCAACAATAGCCACCTTCAGCCTACTCAAAAATGGCCCAAACAACAAGAGGCGAAATGCTGTCAAGCAACCTTTCCAGCGCCCCATCGACCTCTTTTAGCGTTCCCGAGAGCTCCCCCGACTTTGACCCATTAGAGCCCGACGTGGACGGAACGGGCGACACGTCGCCCTCGATCGACTACGCTGGGTATGAAGGCATTGATTGGAATCGTCTCGCGGGGTTCTCCATACGCAAGCATAGAAAACGAGCGCGGACGGGATGGGTATGGGAGCATGGCTTCGACATCGAGAACACCGATTCCGGTCATCGATACTGGCTTTGCAAATTGTGCCATCGCAAGAAGACTACCATAACGCACATGTACGACGCTGCCTCCACCAGTCAGGCAAACAGCCATATGGAAGAAGTTCACCACGTTTGCAAGGGCGGACCAATGCTTCCACAGAGGAAGAAGCAGCGCACTCTTCTGAACATGGTTGACCTCGACACCCACCAACCCAAGGACCAGGCTTTGATGAACGCCTTTATCTCGTCCTTTGATCCGCTTCGCTTTCAGCATCTCCTCATACGCTGGGTGTCGTGCGACAACATCCCATTTCACAAGCTGGAGAGTCCATACTTTCGTGATCTTATGGCTTACGCGAATAGCGCCATTGTGGATTCGGGCAGCGTCCCAACCCATAGCACCATCCGCGACTGGATTGTACGATCCTTCAATCGTCATAAGGGCGTCGTGACGGAATTGCTTCGTCGGTCGCTGAGCCGCATCAACGTCTCCTTTGACGCGTGGTCCTCTCGAAAATTTATGTCCTTACTTGGCCTTACCGTACACTTTCTTGACGACGAAGGGAACTTCCGTACGTTTCTCCTCGGTTTGCCCCGGATTGAAGGTCGTCACTGCGGGGAAAATCTCGCCGATCGTGTCAGCGAGATACTTCACGAGTATGGGCTCGAGGACCGCGTCGGATACTTTGTCACAGACAATGCGGAGAGCAACGACACGTGCCTTGAAGACTTGGGCCGTGAGTTGGGGTTCAAAAAGCAACATCGTCGGCTCCGTTGCTGTGGCCACATCATCAATCTCGTCGCCCGATCCATTCTTTTCGGTACGGATGCCGACGCGTTCGAAGAGGATTGTCAAGCCGACAAAGAGATTCAAGACGAGGTCAAACTCTGGAGATCAAAGGGCCCCATTGGCAAGCTGCACAATACTGTTCACTGGGTGGAAAGGTCTGGCCAGCGCATTGAAAGGCTCCACAAGCTCCAATCCATTGAGAACACGGCCCTCGGCCTCGAAGACAAAACAACCTACGATGTCGTCATGGATAACGCTACTCGCTGGAACTCGTCCGAAGCGATGATGGAGCGCGCTTACACGCTTCGCAATGCACTTGATTCGCTGGTCCAAGCGGAAGTGACAGAGTGGAGCCAATACGTGGCGAGAAGGACACAGAATGGGGCAAAACCGATGCCGAAGAAGTGTCGCAAGAAGCCTACAATTGTGGATGATCGGATGGCCGCTGAGGACTGGTCCGTTATTGCAGAGTATTTGGCGATTCTGAAGCCATTGAAGATCGCGACAAAACGCCTAGAGGGCCGACCGCGGGAAGGCAAATTCGGCGCGATTTGGGAGGTTTTGTTGACAATGGAGTGGCTTTTGAAGCACCTGGAAGAGGCAAAGTTGCAACATGAACGAGACGAGGAGCCTTACCTGCGAATTGGCTGCAATCTCGGCTGGATGAAGCTTGACCAATACTACGCCCTCACCGAGGACAGCCCTGCGTACCTCGCGAGCCTCGTCCTCCACCCTGCATTCCGCTGGTCGACAGTCGAGTCGCAATGGTCTGATCATCCGGACTGGTTGACCAGAGGAAGGACCGCGGTGCAAGAGCTCTGGGAGGAGTATCGAAGTCTCCCGATCGAGCAAGATACTATCCCGGAACAGCCGACTGTGTCGAGGATGACAACGGATCTTGATGACTTCATGGCTTCAATTAGGAAGCTCGGCGCCCAACCCGCGCCTTCAGTGTGTTCCGTGCGTGACGAGTATGCAGAATGGGTGGCGAGTACCGATCCAGGCGATTGTTTGGTTGACGATCCGATCCAATACTGGCTGCTCCGCAGACGCCAGTATCCACGCTTATCGCGAATGGCAATTGATCTTTTTTCCATCCCGGCTATGTCTTCGGAGCCAGAGCGAATATTTAGCCTTGCCGGACAGATGGTCACAGCTCAGAGAGGCCGGCTCAAAGCGGACCTTATAGGAGCTGCTCAATGTCTTTCGTCGTGGGAGAAAAGTGGGGCTATCCAGAT
The DNA here is from genome assembly GCA_029168975.1 of Purpureocillium lavendulum. Classification (NCBI taxonomy): domain Eukaryota; kingdom Fungi; phylum Ascomycota; class Sordariomycetes; order Hypocreales; family Ophiocordycipitaceae; genus Purpureocillium; species Purpureocillium lavendulum. Next base: position 206,390 of record JAQHRD010000009.1, on the reverse strand, counting down.
ATCCAAATGAGATCCAAATGGACTCAAATCAAATCAAATCAAATCAGATCGAGGATTTCCCTATCCAAATCAAATCAAATTGGACCCCGGATTTGATTTGATTTATTTGTTTGCAAGCCTGCCATCCTGTGTCCGTTCTGACTGTCTGTACTTCTATTGCTGGACCGCGTAGCCCTTGCTGCCCTCCGCGATAGTTGCTTGTCTTGGGCGCGCTGCGTGAAGTGCAGATGTTTCCCCAATGAAAGTACTTGAAATGCAGGGGGCATGCTCGTTGATTTCTAGGGGCGGTGCTCGCCCATGGCACCACAGACACTATCAGCGGTCGGACGCGTCGCAAGCGCGTCTTATGCATCGACAGTGTGCTGGGATGTACGCTGTTCACAGGCAGCATGTGAAGTGTCTTGAGAGAGGAGTTCTGAGCTGTGTGTGGTGTTGTTGCCGGTGTTCTGTAGAGTCGTTCAATGTAATTTTGAGAAGTGAAATTTAACAATACTTGTTCGCTGTGGTTTCCAATCCATCTCGGACGTCGCGAGGTGTAGTCAACCTTCGAACCGTAAACTGTGGTCGGGCAGGAGGCAGAGTGATCAGGTCTGTCCTCCATCACGGGCGGACCGGCAGAGGGGCACGATTTCCACCACCGTCCTGGGGCTGTAGTATTTGGCGTTTCGGGAGGTTGAAGAGTTGATGCCGTCGCGTCGTCATGTCGGTGGAAATTGGTCGTCCGTTTCCTTTGCTCCGCGTTGCTGTCGCGTATTCATCGATATTCTGTACCGTAACCTATTGTCGGGCAGGAACAATGGGGCAACCAGGTCCATTTTCCATCTTGGGGCACCACAGGGGGTCGGGCCCTCCGAAGGCGGATAGTCGAGTAGGGATAGGTCTGCAAGCTCCATCTTACCGCGGTTCTCGCCCCGTAAGAGGTAGTAGTGGCCGAAGAGGAGGTCGACTCGCGTACCGAGGTTTTGCGGCGTATACGCCGCGCCAGTGATCATTAGCCTCTCACACGGTTCCATCCAGAAGCTTGACTACAATTCCTATTGTGTGCACAATGATATCCTTCAGAGAAGGCTACAGTCCTCGCCATCAAAGCTCCATCTGTCTGCCGACGTCTAGACAGCTCCAAATCACAAAGCCTTCCTTGGAACTTGCGTTAAATTTGTTGATCCAAAGTCCAAGGAGACATTACAGGCCTTGCTGGCCTTGTCCGAGCTGCCAGACCTCGATGGGCTCGGTAGCCACGGCGGAGCTGAGCAATCGAAGCTTCTACGACACGTTCTCGAAGACTACAACATCTGGAACAAGAGCGGCTTCTACACCGGAGACAACCACGGCTCAAACGACAAGCTCTGCCGTTTGCTTGGCGAGCATCTGCAAGCGAGGGGCATCAATTGGGAGCCAAGGAAGCAGAGGATTCGATGCCATGGCCATGTCATTAACCTCGCTGTTCAGGCCTTCCTTTTCATAGACTCCAAGGAAGCTGCACGAGCCTCTCTAGAGCAGATCGAGGGCGACGACGAAATTGCGTTCGGTGCCGACTTTGCACGGCGGGTCAAGACTCAAAAGAGCGCTAGGTTGACGTCGATTAGGGCCTCTTGGCAAAATCCACAACATCTCGGTGCACATGCGCGAGAACGATTACCGGTGGAATCTCTTCAAGAAGCGCGCTGGCCGGTCGCTGGGGCTGGACAACGATACGCGCTGGAACTCATGGTTTCTACTTCTGGACGTTGCTTTCAATCTCCAGGAGCATGTGGATTGGTACCAGAGAAGATACTATGAGAATCTACAGGACGACTATCTCGCCCCTAATGAGTGGTGCATCCTGAGGGAGACGCGCGCTTTCCTTCAACCATTCTGCAAGATCACTCAGCTTACAGAGGGTCGCTACGCCACCCTCGACCGCACGCTCTTCACCATGGACGTCCTTCACAGGCATTACACACAGGCTTTCCAAAAGCACCACGACAACCATGCACTCCGCAGCTGCATTGCTGCCTCTTGGGCTGTATTTGACAACTACTAATTACCAGCTTACGGATGAGAGCCCTGCCTGTGGTGCGGCAAGTCGGTTAATACTGCACGTCCCAGTGGAGACGTCCCAACACACCGAGGCTGCAAGGTTGGTGTCGCAGGGGTTTCAGGGGTTTGGTCCAGCCAGTGTGTACCTCTCAGGTGCTACCCAAGTGCCCCCCCCCCATGCCCAAAACGGTCGGAACCATGTTGTCGTTGGGCCCGTCTGGGCACTGGTCACAGGTCGTATTTGGACCGAGTTCGGGTTCGTCCATCCAATCGTGTGCCTATCTGGGTCGCTCACAGTCCAGCTGACGATCTTGGCCCACCCGGGCCTCCAGCCGGCTTGTACCGGACCTAGTAATGTGGCCCATTCAATAAGCTCGTCATCACGGATCCTGGCTGGTGAGTCCAGAAGCCTGATGATTGCGCTGCCTGCAAATCGTACCCGTGGTCTCGCGCCACACCGGCGCATCATGCACGCCCAAGGAGCAGCCGTACGCTGTACGATCATACAACAGGGAACTTGCGGACTGTCCATGCCTCTGCAATCATTCTTTCATTGAAATGTGTCCATTCACTTAAAGCTTAGGATGTCACGTGCTGGGTGCAGCATTGAGCAACCCTCCGCCCCCAGATCGCGAGCCGGACGTTTTCATATCCTTTATATTCTCGTGCTGGCCTCCTCCGATCGTCGTTGTCGTCAAACCTTCCAACAGCGATTGTGTCCAGTCGGACTTGCTATCGCTGGCCTCGCCTAAGGGCTCCGACTTGACCCGCACGTCACGTCGTTGGTATATCTTGAGAGAGATGGCATAGTCATCGTCCTTGTTGATATGCTCCTGGCTATCTGAAGGGTCCAGGTCATGCATGTCATCGTAGCCCCCCCCGGCTGAGAAGTGGGCGCTGCCTGGACCCCGCCGCTGACGCTGGGATCGAAGACTCGATGTGGGATTCCCGCTTCGCGGATTCGTGGAGTCACTACCTCCATTGAACGAGTGCAAATTAAACAAGCGCCGAAAGACAGTCCATGTCAACGGTAGGTTGGCGACGATAACTGCCGTGGAGGATTCGCGAATATACCAAAACGTCCATGCCGATCCGTAAGGCTCGCTAAAGCTGTAATACTTGTTGAGAATTGCCGAGAGAATCTGAAGAAAGTTAGCAATTGCCTGGTACTTCGCTAAAAGATTCGCTCACAGTGAACCCGCCGAGTGCAAACACTGCGCACAGAATGACCTTCTTTTGGAGGGATATTCGGGACTGCAAGAATATGGGCATCGGGATCATTATGATCATGAGATCGGATGAAATGTTGAGAAATGCGTTCGTGATCAAGTGGTTGGTGGCAGCGGAGCATTGGGCTGCGCATTTCACGTCAATCATGTGTCGTGGTCTTGCTTGTCGACGAGCGACTTACGGTTGTCGGGTGGAACAGCCCAATACTGGCTGAACGGTCTGCACCAGACGCCGAGATACAAGATCTCCATCACTACAAAGCTGACGGCAACATAGCCTGCCACAATCTTGACGATGAGATTCCCCTTCAAACTTAGCCTGTACACCGGTCAGTACTACTTCGGTCTTGGAATCACGGCCACGGTTCTCTTTACGAACGTTAGGCGATGGTACATCAGCAACAAGCATGCCTTGACTGTCCAAATGGTGAGGATCTGCATCTGCTCCGACACGAGCACGATCTTGGAACCGAATCGTCGCTGGGTGATATCGTCGGGTGTAAGAGTCGCCGGCTTTCTCGGGTCGATGAGGTTGCTATTCGTCTGCGATATGATGTTAATGCACACCATGAGGACAGTGTCAAAAGCCTGTGCCAAGTATCAGTTCTCATCCACGAAAAACACATTTTGACGTACTGCGCACCATGGCGACCATCATCAAGACATCATCCGGTTTAAGCTTCTTGACTGATCCCCGGAGTAGAACCTGGGAGATCCTGGCGAACACAGGGACATTTGTCAGGATTCAGGCAAACGGACATCGCAGATTCGGATGGGTGTGCGCAGCTTACATTCGAATGACGACTGAGAGCCATGTTATCCCGTACCACGTCCACGACTCGGTCGCAAGGCTCGACATCTTGTATTGACAGTCTACTCACCAAAGCAGCGGGAGAGGGATGCGTACTTGGTTGCCACCCGGCCACGACTGACGCTGAGAAGGGGACGCTCTGATAATACGGCCGGTCGTGTGCCTCGCATGGCGCAGGTATGGTCAGGCGTGGATGGTGGCGTTGCAAGGAAGTGGACTGGGATGACCACCCACGAGGTGGCACGCTGAAACCCCATTGATCGGTATGGTTACGCAATGTTCCTGATTCGTAATGCGAGATAACCGGCTATGTTGGAGGCGAGGTAGTAGCCCGGAATCCTCGGGACATCTTGGCTTGCCCTGACTTAACTGGCATGCGTCATGGGTCTCGGACCCTGTCCAAACGTCGGTGGGACAGGGTTGTGGGCGAGACCCTGCCCAATGGCGGACACCGACGAGACAAACTCAATGGACACACCGCTGCAAACTGTCCACCAGGGTTTTTCTGCACTCTCGGGCTGTCACATACTACGGAGGAAAACCGTTGGCAAAGGAATGCTTGATTCCTTCTATCTAATGAATACCCGTGGTCGGTAATTTATATCTGTCTGGTTGGTGCCGTTAGACGTAGGCATCTGAGACATGGCAGGCAGAAGCTAGGTCGCGTGAAGTTATTCCCACCATGAAAAAGCAGTGGTGCCGTGAACGGTCTACGTGATCGAGTGTTTGTGATACCTTCACTGCGGTACGGTCGGTGTCGGGAAGCGGTGCTGGAGAACAGCTGTGCGGTTGACGGGTACGCTTCCCCATACTGTTAGAGTCGAATCGTAACTACGGAAAGGAATAAATTATGCGAGAGCCTCAAATCCCCTAGTACCAGGTAATTTAAGTTCTATGCAGTAATAATTCCCTTGTTCGTTAGCCAGGATTTCACCATTGCTGGTCCTTGACTGCAATCACAAGGCGGCAAGGCCCGAATACGCTATCCAGGCTCCCAGGCTCCCACGCTCGGCACCCTTGCCGATGCATGTGGGTGCCGGCCAGCCCTGAGATTGTCTGCAGCGTAGTGTAGAAACACTTTCGATGTTCCTGGGGTGCAGACAACCGTCAGTACGGTGACTGGCCGGAAAGTCAGCTGTGATCGGTAACATCAAGCCTTGGGCCTGCCGTCTGGCCCTAGATTGGGGACGACAGTTGGGGTTGATATCGGAGAATCAGCACAGTTCCGCACCACGCTAAACTCGGACGTGCCACGTTCTGGTGTTGTGAACCGTCCGGTCCAGGTTTGTTAGCTTAATGGGCGTACCGCAGTGTCGGCAGATAGAATCGAATGTACATACTGTTCCACCAGATGTCGCACGCTGCCTCAATCTTCACTGCGCACTACACTGGCGGGGTCGCAGGTCGAGGGACGTATTGAAGCTGTGGCTGGCTAGCCCATAACACCTCGCCAGGCCATTGGGCAAATTGTTGCCACTGCGGTCAACGGTGTGGACGGCGAACGGATGCAACTTCGGTGAACGCCTCTGCCGGACTCGCTACAGTGGCGGTCTGTGCGGAACCAGGGTCGTCTCGTCGAACGCCGCGCGTCCGATCCCTGCTGTGTTCGATTTACGCACTGCTTGCGACGTCGCATCCGTCGTTTCAGCTGATAAGTCCCTGCACATAGATCCCGGCACCCCCCTGTTAAGCTTATCGGGTGAGCGTCTTGGTCAGCGTGGCCGGGTCCTCTTTGCCTTGCAAGGGCGCCTCATGGGATCCAATAGATCCGCGCCCGGGCGCGGATTTAATCTCTCGCGCCCGGGCGCCCACCGAGGAACGTGTACTTATATCTTAACAAACGACCACACAAACATCATGGAAGCTGTTAGATTGGTCTAATAACGGGTGACGATGAAAAAACAAAGCCTTATTGCAACCAAGGCATGAAATCAGAATGTGTGATCGTGAAACATGTTTTTTGCCGTGCACATCATTGCTTGCGGGGACGGAGCTCATGATCATATTATGGCGGGCCTTGCCCAGCGCATGCGAAACCACAAGTGATGAACACCAGCACAGAGTGTGCACGCTGCTTGGTCATATTCCTGGCCTTCCGTTTAAAATTGCTCCTCCATCTTGGCGGCTCAATTGCGTACGACGCCAACCCCAAATATCGATAACCATGTTGCCACTACGACGATGTTGCAACCATGTGCAGCGACTGTTTGTTAGTGCCCTGGTCCCTGATGTCCAACCCGCTACGAGTCAGGCAGGCTAGCAGACGCGCTGTTCTGTTGTCAGTCTTGGGGGTTTTTCAGCCAATAGTATAGCGTGCATTCCTCGTGGGCGCCCGGGCGCGAGAGATTAAATCCGCGCCCGGGCGCGGATCTATTGGATCCCGCGCCTCATCCCGTCGCTCTCGACGCCCGACGCCTTGGCCGCCGAAACGAGCAAGTTCTGGATCCGGACCAGCTGCGCGTAGACGCCGTCGTGGGCTACGAGGTCCGCGTGCGCGCCCTGCTCGACGATACGGCCCTTGCTCATGACGACGATGTTGTCCGCCTTCTTGATGGTCGCGAGCTTGTGCGCGATGACAATGGCAGTACGACCATCGGCGGCACGGTCGAGCGCCTGCTGGACGATGCCCTCGGCGTGCGGGAGCGCGCTCGTGGCCTCGTCGAGGAGCAGTACCTTTGGCTGGGACACGACGCTGCAGGCGATGGCGACGCGCTGCTTCTGCCCGCCCGACAGGAGTCCTCCGCGCTGGCCGATCTCGGTGTCGTAGCCGTTGGGGAGCTCGGTGATGAAGTCGTGCGCATACGCCGTCTTTGCGGCCTCGATAGTTAGGGGCATCTTCTCATCCCTGGAAACATTTTCCCATTGAGTGCCGACAAGTCCGTGGCATACGTTGTCGAACACTGTTCCGCGGAACAGGATGGGTTCCTGGAATATTAACGCAGTGTCGACAAAGTGGCGTCAGATCCGGCTTACCTGCTGGACCAAGCGCACATATTTCCGTAGCCAGTGAAGATTGAGCGTCTCGATCGGACGGCCGTCGAACTTGATGGTACCTGAGGATGGCTCGTACCATCGTTCGATGAGTCCAACAATTGTACTCTTCCCTGAGCCGCTGTGACCCTGTTGGCCATTGGCGCAACGGCAGAAACCAAGCACTTGACTACCATCTGTCACAATATGCTCAGGAATCTGTTTTATTGGGGGATTGACCATCCAGTTTGCCTGGGGCATGGAACATTCCACACAGGAGCTAAATGATGGATACTTCGAATTGCCCGTCGGTTAATCCTGCACGTCCCAGTGGCGACGTCCCAACACCACGAGGCTCCAAGGTTGGTGACACACGGGTCTGGAACCCAGGGGTACCTCTCAGGTGCCACCACTTCTATGCCCAAAACGGCCGGAACCGTGTTGTCGGTGGGCCCGTCTCGGCTTCGGTAGCAGGTTATTCTCGTCGGTCGCATTTGGCCCGAGTTCAGTCTGTCCATCCAATCGTACCTGGGTCGCACACAGCCCAGGCAGTGGACGATCTTGGCCCACCCTGGGCCCAAGCCGGCTTGTACCGGAACTAGTACTGTGGCCCACCCACTAAGCTCGCCATCACGGATCCTGGGTGGTGATCTCACCGAAAGGACTAGCCCATGGCCGATTCAGGCGCTAGTGTATCGGTGATGTCGGACGCATCGCAGCTCCGATGTTGCCTGCTTGTCCAGTCCAAGGCCAGTCCCGCGAGGCCGTTAACAGACGGAACCTGGGCGAAGGCGGGGCTGCGAGTCTCATCTTGGGGAACCCTGGACGGCACAGCCGACTTGCTAGAACTTTACAGTCGGACCTTTTGGTCGCGGTGCAATCAGGACATACGGCGCCATCTCATTCATCCACGAAGGACGCGCGTCGAGACAAGCCGTGCTCGGCGCGTAGTGTCGCCGAGCATGGTACAGTACAAGCAGGCATGTAATTAATCAATTAATCTGAATCGGGCCAAGGATTCAGATTAATTACTGAATCGGGAGTAGGATTCAATGATTAATTAATGATTCAGCGATTAATTAACTTTGGGCTGTCGTATGCTTCTTTGCCTGTTCACAGTGGTATTGCTGCTTCCTGGGCTGGGTCGTTGAGGACTCTTCGACCACCTCTGTCCCGATACACCTCAGTTGTGTCAGGGGACATGAAGGCGCGGTCCAGCAAGCCAAGTCCAGTGCTTTAAGCACTCTGTTTGCTCTATAGTTTTCACGGACAACCGACTTCTGTCCCAGGTTATCGTCCGGCGCGCTCCGCTAAACACTCGTTCCGCCTCGGCAGACATTGCTGGTATCGAGAAAATGTTGACAGCAAGGCGGTACAGGTTTGGAAATGAAGTTGCTTGGGTTGGCTCAAGCCACCAAGAAAGAGCAGATGACGAGCCAATGGGCAATGTTGGGCCATCTATAAATCGATTGAATTCGTCATGGGAAGACGGCGGTTGATAGATACGCTGTTTGTACGCCTCGTATGCAGAAAGGTCCTCGTTGATTGTCGGCACTTGCCGCGGCTTGTAATCTTCCCACAACTTGCGAACGGCCTCCACTGCTGGGCCGATATACTGTGACTGATCTTTCCACGCCTCATGCAGATGTGCTCGTCGGAGGCTCGGATGAAGCAAGATTGCAGCGGCGTAGACTGGGGAGTCATCTGTGCGCCTGTAATAGTCGTCGAACTTGTACCAACTGGTCATGATGCGATCAGTCATGGTAAGGCTGTGTCGAAACTTCTCTGTGGAGGCCTTGTAATGCGTGATAAGAAAATCCATAGAGCAAATCACCTCATCTAGAGATGAATTGTCCCATTGGGTGTCTTTGGTGATCTCGTGGAATGGCTGCAGAAAGTCGTGGATCTCCTGAAGCTCCTGCCAGTGCTCGGGGTGGAGATAATCGAGGCTGATGTCGCCTTCCGTGTAGTGGTCATCGATAAAGCTGTTCACTTCTTTGCGGGCTTTTATCGCAACGTGAATCATCAGATACCAGGAGTTCCATCTGGTGGAGTTGTCCTGGGGAATCATGCGACCGGCAGCTTTGGAAAACGCTTGATAGCGCTGGCCAGATGAGCGTACCCATACCACAAGGTTGTGAAGCATCCCAAGTGCGCCATGGCGCCGCCATGCAGTTGCCGTGTCTCGCCTGTCAGCAACACCCTCCTGTTCGTCCTTGGATAGCTGTGACACCTGGCGCAATGCTTCATCGGAGGCATCCTTATTCCTGCCAAACAAGAACGCCTGCACAGCTAGATTAATGATGTGTCCGTTACAGCGGAGTCGGCGATGAGCGGTGTCGAAGTCGCAGGCCTTCGCAATGGCTTGCAGCATTGTGTCGTTGTTATAAGCGTTGTCAAGCGTAAAGTACCCAACCTGGCCATGCAGTCCATAAGAATCAATGACCGTGAGGAAGGTCTCTGCAATTGCTTCCCCGCTATGCGCGCCCTCAAGCTCCCGGAGCGCAAGCAAGGCCTTGCGCAACTGCCGGCACTCCCGATCAATGAAGTGGGCCACGATCCCGAGGAGGCTGTGGTGGTTGGGAGAGGACCAGATGTCAATGCTGAAGTGCACCTGTGTAAGTGAGGACTTTAACTTTGATCTCAGTTTCTCGCGATGCGTGATAAAGCTGGCTTCCAGCAGCTTGGGAACTTGGCCCCGACTTTGCGTAACGACTCCTGGGGCCATGTAGTTGACTGTGTGGAGCATGGCGTACCACTCAGGCCACTCGACCAGGCTGTGTGGCAGGCTATGAGCCGTCAAAAGGTTGACCAGGGCTTGGTTGTACAACTCGTCATCCACCGCCGCAAGAAGATGATGCTCCTGCTCAATATCATGCCCTTCCTGTCTCGCAGCTTGTTGCTCAAATAGCCTGTCGATTGCGTTTTGTTGACCAATCATTTTTGCGGTCCTTGTTTCGGAAATTCGTATGCAGTGTTTGTCCCGGAGGTGATCGCGAACTCTGTTGTGGGCTGTTTGAGTGTAGGCACACCGTTTGCAATACCATATTCTTTGGCCGTGCCGGTTCCGCTCTGGTTCGCTTTTCGCTGGCTGTCGGCTTTCAGCCCAGACATCGATTGCTGTTGGGGTGCGAAAGCGCTTCCTTGATGCTGCAGTATCAGAGGCCTCGGAGGACGGTGCAGGTTCTCCAGCGACGCCGAAGTCCTCACGAGGCCTCTTGGTCCCGGCCCGACTGTCGAGATCCTCGGCAAGGGCACACGACTGATCCGCAGAAACCATGATATTTGAGAGCGGCGACGTGGCTCGGTGCTTCAGCACCTCATTGCAGAATTGAAGGAAAGCTGCTGTTGGCATCCTTTAATCTAGGTTACGGGTACAGATTGGATCAACACTCTATGCCGACGTGCTACCTCCGTCTCTCCGTGTGGCAACGGCCAAGCAAATGTGCCAAACGGAGCCAATGAATTAGGAGCAAGTCCGCTGTATCCACTTTAATTAATCACTGAAACTTAATTAATCCTGCAGAGCTACGATTCAGATAAATAATCCAACCTCAGATTCAGATTCATTGAATCGCTAATTAATCGCCGGGATTAATTACATCACTGAGTACAAGCATCTAACCGCATGGTAGTTACTGGAGGGACTTCCATACAAACAGGGGTATCGCGTAGTGTCGCCCAATGACGAGCATGGTACAGTACAAGCATCTAACCGCATGGTAGTTACTGGAGGGACTACCATACAAACAGGGCTATCCAGCGACAGAGAGGCAACCCGGTCCCTGTAGTTTGCCTAGTCGCCTGTGTTCAGAGACTCGCTGGGCGCCATGACCCACTCTGCCCCACTCGAAGGGACACCACTGTAGCACTGGCAGATCCCAGAAATAAGCTTATAGACGACTTTCGGTTGTTGCGTCCTTGCCTTCCCCCGCATCTCCCATGTGCTTGCGACAGCACCTCGCCCCTGTCTCAACACATTACAACCACCCGCCATGACCGAGCATCCATTTCGATTACAATATGCCACCTCAGCCAGGAGACCCCGCTTCCACTGGTGGATTGCGGTGCTCACTCTTCTCGGACTCTGGTGGGTTTTCCGTGAATTGCTACACACAGTGTGGGCGTTGGCGGCTTTGCGCCTAACGTGGCGGGCCGGCGCCGAGGAATTCGTGTTGTCCAAGGCACACGATGATTTTGACATCACATTTATCGACTACGACAAGCACCAACTGTCGGCGGCGCCACACCCAGATATTGTGCCGCCGGTGATTCATCACATCGCACTGGGCAAGCACCGCTGGAAGAACCACTGGCAGGAGGCACGGCAGAGCTGCCTCGACATACACCCAGGCTGGGAGGTGCATCTGTGGACTGACGAGAATGCGCCGGACTTCGTGCGCGAGCGGTTTCCTGAGCTGTTTGGCATATGGAACAACTACCCGTACCAAGTCGACCGTGCTGACTCATTGCGTTATATGGTGCTCTATGAGTTCGGGGGTGTCGCTGTCGACTTGGATCTGAAATGTAAGCGTGCTCTGGGCCCTTTGCGGCGCTTCGGCTTTGTCGCCCCTGAGGCGCAACCGACGGGCTTTAGCATCGCCTTCATGATGGCGGGCCGGCACAACCCATTTATCCATGACATCTTGCGCAACCTCATGGCCTACAACCGGCCGTGGCTCGGGATGCCGGACCCGACTATACTGCTCGGCACGGGCTGTCACTTTGCGAGTTTCATGCACGCGGCGCAGATGAACCGGAGCCCCCTCAAGATACTGCCAGGTCCTATGCACAGCCTTCTTGGGCGAGCCACGACGCCCATTTTCGACCACGTCGGAAGTTCGCCGCGGCAGTCGCCTGAGGCGCGACTGCTCGTGACGCTGGGCTACCGCTCCAGCCTTGTCCTCTTCCTCAGCATCGGTGTTGCCCTAGTGCTGCTTCTACGCAGGCGGATATTTCCCCGGCGGTTATAAATGAGCTGGCCTCAGAATGCGGAAATCAAAAGTGTGTCAGGATGGAATAGCAATGTTCTGTTTCCCTAATCGTGTTGCGTTACATTGCCGCTGTCCTCACTGTGTGAGTAGTCTTGCTGCCGCCACTATCAATTACACTCCCACGTTGGCATCGATGTATCGCTACGCACCACCTGTTATCCCGTCTTCTCGCACACACGTGGTCTTGGTCTCCATCTCTCGGGGCGGCAGGAACAGCCATTGTGTGGTTTGCCAGGCTGTGCGACACCGTATCTCTCGACGAATTCATGAGAAAGTTGCACATTGCGGTCGGGTAGACGTCCGGTGAAACAGTGGCACATGTTAGGGTCCGTAATGGCCACTGAAGGTTTTAATGTTTTCTGGGGAGAGCCGAAGGGTGATTGTCGGCATGAAGGTGCATCACCTCGTCGGAAATCGCGGGGGAGGGCGGATTAGAGTAGATTAAGGGTCAGACCGATAATCATCGATTACACTGTTTCTTAGTGTCAGGACTTGGCACTACATTGCATGCAAAACTACGCTGCCATAGCAGCCGCTGCAGCTTACCGAAGATGAGGTTACCGTTGTCGTTGGCAACACGCTCGTCCAAGTTGATGTCCGCATCAACGAGGTTACCATCCACATCGTAAAGTTGAGCACGCAGGACAGGGACGTCGCCGTTCTCGCCCTCCATATTGAAGTCGATCTCCTCAGCTGAGTGGGAGAAGTCTTTATGGAATGAAAGTCATGTCAGCCCTTGATACTTTTCTTCTATAGAAACAGAAGGACGAGTCTACGGCAAAGCCACCAGCACCGTCGCCGCGATCATTTCATTTCAAGCAATGCCAGGGGAAATCTGAATCAGGCCATCGGATACATTTGCTGCGACGCTTGGCGGCGAGACGACCTCGAGCGAACGGAGGCAGTGGGGTTGGGTACGTGTAGACATACCACGAAAGGGTGCCCTGGTCTTCCAATTCAGGTATGATGTTGCCGCTACAGGCCATCTGCCATGCGTGCGCTGGAACGTCGCCCATCGAACCGCGGGGTCCTATATGATCTCATGTGGACGACCCACTGTGGCTCGTCATGTAATAATACCTTGCCTACCGCCACTGAATGCCACTAACACGTCGCGAGTGGGGGGCTCGCCAAACTGGACGGCGAGCTTCGCAAGACGGACACGCTCCGACTCCTCACTCTCCAGTGCATTCATTCAATTTCAAACGTCCTCGCCACTAACCTCATTCCCTACGCCCTTCAATAGACTTATCTACCAGCTCAAAACATAGGGTACGTGTATGAAACAATAAGCGAGACCGAAACGCTGATCCAAATAGAATTCGAAGCCAATACGTGCCAAATCTTGGCCACGCATACGAGACGTCAACATGCCCGGCTAATGTGATGACGCACAATGTCTGAGCACTCCATCCAGCATCTCACAGGCAGTTGGGCATGCTGACACCCTTCTCCGTCAGCAGGATCCAGACGGTCTCCCCCTCGTTGCGTAGTGATGACAGCCCCTATAATGTGCAAGCTTTTGCCCTCCTTCCTGATCATCTTGTTTGTGATGCTGGTTCCGTTACATTCCCCCTTTCTTACACCGCAAAGTCGATCTCCGGCACGGCAAAACCCACGAGCTCCGGGACCGCGACGTCCCCCTTTTGCACGTATAGAAACTTCGGAAGCTCCTCGGTATACTCGTCGGCGTCGGGTGGGCCATCGCCACTGCGCTCGAACACGGCACCCTCGATCACGTTGCCCTTGTCCTTCAGGATTCTTGCGTAGACGAACTTGCGGACGCGCTAGCAAGACCAAGTTGCTCGTTGTCGGACTTTAGAGCGATACGCTCGAAACTCGGCGAAACCGTGGGAGCGACAAAGTGGCTCCCCCGGTATTTGCCAGATTGACACGAGCACGCTTCCAGTGGACACGTACATATTCGACATGGACTGGCTCACGGCAACGGCCGCCGACCTGCTATGCGGCGGTTTGATCCACGGTACCACTGGGTTCCGGAGTTCACGGATATTACGATACTGACGAAGAGTGTGAAGAGCTTGACAGATGCGATGATCTGCTCAAGATGGCACAGGGGACTGGTAATGAAGCCCGTCGGTTGACGAAGGATGGACTGTTTGAGGCGACGCCGCAGAAAATAGTCCAACGTACAGCTCTCTCATGCCGCCATTACTAGAGTATCTGGCAGGGCAACATCATAGTCGTCAGCCCCTCTGCGGTGACAGGGCAGTACCGCACGACTGCGACGTGCTTCTCGGACACTCTCCACGGCGCTGCGACTTCATACCTCTGAATGCGTCAACATCAGCTCCACCACTCCGTGTAAAGCCCGCTGCGGAATAAAGTATTGAGCGTGAGGGCCGGGTCAACGCTTACGGACGGAGACCAGCTTGCCTTCGCCAGGGTGGAATAATGTGGCAGCAGAGCAGCGGTAAGGGGTTCCGTGCTGGTAAGACTATCGCGTTCTCCAATTTGGGGCATGCCATCCTTGAGTCCAGATCCAAGGGCATCGCCGAAGCCGCAAAGGACTCAACATGTCCAATCGGCTGCTCTGCCAGGGTGATCGATGGTGCGGTCGGCGTCGTTGGCCACCGGCGCATCGTCCGCCAGTGCTGCTTCCATTCCTGGTCTGCAGCGGCCAGACGCACTCGCTGCCCATGTCGGCGTGCAGATGTCGCGCCAGGGCGTCAACTCAGCAAAAGGCATGCCCGCATCCCCATTGCCCGCGGAGCTCCAAATCGCCGCCGCAGACTTACGGCTTCTCGCCAAGGTGGAGGCACTCGTGGCGCTTGTCTGAACAAGAACCCGGGTGTCCCTGGTCGTCCATTCCACCCCCGTCCGCTTCGCGCTCTTGTAGTGTCAATCTGTGTTGGACTGAAAGAGGTTGTCATCAAGGTTAGGCCAAATAGGGCGGAGCGGTCGGACCTTCGGCATTAGCAATGCTGAGGGATCTGCTGCCCCAGACGTACGTGCGTTTGGCGGAAACCTTGGTGAAAGCCCCGGCAGAGCAGGAGCCAGCATGCAGTGTGGGAGCCAGCACTGGTCCGTCCGGTGGCGGGCGGTCGTGCCGGGACCTTGCATATACCCTGTGAGTAACTACTTGGCAGCTGTATGTGCGCATTGAATGCCCACCCACGACAACAGAGATAAGTGGAGCTCGCAGCTTCCCATCTCGCACACGCCAGTACGCACAAGAGCCACCACAATGGTCGCCGTCGCAGAGCGATGACCGCCGTTGGCCAACCAGCATTCCCAATGCCTCTGCCTGAGCTGGCATATTTTTGCTACTGCAAATCTTTTAACTCTGGCCCGATTCAGTGACCGACTTGGGCAGCCAAGGGTTTGAACACGCCAACCATATTTTCTTTTTTCTTAAAAAAAGAAAAAGTCGTCATTTTTATTACAAACAACTTTGCCATAATGGGAAGCTAGGCTGTATCGCGAAGCAGTTCAAGGCGTTGGTGACCCTCAGATGATTCTCGTGAATAAATAGGCTGATGAAGACGAGTGGACCACATGAACCCAATGGCGGCCTGCACAAATGTCGTCGAATTGCCCGATAAATTGAATGACCGAAAAGGCCCGTTGCCAAGCGGATATGTGGTAGCATTGCAAGTGGCGCCGCAGATGTGATCTACAAGACGAAGCTCCTCCTGCAACTAGGGTTGGGTCCGAGCCCCTGTTGTCGGGAAGTTACGCGGAGGAGCGCCAGGCATCAGGCACAAGCAAAAGCACGAAGGGATCATTGCTACAAGGACTTCAGAACAACCTTCGTCCATAATCTCTGGCCCCTCCGCCAACACAAAAGTCGATTTCCTGCCATCAGTAGCCGGTATTGCTGGCAATGGCACCGCCGTTCGCGCCAAGTGGCACGCCCCCAGATGCGCAAGAGAAGTCGCGGGGCGGCTTGGTTCCAGCAATCGCCGGGCGTCAGGATTGCAGTGCAGAGATTGCTAGTATCACACCCCCGACATCACCGCAAGACATCCGCGTCAGCAAACTGTGAGTGGCCCTTCTGTGGCCATCGTCCTTCCGCTGTGAAACTAATACAACATATTAGGCCCGAACCTGCGTTAGACCTTCCGGTGTGTTGTCTTTATCCGGCCTGCTCCGCGAAGCCATTTGATCAGCATTCGGATCTTGACCAACACTACAAACAACGCCACGGTTCTAAGGCATTCTATTGCGACTATGTTCGATGCCGGCGCAGATTGGACCCATTCAACCGACTGTCTCGTCTTCGCATTCACTTCCAGGCGGTCCATAAAGAAGACATTGGCAATCTGACAGCGACAAAAACAGAAAAACATGATGCGGGTGGCGAGGCGCCGCAGGAGTCGTGGCGTTGTGCCAACTGCCTGAACAGGATCGACTTCGATCGGTATGGAAATCATTGCCCCAATTGCAAATCTAGGCATTGAAATAGATTCACATCTTTACATGCGTTAGTCATGCTATGCTGCAATGTCAGGTCGTTCCAGAGGCTGGACAAGCCTGGACGGGGCCGTAGACGAGTGACCTTCACTTGGTTTGGACAGCAACACAGAGGAAATCAAGGCCCTAGAAGTCGCTCGAGCTCCGCCACGACCAGGACAGTTCTCGGAGCGAGTGGGTGTGCTGGGGGGCGTCTTTCCAGGTCGACGACCATTCGACATCAGAGCTGAATCCGTGTACAGCAATGATGCTGGCTCTGTTGGTCCAGGAAGCGAGGGTGCTCAGTTGGTAATGCAGATGTCGGGCACGTGTTTGAGGCCCGGTGGACTGCGTGTTTGGTTAGCCACCCCAAGCACTGCTCGAATCGCAGCTGTTCAGCTAGGCGAGATTCGCCCGCAGGTAGGTGTTGGCGTCAAGGGTACATGCCGGTCATTAGCCACTTCTCGTTACGCCAAGTCTCTAGCGTACCTGCTCCGGTCGCTTCCAACCTGTCCTTCGCGCCTGCTGCGGCCCCAACCTCTGGCCCCCGCCGAAAGCACACCAGCAAGCGAAAGCGAGGACCACACACAAGAAGCATCAACATCCCGCCACCTGAACTTCCCCTACACTCCTTTCAGCGGCACCCACTCGAATCCGACCGCGACGAAGCTCCGCTGAGCGCCGACGTCCCGGAGCAGAACTCAGCACAATGCTGTAAACTGCATTATGTGGCCATCGACACCCTTGGTCGACACGTTGGCGCGCCCCGGAGTGGCCGTGGCTACAGTCTCCGCCACTCCTCGACACCATCTTCAAGCCCACAGAGGATCTGGCCATCGAGGCTGCCGAGACTAGAAAGCGGCGGGCGCAGTACAAGCACAAAATCGACGCCGTCGATGATGGGCCTGACAAGAACGACGAATTCAGAAGGGAGTCTGGAGCATATAGGGCGGGCCACGGGAAATGCTGTCTCAGATAACATCTTGGACGAGCTGCTCTCGGAAACTGGTTACGCGGTGGTTACTGACGAGCCTCATAACGCCATGGACCTTGACTTTTCGCTCCCCGTGCCTGAATACACGATTCGTTCCATGTCCTCGGTCGCCGAAGACGCAGAGCCGGAGGAGTATCGAGACCCAACGATGCCTCATTTCCGACCCAACAGTGGCGCGACGCTGACGAGCCCGGGGACATCAAAGACGAGAGGGGTCTCCGACGAAGACCGTTTGGCGGACGACGATTCCGAGCACGAGTCGTACACGTCGCTGGAGAGCGAGATAACGACAGATAAGCTGCGTCGATGGAAGATGATCAACGCGGCAGAGGCCAATGCGGCACAACGGGGCGGCTGGGGACGAGTCAGCTACAAGGAGTTTGAGGAGATTTGCAAGAACCAAGAGCACCTGGGCAACAGGTTGGACTACCTCGGAAGCCGGATGGACTTCTGCATCCCGTAGTGGAAAGGGTTAAACCATCCCCGACAGCCCATGACTGGCAGCGGCTCTGCCAGTGTTCCCAAGTAAGGATTGTCAGGCGGACATCCCCTCCCCCGCCCGCGGCCCGGGGGGGGGGTGGTTATAAGTGCAATGTTCCGCAACGCTGAATACTGACTGCTCAGGATACTGTTCTTCAAGGGCAGTAGGTGTGCGACGCGGCAGAGCACATCACATCTATAGATATGTGTCTGCGTCATGGGCTTGGCCTGATGCAGTAGACTCGGGTTGGACCAGGTCCGGAGCTTCAGACCCAGTTACTGGCCCCCCCGTGGAGGTGGTTGCTGGCCGTGCTGTGGTCATCCTGGGTGTTGCAGTGGTCTGCGCAGTGGCGGAAAAATACGGGCGTTGGTCTGTGCCGCCCGCCTCAGTGCGGTGGAATAGAAAGGTGGCGAAGGCTCCAGGTAACATGGCCAAGGAGGTGAGGGTCGGCAAGTATCAGAGGCGACACCTGGTGTGCGCGTCGCTTGACAAGCCCAAGAAGCCGCGCAGGCTCAAAGTTCGAGCATCTTCGGGTGAAGCTCCTTGTCAAGGCCCCGACTCTGCCTCATTATCGGCCACGATGTTCCCAAGGATTCTGCATCTCGACGCGTCGGCGGATGATCACGAGAGGCGTTCGGGACGGGGTTGGCGCAACGAATGTTGACCGGTGAACCGTGATTACAGCGGGTAAGCCCGCTAGGGTTTTTCGGGTGATCCGCCGGATCTGGCGACCCGCCGGATTTCCACCTCGTTGCATTCCTGAGAGTATGCCAGAAAAACTCCACAACCACGTATAATCTCGTCCTAATTTTAACATTAAATGGAAAATACGGCTGTAAAATATGTCTCATCCCATTTCACAGTCGTCAAGCCATCGTGGCCGCTTGCTGTTCCGGCACGGTCGCCCGGAGGTCCGAAATGCGACCACCATCTCCCGCTCGCTCTCAACAGCCAAAGAGGGTCTTTTCGTACGAGATGCGCGTATTGGAGCAGTTGATGACTTCTCTTTTGTGTTGTCGTGGAGGAGATCCGGTGCTTGCGACGCTACAGGCGGCTCTGGTGTCGGCTGAGAAGCGACGATTATTTCGTCTTGAACGCCCGGGCTTTTCTTGCGAGTCTCCGAAGCCACCTGTCGTTCATCTTGCATTTCCTGCGCTGTTTCCTGACAGTGCCGCTTCAGTTCTTGTCGAACCCTCCGATTAGTCTCCTTCTCTTGCTGTCTGGCTTCCTTCATCTGCCGCTTTCTCTCCATTTCCGCCTCTCGTTGCCTTCTCCTCTCGAGAGTAAGAGCTCTCCGCTCTGCCGCCTTCTGCTGCCGTTGAACCTTTTGTGTTTCCTTCTGCAAAGCCTCTTCTTTCTTTTGGCTCTCCAATGCCGCCTTCCTGAGGCGAGCTTGTGCGACTTTTGCCGGACTAAACACCTGTGCTGAATTAGGATCTGTACGGTCAAAGAGATAATCTTTCAGAGCTTTACCGCGCTGCCTGCGCTGTCTCTCATGAATAATTGTCTCGCGTAGACCTCGGTTCTCATATCGAAGCAGTTCGACCTCGGATTGAAGGCTTTCGAGCGTGCTCTTCAGCCTGCGGCTGTTGCGGTCAGCGTCTGCCGCCGATTTGTCGGCGACTTTGTCAACAAGTCGGCGCAGGTCCCGAGCGGAAGGCTGCTGAAGGGCCAATGATTCTGCTGAGTCGCCGCCCGTGTCCGAATCGTCTTCTCCCTTCTCAATGATCTGCGATAAGACGACTTCCGGGTCAAAAGGCAGCAGTCCGGTCCTTTTCCACCCACTCGCGACATTCTCGGGTGTGAACGAGGCCTCGAATGCGTTCCAAAACAACGTCCAGAACTCGCGCTCCGATAGACCAACAAGGCCTTGCGTCTTTGCCGTCCACTGGATAAGCTGGTTGGAGTAAGCGGTTGAGAGAGGGCTGAAGAGCGACACGTCGAGTGGCTGCAGCCGATGTGTGGAATGAGGGGGAAATACTGCAACAATGATCCGGTGCTGGTCACACCACTCCAGGAAGTCCATATTAACATGGCTGGAGTGTCCGTCGGTAATCAGAAGGCGATAATCGCGACCGTTTCGCGCTTTCGCTTTGGTGAAACGGTCGAAAACACCAGTAAGCCACTCTTTGCCAAGTTGGTGACTTGTCCACCCCGTCTCTGAGGTAGTAAAGAAGGCAGATTGATGCTCTGGGTCAAATTCCGTGAGCCAAGTATCCTGGACCTGTCCTGGCTTGCCTTGGTAGATGAGGAATGGGGGCAGTGCCGACAAGTCCTGGCAGACGCATGCCAGGAAGGTAATCCACGATCGATTACCGTCCTGCGCTGCCCCGAGCAATTTGCCTTGCTTTTTGACACTAAGGGCAAATACTCTCTTCGTTCGATTGATCACCCCCAAGAGAAAGCCCTTTTCATCGACGTTGTACGTGTTGCAGGGTAGGATGTTGTATTTCTCGATTTTGGTGCGGATCTTCCATCGTCAGCACCGAAATACAGGCTTTGGAGATCAACTTACCAGCTCGAAGTATGCCTTGTACCTGGATGCATTATCGGCTCTCTTGCGTGACATGTCTAGCCCATCGAACCAGGTGCAACCGAGCTCATCGCGATAGCGCTGAACGAAACGGTAAGGCCAGTCCTTTCCGACCTCCGTTTTCGCGATGTCCTGAGCGAAGTTCTTGATCATAGATAGGGTAGGGGGAATGCCACGTGAGGAAAGCTTGTGAATATAGGCAATAAGGTCCCGTTCTTGCTGTTTTGACAAACGTGATTTATACAATCGGTCGGCATCGCGTCTTGAGCGCTGTTTGCCTTGATGTCGGCGTCGCAGCGTAGTCTCGTCGCAGTTGAAACGACGTGCAGTGGCAGCATAATTAATCACATCCGATGACTTCAGAAAGGCAAGAGCCTCGTCAATCGGCGTCATGGCTGTTGAGTTAATGCCGATTGATATCGAAGGTCAAAGGAGCGGTGAATCCGGCAGATCGCCAGATCCGGCAGATCACCGGAAAAACCCTTAAGGCCAATGCGACCAACGGATCTCACATTTTGACAAACGCGACTCACGGCAATTGCCGTCATGCCAGCTTTATGGCAGATGAGAAAAGCTGAGGTACGAGACCGCCCGGACTAGGTCGTCCTAGCACCACTCAGCGGGGTCCGACAGAGCTTCGAGCGCCCGCCCACTATGTCGATCGACGCCGCCAATTCGCCTCAAATAACTGGCTTATGAAGAAATAATCACTATGATACGAAGCCTGCTCCTCAAGTCTCTTCCATTGCGCTGCTGCCAGTTGAGAGCCATTAGTTCGCGCGCATATGCTCAGAATATAAGATGACGTGAGAGGGGGACTTGGTGTTTAGGATCAGGACTAAATACCGTGTTGTTTTGCAAAGGCTCTGCTGTAGCGAATAAATTTGATCCTGTAGTCGCAGAGTCCCAGCGTTCTACCCAGAGTCAGGTCGTTGCAGTGTTCGTGCAACGGAGAGAAACTCCTGCTGTAGTAATGGAAATATGCCAGGAGGGTATTGGCCTCTTCAGTTCGTTCTTAGTTTAGAACAGAGCTTCAGTGCGGAAGTAGGTGACCGATCATCGCGTACCGTAGAAGTAGGCTCCCATGTCTTCAGCACAGGTGGGCTGCGGTTCTGTGAGCAACAGATTCTCATAGACCTTCAGTGCTCCAATTGTCACAGGCAGTAACATACGCTAAACGAACTGCCTGATGCCCTGGTGGCGTCATGAGCTATCATGAGGGAGATGTTATGCAGCAAGATAAATGTTGCCAGGTAGACCGGTAGCCAAGTGTCTTTCCTATTCTGGCACGCCATAGCACTAAGCTTGCCCGTTAGACCTGGCCTGAGTGTTTTTTGAATGTAATGCAGTAAGATCAGTTCCAGTTGGTCGCCTACAATGCGCGGGACAGGAACCGATCTGCCAACCTGTGAGGGCCGATAGGGGGCAATATCCAACTCTGCGAGCGGCTCTAGCTCTAGTGCAAAAGTGGGCATCGTCGTGAGACGAACCGCGGTCCATAGCTTGAATGATAGCTTCAGCAATTTAACTGAGTCCCTGGCTGTTGTCGGGTCTCTATACACTTGGCAGGCCAGACGATACGTTTGATGCAACAGCTCATCTGCGGGCCCTGAGTGCCTCTTCAGCAGATAGCCGGTAACCGCCGGGATATATTTTGCGTACTCTTCTTCGGCGGTCTTGAGATCCGCCAAGGAAATAGCCATATTCCCGACGGTGCGGTTGTCGCTGGTCCGCGGACAGCCAGATATGTGGTCCAGGTGGTCACTTGCGTGGGTGTCAACATATTCCCGAACAATCACCTCCATATAATTGTTGCTGAGACCCTCGGATATGCGAGCAATCTTTGGCTGAGATGGCATCCAAGTTCGGATCGGGTTCATAACAAGCGTGTTCCACCTGCGCATCCAGTAATGGTTCCGCGTGTAGTCGGGCCGGATCATTGTGAGATCAGTGAGTTTACGTCTCATGCAAGGAATCTGCCGACGAGGAGAGCCTGCCAAGTTGGCACACGTCAGACAATCCCCGCCCGGATGGTCAGGGTTGCTTTTGCACTGGAGTGAATCTGTTAATTGCCGAGCAACAAAAGGGATGAGTGCCCGACCGGTGTACACACCCGGATCCGCTGCATTCTGCATCGAATGCACGACCCATTCTTCCGCGTTTCGGCAGTCTCCTTGCGGAGTCCAATGTCCCGGAACGGTCCACGCTTCGGCCGTTCTGGCCTTGGCGTTGTTAACATTCTTCTGTTCAAAGTTAGGCTAGGTCCTATCGATATGTCTTCGCCTGGAGCGCGAGCTAAGTACAAGATGGAGGAATGATCGGGGTCCGAGAGCAGTGGTATATTGGGGTCCATGGGGGTGGCAATAGGGGCAGCCGCTTGCGACGACTCTTCGTGTCCTGTGGCCAATAGCTGCGCATAATGTTGAGCTGACCATTGCCCGACGGCAATCTCGCGCGATTGGAGGGACTGTAGTGTCATATCTTCAAGTGCGACCGACCTGCACTAAATATGAAGCAGGCTCTAGACCAGCGAATAAATGTCTGATGAAGGTACGTGAGCAGGCTCGGCAGATGTTTCAGAGACTTTTATCACGGTAATCTTGTTTAATATGGAAGGGTGAGGCGGATTTGTATGCACACTACAATGCCAGGCGTCGTATTTCGGTGGCACGTTAAGCTCTTGCTGTCCAGAACCTCACGTCCCGTGGTCCAGAACCTGGCTACCACAGCACATCCCTTTTGGACACGTAGGTTGTGCGGTCCAGAACCCGGTCGCTGGGGCCGTTACACGCCAAATGGCAATGGAAGTGTGTTCCTGTGACCAAATTGTCCTCAACGCTAAAACAACGGCGCTCAACATCTGCCAATTGGACGAGTCGACGCACAAAATGGGCTCATGCATGCAGCTCCCATACAGATGACCCGCGGATATGGCGCAGATAGTTACTCCATCCAGGCCCACTACCAATGCATGTCTGGAGAGGACCGCCCTCCTCCGCCACTTCACTTTCATCCAGCATTACGAGGTACGAGTGGAAGTATGGCCGTCGTTACCAGAGCTATCGAGCTGGGATATACCGTTTTCCGAACGATGATAGAGAACAGAACCGGCTCGACATCCTGCACCATGCTTTCCTTCTAGTTCTGGATGGTCGGCTCTTGCACGAATCGGCTCGAATCCACACCGGATTCTCGATGTGGGTGCCGGCCCTGGAATATGGGCCATAGATGTGGGAGATCAGTACCCGTCGGCGGTAATCCGAGGCTATGATCTGAGCCCAATTCAGCCACAAGACTTGCCCCCAAACGTCGAGTTTCTGGTCGATGATGTCGAACAGGAGTGGTTCGAGTCCGCTGACACGACTTCGTACACTTGCGGAACTTGCTAGGGTCGATAGCAAAACTGGCCACGACTCGTTCGTCAGATAAGTCCCTGCACATAGAAATCGGCATCCCCCGCTTTTCCGCACCGCGCAAAATGGCGACAACCTCAACGCTACTCCAACTTCAACCACGCACGGCTCCACCAACATCGCTTCAATTCCTCTCAAAGTGGACATCCTTGTGAATAAGTGGCCGACGGCTAAGTATACTGAGTCCGATATACATGACGCACTCGAGGCGATCGCAAACGGCATATCCGCGAAAAAAGCCTCGCGGCAATGGGGCGTTCCGAGTGTCGCAGTGAAGGCATCACAGGCACTTGATCACGTAGACCGTTCACGGTACCACTGTTTTGCCATGGTGGGAATAACTTCACGCAACTCTGCTTCTGCCTGCCATGTCTCAGATGCCTACGGCCAACAGCGCACCAACCAGTACAGGTATAAATTACCGACCACGGTCATTCATTAAGAAGAAACCAAGCATTCCTTTGCCCATACTTTTCCTACCCAAGTGTGTGACACCGAGGGCCACTCTCTATGACCGAATACACGGCCGCGAATGCAGAAGGGATGCATTTTCTCCTCTTCAGAGGCTCTCTCAGACGCAGGAGAATCAACTCACCGAATGGATTCTCATCCAGGACGCTCTGGGGCTCCCCCTCCACACTCTCGCAGATCAAGCAGTTCGCGCAGCGCATGTTAGCCGTCAAAGGAGACCACGTCCCGCTCGGAAAACACTGGATGCAAGCTTTTCTGAGGCGTAATCCGGCAGTTCGGACCCAGAAGTGCCATCACAGAGATTCGGCGCGTAGTACGCGTTGATCTTCGACCACGCAGCGAGCAGGCCTGCGGAGTAATAGGGCGGAAGTTCGTCCTCATTATCAGCATCCATTGCGTGTATCTCTTGTTTGACGCTCTCAAGCTTCGTGAGCAAGAAGTCCATGGCGTAAAGTACTTGCCACACCGAGCCTTGGCCGCCCTCGTTGCCCTCGCCATCTGCACGGCATTGTAGTCGCTTCGTGAGTCGCTCGAAGGGCTGCAGGAGCCTATAGAAGAGCTCAAGCTCGTGCCAATCAGCCTCGGTGAGGAAGTCCCTGGGGAGAGCCGGGGTAACTACGTCGCGCGAAAGGCGATCTCACTGCCAGGAATTCTTGGCAAGTGATGGAAACAAAATTTCTTGGTGTCGGCGACAGGCAGAATTGAGAGGTCCAAGTCGAAGCCCCTGAAGGGCGGTTCAGTTTAGGGTACCAGGCCTTGGTCTTACCTCAGCTTGGTCGAAGCGCCGTTGTCGCACCTGCCATGTCTGTCAGACCAGCCCAATTCGGTCTCCTTCGTGGAAGGCGCTAACCATAGATTGCGCTGTGCCGGAACCTGCCACCCTGCAACGCTGCTGGTCGCTTGGCTAGTGGCCAGCGCCGTTGCATCTGACACCACGGCAGGTTAAGACAACAAAGCACAAGCTTTCGCAGACAAGATCTTCGTGGTTGCGCCTAACCAGCAGCTGGTCCTCCATGCCTCCATGGGAGCAAGGATTGGGTTTACTGATGTAGAGCGGATTGGCCAACAGATTGAACAGTCTCCGAAGCAGCCGCATGCAACCACCATTTCTGTCCAGGCAGTGACGCGCGAACACTGGGTGGTCAGACATCCTGCTTCGGACCCAGAGGTGGCGGGTGCTGGCTGGCGCACAGAACTCAGTCAAATTATAAAGATGTGATGTGTCGAGAACCGTCGTCGATCGATGATATATGCCTCCCATTATCTTCACCATGTGATGTTGCTCCGGAATGCAGGCTAAGTCTTCAATGCGGCACTCATACTCTGGCCGCGGCCTAGAGGCCCTCTCTGGTTCAAGAGAGCAGCTGCTTTCTGGCAATCCTTCATTTGAGGGATCTTGACGACGACCCAAAATGTCGGCGATGAGTGGGCAGTACGACGGACGAAATGCGCCGGCAGAACAGGCTCAGAATGTCGCCAATCAGGCCACGGAGGAGCACACCTCGTCCCTGTGCACGCCTACTGCAACCTGTTGCTACGAGACTATCCTGGACCGCGTGCGTGGTCCTGGACACTTGCTCACAAACGCATTGCTTACGGCCTTCAGGTTAAGCTTTCTTGTCAACATCTCTTCCATTTCGCAGAGACCCACCCTGTATGCGGCATAGAGCTCGACCACCACACGCACATTCCGCACCAAGATCCCACAGAGCAAGAGCTGAGAGAGTTGCTTGCAAGCGTGGAGCTGCTCGAACGCTCTGTCGAGCAAATGGGGAGTGTCGTGCTAGTTCCTCCATCAACAAACCACGAAGAGAAGCCACAGCTGAAGAACGACGTCACATAAGAGCGACTGCCAAATGACAACGTTACGTGGACGAGGGGGTGTATTGGGACAACCTGGGCTTAGGAAGGCCTATGATAGGCATGACTCGCTGAACGCAACCCTTCAAACTGGACTTGGATTGGGCACAAAGGGTCCCAGTCTGACTAGTCGGATCACTGCAGTAAGGTTGCCTCGCGCTCATGCGGCGGTGTCATTTTGTCAGTGCTGCCTCCGTCACCAGGTGACTGCTGTCACGATCCAAGTATTCCGCCGGACCAAGCCAACGATGTAAGAGGAGCTGGACATCCGCAGTCGAATCTCCCCACGAAGCCGTGCTACCAACCGCGGAGCAGTGACCTCCCGATCTCTGAATGCATACACTGACACTTCTCACATCACTGTCGACGACACAAACCGATCAAATAATGTTCCAGTGTCGTTCGCTGAACCAAGTAGTTCTCTTTACTGACGTGCCGCCGTATTCGACCAACGTCCCTGCACTCCCCTTGGCAGGTCATCTGCTATCTCCTCACCAATCCAAGGCTATTATAAGTCGGTCATCTCTGGCACAGGAAACCATTCAATCCATTTCTGTATCATCCCATCGCTGTTCGTCAACACGACAGTCCCTGCCCACGCCCGTCACCATGTGCAACTACATCTACGTGAGTACGCCACCCTTCCTGGCGGCATCATCAAAGTCCCCTTATGCCCAACAGGACGCAAGGCTAAACTACGGCGTCGTGTGCAGAAGGAGTTCAGTTGCCAGCACCATTACCACGTTGTTGAGTCATGGTGCTCCAAGTACATCGAGACGGAGAGACGATGTCTGCCCACAGTGGTCGGCAAGCAATACTGGTGAGTCCAAACCAGGTTACCACATGAGCCATGCTCAGCCTACATCACATGTGGACCGCCATACTAACGTCGGTGGCAGGGGTGACGATATCTGTTGTAAGTGAACTCATCTCCAGCGCAATCGGCCCATTTCCATTTCGCCTTTGGCACGTTTTGCACCTGCATACTTACCATCGCTCTACAGCCACCTGCCGCGAACGACAACAACCCAGCAAACACCCATGGGCGAATCTGGTACGCCCGCCTCAACCCACGATTACACCATGTGGGTGCCAGCTGTCGGTGGTCTAGGGCAGCGGAAGAGTGTGGTCAGCTGGCGCTGGGGGTTCTTCTGTATGCTGCCAGCACCGCGAGCCAGACGATTTGACAAACGTAGCCGTGCAACCAAAGTAGGGCGAATGGGGCTGAGCCTTTGCACCGTCCCAGCGAGAGCTGTGCATTGTTGTCTCCCCCACCGCCGGTCTCGTGTAGTGGTTGCACGGTGACCGGACTCGCTGAACAAGAGCAACGGACACGTACGGTAGCGCACGAAGGACTACAGAAAGGGGCGCTTCAGGCGCCTTGGATGTGGCGGACAACCAAATGGCGCGTTGGGATATCAAAAGGGGTTTGGATATACGGGCATGACACTTTTACTACACGGGCATGATCCTTACACGGGCATGACTTTTGCGACGAATGATTGGCCAACCGGCGGGTACATCCTCGACGAGGCGCTGAGACTTGATCCCGTAACAGCTTCCAACGATCGCAAATGGGCCGTCCCTCCGCGAAGGTTTCCCTACGCAGCACTTCAATGAAGACACGGATGCGAATGCTGCGTAAATCGACTCCACCATTGTTGAGGGCAGCTCTCTCTCTATATCTACTGTCTAACCACTATTGAAGGAAGAACTTCGTCATCGCCGTCGCTATCGAGCAGCTCCCATTGGCTCTTTCGTCGTCGAATGTTTGGCTGTGTCCTGCGCCCGCTCGCACGTACTCCTGTGGTTCTTCCCGCTCCTAGCACAGAAGACTGGCTGCGTGTCTGGCGCTTGGGTGGAGGTTTCGCTTGGCTACTGCCCTGGGTGGTGGCTTGCTGGCTCACGCCATCCCTGGCATGTGTTGTGCCGTGCCGACTTCGTGCACCTTTCGTAGGCCGTGGCGCTCGTCTGTTTGATAGAGTAGCTGGATCAGACTGGCTGCTCATGCCGATACCTAGCCTCGCTGGAACAGCCTGCGTAGTGTTTTTGGGCCTGCCACGAAGAGCAATGGTAATTTTGGGGTCGAGGATTCGTCGGTATGGGTCTCGAGAGGCTGACTCCCGTAGGTGCCACCGCGGATGGACGTCCCACTTAGCAAAAGGCGTTTCCTCACCCATCTTGGCATAGACCGTATGACAACAAGGAATGCCGAGCTCCACCGAAACTGAGCAGTCTTCACCGCACTCTCCCAAAGGCACAGGGAATGGGTTCTTCCTTGTCGGCATCGCTTTCTCAGCTAACCGATGTTGCCTTGCGATCAGTGCTAGAGCCTTTGACGAGATCGCGGTTCGGAGGTCACCCAGATACTCCGAGCTTGAGCCAATATGCCCGCGGGCAGTCAGCACCTCGTCCTCTGCGCTAGCATGGGCAAAGTCACGCTCCTGGTCTCGTATCATATCCTGGATTGCCTCCACTAGCCGGTGGAGATTGCTCATGCCATTAAGAAGGTAGCTCTTGACGTTGTTATTGCTTGCTTCTGTGCCAGAGGTAACCCGGATGCCGAAGTTGCGATACTTGCGGATGAAGCAGCGTGCCCACTGAGCCCTAACAGGCATGTAAGTCCCATGCAGGTACCGTAGAATCGCCCGCTGGTCATCAAACTCCCGACATAGGTCACACCACGCCTTCTCGTGGGCTTCTTCGGTCTCCGCGAACATAACGTGCTTCCACATCATAAGAACCCCATGGTAGCTATGAGGGATATCCTCCGCTACTGGCTGGTGAATAAACCGTCGGTCTTTCGGGCTGAGCTTTGAGTGCGTTTGTACGGAAGCTGACTCTCCATCGCAGTCATCAACACTACTACCGCTACTATCTGGCTCGCGGTCCGTGACCCACTTCTGCTTTGCCTTGAGCAGAACGTTGGAAATGATGTGATGGATACAGAGCTGCTGTTGTGCCTCTGGAAATTGATCATTCAGGGCGGCTTTCATGGCATCATCGAAGTCGGTGATAATAACGCCCGGCTGGCGAACCAGGTGTTGCTCTGCCAATTGACGAATGCTTTCGGACAGAAACTGGAATCCTTCTCGTTTCTCGTTGTCGATCAAGCCAAATGCAGCATTGTAAACCGACCCTAGGCAGGTCTGTCCGGTCGCCTGGAACAAGGGGAGCTTGAAACGATTGGTGTTGTACGTGTTATCGAAGCTTATAACCTCAGGGAATCGTTTCCACATTTGGAGGCAGTAGGGAAATGTCCACACGAGGCCAACAAGGCGGTTCGAGTTATTGTCGGCCCATTTAACAAGATAGGGAATTTTGTTCTCGTCGAAAAGTTTGATGAGTGCCGCAGTTGGTGTATAACCACCGAGTTTGTCGCAATTTATGGAAGCCCTGGCGTTGTAGATGTCTCTCCGCGTAAAAACAGTCTCGGGATGTTGCTCTTGGACGACAGCCCGTACATCGCGAGCCCGGATCCCGACCCTACGGCTTGTTGATTCAACGGTAGCCCTAACAGCTGCGGTGAGCCTCCTATGGGAAGGATGCGCTGATGGTCCGATGCTGCGCCCGTGGTTGTGCTGGCTGTGTTCAGGGTCTGCGTGCTTTCGCAGAAGCCACTTACCCTCCTCCTTTGCCTCGGCAATGACCATCCACCGACAACCACACTTACGGGATCTGCGCTGCCGGATCCCCACGCCCTCAGCAGCCCGAGGCTCTCCGAATCGATCGCATTGGATTGAGTATCTGATCTTTCGGCCTTTATGTGAGTAGGCATGCCGTCGAACAACCCCAAATCCATGATCCTTTGCGAAGGAATTCACCCTGTCAAAGAGCACTTCGGCTGATGGTGCCGGATCACCTGGGATTGGTGGGTTTGGGATAGGCTCAGGAGCAGGCGACGAGGATTGTTGAGATTGAGGATGTCTGATGGTCTGTGGGGACGATGATGCCTCGGGAGACTGAGTGGATGGCCTTCGCCGAGGCGGCGAGTATGGCGGCGGAGACTCGTATGCATCGGACGTAAGTGGTGACCAACCCCACCTTTCTCGCCACTGACGAACCCGTTCATATGACCGAGCAAGTTCTGTGGTCAGCGTTCTCCCTTCGCCGATAACCTCGCGTGCTAACCGCAAGGCTGACTGGAACTCGGCGCCCGTTGCGGACGGAGGGCTTGGAGCAGACTGCGGCGAAGAGTCGGACGCAAACGGATCCGTTTCGGGCCCAGGTATAGGGATTCGAACTCGTTGTGATCGCGGTAGTGCTGACAGGAAATCATTCGAAAGATATATCTCATGGTCGAAGCGGAGCTCCCACGGTGGCTCATGGGGCCTCTGCGATACGTGGGGGTGTGGCACGGTCGTAAACGAGTGCGGATGCGTTGCAAATAGGTTTTCGAGCGCACCTTCGTCGCCTAATCCGTAGTGCTGTCCAATACTTGCGGCACTAGCGGCCGACTGCGGGCTGTCCAGTCCACAGTCATTGATGGGTTGAAGTCGCTGTGTTGGGAGCGAAGCTGTCGTTTCTTAGGACGGAATTCCTCCCTTGGGCTGGGTGTTCGGGCTCGTTTTCTTGACTTGCTCCTTGAAGTAGTACAGAGATCGGATTGAGGCATATTGATCGTGTTTACCGGCAAACTTCGGATTGTTCAGGCTGGAGGACATGAGCCGTCAGTTGAGAGCAATTGGATCGCGTCGTATCAGTTTCCAAGCAAGGGATGCTTGTGGACGCGTGTACAAGGGAACCCATTGATGGAATCTAGATGCACTAACAAAAATGGGTCGCGGCCAATCAGATGTCGCAAAAGTCATGCCCGTGTAAGTGTCATGCCCGTGTAGTAAAAGTGTCATGCCCGTATATCATTTCCCACAATGTCCAAAGGAAGACGATTGCTGTCGATTATTTTGCTGTGGGGTTGAACCTAATCTTGCACAATGACGGGTTCCACTGAGGGGGACGTTGAGTCGGCGGGGCCGGCGGGGCGAGCGGGGCGAGCGGGGTTCGCGACACCAAGACGATCATCTCGTCTGGCGATGCCGAGTGAGAAGGGGAGCTTGGGAGGGGATGAGGCGGCCCGAGACGCGGTGAGAGCAACGAACAAGCGTGTCAGGCGATCTTCATCGACCGGTTCCGAGCCGAGATCGACGTTCGTCGCCAGAAGCGAAACCGCGGATGAGGAAAGCGAAAGGGCATTGCTATGCAAGGTCCTGGAAAAACTGAACGATCTCGAGAATGGGTCAATTAACCAACAGCGATTGATCCACAAATTGGAACAAGAGGTAGTCGACACCAAGGAAGAGCTGCAGAAGGTCCGGCAACAGCTGCAGACCCTCCAGGCGTCTGTGAACCCAACGGTAAACAGCCAAGTGCAAAGCGGCCCGCGGGCGTCCTACGCAGACGCCGTGCGAACACCACCAAAGAGCCAGCCTACGAGCCCACGGTCGCTTTCTTCGATGCGCACCACCACGTCCACATCCACCGACACTCTGCACTGTACGATAGACACGTCCAGGGTTGAGGAGCCAAACCAGGTCGAGGCGCAGGTAGGCAACATCCGACGAGCGATCGAAACAGAAGTCAAGGTGAGGGAAGGTCACGAGGCGTGGAGGTGCGCAGCAGTGATCAAGGACCCCAGGAACACAAACCGAGTGAGGATAGTGTGTCGCGATGAAGCGGAATTGCGGCGGGTGAAGGAGGCGGCGGAAAAGGTCGTGGTGCCGGGGGCGCGTGTCCTGAGGGATCAACTCTACCCGGTCAAAGTCGACAGCGTCAATCGATCGGCGGTGCTGGACAGCGACGGAAATGTCCTGACGGGAGCCGCCGAGGCGCTCGGCAAGGAGAACAACGTCACGATTGCCAAGATTTCCTGGCTCAGCAAGAAAGACTGCGGCAAGGCCTACGGGTCCATGGTGATTTACGTGACCAAGGGAAGCGATGCGAAACGACTGCTCGACGGCACCTATTTCGACCTGGCCGGCGAGTCTGCCTACACCAACGTGTTTGAGCCGCGAGTCGGACCGGTGCAGTGTTACAACTGCCAGGAGCTGGGCCACAAGGCCTTCTCGTGCAAGAAGCCAAGGGCTTGCGGAAGGTGTGCGCAGCCGGGGCACGGTCACGGGCAGTGCCGGGCCGCAGAACCCAAGTGCGTCCTGTGCAACGGACCTCACGAGTCGTCCAGTCCAAACTGCCGAGTACGCAACCCGCCAAGGAATGCATAGGGACCTGCGCATCTTCCAGTTGAACGTGCGCAAGCGGGACACGGTGCAGCTCGGGGTGATGAATGATGTGGACTTGAGGGACTATGCAGTCCTCTCACTGACAGAGCCGTACGCGCGGCTGGTTGACGGCGCGGTGGTGACGGCCCCAACGAGCCACAGCAACTGGACGAAGATGGTGCCGAGCGTCGCCAATCCGGCGGGATGGCCGATCCGGAGCATGCTCTGGGTGCGGCGAGACTTGGAATCAGAGCAAGTGACGGTTTCGTCTCCCGACCTGACTGCGGCCGTCCTCCGTCTCCAGGGCAGGCAAGTCCTAGTGGTCTCGGTCTACGTGCAATGCAACGACGCGTCGGCCTTGCTGGCAGCGGTGCGAGAGGTCAGTAACCTGATCTCACGCTTTCGCAGTGGCACAGGCGAGCGAACGGATGTGGTGGTGGCGGGGGATTTCAACCGTCACGATGTGCTATGGGGAGGTGAAGGCACGATAACGAGACGACAAGGAGAAGGCCAGCCGATCATCGACCTTATGAACGATCATGGCCTCCAGAGCCTCCTGCCGCGCGGTACCAAGACGTGGCAGGGACCGAAGCCTGGTCTGGAAAGCACAATTGACCTGGTGCTGGTTACGGAAGAGCTGGCAGAGGAAAGGGTCAAATGCGCGATACACCCGACCGAATATGGATCAGACCACCGGCCCATCCAGGCGGTATTTGGCATTGACGTCCCCTGCCGGGATGTCGAGCCGCGGTTCCTGTTCAAGAACGCCCCCTGGAAGGCGATCCGCGACAGGATTTCGAGGGAGCTGAAGTTGGTGTGCTGGCCGGCCTGGGGTCTGCAAGGACAGACTGACCGGTTCATGCGCATTGTGAGCGAGGCAATACAAGACCTAACACCGCGAGCACGGCCAAGCCCATATGCGAAACGGTGGTGGACAGCGGACCTGACCCGGCTTCGGCAGATCTACACGTTCTGGAGGAACCAGGCCAGGGCCCGAAGGAGGGCGGGCTCGCCAGCGTCGGAGCTGGAGAAGCAAGCCAAGGAGGCGGCCAAGGAATACCATGACGCTGTGCGGAAGCAGAAACGGCAGCATTGGGAAGAGTTCCTGGCCGAGGACGGCAACATCTGGAAAGCGTCCAAATACCTGGGGACGAGGGGATCCGCGAGCGTGGAAGAAAAGGTACCGCCTCTCAAGAAGGAGGACGGAACGACGACGATGGGCCGGCAGGATCAGGCAGAGGAGCTTCTCCGCACCTTCTTCCCGCCGTTGCCGCCGCAAATCGAGGCCGAGTCCGAGGGGTCGCAACGACCACCGGTGGCGTGGCCGGAACTGACCATGGAAGAGGTGGAGAGGAAGGTGATGGCCGCCAAGCCGTGGAAGGCGCCCGGGGACGATGGCCTGCCGGCGATGGTGTGGAAAGAGCTGTGGCCAGTGGTCAAGGAACGCGTGCTGCACCTGTTCCGACTATCACTCGGAAGCGGCGAGCTGCCTGAGCAGTGGAGGAGCGCGAGGATCATCCCGCTGAAGAAACCCGACAAGGATGACTACACGGCGGCGAGAGCCTGGCGACCAATCTCCTTGCTCTCAACGCTGGGCAAGGTGCTAGAGGCGGTGGTCGCGGAGCGAGTAGCGTATGCGGTCGAGACGCATGGCTTGCTACCGGCCAACCATTTCGGCGCGAGAAAGAGGCGCTCGGCGGAACAAGCGCTCATCCTCTTGCAAGAGAACATTTATAGAGCGTGGAGGATGGGCAAGGTGCTCAGCCTGGTGAGCTTTGATGTCAAGGGAGCATACAACGGCGTGTTCAAGGAGAGGCTGCTGCAGAGGCTAGCGGCGAGAGGTCTGCCTGGGGAGCTGGTTCGGTGGGTGGATGCATTCTGCTCCGAGCGGACGGCCAGCATCGAGGTCAACGGGTACCGCTCCCCCCAGAAACCACTTCCACAGGCGGGCCTGCCGCAGGGGTCTCCGCTGTCGCCAATTCTCTTCCTCTTCTTCAACGCGGACCTTGTGCAGACGAGCATCAGCACGACGGAGGGCGCGATCGCCTTCGTGGACGACTACTCGGCCTGGGTGACAGGGGAATCAGCGGCGGCGAACCGGGCCGGGATCGAGGCCATCATCGAACGAGCCCTGGCTTGGGCCAGGCGGAGCGGTGCGACTTTCGAGAGCAACAAGACAGCCGTTATCCACTTCACGAGATCGGCTAGACGGGGCAGCCAGGGCAGCTTCGTGGTTGATGGACAGACTGTGCAACCGAAGGACACCGCCAAGGTGCTGGGGGTGGTGCTGGACGCAGAGCTCAGATACAAGCAGCACATTGCCGAGGCAGCTGCCAAGGGCCTGTCTGTCGCGATGCATTTGAGGAGACTCCGGGGTCTGTCGCCGAGGGTCGCCAGGCAGCTGTTCACAACTGCAGTGGCGCCGGCCATGGACTACGCCTCCAACGTGTGGACACACGCTTGCGGAGAGAGGGAGACGGCCTGGTTGAGCCAAGCACAAGCAGTCGGAGCGCAGGCCGTGACTGGAGCGTTTGGAAGCGTCGCCACGGCCGTGGCTGAGGCAGAGGCGAACATTGAGCCAGTGCTTCAGCGACATACCAGGGCTGCCGCCAAGACGTGGATTAGCCTACGCACCCTTCCGAGGGAACACCCGCTGGCGAGGCTGAGCATGAGGATATGTCAACGGTTCACGTCGCCGATGCAGAAGATGGCCATGCGGTATAGGGACGAAACAGGGGAACGGCTGGAAAAGATACGAGAGTACGCCATGGCACCGTGGGAGAGCCGAATCCGCGTCGCGTGCGGTGTGGACCGAGACGAAGCAGCGGAGGCTGCAAGCGCGGCCCGAGGCTTGGTGATCTCGACGAGCTCTTCGGAGAGGGGAGGATTGGTTGGTATGGGTGGCTACGTGGAGTATGTGACAGCAAAGGGCAAGAGGGATATGTTGGCCCGGTTCTCGGTCACGCTAGGCCCACGTGAGGATCTAAACCCGTACACGGCCGAGCTGGAGGCAATGACGTGGGCATTTCGGTACGTGCCGGCGAAACTGCCGCACAGGAACGTGGTCATCGTCAGCAGCAACAGGGCAGCCGTCCAGGTGGTGGGGCAGCCTCGACAGCAATCCGGGCAACGCGCAGTCCAAGAGCTGTACAGACAGGTGAGGCTGCCGCATCTGCAGGATGTGCCGGTGTCCATGCTGTGGGTACCGGCAGGCCATGAAAGCTTCCGCGCGGGCGTGATGGCCAAGGCAGCGGCCCGTGAGGCTACAGAGGAAGGACGCGTTCGGGAAAGGGCAACTTATCAAGCACGAGCGACGAGAACGAGGCTGCTGCTCGGCCAACCGCAACAGCAGCGGCCAAGAATACCCATCGGGGTAGGACGGTATTCGCAACGTATTGACACGGCGCTTCCGGGCCAGCACACGCGGGCCATCTACGACGCTCTCAACGCCAAGGAGTGCAGGATACTGGTACAGCTACGAACAGGAAAGTGCAGGCTCAACAGGTACCTGCACAGCATCAGGGCTGTGGGGACGGACCAATGCAGCTGCGGCCAAGCACCGGAGACAGTCGAGCATTTCCTATTTCGCTGCAGGCGCTGGAACTCGGAAAGAGAAGGCATGATACGGTACAGTCGGACTAAGATGGGGAACTTGTCTTTCTTCCTGGGAGGCAAGTCTGGATCGGATGGCGAGCGATGGCAGCCTGACATGGCGGCTGTCCGAACGACGATCAAGTTTGCAATGGCAACAGGAAGGCTGGATGCAGACATGTGAACAGGCGGATCTGCGATGAATTGGACAAATGGACAGGAACCAAGCGCGTAACATCCTAGTCGTGCAGCCTCGCACTGACCGACCAAGCTCCAGCTGCCGACGATGGGACGCTGGGCACTCGGGGGGAATGACCTCAGGGCAGGACAGTCAGATCGCGGAATGAGGCTGCAGGGGCCAAGGAAGGAAACAATTGTTGGGCTTTAGGTGTACGGCTTTTATGGCAGAATGAGCAATTAGCCTCTCGTTATGGCCCTTTAGGGATAATCCCTCCGGGCGTAAATAAAGTACATTACATTACATTTCCCATCAAAGAACTCTCCCCTGTAAAAACCCCGCTCTTCTTGCAGCTGTTAGCATCTTGTTAGAGAAGCGGGGTAATTGCAGGCCAAGCGACCATGCTTTGGCTTGGTAGGCCTTGACTAGGCGCTAACAAGCACGAATGAAGGACTTTGGAGAGTTCGACTTCGTTTCGAAAGCTAGTCACGACCATGCTGCTGGGCCGTGGGTGATGTCACGGACAGTGGGAACGAAGCCATGGGCGGAACCGTTGATGGGTCCGGCCATTGGGCACGCGAATGACGACAAGACTATATGAGACGACGAGACGAAATTGTGGCCTGCGGGCCAATTTGCGACCATCGACATACAATACTGACAGCATACCCTTCTGTCTCAACATTTCTTTTCAGCGCCATCCCTCTACCTACATGGTTAGGTTAGCTCCATCGAACGGCTATGGGCAGATGGGCTCTTCGTCAAAGGCGGCGGAGGAGAGTGGCCTGTGCGGCATCGGACAGGCTCCAGAATTCTGGAAGGACAGGTCAATCTACGAAGAACAGATCGAAGGGTTTAAGAAAAGTTTCAAGCACAGAGTCAAGAGACAAAAACGACGAGCACAAATTGATGATAGGACGACAAATTGTGGGGCTTTGGGTGTAAAGAATCGAGCGTATGGAAATGTAAGTAGATGCAGCGTTGAGGCCCTATGGGTGACCCCCCGGGCGTAATACATTACCATTACCATTTCCCATCAAAAGAGGCTGACTTCTCACTCGGCGCTTGGCATTTGTGGTTTGGCACATAGCGATGGGCTTGGTCATGGATACCTACTTACGTTGGAAGATGGGGCTTTATGAGATGGAACCTGGCCTGCGCTTGGGTAGCCCTGACAGATTGGCGACTTCCTTGGGACGATGTATTTGCTCTAGAATACCACGCCCCCTCGAGGACAGCGGCGCACAATCGATAGCATTTTTTTGCTTGCACGCACACGAAAATCGACGGGCATTCCTGGCACGGCCACGTTGTGGCTGGCGACAGGGCCAGCGAAAAAGGGACGGCTCGTACCCACGACGGACGCAGCATGATTGGGCATCACAGGACGACTGCGCCGCTGGCGGCACGATTATTTCGTCTCGCTCCCGCTACATCGCGCGGCGTCGTGGCTACAAGCCTCATTGAACTCAGATGGGCTCTGTCGCACTGCGCGTGTGCATGGCTTACCGACGACCGGGCAGAAGGTCCCCAGCAACTTGGGCAACAAAAAAACTCTTGCCTTTTCTATCTAATGACTGACTTGAGGCTGGTACTTTATACTGATCCAATTGAGGCAGGCATCTGAGACATGACAGGCAGAAGCCGGGTTGCCTGAACCTATCGCCACAGATGGCAGGTAGCAAGTTCTGTTAACGTTCTACGTGAATGAGCGACTTGATATTGACAGGTTCCCAGCCACACATGGGCAAGCTGAGCGTGCCGTGTCGTTAGGCCCTGGTTCGCTGCTATGTTTGTAGAATCACAAGCACATCGTTTCACCTTGCAATCTTGACCTAGATGCGACGTGCATGGACTTAGGGTCGACGGCGGCTTCATGACTTGTCTCCACTTTGTCAAGCAGACCACTGTACGACTGGGCGATGGGCTGGGCAAGTTCCAGTGCAGAACTTGTCCCGCCTCTCGCGCGACTTTCGACGACGAGGTCGCCTCCGGCACGAAACCCCTTGAATACATACCTTCACCAGACGCAAATTCACTGGCCAATCCGTCGACACGCATAGTCTGCGCGTCGCCTAGCTTCGCGACAGAAAGTAAGACAACTGGTGGCGTCCTCGGAATTTCGCGAACAGCTACTATCAACCAATCATGTAGTTACTACGCCGGACTCGACCGTTATGTTGACGTGTGGTTCTCGCCTGTTGAATACTGAACGCCCTTCGTCCTGCAAGCGGACTAACCCATTGGACCACCTAGTTCTGGTAACAAAATCTCAACATGAAAAGCTTGATATTAAACTTCTCAATTGAGTCCCCGGAATCTGTGGCAGGTCGATACGCAAGCCCTTATTCCGTGTGTGTTTGGCCTCTCCACGACTCTGGCAGCGATGGCGCCCTGGCCGACAACGACTGCCGCAGCGGCTCCTCCGTCTCGGCCATTTTTCCACCGGCTGCGAGCTGCTCAGACCGCTCCCGGCATGCCGCCGGCGTGAAACCAGAGCCAATCTTGGAGGCGACCATTCGCCATTTTTTTCTCTCGTAGTGCTGGAGCGCCTTACAGAGTTTCTTGTCCTGTACCCAGCGTGTAAGCCTCCAGAATCAAATAATCGCTTCAAGTCCCTGGGATCCTTCAGGGATAACTCGATCAATGCGAAAAACGAACATCGACTACAACAAACTCACATCAGGACTTGACGCACCGTTTCTTCTGTCCACCTCGTCGTTTTCGCCTTGAGTTTCGTGCAATACCGTACCTGTAGCGTCCCAGAAGACCGCCCCGGGAAGAAATCCGCAATCTGCTTCCATGTCAAGTTTTTCTGCTCCTTGAGCTCCAGCAACAGCTGATCATCCTCAGCTGTAAGCTTGAGCTTTGGACCCCTAGGTCTCGGGGCCGGGGCGGGCATCCCTGGCTGGCCCACGATGCTCGGCGCACCGCCAATGTCTTCTCTCTGAATCGATTTCGAGGACGGTCCCGAGTCTGGAAGATGATGACGATACAGCTGGGGTTGTTCCTGAGAGTTTACTGCTGCTGCTGCGGTGGCACTGGCGACAACGGATTGCGCGCATGCTTCACTCAATGACTTGGCCTCCACGCCAGCCAGCGCAGACTGGTCCACCACGATAGGCACTCCCGCAGCCGAAAAGTCGAATTCATCGCCTCGGGACCCCTTGGCTGCCGGTACGCTGTACGAGGCGTACGGAGACTGCGTGGGAGATGACACCGCACCGTACGGCTGCGTTGAGACCGGGCCTGCCACCCCGAAGTGGACGTGCGAGAGCCGATGCTCGTGTATGTGATGGCTCAGATCTATCATTGGTACTTCTGTCTCGCGCTGCTTCTGGCCCAAGGACACGACGCAACGGTTCGGCAGCTGGCCATGGGAGGGCACCCCGAGCGGCGGCGTGTTCGGACCTGGGACTGCAACCCTTGGATGATGAATAGAACCTCTATATTGTCGTTGGTGATGATCTTGTTGTGCTGGGTAAGGGAGCTGCTGCTGCTGACGGGCTTGTTCTTGATGCTCCGGCTGCTGCCGGTAATTAGGATGCTGGCCGATAATACCGGTATGCGAAGCGTGGGCAGCATAGGCCACGCCGTACCACCCAACACAGTAGTTGTCCATTAGCCTGACTTCGTCCCATGGGTCCCGCCAGAGCGAACGACTCCGGACGGCTTTCAGGCTGTGCTTGTGAAAGTTGTTGGGAGGCGGATCCTCCATCGCTGAAGGCGCCATTTCCGCTCCTGGATCCATGGGCAAGACCTCGACCACAGATCTTAAAGACGTGACGCTACAGCAAATTATTTTAGCGTGACCTGTGAGGTTGTTCGGAAGTGCGGGTGCGGCACAGTTCCGACAGCGGCCTCGGTGGTTATTGTTTCACCAAGGCGGGCTATTCGACACGAAGCGCATGCCACTGCTGTGCAAGTACTCCAGTGGACGAAAAGACCATGTCGCCGATCAATTATGGTAGCGTCTCGGCTATCGTGCTCGTCCGGTCGTTGATTGGGATGAGAAACTTGGGCTGGCAGGTGTGCAATCCCGCCGTCCGGTAAGAGCTGCTAGTACGGCGAGAATTTCTATAACGAGCGGGGTTGAACCTCACAGAGTGTCGGCAAATAGGATCGAAAATGGTGCTCGGGTCTCCGTGGGCGGCCTGAACCCCGCTATAAAGTGTGATTGAGATAGTACGGCTGGCTAGTGCTCTACCTCAACTTGGTACGCCCGTCCAGGCATGACGCTCAGCTGAAGAGTGGCAGGGGGTACACTCGAACGAGAGGACAGCGACCGAGGTACTCGGTACACGTCCACAAAAAGGTCCAGACAGGGCAAAGAGACTATGGTCGAGATGCTACGGCTCCCGGGCCGACTTGCCGATAGAGGTTCTCTGCACGGCCACGCTGTGTACCCTTCCTCTCATAATGAGAACTCCTGATGCGGCCCACCTTACGCCACCTAAAGCAGATGGAGCAAGTGGCCACTCGTATACGTAAAGGTGGCATCATGGCTGATCGCAATCGGCTAGCGGCGGCCGGCTGTTGAGTCAACCTTGTCGCCCGCCCGCGCGGCGCGGCCCGCCGACCATACTGTTTTCGTTACTTTGTTGCTGGAGCCAGTGGGTGCCTTTGGCTCCCGGTGGCTATTGGTGCTGCCATCCCCTAAGGGCCTTGATGTGAGGCCTGCACAAGCAGAGTCCAGGGAGTGTGCCTGCAACGGAACCTATGAGGTCCCACGGCTTTGCTGTTGCTAAGGGAGTAGGCTAGGCTCTGCGTAAGGTGAGCAGGGGTGACTTATAAGTCCGTTGAGATACCCTCAAGTCGAGGCGCGTGCTTCGATAGATCACTGGAGACCTGGTTATCTACTCGCGGCCATGACTGTGACCAGACGGTCACCCGTTGGATTGTAACACGGCGCTGGCTGGATCTCGCCGCGGCGACGCTGGAGTACGATGCCACCTCCAAGACGACGGGGATGGAAAATTGAGTGACAAGACCACAGGTTCCATCATCCTTAAGTCCAGCAGGAGGACTAAAGGCGAGGCTGGTTCGAGGCTGCCGCGGCGGCTTACTTCCCAGCGACGAATTGGGCAGCGGACTCGTCCGTCCACATGTGCACCTCCCAGCCCCGGGGCATGTCGATGCAACTATGCACAGTGGTTTCCCAGTCGTCCCTCCAGCCGCTGCCGTGCTCGCCCAGAGCGATGTGATGCAGCACTGGGGGCACCAGATTTTCGTATTGCGCTGCTGTCAGCTGATGCTTGTCGTAGTCGAGAAATGTAATGTCAAAGTCGTCATGCGCCTTGGAAAACACGAACGTGTTCGCACCGTTGCGCCAGTTGAATCGCAAGGAGGCCAGGGTCCATGTGGTGTACAGCAAGTCGCGGAAGAACCAGGTGAGGGCGAGGAGCGTGAGGACGGTGACCCAGGAAACGCTGTGAGTCCGCTTGGCCGACATGGCGTGCCGGATATGCCTTTCGAGCATGGTGTCCTCGATTGCAAGATTTATTGATGTGTCGAAGGAGGAATGGCGTAGCCGCTTTGCACCATCTGCCTGCGTGTTGGTTGGTTGGATTTTATTTCGCCCGGAGGGAAGTCCCTATAGGGCCTTGACACTACCTAATGACAGTCTGGTTCGTTTGGTACGTGGCACCCCAAGCCCAACAGATGAATCATCGCACCACTTGTAAGCCAACCTCGTCGTTCTTGCTTCCATGACAGGTCTGCTTGACGGACTGCGAAAGAATGAATGAGTGATCTACTGATAATGATCTCTAACTACAGAAAGGAGCGGAAGGCACCGTCTCATATAGACTAGGGATGGGTTTTTGACGTCATAAACCCCAAGTGACCAATTGACGTCACAAACACCAACTGACTGGTAAATTACCGTCATAAACTTCCTTCCTAATTGAGTTTAGTGGATTTAATATAAGGGGTTAGCGTTTGCGGTCATCAGTTGTTCCAGCCCAGAGCCTTGAGTCTGGGTACGTACCACAAGGCGAAGTCCTCACCTGGCCAGCGACTCCACTCAGCCAGAGCTCGACAATGCTCGTGTAGTAATGTATTCAAGGGTTTGGGAAGCATTGGACTTTTTCATGGGTCTTCGAGTTGGCATTCTGGCAATTTTACACTGGTAAGAGTCACGTGATAAATGACCGGTCATAAACCTCGAATTTATGACCGTCATTTACCTCGGGGTTTTGGTAATTTACCTCTAGGTAATTTACCTCGGGGCAACCCTAATATAGACGGAGCTGACAAATGTCACTATGATCATAGAAGTACGAGACCTATCATCAGGACAGGGGAGGCAACCCACTCTGGGGTTGCGCAAAGGGCCTTGAGGAACGAAAGCGTGAGTTTGGAGGGGACATATTGATTATCGATGGTATCGAAGGTTTTAGAGGATCGAGAGTGCGATTAATTGGAGACTATTTGAAGGGTTCAGGGTGGTCGCGGGACTGACCGCACTTCGTCCGAACAACTTGTGCGGGGCATTTGGGGTTCGTGTCAGAGGTAGCAGTGTCACCGCCAAACATGCAATGCAGCGCGTCGGAGGGAGCAATGGGCAGTAGGAACGAACGAAATCTTAAGGATAAAAACGGACGAGCGGAATCTGGGGTTGACTTATTAACGCCGCCGGGATTTTGGTCAGCGTGCTTCTCTGTAGTTATAGGTTCTACGTTTAGAATAACAGCTCCAGAACAAGAATCGATAGGCCCGCCTCGGGCCGCTGTCGGGGCGGATCCTGGCGTCGGTGGTGGGGAGGGAGGTGAGGGAGATGCCGACGATTGCCATGCGGGCTGTTCAGTTTATGAACCGTGTGTGGCCTCCGCTGTACCCCGGAGATTGTTATGGCTGCGTTGCCACTATTGTCACGACTGTGATTGCCGTATGCCAGAGCAGCCAATACGCGGGCTGCACCTGGGACCATCCCGGCAGGGCTAGGCAAGGCCCGTGCCCTAAAGGGCAACGTTAGGGGCCGTCACAACCGCCACACCATAAGTAGGTGTGCATCCTCATCCTACTTCCACCGCGGCCTGGATGTCGCCTCTCCCGAGCCTGCTAGCTAGCCGTATCTCGGCGGCTTCCGATCGACGGTCAGGCTCGAAGCCAAGCAGGACATTGTGATGTCCAGGACGGGAGAGGGTGGTTGAGGTGTTGATTCGCGGCGCCCGCAGGACCCTGGGCTGACGGCGCGAGAGCCGCCAGAGCTCGCCTGGCTGCAAAATTGCAAGCACGGGCCTCTGCATGGCTTTCGACGCAACCCCAGATGAACCAATCGCTGCGGCGTTGAATACCCAGGTCAGCAGCAATCATCCTGCGACATAGCAGCGCTGATGCAACAGCGCCGCCCGAGGCGTCTCCATAGTTGGCTGGTTGGTTGTGACATGCAGGTGGCCCATTCTTCCAAAAAGTCGTTCAGCTTGCAGAACCGCCGTCATCCACTCCGAGCACTGGTGATCGTGCAACACGTAAAGCTGCAGGGAAAACAAGGAGACGCCGGAACGAGTAATCGATGAAAAACGGATTTGAATGGCGGTAGAAGCAGCAGGTCCAACCTTCACCGGTGGAATGTCTCGTTGAGAAGTACCTCACCCAATACCTGCGAGACGGATTATCCCGCCCAAGGAGGGTGCGCGGGTCACGTCGCGTTCTTTCAGGCGTCATTGGCCAGGCCTCGCGACGCGTTACACCGGCCGCAGCCTCGCCGAAATGGATCCACCCAGTTGTGCCCGCCACGAAGTGCGTTCAAAAACGACGCGGCGGAGGAGTGGAGGAAGTATCCACGGCACTCGAGGCTCGCCCAGCGCGCATGCACTAACAGTTCGTTCGCAGC
The DNA here is from genome assembly GCA_029168975.1 of Purpureocillium lavendulum. Lineage (NCBI taxonomy): Eukaryota > Fungi > Ascomycota > Sordariomycetes > Hypocreales > Ophiocordycipitaceae > Purpureocillium > Purpureocillium lavendulum. Next base: position 162,378 of record JAQHRD010000009.1, on the reverse strand, counting down.
CGGTGTCATAGGCTAGAGCCAACTCATTTGACTGACGCCACTAGGCCTCGTCACAGTTGTCCTCTCTGGGTATCGGAGTCGCGACCTGGTGCCGTCCTTGAGTGCGAGGCAACCGGCGGGCACTCCGCACTTGCGGCAGTTGGCTTGCGGCCCAGTTTTCGACGGCCCCGCCTTCAACCAATCACGTTGATGTGGCTGAAAGTACACGGTGACACGTCCCCTTCTTGGTTTTGTCGCGGCGGTCCAGACCTCAGAATCTGTTAGGTTTTGCATTGCTTTCGTCGTCGGCCAATTTACCTCCGCCTCGGTCGCCGCCGTGGAGTAGGTGCTGTCCACTAGCCGTGGTTTCATATTTCCAACAGGTGTGCTCCTTGTGTTGGCTGATCTTGTATGGTGTAACCTTAAATCTGTACATCCCCCAGGGTGTCCTGGCATATGACCCTGCTGCAGGATGACAAGCGACCACACTCGTCCCATATTCTCTAGGACAGACACCCTTGATGAGGCCAATATACCCACAGCTTGCCATCCGCCTACACGTCAACGCCGGGTCCCAATGAGGGACAAGTACCATGGTTGGGAAGTCCTTCGCTATACTCTCGCCTCGGTGCAAACAGCGATGGAACTACGACTGACAAAGGTTAGCAGGCCCAAAGCTAATGTTGAGTCTGTTAAGAGAACGTCCAACTAACGATAAGTCAATTTACAGCTGCCGGGCATTCGATGTCCCGAGTGCAGCACCAAAGGCATAGAAGTTTGGGTGATCCCTGGCAAATGTTGTTGCCAGTGCGGGACGCCATGTGGCTAGTTGCGTTGTGTCATAAGTCCCTGCACATAGATCCCGGCCACCCCCTGTTATCGGCCGCCCAAAAAAAAGTGATCGGTTTTCACGAAGACCAATTCAATCGCCTGTCACTGCCTACCAACACCCACTACGATACAATCGTCACCAATTTCTGAAAGTTCATCTTCAGTTCTATCAGGGTCTCCATTCTCAGCTGCATTGACCTCCGCCTGCGCCCGCCGCACTGCCTCAACGTCGGCGAACCTCGAATTCGGGCTCGTTTCCACCCTCTTCCTCTTCTTCGGCTTTACGGCCGCCAATTGTGTTTCCAGCGCTTGAATCTGTAATTGAGCTTTTGCCAAGAGGCCGTCCTTTTCATCAAACCCCTTCGTAATCTTCCTGAACAGCAGCCGCTTCGTGGGCACGTCGTCGTCGAGCTGGTTGAATTGAAGCACTTGCACCTTCAGATCTTGAGGGCGCCTCGGAGTCGACCACGCAATCTGCGATGCGTCTGATTGCCATCCCGGCGTAGAAAAAGGGCTCCTGAAGGCATCGGGCGCTTTCTTCGCATCCTTCTTGCGCTTGTTGCTGTTCTCCAGCAGGAGAGGGCTCAAAAGTGGCTTTGCCACCGACACCGGCCACAAACCCGTCGCTTTCCAGCCACCCTTGATGTTGGACGCCGTGAGCGCCTGCTCGCGTGCTCGCTGATAGCAGGAAAGAAAGTTTTGCTTGCCGACCGGGCTCGAATCGGTCAAAAGGCTGAGGAATCCGACCTGTTTGCGATAGTAGTGCTTCAGAGGGGAGAAGACGGACAAATCCAACGGTTGCAACACATGAGAGGTATGAGGAGGCAGAAAAAGAAGATGGATCTTATGCTGGTAGCATAGATACATGAACTCGACTGTCTTATGACTCCCGTGACCGTCCAATACCAGCAGTCTTCGCTCGGAAGGGTCCGCTGGCTGGGTCCTCGGAATGAAGATCTTTTCGAGCCATTCCACCGCAGTCTGGTCTGAAGTCCAGCCGTTCTTCGTCGCAGTGAATTGCCAGTCGCTGAAAAGACTTAAATCATCGGGAAACCATTGCTGTTGGACCGATTTCCCCTTGAAAATGACGAGAGGAGGTAGGAAGGTGCCCGTGGCGGACACGCACTCGATGAACGAGGTCCAGACGCGAGAACCAGGTGCTTTCTTTTGAACAGATCGTTTTTCAGCATTGCCTACCACCAGTCCATTCTCCCCGAGTCCTTCCATGATGCCCGCTTCGTCCATGTTGTACCTGTGCTCGGGCTTAATGGCCTGAATCTCGGGAAGGAAGAAATTGTTGAACCAAGGCCGAATTACCTCGGTAGACGCGCCATTGACGCGCGCCGAGTCTCTGTGATGGCACTTCTGTGTCCGAACTGCGGGATTACGCCTCAAAAAAGCTTGCATCCAGTGTTTTCCGAGCGGGACGTGGTCTCCTTTGACGGCCAGCATGCGCTGGGCGAACTGCTTGATCTGCGAGTGAGTGGGTGGAAGCCCCAGAGCGTCCTGGATGAGAATCCATTCGGTAAGTTGATTCTCTTGCGTCTGAGAAAGCCTCTGAAGAGGAGAAAATGCATCCTTTCTGCATTCGTGGCCGTGCATGCGGTCATACAGGGTTGCCCTCGGAACACCCCAATGTTTCGAGGCCTGTCTGGCAGACGTGCCATTTGCGACCGCCTGCAACGCCAGATCAATGTCAGCTTCCGTATACTTGGTCATTTTTAATTCATTGACATCGGTACCAAGTTTATAATCCATCGAGAACAAATGCGTAGAGCCAGGTAGGTTTGAAGTCGGAGTAGCGGTGTGGGAGACGCCACTTTGGACGTGGCCGAAATGCGGGGGTGGCCGGGATCTATGTGCAGGGACTTAGATGGTGATTTTCCTTGCGGTAACCCTGAGCCACTAGTACTGTCCTTGAGGCATGACTGGCTCATCACAAATGCGGGTATTCGCGTGAGGCCCTGTAACGCTAGGCTCGCTGTGTGGCCTGTACCGTCCTCGATACGTTGCAGAGATTTGTGTTACTTCCAGGTCGCCCTTCTTGATTTCAGCAGTACAGCGCCTGCGCTTGACTCGGGACAATGCGGCAAGGGCAACACGCAATAAAGGCAATTGACGCATCCGGGTTTATAACATCTGATTGGGCCAAGCTCTCCATATCCAAAACTACCTTGCCGTGGAGCGGTGAACCGAGTTCGCTTTGACAAGCCAGACACCCTCATTTCATCACAGAGGCTACAAGGCTATGGCCTGCCCTCTAGAAGAGCCTGTGCGTAGCTGTCAGAGCAAAACATGTTTGTCTTGCCTGAGACGCTGTGGCAAAGCATACGAGTGGGGATTCTGTTCGTCTCTGGGTCTGAGAGTGACTACAGCGCCCCCTGGACTTGGTGTGTGGGTTACAGCAGTGACTTTCGTCAGGGTACCTCGCTTGGGGTGATTATCAATTGGCCCTCGACAGGCAACGCTCGTCCAGAAGCACCCTGAGGCGCCACGGCGCCGCCACTGCCATTCTCACCCGATTTCGTCCTTACCTGTCGTAATGCTAGGTGTCACAATTGACTGGTCGCTCAAATTGCAGGCTTGCAGCACTGGACACGAGTCAGAGTCAAGGCTCCGACGCCATGATTTCCACAGCGTCTCCTTCGACCTATCATGAATGTTCCCGAGCCACCAGTTGGCAGACGATGACCATCCCCAGTCCGGTGGCCCTGTTCGGGCGGCAGTCCCGTATCCCCGTCCAGTTGGCGGCTTGTGACAGGAACATCTCAACTTTTAGGGGCACCACCTGCTCCCCGCGCATCCGGACCGTGCCAGGAATGACGGGGCGGGCGCACGCTGTCACAGGGGCAAATCGTCACAACGGTTCGCCGTACAGTTCCGCCGGCCATGTGTACAAGTCCCCGCTGGTTATGGTAACACAGCTGGCTGGTATGCAGGGTGAAAATGTCCTTCACCTAGCGCAGCTGCCGTGGCGCCATGGGCATGGGTGTATCTTCGTTTCTCACTGCCGGTTGGCAAATTCTGGAACTTCTTGCGTGCCGACAATGAGTTGCACGACGTAGAAAGGGTCCCAGAACTCTCGCCGATAGTATGGCCCGTTAGCATGATAACTAATTGTAACAATGGCTGTGTGCCTACGCTCAGTACCAACGCGCCTCTCCGCTGCCCTAGACCGCCCAAGCTGGCACCCACATGGTGCAATCCTGGGTTGAGGCTGGCGTACCAGATTCGCCCATGGGTGTTTGCTCGGTTGTTGTCGTTCGCGGCAGGTGGCTGTAGAGCGATGGTGAGTATGCAGGTGCCAAATGCGAAATGGAAGTAGGCCGACTGCGCTAGAGATGCTGTCACTTACAGCAGATATCGTTGCCCCTGCCACCAACGACGTTAGTATGGCGGTGCACATGTGATGTAGGTTGAGCATGGCTCATGTCGTAACCTGGGGTGCGCTCAACAGTATTGCTTGCTGACCACTGTGGGCGGACATCGTCTCTCCGTCTCGATGTACTTGGAGCACCATGACTCAACAACGTGGTAATAGTGCTGGCAACTGAACTCCTTCTGCACACGATGCCGTAGTTTAGCCTTGCGTCCTGGTGGGCACGAGGGAGACCTGATGATGCCGCCAAGAAGGGTGGCGCACTCACGTAGATGTAGTTGCACATGGTGACTGGCGTGGGAGGGGACTGGCGTGTTGATTTGCAGACACTGATGATACGCTTATATGGAGCCATGTCTATGACGCTGTCACCGAATCTACCCCGCCTCCCCGACCGATAACCTCGTTAATCCAACAAACGCCACTGAGCCAGAGCACGAGCGGCCTCGTGAACTCGTCCGAATTCCGCCAGAACGTGGACCCGATCCTTAAATTGGAGCTCGGACACTGCGAGAAGCCCCACAAACTTTTAACCTAATTGTGTAAATCTATAGGAGGTTTTCTCTCATTAGCATAGATGGAACCAAAGCTCCCTTTTCCTCCTATCACAACCCTGATTGCAACAACGCACGACACATAGCTCAAACTTTGTCTAACAGTCAATGAGCCCTGCGTGACACCCCATACCACCGCCTGCGAGCTCAGAATGTGTCTAATACACGACGTGAAGTCAAGCAATATATCGAGCCATGTCTGGTTGAGCGCCATTTTCTCCACGCAGTCGCAATAGTACCGTTATTTCTCTATGCGCACCTTCTTGATTCTATTGAACGCGACGACATATGCAGCAGGGGTTAGAAAACTCGCGCAGCTGAGGAAAAAGAAAAGGGGCACACAGATCAGTTTGATATGCGTGATGATCTTCAGCCCTACCACCTCCATCACGTACATTGCTATGCAGATGCACAGGAGTCTGCGAGTTGACATCAGGACTTCCCTCCGAGCCCAGATTAGGTCTTCTCGAAATCTAAAGATTGTCCGTAGGTGAAGATCCAGTAGAAATCGACCAACGAGAACGAACGCGAGGAATACTGAAGGTGTCAAAGTAAGACGTGGAGCAGAGTATACTACCCTGAGACCCCAATGCACGCAGTTAGTGGCCTGCAATAATGGAGTAGAAAGAATAATGTATCGTGGCGTTCTGCCAGCTCTCATCGCTGATAAGAACGCGGACTGCACCCCTGTTAACCAAACCTAAGCCACAGTTCTGGGTGACCTGCTCTGACTCACCTCGAACAAAATGTGTACAATTGGTGTCAAACCGGACCAGGAAGCCGGCACGACCATCGTTAGGATAAATCCGGCGCTTCCGACAACGACCGTCAAAAATGCAGCGCGGGCCCATGTCGTGTCGAACTGACTTATGACTTCGCCGTAATCTTGTAGTGTCTTGAAGCGGCAATATGCACTATTATTGACTAGCCCCGGTTTCAGGCTATCCAGTATCGATGCGGAGATTAGGTAGAGTGTGGCGGCAGTAGTAGCTGACCAAACACGGTGCTGTGATATCCAACCCAGGTCGGGGTTTGTCCAAACGAGCACGCAAAAAGAAATTGTGTAAGCCAGTAGCATCAGCCGCAGACTTACGACGTGATGAAACCGCCGCACGAGCGCGCGGTTGAAGGTGGTAGCGACAGCTATGGCGTCCAAGGATGTCGCAAAAGCGAATGCAAACCAAATGTCGACAAACACAGACCCACTAACGTCGACCAGGTCAAACGTTGACGTAGTATTCGGTTGAATACGATTGGTTGCGTCGGCAATGGACATAATAATGGAAGGAAATGAGCGGATGAATCGGTTCCAGCATATCGTGAATAGAGGGAATTGCGGTAGCTGGAGCGCCACAACCAGCCAAACCGCAAACGCGCTGACGCCGGCCAACTCTATGAGCCAAAACTTTAACAATGGATAATTGGTATGGTCAAATGATGCCATAGCAGCAGCTAACGAGTGCTTGCAGAGCCTTCTGACTATGAAACGCGGTTAAATATAAACTGATGCTAGAATCTCATATCACACACCTTGTTTAGCCATCATAGTACGACTGTCCATGGTAACGGCTCTTTAGCTTAGTTGTTCAATATTTTAAGGTAGATTCGTGTGGTTAATGACTTACTGAAGCTTTTACGGCGTATTAAACAGTTTCCAAGAAAACGGACGCGACCGGCAACAATTGTGTGCGGTAAGGCGGAAGGCAGCCGAAGGTACGAAGTAACAAGGAGGGAAGTGGGCCGTAATAAAGGGTAAAAGAGGGCCTCTATGACACCAAGACAGGCACATGTGGCAGACAGAGCCTTATGTATTATGGTGCGTATTACTTGCTTGATTTTCGGTCCTGTTCTCAATCTTTGACGACACTGCACTGCGGTATTTATACGTGGCTCGATCGGAACCCGGTTTACTTAAGACCGACCTCTAGAGGACATCCTGCCTGGCACTCTGAAACATTCCATCACCCCCGCTCACCCATCGTTATGATTGCCGTAAGCTACTCTGCAAGCCCTTGCCCTTCCTGTGCCTTAAGTGATGTCCCTTCCTCCCCTAGCGATATCCTGCCCAGCCCCCAAGACACATTGTGCAAATACGTGACTGTATTATGTCTCAAAGGATTCGATAGAAAGATTGCACGTTGCCATGCAGGACGGCACAAGAACAGTGATGAGACACAGACGGGGCACAGTGTGCCACGCAGCTTGTGCATGCTTTGCCGACTTTACACAGCCAGTAAGTTCACCGACATGCGGCGCAACAGAAACAATGCACCTGAAGAGGCTACTACGAAATGTACTGATCAACGAAGCTCGCTGCATCATTGGCTCGGACGATAGATGCCACGTCACTCTACTTTTTATGACAAGAGCTGCGGCCGGTCTTTACTGACACAGCTGTGTGGTGTAAGCCCTCCACGGTGACCCGACGCGACAAAAGCACATTGATCTCACTCGGACCAGTTGTTTGATGTTGTACTGAAATTAGAAGAACACGCCGGCTGAAAGTACCACACAGGGAGACGAATATATCAGTAAGGAAACTCCATTTTGGCCGCATACTCCGCTTTGCATTGAATCGCAGAGGTCATTGCAAAACTTTTCCGCGCACAACGATACCTGATGACGAGTTTGGCCTTAAGCGCATGGGCGCACACTTTCCCTCCTGGTCCAGATTTCACAGAAAGAGATGTGCCCGATCTAAGTCAGAAGGTACACCATTACGTATTTCGACGCCAAATATCACCATTAACTAGCGCCTGCAGGTCTACATAGTGACCGGCGCAAATTCAGGCCTCGGCAAGGAGCTGGCTCGCATGCTCTATGCCAAAAATGCGACAGTTTATATGGCTACGCGCTCCAAAGCAAAGGCCTATAAAGCCATCGACGACATTAGGAAGGCTGAGCCTGCCTCCACAGGAAGTCTTATGTTCCTGTTTCTGGATCTGGCGGACTTTATCGCTATCAAGACATCTGTCCAACAATTTCTGGCCGCGGAGAGGAAGCTTCATGTGCTATTCAATAATGCTGGAATTATGGCAGCTCGTGAGGAAACGGCAAAGACTGTCCAGGGTCATGAGATCCATCTTGGCGTCAACTGCCTTGGTACTTTCCTGTTCACGAAGCTACTAACCCCCATCCTATTGGCGACTGCAGCTGACACAGCGGAAGTACCGAACACAGTCCGCGTAGTCTGGGTGTCGTCCTTCGCAGCGGAGCTTTTTGCCGCTACAGGTGTTGGTATCCCCGTTGACAACTTGGACTATCATGTCGACAAATCCGTCATGTACAAGTATGCCATCAGTAAGACGGGAAGTTGGGCGTACGGCGTGGAGTTCGCCAAGCGATACAAGGCCGCTGGAATTATCAGCATCCCATTGAGCCCGGGGTTTCTGCACTCGGGTCTCTTCCGACACCAAGGCTTCGCTCTCAGCCTTCTCTGCTGGATGTTCGCCCGACCGGCTGTTAACGGCGCATACACTCAATTGTTTGCCGGACTATCTTCAAAGGTCACCATAGACATATCTGGCAGCTGGGTTGTCCCATCCGGTCGAGTGTATCCGATTCGCGCCGACTTGAATGCAGCGACGAGAAAGGCGGCTGACGGTGGCACAGGTGGAACACATAAGTTTTGGGAATGGAGCGAGGACCAGGTTAGACCTTTCTTGCTGTAGTAGAATACTTCGTCACGCCTTGCACTTGAGAGCATGGTGCAAGGCGTACAATCAGCCGATGGCTGCAAGTCTGCTGTCAACTGTGAGACCATGGGCAGCATAGTCAGGGTGGCGATCAACGCAACGTCAATCAAGAGGTTGTCAACCAGGTTGATGTCAACCAACTCAACTCAACTCAACGGGCGCAATTCTTACTAATCAACCAACTCAATTTCATCACGGAATTGAGTTGGTTGCGTTGACAATGGTTGGTTTAAGTGCCGCACCGACATCGCCGACGCTGATGCCGGGTAGTTCAGCTACAGGCAGGCGGGGAGATTAGTACTTGGCAGGAGATACTTCTACTCACACCTAACAATATCGTAAATGTGGGTACCAAACAGCACACCTTAACGCGTTAGCGCTCGACGCGTCCCCGCGCCTGGTCGCGATTCGCTGGTCCAAACCGCCGGTCCAGAACCTTGCCCATCTGGAACCTGCCCCAGCATGCCCTCTCTTTCACGGGTGGCTTCTCTGGCCGCTCCCCTCTACGGCTCAATATGCCAAAAACCTCGGATTTCGAGGCTAGAAGTTGCCTAGCAGCTTCCTCTTTCACACCGGGTCCCTTAACACCCGCGCCATCAACACCAGAGCCGCCCACACCTGGCGGGGCCCGCGCCTCTCGGCGAGACGAGGATCGACTGTTCCGACACTTCCGCGGCTGGACTTGGTCTCAACGAAGCAGAAACACAAAATCATGGTTGTGGGAATATGTCTTTGACATCGAGAAAGGTTCGGATAGGCGATGGGTCTGCAGAGTGTGCATCGAACGAAACAGGCCAAAGCCCGGCAACGTGATATCCATTGGCACCCAAAACGCTGAGCGGCACCTCTGGTACCACCACAAGATTCTCGATCCCTCTGGAAAGCGTTCCGCACCAGGGCCTCGGAAGAAACCGTGTCGCACGGCACGTATGCATAACTGACTGACGACCGGGCAGAAGGTCCCCAGTGAATTTGGGCAACAAAAGACTCTTGATTCTTCTATCTAATGATTGACTTTAGTCGGTGATTTATACCCGTCCTGATTGAGGCAGGCACCTGAGACAAGGCAGGCAGAAGCTGGGTTGCCTGAAGCTATCGCCACCGGTGGTAGGCAGCAGTGCTGTTAACGGTCTACGTGAATGAGCGGCTTGATATTGACAAACCGTCTACAGGATATCAGACGATAACGAATGCCTTCAATCTCGATGTAAATGCGCATCGATAACAAGCTATTCTAGTAGTGGAATGGCTCGCCAAGGGTAAACTCTCCTTCCGAGAACCCGAGAACCAGAGGCTGCGGGCTATTTTCGAGTACCTCAACCCGTTCGTCGCGACCGCGGATGCCCATATCAGTCACGATACGGTTCGAAAAGGCGCCATAGCCGAGTATGAGAAGTACAGGGGGACGGTTGTCGAGGCATGGGGCTTGGTCCACCATCAACGCAACGTCAACCAACTCAATATGAGGTCAAGGTTGATCAACTCAACGGAGGAAAGGCTTATTAAGCAGTCAACTCACTCAATTCACGCCTGAGGTTGAATGGATTGCGTTGATCGCCACCCTGCGGCATAGTTGTCCTGTTTTGCCGACTACACTAAAGTTAGGAGAGAAGAGTCGCGGGCAGTGGTCAAACTATTGATCGAGCTGGAAAATTTAAGTTATAAAAGATTACAAGCCTTAGGCTCGCAGGACCACGGAGCTCGTGCGAGGAGGAAATGTTGTCGGTAAGGTCTCGTCCGACTATCCAGCTCGTGCGAGTCGCGCAGTGGCCGAATGCGGTCATAAACACGACGGTGTAGTACGGAAACGCCCCCCTTACGGGTTTCTTCCCCCCCAAAGTCAGACATAAAGAAGCTCGGGAGAGACGAAAATTGGCGATATCGAACGTTGCCGCCGAGGAGGTAACCCTGCCAAGTAGACGAGCGGCAATACATTCGGCTTGGGAATTGCTTCTTTTTTGCGATCGAAAGGACATGTTCCAGTAGACGAACTAGTTCTGTGTCCTTTCGATAATACTGCGAGCTGGGCTTCGTCGATAATAGGTTCCTAGTGCCGCTTTTTGGAGGGTTACTCCTGTATGTTCGGCTTATGGACCATGGTTCTGCGTGCTTCAGTGATACCATTCCGGTCGCCGGTACGGATGGCCCACTGCCCTTCGCTGCCCGTACCTTGTGATGAGCCGACATCTTACAACGGGCCACTGCGCATGTCGAAAAACCTCTCCATTTTCTTTCGTATCACTTCGAGAGTAATATCCACAATCGCAAACCGGGTTGTTAGGCTTCACCCCTTCTGAATCGTTCCGGGTGGCCCAGAACTGGTTGCTCACTCTTCCCAAAACAGTGACAGCACCAGTGTGATCGCCGCCCGCGCTGTTCAAGGAGACAATGTTGACCACATTTCTTGCACTCTGCTCGCTTCCGTAATGGAAATGACGGCATGCTCGGCCGGCAGTTGTTTTCATTTTTGTACATATATGCGTCCAAGGGGCCGTTCGTCCAGAAAGAAGCAAGGAGCGATTTGATCTTGGATCGCGCGATTCACAGCGGTTAGAAGTGCCTCATATTCTGCTGCACACGAGAATCATGACAACGATTGGTCCACGAATGTGAGCATTCTTGCTATGCCGTGCCCCATTGTCCTTGACTGTTTCTGTGTCGGGCTCGGCGTGATGTGGACAAACTCGGCCAAGTCGAAGCTCTGTCCAGGTGTGTTGGGGTACAGGCTGCCTTCGGCAGGGGTGGTCACCGTGGAAGGGACGCAGCTCGTGTGAGGTGGAATTGAAAGGCGCTCCATGCTATTCCTGTTTGACATGCACCGAGGCTGCATCGGTGGCGTGCGAGGTGGGGACGGTCGCATGTTGTTGGTTCTTGGTGATCGTACTGGGAGATCATCGTCATCATGGGACAGTGGGGCGAAGTTGGGCGATCGTATATGGTCAGCCGTGCGCCGTTGTCGGAAGGAGGACGCGTCGCGTCCTACAGTCGTGGCAAACCACGGAAGCCTGCGTGGCTTGATCGGTGATGATTGTGCCCGCTGATGGCCGTCCTGCCATGTGCCGCGTCCTGTCCGGGACTTGTGTGCCGTGAGCGATACACAGTCTTGCACCCTAGGGCAGGGCGTGGTGCATTCGGAGGACATAGAAGTGGTCCGTTTGCGACGACCAATGCTCCAGTTGCTCGAGCTTGCGGCATCAGGCAACCGTGACGACTTGTGCGGCGAGCTCATGGGGGTCCGCGTGGGACATAGATCGGATACGCTCAATGAGGAATCGGAGAGAACGTCCCACACGCGCTTCCGTCCCATCTCCTCCAGCAGCAATTCGATTGAGTCAAGCGTAAGGTCCTCCCAGCCCAGCTGGGTCTTGAATTGAGCGAGCGCCAGGCGGCTCTGCAGTCGACGAGCAATCTAGTGCAGCTGTGAGCTTTCTGGCAGTGCTCCAGGGCAAGGGGAAAGAAATATGGGGGGGGAGGGGGGGCGGCGGTTGTAGTGCCATTCTTCGCACCTTGCCAACTTCTGACCGCTTGAGCACGCGGGCCACGACCTCATCAGGTTGCTTCTTCACCAGTGACGACATGGCTAGATGGATCTGCGCGTCAGAAAGACAAGACGGCCGCATCTCATGCTCCAGCTTGACATTACCAGATCAATCACTCTTGTCGTTGGCATGTCCGTGGTGGAAGGGGAAGGACGGGAAATAAGTGGGTGCAAGGGAGGTATGGCTTTAAGAAGGGCGGGTTCGAGGACGGGAAAGGGAGGGATGGCCACGACTGAGTGGGGTGCGGAGTGTGCAGTGTTGACCCAGTGATGGATAACCCCAACTGGCTGACCTGTATCTGGTCCGTGAGGATTCGCAACGGTGGGTAATTACACAATGGGTGGTTTTGGGCACAAGTAGGGAACCCTCGTGCTCCCACCCGCGGTGGGGCATTGTGTTGTCGCAGGGCACACTCAGGTCGCGCGATTGTGAATGGTGCAACCCGCACTTCATTCAGCGGGTAATTAACTGGCCCTCAACAAAAGCGTCGTCGACCTTCGCTGCATACAAATTTCAACTAACTCACTTAACGAGGGCACGTCCAGAATGACTTTCACCTGCTGATGTCGGACAGGCAAGCAATATCCAAACCACGGTCGAGAGAAAGGTCTCAATTACCACGAAGCAAGGAATATTTCAGGCATTGACAATAGTCTTGAAATCCACCACAGCTTCTTCAGCCGCGGCTCCAGGATTCTCGCAGTTGGCCCGGACTGGTCAGCGGTCACTACAAGGTCTCAACAATAACCTTCAACTTAATCAAAAACATCTAGAATACAGAATGCTACGAGATTGAGGTGGTAGCTTCCATTCTTCATCACGTCACGATTCATCGCCTGCATCACACATGTGATGCCAACCTGCATATTGCGTCGATCATTTTCGAAGCTTCACCCCATGCATCGTCTGCACATGGTTTTTGAAATGATCCAAACTGGTCAAGAAGTCGCCCAAATGGCTGCACTGCGGATGGCGACAGACGAGTCGAGGCCGCGCCCTCTCATGTCGCAGGTGGACATTCTCGACGTGGTCCATCATGTGCGACACTCGGTTGAAGGTCCGCATACGGACAACGTACGGCAATTGCTCGTCCCCAACGCAGTAGATGCACTGAGTCTTGCCCAAAACCAAAGGAATCTCCTCCGTTTTCGGCAACGGCTCTGGATCGGGAGAGCTCGCATGACTGTCGCCAATCTCACAGAGTGGTGGTGTCGGCCGGGCCGTGCGCACCTCGCGGCGCGAAGCAAGGCAAACCATGAGATCGACAGCCCGCACTTTCCGATCTGTGATATCTTTGAGACTCATATATGTGTTGAAGTCACATAGGAGAGCTTGAAGCTGAGTCCGTTCCTCGAGGGCATGCTGAACCGATGGCTCAGTGTGTTCTTCAATTGCCACCCCACTCAGCTGCCGTTCTAGTTCGGCGTTATGCATACGGCGACGATACTCGTTCTGGAACACTTTGGTCATATCATCCCTGAAAGCCTTGTCGGCACTCTTGAGGTCTCGACGCAGCTGTTCGTACTCCTGCTTAACCTCCTTTGGTGCATTTTTTATGAAGCCGAACTCTTGTCGAATCTGGATGGCCATGCGTTTGACCTGCTTTGTTAGTTCAACAACGTCTGGATCCGGTTCGAGGTTGTCTAATTCGGATTTGGGAACTTCCTTTGGAACCTCTGGGTTGCAACGGATGCTCATGTGAGTGAAGGCTCGCGTCAGGCCGTCGGCAGATGGATCCCTCTCTAGAAATGCATCTTGCGTGTTGAAACCAACCCGATGGTTGAGGTATGCATTCTGCAGGCAGCCAGTCAATGGGTCGTGTCTCATGACCTGGTCCACGACCGGATTGGGCGCAACTGTGAGCAGGGCGTTCGCATTACCACGCCGCAGGCAGTATGATGTCCATTTCTCTTCCGACCCGAGATCTGACCCGATCCTGTCGAGATAAAAGGCGTATGCGGAATACTTCATGGGATCCGTGTCTGACTTGACCCACCCTGCGGGTGTTCGCACAGATCGGCGGAAGACTGGTGTCTTGAGTATCGACGGCTTCCAATTCACCTTCGCTGCTTGCTTGCGTATGTTGGAAGTAAAGAACGGCGACGCGTGCCGGTAGCCATCTACTTGAACCGCGTCATCCCGAATGGCTCGTGCCAGGATATGAGCTATCGGGCACAATATTGGAAGCGGGTTCTCGCGAAACAAGAAGACAGTCCTTCCGGCTTATCAGCAGACATCCCCAGTGTATTTCAGTGATTGACGGGAGAAACGTACGGTTTGGGTTTCTTGTCTGCTCCTTTGTGGTGGCGGAAGAGAACTTCCATTGCCAAGACGTCTCTTCCCGCCTTGTTCGGATCCTGCACAATCCAGAGAACAATATCCTCGTAGCACAAGGCCTTGTGCTTGCGGACAGGCTCTTCATCATCATGGGGCTCGGATTGGGCAGGAGTGGGCTCAGGACTTTTGTGCTTGTGCGTGACAGCGTTTTCTGGATCATCGTCGCTATATTCCGTATCGCTCGTATCAGCGCTGCTTGCATCAACCGACTCAGAATTGTACGCCGATTCGGATCCTCGATCAGAATTGAAGCCGTCTTCTTCCCATCGTCGTCTCGCAAGCCCGGTCGCCCCAAGCTTGCGACGGGTGTTTCTTGTGCGGGCCTCGTACTTGACCCCTTCAGTAGACTGGATCGCATGGGCGCTATCTGACTTGGCGGGGACAAAGTCTTCGGCTTCAAGGTCATCAATCATGGGGTCCCTGCCTGCCCTGGATTTCGTCCCATCAACGAGCTCAGCTGGCCGGCAAGCCGTGTATGCCTGAAACAGCATAATGGCAGAGAGGTCAAGACGGTCGTCCTCGGTGGGGAATACGCTCCTGTCCCGAGACCAGTGATGCGTTAGGCCCAGCAGGAGATCGTCCACGCCCATAACAGGCTTGCTTTTCGGCTGATCATCCAGGTGAAACTCCTCCTTCAAAGTACCGTCGACGTACTACGAAAGTTAGCCCAGCACTGACAACGTGCGGTGCACAGAGTCGAACCTTCCTGATCTCCTGGCAGTCATTGGCATTTACAACACGACCTTTGTTACAGCGGCGGTAAAGCATCTTGAAGTCTCGCCAATATTGGTTGATGGTCTTCTTTTTTGCAGGCCTGCGTCTCGGCTGGAGGTACGTTTCGCAAATCCATAAGAGGAAGGTCATAATGAGTCCCTTGTCGCAATAGTTTCGCTGGATTGCTCCTTTCCAGCAGCCATGCTTCTTCTCATGACAGAACCTTCCCCATGTCATCAGGGATTGTACGTTTACTGCGGGTACGAATCAGAGCTTACCTCGCGAACCGCTTCCTGATGTAGTAAATGTTAGCTTTCGTCGTATCTGCGTCTATCGGCGGTAGAAATTCGGTCTCGTTTAATTCTTTGCGCAGGTCATGATAGCCTTGAGCGCCACGGTGGCTGCTCTGTGCCTTTTTCCGAAGCAAAGCGGCCCTGTGTCGCCTCCTGGCGGCGTCCTGCAATGCGCCTTGGATGTCGCGATGGAGTGCCATTTCCGAAGGGCAAAGGCCACACGATAGGATAGCTTGCGAAATGAAAGAAATGAAAGAGGTAGAGGAAAATGATTTATTGAGATAGCAGAGAGAAGATTGAATGCAAAGTGGAAGCCAAGGTACGATACACCAAGACCGTCCCTTTATGCACCAGAACGGGCTCGCGGCGCTTGCAAGCCTTGGGGATGCTCAGCGCTTCGGCTGGCCCCTGAGCGCCTAGAGCACCGGCAAGAGTGGCCCGCTAGGGCGCAGCTGTGGGGCGGAGCACCGCCGTCAAGCGCTGAGCGGCGGCGCTAGTGAGGCGGGCAATCGCCCCTGTTGAAGGGGGAGGGGTGGCGGCTGGCTGACGCCCCTCTGGTCGTGGCCACCAAAGGCGGCGTCGAAAGGCGCCGAGTTTGGCGACTAGGACCGTGACACTTGGCTTTATTATATAATCTTTAATTACTCCCCTTTCTATAAGTAGTTAATACTTTAGTAATATTATAACTATTAGGGCTTTAGATATATCTTACCGCACTCCACATGATAGAGGCATTCCAAGAGAAACTGGACTGGACCCCGAACTCTGGGCCAGGGCGGGCTAATGACCCAGAATTGGCAACATCGCCGATGGCCTTCTGAAGATAGTAGATGCGAACGACATCGACAACAGTGACAAAGACGCCAAGGTCGATGGTGAAGGATAGGAAGAAGGCGACGACCCAGGCTAATACCATCACTTGTCGTCCCAGGTGACATTGCGAACAACAAAGTAGCGGCAAATGATGCGAGCACCGACCAAGATGGATGCAAGGACGAGCGTTGCAGTGGTGACGGCGAACACGACAGGCCCGCGGTCTGGGACACTCCCGTTCATACTGACGACTTCTGTGGCCACTTGCTGTGTAGAGTTACCCACAAAAATGCAGAGCATGGGCGCCATGATAGCACGCTTCGATCTCGTATCCGTGGTCGGGAGGAGAGCCGCACGTGCTGGAGGGGGTGGCTAGTCGCGCGAGGGTGCTGAGAGTATGTGTGATTGAATGAGCGTCGCGTGAGCGTTGCGCTGACGGGGAAACGTTGCGTGGAAGGGAAAGCGTTGCGTGGAAGGGAAAGCGTTGCGTGGAAGGGAAAGCGTTGCGTGGAAGGGAAAGCGTTGCGTGGAAGGGAAAGCGTTGCGCGGAAGGGAAAACGTTGTGTGAGTCGTGAGCTTCGGCGGCCCTAGTGCGTGACATGGCCATATGTTGCCCCTTGAGCACTGGGGTTGATGGCCTGTCAGGCGAAGCACACAGTCTGCGTGTCATGGCCGGTGCTTCGCGTGGAGGCATGTCCTAGACACGGCCGTATTCGCAAAAGCGAGGTCAGCTCCGTCACTGGGGCAGATGGTCGAGGCGGCACAGCCAGTCCAAGGAGAGCCTAGACCACCAACATACAGCACTTCCCCGTCTGGGCACGACCCCACAGCGCGAGCAGGAACATCCTGCCTTGGCAAAGGCCTTGAGCGGCTGGATGCCCGCCGCATAGCGTGGGCTTCAGTCCACTATGGTGTTTTGCACTCACAACAAGCGGGGCACTGCCGAAAAGATCCGCCAGTGATCTCGTCGCCGCATGGGGTCTACGACATCGAGGAGGCTTTCGCGCGTACGCAAGTTGCCACACTCGTGTCAATGGATGTCGAAGGCGCCTTCGACACCGTCCTCCGTAACAGACTCGTTCTCCGCCTTCGGCAGCAGGGGTGGCCCCGAATGTCGCTCGCTGGGCTGGCTCTTTCATGCATGACCGAGCAGCACATATCGGCTATCAGGGCGTGACGTGACGACACCATCGTCACCGTTGCAGTGCGGACTGCCACAAGGGTCTCCGGCCTCCCCATTCTGTTCCTGCTGTACACGGAGCCCATCTACCGCTTGAGCAGCCCGAAAGGACTCTTCGGGTATGCAGATTCTATGCGTTGGGAACTCTATGGACGAGACTGCCCGCAAAACCTCATCATATGGTTGCCAACGGCTGAACGGCTATCTGCCTCATAGCACCAGAGGTAGCGTTCGTGCTATATACTGTCTCGACTTTGCGCCGCTCGTCGCAGAGGCTGCAGATCCATAGCCTTTCTGCTAAAGCAAGGTCCGCTTCTTCACAAAGTGCTGGTGAAGTCCATTGATTATTGGTAGACAGAAGCAGTGGAGGGCCAAGAAATGTCTGACAAATCACAGACACAGAACAGTCATTATAGCTATTAGTAGGGTGTAAGTTCTCGGAGCGGAAGGAAGAAGCAGCTTTTGGAGCTACTCCATCTCTGAATGCAAGGAGCCGGAACACCTGTATTTATAGCCGTACGCTGCATAGATGCTCATCTAGGCGGCTGGGTTAGTCAAATTATGAATCAAAAAATAAATAAATAAAAAATAAATTAAAAAAATATTAATATCTCTGAAAGTTCCCAGCTGACACCACGTGGCAATTTAATTTGATTTGATTTGGATAGATTGGCTTTTTTTATTTTTTTTTATTCATAGACTTAACCCAGCCGCCTATATGAAGCAGCTATGCAGCGTTCAGCTATAAATACAGGTGCCCGACCTTCTGCTTCCAGAGAATTGGCTTTGCTCTGAATAGATTTGGCTACGATTAATTTGTTTGCAAGCCTGATGCGACGTCCCCCGCCTAGTACTATCACCTCAAGTAGTATTTACTCATTTGCCCTCGCGGTACCGCTTCCAGTTGCTCGACATGCGGTCGAATTGGCCTTGGGTGAACTCAGTTTTGCAATAGTCGTCGGTGTAGGCCATGAAGTTGTTGATGGGGTCCATGCCGGGCTGGTCAGGGCACGAGTCGGTGCCAGTCGGGCATCCGAATAGTGGCGTCAGCATCGGCGGCGTATCGTCAATACCGTCACCGGAAGAGGTGCAACCACTACCCATATTGTCGGAGACATGTAGTAAGCCGAACCAGTGGCCAACCTCATGGACTGTTATCTTGCCCTCGTTTTGGTTTACGGCCGAGCCGCCAGGCATGGTCGTGAAAACCATAGTGCAACCATCCCAATAGAAATCATCGGAGCCAGGTTTGGCGTCGTAAGGGAAACCGCAGCCACCGACATAGCCCCCGCCGATTTGGTTCACATAGTAAAGGTTGAGAGCACTGTAACCGCCTTTGCGGAGCGTCTTCTTCCGGTTCAAAATATCACCGTTGGTAGTCCAGTTCTTGTTGACAGTCCAGTCCACGTCCTTAAGGGTGAAACTGATGTGACCCTTGGAGAAGTTGTCGTTGAGCACATTCATCTGCGCATTGACATCGTCTCGCTTCCGTCATATCATATTAGGGCACTGTTTTGGAAAAATAAGGTGAAGGAAACACTCACGCTAACATAACCACCGCCTTTGGTCTCGTCGGCAGCGATTACATGGACATAGACGTCAACGGTGATGGTGTCTTTCTTGGCGAGGAGTCCCTTGCCTTTGGCCTCTTCGTTCGCGAACCAACGGGCAGCAATCAACTGCTCCGCGTGTCACAGCACCATCGCGACTTTGTCTAAGACACTCACGTGAGCACAGACCATTAGCGCACCATAAAGCGGTAGTCTAGATAGCTTCCTCTTCCATCCTCCTTAAGGCACAACTACGTTATTGCCCGCACCCTAGATTCGCCCCGTGATAGTTTGTGCCTTCCTTTTTGGTTGCGCCGCTGTCTATCTTGTACGCGGCCCAGCCACCACGCCCGAAAGGGGCGACCTTAGAACCACGAAGTCTCGCGACTGACGCGTCGCGATTGAGACCATCCACGAAAACACCCACAGCGCGATTGACACGTCGCGATTGAGACCATCCACGAAAACACCCACAGCGCGATTGACACGTCGCGATTGAAGATACCCACGAAGACACCTACAATGGCCCAGGAAACCGATACTCCCGCCTGGAAGGCCAGTCTTTTAGAAGGCATTACGGCATTCCCCCATGTCTACACCATTGTTACCTGCGCCGACACTACCCACGATCTGTCCCCGGTCTTTGAAGCCGACAAAGATGCATACTACGCCAGACAGGTACAGGAGTACTGCGAGCACATACAGTCATCCCTCCACGCCAAAGCCAGCATTTTCCAGGAGGAAGTTCAGACCCTCCGTGACGAGAATCGCGACCTGAAGAAGGAGGTTGCCACACTCAACAAGGTGATCGATCGAGTCGGCGCTCCTAAGCATACCGATGGCCAGCTTCTCCGTCGCCAGACCCGAGACCACCCCACGTTTAATGCCACCGAGAAAGATATCGAGAAGCGACAAGAAGAGTATGTCGGCTGGCGCTCCAAGGCTATGCGCAACTTAGCCGTGGATAAGACTATCTACAACACTGAGTTCCGCCGTTTGCAATACATTGGCAGTATGCTTGATGGCGGCGCCTACACGCTTGTCCGCCAGAGCCTAGATGCGATTACAATGAACCCCGACGATACAGAACTATGGGAATGGAAGACTGCCGACGACCTCATTGAGTTCCTTAACGGCCAATACGAAACCATCGACCTCGATCGCACTGCCAGCCGCAACTTCGACAACTATTTCATGACGAACAAGCCCTTCGAGAATTTTATCGCCGAGTTCAATAAGCTTGCAACCCTCGCTGGCAAGACTGATAAGCAGAAGGTTGAAGCCCTCCAACTCAAAGTATCCAATGAGGTCATCGACGAAGTCATGCACCGCAGCGGCAAACCTGGGAATGACGACTGGCCTGGATGGAAAAAGCTGTGCCAGGACGTCTACAACGACCTTGAGCAGAGCAAACACATCAGGAAGATGCGTAGCCGACGTGAGCCCGGCCATCGCACCGCCCCTGAGAACCCCCGCCCAAACATCCCGGCAGCTCCAGCCGCGCCCACTGCTGACGCTGGCGAGCCCATGCAACTTAGTACGTCCTCGACCTCCGAAGCTCGCCGACGCGAGCGCCAGGAACGGGGCCTCTGTTACTACTGTGGCGGAACCCACAGGATCCGCGACTGCCAGGAGAAAATGAACAACGATGCCAAGTACAGCGTTCGGAATAACACGCCACGCAGTGATGCCGCTCGTGGTCGTGGCCACGGCCGTGGCAGCTACTACTCCCCTCGTCCCTCGTCCCAGGTCCCGAATGCAACACACCAACCCCAGCCCCAGTACCGACAACTCCAAGGCTTCCCACCGGCCCAGCAATACTACGCGCAGCCCCCCTACCTTAGTCCTACCTTCAACCGCCTTCACTCCATGGACCAAGGCTTTATCGAGTCTGACACCAGCAGCTTAACCGACGCCAGATCAACCCCAGACACAGATAGATCCCAGGGAAACGTCTAACCTCCGGGCACCGTCGCGCCCGGAGGTCTTCAGGAACACCTACAAGCTTATTGCCATTGTGGATCCGCAAAGCTATTTGTGGCGATGAACCTCTCATTCTCAGGTCCATAAATAGCAAGTCGCTACTCATTCAAGCCACACTGTTCCCTGCGCACCAACAACCCGTACAAGTGAATAGCTTAGTCGATAGTGGATGCTCCGCGCGGGCATTCGCCGACCGCGGCTTTATACGCACTAATAAGATCCAAACCGAGAAGCTACCAAAGCCACGCACCCTGATCCTTGCCGATGGGAAAGTCGCTGACAATATTACCCACTATGTCATCCTCCCCGTGAGTATGGGGAATCACATCGAAGCTTGCGTCTTTTTTGTTACCACGCTATCCCCAGACACTCCGCTTATTTTTGGACTCCCCTGGCTTCAACGTCACAACCCCACAATCGACTGGGCGAGAATGACCCTACTTTTCCAGTCACAGTATTGCCTTACTCGCTGCTGCTCTTCACCATGTTTCGCACCGGCGGTACCCAGTCCCAGTCCCAGGCCACACGACATTGCGCCCCCTACCGAATTCCAGCCCTCCCGCCAGCGGGATCAGGCCTCCGTCGGGGACGCTGAAGATGAAGGTTGCGGGAGTGGTGATTCCATACGAACCGCTTCTTCCTACCGGCTGCCCTCTGTCGAAGACAGCAACGACGAGGAGCCTCACCCCGAGGGAAGAGTGGAACTAGATATCCCTCAGACTCTCACTCCCGGCCAAGACCACTTCCGCACTTTTCGACCGAGCCATTTTCCGCCGGAGCCTGAGACCCGGGCCCGGATGATCCCCAACAGGCCACAGTTAAAGCCAGCACCGGTCACCCTGAAGGCAGGCAGTCGGCGTCCAGTACACCAGGAACATTATGCCCCGCCAATGCCGCAGCTCAGCGTGCCAATTCCACCCACGCCGAAGGGGGCGCGCCCGCCTGACCCATATGACCGGCCTGATCTGTCTGATATCAAGATGTTAGCCGCCGCCAACTTCCTCCAGTTCTGCAAAGGCGGCGCGACCCAGTGTATGAAGATTACATGGCCTGAACTCGACGCTATCCAGACGGAAACCCCCTTGATAAAAACTCCCCGACTTGCCGGAGAGCGTGTTCCAAGACATCCTCGAAAAACGCGGCGACCACGCAGCCGTCTCCCAACGATTCCCTAGTGCGTTCCAGGAATTCCTTGATGACTGCTACAGTCAGGAACACCTGCGACGCGTGACGGACGCCGACGTCGATAAGTTCTTGAAAGGGAAACCGGATCTCTCCCACGAAGACATTAAAGCAAGACTTCCTGAGTGGCTGCAAGATAAAATGACCGGGTTCCTGCCCCATCTAGCGAATGAATTACCCCCACGACGCAGCTGGGACCATACAATCGAACTTATCCCTGGCAAGGAGCCTCCATATCAGAAGAACCGCCCGTTATCCCCCAGAGAGCTCCTTGTTGTCCGGAAGTGGCTTGATGATAACCTGACCAAGGGATTCATCCGCGAGTCGCGCGCCCGATGTGCTGCACCCCTTCTCCTGGCCGCGAAACCTGGTGGTGGCGTACGTATCTGTCAGGACTACCGCGGACTCAACTCGGTCACAATCAAGAACAGGTACCCGCTGCCACTGATCCGCGAAACCTTAGACGCTCTCTGCCACGCCAAGTACTATACAAAGCTGGATGTTATCGCTGCCTTCAATAAGCTACGCATTGCCGAGGGGCACGAGTGGAAAACCGCATTCATCACACGCTTTGGCCTTTTCGAGTCATTAGTCATGCCCTTCGGTCTCTGCAACGCCCCCGCTTCGTTCCAACACTATATCAACCATACTCTGTACGACCAGCTCGATAAGATCTGTACGGCCTATCTCGACGATGTCTTAGTCTATTCACAAACGCGCAAGGAACACCGTCAACACGTCCGCGAGGTTATAGACCGCCTGATAGAAGCGGGCTTGCAAATCGATATCAACAAATGCGAGTTTGAAACAACAAAAACCAAGTACCTGGGACTCATTATAGCTAGTGATGGAATCCAGATGGACCCAGACAAAGTGGCGACGGTTACTGGGTGGGAGAAGCCCGCCAACGTGCGCGAACTCCAACGTTTCCTCGGATTCGCAAACTTCTACCGCCGCTTCATCCGGGATTTCTCCTCAATCTGTCGGCCCCTGAACGACCTCCTGCGGAAAGAGTCAGCCTGGTGCTGGGCCGAACGGCAGCAGCACGCCTTCATGCAACTGAAGACCGCTTTCACCACAGGTCCCGCCCTTGCCTTTTTTGACTACAACCGGAAAACTGTCCTGGAAACAGATGCTTCCGATTGGGCCTCTGGTGGAGTACTGTCTCAGTATGACGACGATGGCAGCCTACGACCTGTTGCGTACTTCTCTTCTAAGCACTCCGCAGCCGAATGCAATTACGAGATCTATGATAAGGAACTACTCGCTATCATCAAAGCCCTAGAAGAATGGCGACCGGAGCTCCAAGGGAATGCGTCAGAGTTCGAGATCATGACAGACCATAAGAACCTCGAGTACTTCACAACAACCAAGGTGCTGAATCAGCGTCAGGTTCGCTGGTCCGAGTTCCTCTCTCAGTTCAACTTCCGCATCATCTACCGCCCAGGGTCCAAGGCCGTTCGACCGGACGCTCTTAGTCGCCGATCTCAGGATGTGCCGTCCAAATCTGACGTTGACGACGATCGCCTGAAACAGCGAAGGAAGACCCTGCTACCCCGGGACAGGTTCGACCCGTCCGCTCTCGCAGACTTACTCAGCGACATTGACGACACGACTCCCATGGCAGCGGCGCCCGCGACCACCCTTACTCCGGATTTGGAGAGACCCATTGACGACATTATTGACCAGGCATATAACAACTCTGACCTCGCCCAGACTATGCTGACAGCACTACAAGACCCCAACGTCAAACGTTGGCCCAAATCGGTTCGCAGAGAGCTACGAGTAGCCATGCAGGATTGCCAAATCCGGGGTAACCGGATTTACTACCGGGACCGCCTGTTCTTACCCCCCACCGACGAAGCCAAGATCCAAGTTATTTACAGAACGCACTCATCGGGATCAGGAGGGCACCCTGGCCGTGTCAAAACACTCGACTTAATCACGCGGACATATTGGTGGCCACGAATGTCACAAGATGTCGAGATCTTCGTGAAAGGATGTGACCTCTGTGTGCGCACGAAGACATCTCGTTCTGCCCCGCCTGGATTCTTACAGCCGCTGCCCGTCCCGTTTCGTGCCTGGTCAGATATCTCTGTTGATTATATCACGCCCCTGCCCGACTGCAAGCACTTTCAGTCTGTCTATAAACATATCCTGGTAATTGTGTGCCGTCTAACTAAGATGCGTCACTTCGTCGCCACACGAACCCTTAACGTTGATGAGCTTGCCGACGCGTTTGTAAGCAGAGTCTATGCGTTACACGGGGCCCCAGACAATATCGTCTCCGACCGGGGCCCTCAGTTTGTATCCGAATTCTGGAGACAGCTATCCAGACGACTTGGCATTTGCCTGAAGCATTCTTCGGCCTACCACCCCGAGACGGACGGTCAGACAGAGCGCATGAACTCAGGGGTAGAGCAGTACCTCCGCGCGTTTATGAGCTTCCACCAAAACGACTGGGTTGACTGGCTTCCGCTGGCTGAGTTTGCCGCGAATAATGCCACATCAGACACAACTAGCGTCTCGCCGTTCTTCGCTAACTATGGCTTTCACCCGCGCCTTGGCATAGAACCCGCAGATCCATGCCCGCCGAACCTCTCCATGGCACAGAGGAGAGGGTTCTATAAGGCTAACATTGTGGCCGAGCGATTCGAGCGGATCCTCGACCAGCTACGCGCCCTAGCCCATCAGTCTATAAACCGATACGAACGGAATGCCAATGAGTCCCGCACGGAGTCTCCTATATACCATGTCGGTCAGGAGGTATGGTTGAGTACCAAATACCTTAAGACCAACCGACCAATGAAGAAAGGAGATGACAAATGGACGGGACCTTATAAGATCCTTAGCGTGTACCCACGCGCATGTCGCCTCGAACTCCCCGACCGCATCCGCATATTTCCCGTGTTCCACAACTCACTGTTGCGACCAGTCTCCACAGACGAAGACGGGAACCGCATAGGGCTCCCTGGCCAGAGTGAGATTAATAAAAATGAGTCCCGGAACATCCGCGGCCGCATCCTCGAGCGGGACGACGAAACGGAGGAGGTGGTAGAGAAATGGCTATTTGATTCGATCCTTGACTGCCGTAATAAGGACGGCTTACAGTACCTCGTCAAGTGGAAACACCATGCCCCAAGCTGGCAACCAGCATCAGATCTGAAGGGACAGGACGACACACTCTTAGAATTCCACCGCGAGCATCCTGACAAGCCCGGCCCCCCTACCTGGGTGAAGAAGCCCCCAGCTCAACCAAGACGAAGCCTCCGCCTACGACGAGTACCACTCCCAACGGCCAAAGGAGTGTCCTTCGCAGCGACACAACTGGTGAAGCAGATCGGGGTCCATTTTCGGTAGCTTTGTTTCTGTCGCTGTGGTTTAGAACCATTCGAGGACGAATGGTGTTTAGAGGGGGGATACTGTCACAGCACCATCGCGACTTTGTCTAAGACACTCACGTGAGCACAGACCATTAGCGCACCATAAAGCGGTAGTCTAGATAGCTTCCTCTTCCATCCTCCTTAAGGCACAACTACGTTATTGCCCGCACCCTAGATTCGCCCCGTGATAGCTATCATGGCATCTGTACTTTGCATTTGTGGGAAATCCTACACAGCAAGTAGCCACAGGAGTCATCGGAAGAAGGCGCATTTTGACTGCTGCGGAACTATTTTCTTTGGCGACGAGTGGCTTAAGCATCGCAACACTAGGTCCTACGCAGCGTGCCGCTTTGAGAGGTACAGCAAATACCGACCCTATCCTGGCTCGAACTTATTGCCGGGGACAGCATCCTCGGCTGCTATGTCTTGAACATAAGGTCAACCGAAAGCCTGAAGCCGCCTCTGATTCCAAGCAGCCATAAGCCAACGCCCGCAATTATCTAAGCTCTGATGCCATAATGGCTCTCCCCTAATTGACAGTCACTGTAACGGGTTGGCCCCGCACCGGCATCGGCACCCATTCGGTCATTTGAGGAGGGACACTCTGCCTCTCTCCTCTTTCTTTCGCCCAGCTAGTTGTCAATACACTCAGCTGGAACCGCTAATTGTTCGGGTGTCAAGCCGGAACCCGACTGGTGCCCTGTGCAACAGAGCAAAAGCGTTGCGTGGAAGGGAAAGCCCTGGCTGGTTTGCCTGGGAGAAGTGGGTCCAAGCTACCTCGTTGATCCTAGCTGGTAACGTGGCTCGTGAGCTTCGGCACGCGGCAAGTGCCTGCATGCTAACCAAGACCCAGTGCGTGACAAGGCGTTATGGCATGGATTTGACCGTCGCATCGTTGTTCACTTCGCAACCCCGTTGGTGAGCAAACTTCCAAATGTGAACGTTCTGCGGCACTCTAACACTGCTATCTAAACTGCTTGTCAATATGCAACTACTAATAATGAGCGACCATCTTCTTCAGTTCCTGAAGCGAGGTAGCAACGCCAAGAATGTAAATCGCTCTCTTGCCATGGCCTGTGCGACAAATTCTTCCTCGTCAACTCATACGATTCCATCCCATCACTTCTGTTCTACCAATCCGTACCGTCTCGAGTTCCGAGACACGACATAGCCTGGTCAGAATCCGTACTCCGACCGTCTCTCAATTATAAGGACCTCGCGCAGCGAATAGGGTACAATAACCCGGTGTTGTTGTGAGACGGCGTGCCGCCAGGCTTTTTGACGGTAAGATCGAAGGCAGAGACATTATCTCCATTTCCCATCACGTTCCTTATGGGATAAAACTGCCCTTGGACCAAGAAGATGTCGGCGCAGGAGACAGGGTTGATGAAATTAGCACCTGCAGTGCTCGACAGTAGCGCGGTCGCATTTGCCAGAGGTATGCCTCCATGACAGTCGAGCGCTTGGCCAGCGCCGATATAGAGGGAGTTAACGTTGTCGACGCTTGCGCAAAACGTATACACTCCAGACATGGGAGCCCGATAAAAGCCTTCGTAGACAAGAGTGAAGTTATTTCCGTCGACAACTATACCGCCATTGGTCTCACGGGTGTAACCAACAAAGTACGGCACAGCAGGGTTTTGTGGATCAGGAAAGACCTTAGGGGAACCTACAGGCCCCGGAACGCGCTGCTGCGCAAAGAAGGTTATGTTGGTGAAAGAAGACTGCAGTGGCGCCAAGCGTTCCGTGAGGTAGTACGAGGGTGGAAGCGTGACCTTCCGTGTTCCACCAGCTATCGGGCTGGTATACCCATTATACCCGAATTTATTTGCGTAGTAGTCGACATTCAAGCCAGAAGGTCCACAGGTAGGCTGCACTGCGCACGCACTCGTAGCCACCGTTGTCGTAGTGACGATAACGCTGGTAGTGCAAGGGCGGGTGCAACCCTGCGACGGCGTGATGGTGGTCGTGCCCGAGGTTGTGCCTGGGACCGTTGTGGTCACTGCCGTGGCCGGAGGATGCGAAGTCTTTCGCGAGATCGTAGTGCCGATGATGCTAGTTGAGCTAGATGTGCTTATCGTCGTAGCTTTGGTCTGGCTAGACCTGAGGGAAGGGCAGGTGACCGCCAGTGGCGTCTCGACAATGACAGTGACAGGACCGGAACAAGGTGTGAATGTGGTGGACGAGGTAGTGCTTCCGGTCCAAGGAATAGTGGTAGTCATTGTCAATGTGAGAGGAGGTGCGGAGGTAGGGACGCAGGGCTGCTCAACAGCGAGACATGCCGCCACGCGGAAATAAGCAATACCCACAAGGAGGGCTTGACGGATGCTAGCCATGATGAAGGCACAATGACGAAGACAAATGATTGACGAAGACAAATGATTGACGAAGACAAATGATTGACGAAGACAAATGATTGACGAAGACAAATGATTGACGAAGACAAATGATTGACGAAGACAAATGATTGATTGAAGACAGGTGAAGACAACGTCAGATGGCAGAGTTTGAGATGCAATTTCAAAAAAAACGTAGCGGGAATCGACTTCAATATATAGACACCAGCATTAGCACAAGGCTTCGACCTCGTCAGGAACATGCTTGAATGGCAACAGAATACGAGAATCGATGGGATTTCAGCTGAACAGGGCCAGGTCAGTAAATTGGAGACGCGCAAGCTGAGCAGCAATCTCCCATGGCAATCCCTGCCTGCCGCCATAACCTGGATTCAGATATTAAACTAATTGAGTCAGCAGAAGTCGGGTTAGTGAGCATTCGACTGTCATGAACGGCGGTCCGGGATGAGGGCCAATCCAGCTCGGCTCCCTTACTCGCTCCTGGTTGACGATCTCACCCAGCATACTATTTGGCGGATGACGTGACCATTCATACATAACTGCCAGGGGCGCTCCCATGCCTACCATCGCCGAGCCGCTTTGGATTGAAGACGCGTCGGAGGAAATTGCAGGGCGTTGCGCAACCTGAGCGCGAAAGCCCGCCGTTGACTCATGAGCATCCTCGGAATTAAACTAAATTTATCAGCTTAATGGAATGGAATGGAATGGAATGGGATTCCGGTCAACTCTCCCCTGTAACGCTTCTTGCCCACGGAGTTGTTAGTCGTTCGTTAGAGGGCATTCACTCACTCATTGACCAAGTCTATATTCAACACCTCCACATTTGACATCTTCAACGTGTGGCAGGCCATAAAGAACGCTGTTCCAAACCAACGGAAAGAACTCAAACTATCTGCGAGTCTCCCATCAAGTCCCAGCGCCACTAGCGTTCTTCGAACTGCTGTGATTTAGCGCAAATTCCAAGGCTTTGTCTTCGGAGTTGCGCAGACGTCGGCACACAGATGGAGGTTTGATGGCGTGGACTGTGCCCCTTTCGGCAATGATACCTTCGGCACTATATTATCGATGGCGCTGATAAGCGCGTGCAGCTCTGGCCAAGAAACTGCAATCGTACGACACGATGCTGACGGGGACAAGATCTCAGCTATGGCCTTAGTGTATTTTCCGTCCAGCGGCCGTGAGGCCGCTCAGGTCGGGGTCCCTATGGCCCTCCCGATTGGGTGCAGCTCTAGGGTGGGCTTCCGCAAGGCTGGGTGTTGAGTCAGTACGGGTCAATGCGCTGGCTATGCTCGTATATGCATGGAATATAAGTAGTGGTACTCGTCGAATCGTTTACTGGGGGGGGGGGGGGGCATTGACCAATCTTGAACTCGGACATCAGCTGATTTCCGTACAGCCGTGGAAATCTGTGTGCCTTGTGGCCAAGCCACCGACAGACCAATCCTTGTCATTTTATCACGCCTTCTGATAGAACCTACCATCACCAATTGGATACAATACCAGTCTTTGCTCTCGGGGTAAATTGCAATTGCAGCACTGGCAGCCGAGTACTTTGAATGCACTGCTTCAAATAACAACTAGCAGAACACTAACATAGTATAATCGCCAATAAAAGCAGGCATTCCCGGAGTGCTACTCACGTCACCCAACCTGTTTCGTTAGTTGTTTGGTTTGGTGACCCATCATTCTATAGCCAATGCTCATTGTCAGAAAACAGCAGTTTTATGTGAACCTTTGATCACTGCGGCTCATTGAGCTCGGAAACACAGAAATGCCTGAGGCTCCAACGAATGTCTACATCGCCGTAACCACCACGTGGGTTGCGGCCTTTGTGGCGCTGATCCTTCGAGTGATATCGCGGAGGATGACGAGACGGCAGTGGTGGGTTGATGATTACCTTTGCGCGTGTGCCTTTGTGAGTACACGCAACTTCCTTCGCTGGAAGAGCTTCCAAGCTTACAATGGGAGACATGGGCGAGCGCTTACAGCATCCTCCTCATAATATGTTAGTACTAATAGCTTGAACCAATCGTGCCCATGCTAACTGAATTCTAGGGGCAGCTCGGTGGAACCTTGGCCAAGCCCTGGACCCGTCCCTTACTGAAGACCAGAGAGAGTGGACACTTCTACACGCAAGGCGTCTCATGTTTTGCTCCGAGTTTTGCTACGCCTTCTCCATCGCCTCCACGAAGTTCGCGCTCCTGACACTCTACTGGCGACTATTTAAAATGTCTTCGATTCGAATTCCCATTCAGATTATGTTTACCATATCCGTTACGTGGATCATTCTTCGGACCTTCATGGTTGCCTTCCAATGTCTTCCCACACAGTACTTTTGGAATAAGTCGATCCATGGTCATTGCGCCATAAACGAGTCACACTTTTTCTTTGGCACGATTCTAACCCACTGTGTGATGGATGTCGTTATCCTGGCCTTGCCGGTTATTGAAGTCGCCAAGTTACATCTACCACTTCGGGAAAGGCTTGCTGTTATCGGCCTCTTCTTTATTGGCTTCTTGTAAGCATCTCTTTATGACGTGGACATGCAAACAACTAATGACGTAATAGTGTTTGTATCGCCTCGGTAATTACCGTCGTCGAGTCGATTCGATATAACCCCGGAACTACAGAGATGCCACGTGACGTGGCCCCGAATTTCATCTGGGGAAATGTCGAGATAAACGTAGCAGTCGTCTCTGGTAAGTAACTCTACCGTGATTCCACTCCCTCGTGTCGTGGTTGCTCACGTACGTTAGCTTGCACCCCATTTCTTCGGCCAGTTTTCCGTCACATCTTTCATTCACTTAGCTCCTACGGCACTAGCCAGCCTATTAGCCGAACGGCTCACAGCGATATCAAATTGAACTCCGTCCAGAAGACCAAGGTCAAAGTAGTCAATCAGTCGAGCTCGACCGATCATTTGACAAAACAAGACAGAGACCCGTCTTGTACGTCAGAGTTTTGGTCAAATTCAACAACTCAGACCGTGATATACAGTCGCTCGCAAAATTCACGAAGGTATAGCGATGGTGGATGCAACATGTCCGGAATACATGTACGAAATAACGTGGTAGTGGAAGTGGAGGAGGTAATGTAATGTACTTTATTTACGCCCGGAGGGATTATCCCTAAAGGGCCATAACGAGAGGCTAATTGCTCATTCTGCCATAAAAGCCGTACACCTAAAGCCCAACAATTGTTTCCTTCCTTGGCCCCTGCAGCCTCATTCCGCGATCTGACTGTCCTGCCCTGAGGTCATTCCCCCCGAGTGCCCAGCGTCCCATCGTCGGCAGCTGGAGCTTGGTCGGTCAGTGCGAGGCTGCACGACTAGGATGTTACGCGCTTGGTTCCTGTCCATTTGTCCAATTCATCGCAGATCCGCCTGTTCACATGTCTGCATCCAGCCTTCCTGTTGCCATTGCAAACTTGATCGTCGTTCGGACAGCCGCCATGTCAGGCTGCCATCGCTCGCCATCCGATCCAGACTTGCCTCCCAGGAAGAAAGACAAGTTCCCCATCTTAGTCCGACTGTACCGTATCATGCCTTCTCTTTCCGAGTTCCAGCGCCTGCAGCGAAATAGGAAATGCTCGACTGTCTCCGGTGCTTGGCCGCAGCTGCATTGGTCCGTCCCCACAGCCCTGATGCTGTGCAGGTACCTGTTGAGCCTGCACTTTCCTGTTCGTAGCTGTACCAGTATCCTGGACTCCTTGGCGTTGAGAGCGTCGTAGATGGCCCGCGTGTGCTGGCCCGGAAGCGCCGTGTCAATACGTTGCGAATACCGTCCTACCCCGATGGGTATTCTTGGCCGCTGCTGTTGCGGTTGGCCGAGCAGCAGCCTCGTTCTCGTCGCTCGTGCTTGATAAGTTGCCCTTTCCCGAACGCGTCCTTCCTCTGTAGCCTCACGGGCCGCTGCCTTGGCCATCACGCCCGCGCGGAAGCTTTCATGGCCTGCCGGTACCCACAGCATGGACACCGGCACATCCTGCAGATGCGGCAGCCTCACCTGTCTGTACAGCTCTTGGACTGCGCGTTGCCCGGATTGCTGTTGAGGCTGCCCCACCACTTGAACGGCTGCCCTGTTGCTGCTGACGATGACCACGTTCCTGTGCGGCAGTTTCGCCGGCACGTACCGAAATGCCCACGTCATTGCCTCCAGCTCGGCCGTGTATGGGTTCAGATCCTCACGTGGGCCTAGCGTGACCGAGAACCGGGCCAACATATCCCTCTTGCCCTTTGCTGTCACATACTCCACGTAGCCACCCATACCAACCAATCCTCCCCTCTCCGAAGAGCTCGTCGAGATCACCAAGCCTCGGGCCGCGCTTGCAGCCTCCGCTGCTTCGTCTCGGTCCACACCGCACGCGACGCGGATTCGGCTCTCCCACGGTGCCATGGCGTACTCTCGTATCTTTTCCAGCCGTTCCCCTGTTTCGTCCCTATACCGCATGGCCATCTTCTGCATCGGCGACGTGAACCGTTGACATATCCTCATGCTCAGCCTCGCCAGCGGGTGTTCCCTCGGAAGGGTGCGTAGGCTAATCCACGTCTTGGCGGCAGCCCTGGTATGTCGCTGAAGCACTGGCTCAATGTTCGCCTCTGCCTCAGCCACGGCCGTGGCGACGCTT
Source organism: Purpureocillium lavendulum (assembly GCA_029168975.1). Classification (NCBI taxonomy): domain Eukaryota; kingdom Fungi; phylum Ascomycota; class Sordariomycetes; order Hypocreales; family Ophiocordycipitaceae; genus Purpureocillium; species Purpureocillium lavendulum. The sequence continues at coordinate 129,983 of JAQHRD010000009.1, read as the reverse complement.
CCAAACGCTCCAGTCACGGCCTGCGCTCCGACTGCTTGTGCTTGGCTCAACCAGGCCGTCTCCCTCTCTCCGCAAGCGTGTGTCCACACGTTGGAGGCGTAGTCCATGGCCGGCGCCACTGCAGTTGTGAACAGCTGCCTGGCGACCCTCGGCGACAGACCCCGGAGTCTCCTCAAATGCATCGCGACAGACAGGCCCTTGGCAGCTGCCTCGGCAATGTGCTGCTTGTATCTGAGCTCTGCGTCCAGCACCACCCCCAGCACCTTGGCGGTGTCCTTCGGTTGCACAGTCTGTCCATCAACCACGAAGCTGCCCTGGCTGCCCCGTCTAGCCGATCTCGTGAAGTGGATAACGGCTGTCTTGTTGCTCTCGAAAGTCGCACCGCTCCGCCTGGCCCAAGCCAGGGCTCGTTCGATGATGGCCTCGATCCCGGCCCGGTTCGCCGCCGCTGATTCCCCTGTCACCCAGGCCGAGTAGTCGTCCACGAAGGCGATCGCGCCCTCCGTCGTGCTGATGCTCGTCTGCACAAGGTCCGCGTTGAAGAAGAGGAAGAGAATTGGCGACAGCGGAGACCCCTGCGGCAGGCCCGCCTGTGGAAGTGGTTTCTGGGGGGAGCGGTACCCGTTGACCTCGATGCTGGCCGTCCGCTCGGAGCAGAATGCATCCACCCACCGAACCAGCTCCCCAGGCAGACCTCTCGCCGCTAGCCTCTGCAGCAGCCTCTCCTTGAACACGCCGTTGTATGCTCCCTTGACATCAAAGCTCACCAGGCTGAGCACCTTGCCCATCCTCCACGCTCTATAAATGTTCTCTTGCAAGAGGATGAGCGCTTGTTCCGCCGAGCGCCTCTTTCTCGCGCCGAAATGGTTGGCCGGTAGCAAGCCATGCGTCTCGACCGCATACGCTACTCGCTCCGCGACCACCGCCTCTAGCACCTTGCCCAGCGTTGAGAGCAAGGAGATTGGTCGCCAGGCTCTCGCCGCCGTGTAGTCATCCTTGTCGGGTTTCTTCAGCGGGATGATCCTCGCGCTCCTCCACTGCTCAGGCAGCTCGCCGCTTCCGAGTGATAGTCGGAACAGGTGCAGCACGCGTTCCTTGACCACTGGCCACAGCTCTTTCCACACCATCGCCGGCAGGCCATCGTCCCCGGGCGCCTTCCACGGCTTGGCGGCCATCACCTTCCTCTCCACCTCTTCCATGGTCAGTTCCGGCCACGCCACCGGTGGTCGTTGCGACCCCTCGGACTCGGCCTCGATTTGCGGCGGCAGCGGCGGGAAGAAGGTGCGGAGAAGCTCCTCTGCCTGATCCTGCCGGCCCATCGTCGTCGTTCCGTCCTCCTTCTTGAGAGGCGGTACCTTTTCTTCCACGCTCGCGGATCCCCTCGTCCCCAGGTATTTGGACGCTTTCCAGATGTTGCCGTCCTCGGCCAGGAACTCTTCCCAATGCTGCCGTTTCTGCTTCCGCACAGCGTCATGGTATTCCTTGGCCGCCTCCTTGGCTTGCTTCTCCAGCTCCGACGCTGGCGAGCCCGCCCTCCTTCGGGCCCTGGCCTGGTTCCTCCAGAACGTGTAGATCTGCCGAAGCCGGGTCAGGTCCGCTGTCCACCACCGTTTCGCATATGGGCTTGGCCGTGCTCGCGGTGTTAGGTCTTGTATTGCCTCGCTCACAATGCGCATGAACCGGTCAGTCTGTCCTTGCAGACCCCAGGCCGGCCAGCACACCAACTTCAGCTCCCTCGAAATCCTGTCGCGGATCGCCTTCCAGGGGGCGTTCTTGAACAGGAACCGCGGCTCGACATCCCGGCAGGGGACGTCAATGCCAAATACCGCCTGGATGGGCCGGTGGTCTGATCCATATTCGGTCGGGTGTATCGCGCATTTGACCCTTTCCTCTGCCAGCTCTTCCGTAACCAGCACCAGGTCAATTGTGCTTTCCAGACCAGGCTTCGGTCCCTGCCACGTCTTGGTACCGCGCGGCAGGAGGCTCTGGAGGCCATGATCGTTCATAAGGTCGATGATCGGCTGGCCTTCTCCTTGTCGTCTCGTTATCGTGCCTTCACCTCCCCATAGCACATCGTGACGGTTGAAATCCCCCGCCACCACCACATCCGTTCGCTCGCCTGTGCCACTGCGAAAGCGTGAGATCAGGTTACTGACCTCTCGCACCGCTGCCAGCAAGGCCGACGCGTCGTTGCATTGCACGTAGACCGAGACCACTAGGACTTGCCTGCCCTGGAGACGGAGGACGGCCGCAGTCAGGTCGGGAGACGAAACCGTCACTTGCTCTGATTCCAAGTCTCGCCGCACCCAGAGCATGCTCCGGATCGGCCATCCCGCCGGATTGGCGACGCTCGGCACCATCTTCGTCCAGTTGCTGTGGCTCGTTGGGGCCGTCACCACCGCGCCGTCAACCAGCCGCGCGTACGGCTCTGTCAGTGAGAGGACTGCATAGTCCCTCAAGTCCACATCATTCATCACCCCGAGCTGCACCGTGTCCCGCTTGCGCACGTTCAACTGGAAGATGCGCAGGTCCCTATGCATTCCTTGGCGGGTTGCGTACTCGGCAGTTTGGACTGGACGACTCGTGAGGTCCGTTGCACAGGACGCACTTGGGTTCTGCGGCCCGGCACTGCCCGTGACCGTGCCCCGGCTGCGCACACCTTCCGCAAGCCCTTGGCTTCTTGCACGAGAAGGCCTTGTGGCCCAGCTCCTGGCAGTTGTAACACTGCACCGGTCCGACTCGCGGCTCAAACACGTTGGTGTAGGCAGACTCGCCGGCCAGGTCGAAATAGGTGCCGTCGAGCAGTCGTTTCGCATCGCTTCCCTTGGTCACGTAAATCACCATGGACCCGTAGGCCTTGCCGCAGTCTTTCTTGCTGAGCCAGGAAATCTTGGCAATCGTGACGTTGTTCTCCTTGCCGAGCGCCTCGGCGGCTCCCGTCAGGACATTTCCGTCGCTGTCCAGCACCGCCGATCGATTGACGCTGTCGACTTTGACCGGGTAGAGTTGATCCCTCAGGACACGCGCCCCCGGCACCACGACCTTTTCCGCCGCCTCCTTCACCCGCCGCAATTCCGCTTCATCGCGACACACTATCCTCACTCGGTTTGTGTTCCTGGGGTCCTTGATCACTGCTGCGCACCTCCACGCCTCGTGACCTTCCCTCACCTTGACTTCTGTTTCGATCGCTCGTCGGATGTTGCCTACCTGCGCCTCGACCTGGTTTGGCTCCTCAACCCTGGACGTGTCTATCGTACAGTGCAGAGTGTCGGTGGATGTGGACGTGGTGGTGCGCATCGAAGAAAGCGACCGTGGGCTCGTAGGCTGGCTCTTTGGTGGTGTTCGCACGGCGTCTGCGTAGGACGCCCGCGGGCCGCTTTGCACTTGGCTGTTTACCGTTGGGTTCACAGACGCCTGGAGGGTCTGCAGCTGTTGCCGGACCTTCTGCAGCTCTTCCTTGGTGTCGACTACCTCTTGTTCCAATTTGTGGATCAATCGCTGTTGGTTAATTGACCCATTCTCGAGATCGTTCAGTTTTTCCAGGACCTTGCATAGCAATGCCCTTTCGCTTTCCTCATCCGCGGTTTCGCTTCTGGCGACGAACGTCGATCTCGGCTCGGAACCGGTCGATGAAGATCGCCTGACACGCTTGTTCGTTGCTCTCACCGCGTCTCGGGCCGCCTCATCCCCTCCCAAGCTCCCCTTCTCACTCGGCATCGCCAGACGAGATGATCGTCTTGGTGTCGCGAACCCCGCTCGCCCCGCTCGCCCCGCCGGCCCCGCCGACTCAACGTCCCCCTCAGTGGAACCCGTCATTGTGCAAGATTAGGTTCAACCCCACAGCAAAATAATCGACAGCAATCGTCTTCCTTTGGATCTTTTTCCAAGAGATTCTCCTTCAGATGGCAATTCTTCTTCCCCGAATGGCAATGGATAGGGACCTGCTTGAGAAATTGATAGTGCGTGCGCACGGGGAACGTGATTGAGGACCAGAGACACCAGGTACTGCCCGTGCTCACGCCTGAGTGGCCAAGGCGTAGAAATGATGTCTCACAACTTTTTGGTTCTTGGTTTCCAGTTCCCCTCCGCAGCCCCTCACCTTGCCGTGACGTGACATTCGCTGCTCGCGCTCAATTCCAATAAGCGAAATCCCCGGGCTCAGTCCAACGCGATCTGAAAACAACAGACGCCGCCGCCCCGAGAACCTTCGCCACGCATCAGGTGGCTCGTTTGATTCGGTCGACTTTACAGCGGGCGAGCCTCGCCTCTCTCCACGACGTATCTCCTGCATCGCAAGCCTCGCGTAGCCTCATCTCGCCTGACTTCGCTTCCTCGGTCATCGCTTTAAGCCGCACCCTGCACGACGGGCGACGAGGTTTCTGTTGCAGCCGCTGTCCCACCTGCCGTGGGTGAGGCAAGGACGAGGCGATTCAAACATCTTGATCCCCAACTCCAATTATGGGTGCTTTCGCGGAGTGCCCGTGGCCGATATGGAGGGTTGACGACCTGCTGCCGTGCTTTCAGACAGAGTTAGTGTTCCTACATGCTTTCCCTCCTCCGCCGCAGCCGTTGCGTTGCGTCGCTGCTATTACACGGACGCGCCTGACCAAGACCCAATAGTTACCTCAAGATCCTCTTACCGCTAATGACACTTGGCATCTCCCTTACTCGCATTGCTTGGAACAACTTCCATCACCTGCTCCCGCACCACAAGGCCAAAGGTTACAAATCTGTGCCCAGCTGTCATTCTGCTGAGGGCCACTCGCGCTCCAGCTCGGACACCGTCAACTTCGACACCGAAGACGAGGGCGACCTCGAGATTAACGGCGGGCGTCTGGCCCTTGCTAAGACAATGAACGGGGAGTATCTGGTTCAGGCCGATACGCCGACCGGACAGCGGCTCTCTCAGGCTGTCGAGGAACTGGCCATTAGTGCCCTCATCGTTGTCAATGCCATCGCCATGGTCGCCGGCGCGTATCGGTATCAACGCGGCACTCTCGCCGCCATTGTTGGTCTCGTTACCTGGGTGTACGTTCTCATCCTCGCTTCGCTTCGCCTCTCCCCCGGCACCTCCAAATGGTGTAACATGGACCTCTGGAACCACACCGCGGCCATCTACGGCCTCAGCTGGGTCTTCAATACTTTTATTCTCCGCTCGGCCCTGATTCATCCTAGTAGCCAGTTGGCCCAGATCCTCATAATTGTTGAGTTTGCCCTTATTACGTTGCTCTTTGGCATGGCCGTCACGGCTAGGAAAGGAAACAAGACGGTTCTGCTCGAGTGGGAGGATGGTGTGGAGCCCTCGCGCGAGCCGTTGGCCAGTCTCTTCTCCCTGGTAACCTTTTCCTGGGTCGATGCCATAGTCTACCAGGGCTGGAAGAAGTCGCTCGAGATAGAGAATGTTTGGAATCTCCTGCCCAGGGACAAGGCCGCTGCCGTCATTGCGGACTACCGTCAGCTCAAGAAGACCGGCGCTTTGACGTGGCACCTGCTCAAGTTCTTCAAAGGCATGCTTCTTTACCAGTTCTTCCTCGCTTTTCTCGCCGGTCTCTTCACCTTCGCACCAACTCTGTTACTTAGGGCAATTCTCGAGTATGTTGAGGAGCCCAACATGGCGCCCATTAATGTCTTGTGGCTTTACGTCATCGGCCTGCCCGTTCTCGATACCATTCGATCGTTAGCCGACGGTATGGCCCTTTGGATCGGTCGAAAGATATGCATCCATATCCGGGCCATCATTATTGGTGAGATTTACGCGAAGGCGCTGCGTCGCAAGGCTGTGTCTGGCAAGAAGATCTTGCTTGGCGACAAACCTGCGCAGGCCAAGAAGAACGACTCGTACAGCGACAGCGCCACTTCAGCGAAGGTGCAAACTGCCCTCGGCCTCGGAAAGAAGAAGGATTCGGACAACGACAATGAATCTGCGAATACTTTTCCCAGCGAAGCAGAGCCGTCCAAGCGCGGCGACGATGAACCAGCCAGTCTGGGCACCATCATCACCCTCATGTCCGTCGACAGCTTTAAGGTGTCTGAGGTGACGGCATATCTGCATTTCCTCTTTGCCGCGGCGCCCACGCAGCTTGTGATCTCCGTCGTGCTCTTGTGGCAGGTTATGGGGCTCAGCGCCATTCCCGGCATCGTCGTCATGGCCTTCTTGCTGCCCGTCAACTACTTCGTTGCGAGGGGCTTCAATAGCACGTCCAAGAAAATCATGGAAGCGACGGACAAGCGTATCAACGCTACAAATGAGGTACTTCAGAACATCCGAATTATCAAGTATTTTGCCTGGGAGGACCGATTTGGCCGAATTATTGATGAGAAGCGGCGAGCTGAGCTCAACGCGCTCCGGTCGCGGTTTGTCCTCTGGGCATGCGCCGTCGCCATCTGGAACTCGGTTCCTGTTCTCATCACTTTCTTCTCTTTCCTTGCCTATACGCTTATTGAGAAGAAGCCTCTGTATCCGTCCATTGCCTTCACTGCCATCTCGCTCTTCATGCTTCTGCGTCTCCCGCTCGACCAACTCGGTGACATGTTTGCACACGTGCAGGAGGCCAAGGTTTCGGTCGACCGTGTCGAGGAGTTTCTCAACGAAGAAGAAACGGAAAAGTACGACCAACTGGGCTGTGACAACGTCGACGAGGACGGGGTTAAGCGGATCGGACTCAGGGACGCGACTCTCATCTGGGCCGACAAAGACTCAGTCGGCGAGGATGGTTCCCAGGCCTTCCAGCTACTGGATATGAACGTCGACTTCGAGATTGGAAAGCTCAACATCATTGCGGGTCCAACGGGATCTGGCAAGACGTCCATGTTGATGGGCCTTTTAGGAGAGATGACTTTAGTGAACGGCCGCGTTTTCTGTCCCGGTGGTCGCAGTCGTGAGGAAGTTCGACCTGATCCGGCGACGGGTCTCGCCGACACGATTGCCTACGTTGCCCAGGCGGCCTGGCTGGTCAACGCCAACATCAGAGACAACATTTTGTTTGCGGCACCATACGACGAGCAGCGGTACAGGGATGTCATTGTTGCCTGTGGTTTGTGGCGTGACTTGGAGATCCTCGACAACGGCGACGAAACGCTGGTGGGCGAGAAGGGCATCACTCTTTCCGGTGGGCAGAAGCAACGCGTCTCACTTGCCCGCGCCCTGTACTCCAACTCGGCACATGTGCTTTTGGACGACTGTTTGAGCGCCGTCGATTCGCAAACGGCGCAGTGGATTTTCACCAACTGCATCAAGGGCCTACTCATGAAGGGCAGGACGTGTGTACTCGTCACTCACAATGTCGCCCTGTGCGTGCCGTCCGCAGACTTTGTTGTTCTCCTGGACAATGGCCGAGTTGCCGCCCAGGGGCCTGCGCAGGACCTGATAGACTCTGGCAAATTCGGCGAGGATATACCAAAATCCAGGCCTTCTTCAGCTTGTGTCTCCCGTGTTCCCAGTGGCGTGCCGTCGAGTGTTAGTGATGCGGAGACGATGGTAAACAGCAACTGCGATGCTCTGGACGACCGGCTCAAGAACATCAAATCCAAAAAGCATGGGGCCAACGTCACGGACGAACGCAAGACCACTGGTGCCATCAAGTGGTCTGTCATGCAGATCTACCTCAATTCCATGGGGTCGTGGTGGTTCTGAGCCGTCACGGTCGTTGTGTTCAACCTGCAGCAGTTCGCGAGTGTCGCCACCAACGTGTGGGTGCGAGAGTGGGCCAATCGGTATGCCGAGGAAGACATGTTCAGCGTTGCGCTGAGCCCTGTCTCTCACCTGTACGGAGCCGAGTCGTTTGCCAAGGGCACATGGGGCACCGTTGCGCGACTAGGAGGTATCGGGCCAAAAAACGTCACGGCTGCTGCAACAGACGACCAGGTTCCCTTTCCGTCACCGGCGTATCCTGAAGTCAACGTGGTCTACTACCTCGCGGGGCTGGCCATCATTGGCACCGCTGGCGCTCTGGCAGCATTCATCAGAGACATTTGGATTTTTTTCGGGTCGCTGCTGGCGTCGAAGCGCCTCCATGACCGCCTCCTGTGTGCCGTGACGCGAGCTAAGTTCAGGTTTTTCGACGTGACACCGCTCGGCCAGCTCATGAACCGCTTCAGCAAGGACCTTGAGGCTGTAGACCAGGAAATCTCACCGGTGGCTATTGGGGTCTTGTCGTGTGCACTGTCACTGGTTGTCACGGTCGTTCTAATTGCCGTAATCACGCCTGGCTTCCTGATCTCTGCCCTCTTTATCGCTGGGCTGTTCTACCTGGTGGCTACGCTCTACCTGCGTACGTCGCGCGAGCTGAAGCGACTCGAGTCGGTGCAGCGCAGCCCCTTGTTCCAGCAGTTTGGCGAGACGCTGAGCGGCATGACGACTATCCGCGCCTACGGCGACGAGCGACGCTTCATCCGGGACAGCCTGCACAAGGTCAACACGCAGAGCCGGCCGTTCATCTATTTATGGGCCTGTAACAGATGGCTTGCTTTCCGGGCGGACGCCCTAGGCAACGCGGTCTCCTTTGCGGCGGGCGTCTTCATCATCCTAAGTCTGGGAAATGTGGACGCCGGCGCTGCGGGTATCTCCCTGAGCTACGCCATGAACTTCACGGAAAACATTCTGTCACTGGTGCGACTCTATGGCATGAACGAGCAAAAACATGAATGCCATGGAGCGAGTCAAGGAATGCCTCGACCTCGAGCAGGAGGCTCCTCCGGTGCTCGAAGACAGCCGAGTGCTTGCGTCGTGGCCTGACAAGGGCAACATCGAGTTCGTCAAATACACGACACGATATCGCTGCGACTTGGAGCCGGTGCTGAAGAATATCTCGCTCAAGATTAACGCTCGGGAGAAGGTAGGTATCGTGGGCCGGACGGGAGCGGGCAAGAGCTCGCTAGCGCTGGCCATCTTCCGCGCGCTGGAGGCGGAGAAGGGCAAGATTGTGATTGACGATATCGACATCGGGACGATTGGTCTGCGAGACCTGCGAGACAACATCACCATGGTGCCGCAGGACCCCACTCTGTTCATGGGGACGATTCGCACCAACCTGGACCCATTTGACCAGTATACGGACAAGCAGATGTTCGAGGCCCTGCGACTGGTGCAGCTGATCGGGCCGGACGAGCTGTCGATGCTGCCGCCGACACCGGTTGTGCAGGGGGTACGGGTGTCGCGGACGAGACTGTCGCCGGGGCCGTCGGTAGTGACCAACAAGAACATCTTCCTGAACCTGGGGTCGCCGGTCACGGAGTCGGGGTCCAACTTGTCGCAGGGACAGCGGCAGCTGTTGTGTCTGGCGCGGGCAATACTAAAAAAGCCGGCGGTGCTGGTGATGGACGAGGCGACCGCGTCGATTGATTACAACACGGACTCGAAGATCCAGGACACAATCCGGGGGATGACAGGGACGGTAATTACCATTGCACACCGACTGCAGACGATTGTATACTACGACAAGGTGCTGGTGCTGGACAAAGGGGAGGTGATGGAGTTTGGGCATCCTTGGGAGCTCATCAGCAATGAAAAGGGTTCGTTCCGCAGCATGTGCGAGATGAGCGGAGAGCTGGAGGTGCTGCTCAAGGCGGCCAAGAAGAAGTGGGACGAGGGCTGGCTGCCGGAGGTTTCGTGAGCCTTGAAGCCTTGACTGTTGCAGCCGGCCAGCCGCAAACTCGGTGGGCAGATTGGCTGTTGCATATTCCATAGAAGTATGATGACGCAGGCAGTGGGTTATTAGAATAATGCGAAACAAATAATAGATAAAATTCAACACAGAAGAGTTCTGGACGGAGGTTCTAGTGGCATTATGGGTCGGGGCTTTGAATCAAGAGTGAGCGTGCAGCATAGGTCGACCATGAACAGGACTATCGATGACACTGGAGGAGATGTCAGTGGGGTGTAACAGCATTGACCCGAAGGCATGTTAGAACGAACTGGGCATATACTCAGGTGTAAGGTGCAGATAACTGCAGGGCGAGCCAGAGTCCATGTTGGAGTGACGATTTCCTTATTGTACAGTGCTGTACAGTAGCTGTTGCAAGTGTTGCGACAGCAGGCAGTGTTCGCCCCAACGGACCCCAAGTCTTTGCATCCCGTTCGACCGGTCTGTCTGCCAGAGCTGTTTCTAGATTGCCGGAGCGGCGCTCTTGACTTTACTGGCTAAATTTAGGCCCGCGAGGACAAGCGCAAGACCATGGTGAGCATATTGGCGCAGCAAAAGGACCCATGGCCCCTGCACGCCAAGTCCCCCCTCATCTTCCTCACTTCATGGAGCTTCACACCATCACGCTTCACGCCACCATACTTCCACACCACCGCGCTTCACACCCTCTGCTCACTTGTCTGCAGGTTGACAGTCTCGCCTGAGGCGCCGACGGTGGCACATTTTGTATGCGGCCCAGGAGTCTGCGGACAAGTGACTCCGCCAGTTGACCGTCCGTCCCCTACAGTAAAGTACAGTACTGTATCATTGCAGCTACGACGGTTTGTATAGGAGCCAAATCTGCCTCACTACGGCATCGAAGAGAAGCGGCCCTGGAAGGTCTAGGACGCACCCAGACCCTCTTTGTCCAGTTTGTTTACTCAGACTGTCTCGTCGCGCCACCTGCACCGCATTCCATCCCAGCATGCAAAGAAGTTCTTGGATACAGTAAGCGAATTTACTACACCATCTATGGTCGGTGTTGGTTATTTTCTGTTTCAATTGCATCAAGGCATGACGATCTCTGAGGTACCGTCACAACTGGACCACTGCGCTGTACTGATTGTAGCGAAACATTGCACGGCACGTTGGTCTGGCTGCCACCGGAAATCTTTGACCTCGTGTTTGCATGCCGCCGTTCAACACTTTAGCAGCTCGTTCTGTCACAAAGTGCCATTGATATGGACATGGCGGCCCCTTACTCTGAACAGATGCATGGCATCTGGGATCGGGCCATCGTCGGGTGTAACGGGCTGGGCCCGTGTGGGTCTCGGCAGTCGCTCTCGACCTGGACCCACACGAGCTCCGGAGCTCCGCTCAGAAGCTCGCGCCCCTTTCCTGGATTTTCTCTTTTTCTTCCTTTCTTCCCAGCTTTAGGATACTCGTTGCAGTCGCTCAGCTAGTTGTCAACACACTCAGTTGAGACCGTTACATTATCCTAAAGCTCCTTTCCACGTGCGCGCCATTGATCCCAATCAATTGGTCAGAAGCTGCGCAGTCCCTCGAGCGACGGGGGATAGCACTGCCGGCACGCCCTCGTGTGTGACCCGGGCGCAGGAGAGTGCCCTTCGAGGCAAGGACCATTTGATCGAGGTCAATTGGTTGGGTTCCTGCTCGGCTTAGCACACGTGCAAGCCGGTAGAGCAGAAGGCTGGATCCGTGTGTGTGTGTGTGTGTGTGTATTTTTCGTCCAGCGGCCGTGAGGCCGCTCAGGTCCCTTTGGGGCACAGGACGTGCTGGGCTAGTGGGTCCATCCTACGTTATCGATACAGGTTCTGGTGGGTCTCAGAGATTACCTCCAGGTGTCCCCTCCCCTCATCTTCCCATCCCGAAAAGTAAACAAACCACCATCCAGCATTTCAACGGCTCTGAGGCGCTCCAATTCGTGCTCGGTGCCCGTCAGCGGGTCGTCCAAGCGCGGCATCTAAGTGCCGTATTCTACTGGCCTCGAGAGAGGCCGTCGTCGGAGACTGCGAGAGCAGGCTCAATTGACCCGGGCGGGCAAAGGGTGTTGCAACACCCTCCGCCTAGACGGGTCACAGAGTGAGAAGTGACAAAAGAAAGAAAGGGAGCGAGCACCGTCCGCCTAGTGGCGAGGACACGACCATTCGAAGAACGAGCTTGCCTTCGCCAGCTTGACGAACTTGTTGAAGTCTCTGCCTATTGCACGATTGACTGCCGCAGTCGGTGAGGGTGCCAGCCTCATCCGATGTCGCGGCAGAATCTTTCGGCAATAGAAGAGATGACTTGGCTCTTTTCGTCGGCCACATGAGCATAACAGCCGCGCGTCGTCGTGGTTGAATCTCTCGTGGTAGTCGGCAAAGTCTCCGTGACGAGACCGTGCCGCGAGCAAGTGGTGGAGCAGTGGTCGTGGGAGCTCTAGCTCTGGTAAGCAGCCGATGGCAAGCTTGAGATGCAGTGGCTTGTACTGGTCGGGTGCAGAGGCGTCCCACCAGGCTTCAAAAGCGTCTCTGGGCTGCTGCCGGGCAGTCCTGCGCAAATGAGCGAGTGTCGGGAGAGCGTCTGCTGGTTCGGGCAAGGAGGTGGCCGCCTTCGCTAAGGCGTCCGCCTGCTCGTTGCCCGCAATGTTGGTGTGGCCGGGGATCCAGCGGACCTCGACGGCGCCATGTGTCGTGGCCAAAGCCTGAAACTCGAGGAACACTTCCTGAGAAGAGTCCGCGGGCATGCCTCTCAGGCAGATTGCGGCCCCCAGATTATCGAGACACACGAAGATGCGTCGTGGGCTAGGGAGGTTCAGTGCAGCACGCAATCCCTCAAGGGCGCCCTTAGCTTCGGAGTCGAAGACCTCCGCTGGGCCAAGGCGGCCGTTGCCAGTCGTCAAGGTATGTCCATCGCGATGGACTACATAGCCGTACCCAGCGGCCTTCTCTGTCGATAAGGATCCGTCTGAGTAGACGACGAGCGTCTCACTCGGGATAGACCGGAGCCATTCCAGGAAGTCTTCTGCAGAGTCGTCTTTCGACGCGGTCTGTAGGGGCGTCGCGTGCTCGTCGAAATGGCGGGGGAGGAGCAGTGGTCGTGTGCTGCGCGGTAGCAGCTGGTCGCTGCGTCTGAGTCTAGTCCGGAAAACCTCGCGAGGCATCTGGTACTTCAGCTTGATTGACCTCTGGATGGTCCGCGGCTTCGGCTGCAGTGTGCGTTTTGCCAGCGGGTGTGCCTCATCCACACGCTTAAGGCGGGCTGCGAAGCGTATCCGGCGAGTTTCGAGCAACTGGGCGATCGGCGGGATGCCACTCTCACGATGCAGCGCGGCGATAGGCGTCGTCCTCCAGACTGGCAGAACGGCACGCATAGAGTTGTGAAGCGACTTGTTCATCTTCCGCAGCAGCTGTTGGATTCCCGAGGGGCCCTCTTTCGTGGGCTGGCGCCAGCGAGGGCTGCTCAATCCAGGGTACCAGGCCTCGACGCCATGGAGCAGCTCCGGCTCGACACAAGCTCGTACGGCTCTTTGCATAGCGCTCGGAAGTGGGCCATGTTTGGTGTTGGCGAGTCCTCGCAAGTGGTGTGCCACGGCTTGCGCCTTAGCTGTCCATTTCTCGACGTGGGTCTTGAACGTCAGAGTGCTGTCGAGCCAGATGCCTAGCCAGCGCATCGCTTTTTCCGGGCGTCTCTCGCCTTCGTGGAATATCGGCGGCGACACCTTGGGTTTGGTTCGGCAGAAGTGCATGACCTCGGTTTTTGCAGGGTCGAAGCTTATTCCGTTGGCGGCGCCCCATGTTACGAGCTCGCTGACATAGCGCGACGCCCGGTCGGCCGTCGTCTCCAGCGAGCCTCCTACGCATAGGATGCCAGTATCGTCGGCGTAGCCGAATCGACCCGTCGGATTGCCCAGGCGATAGATCGGCTCGGTGTACAGCAAGAAAAGGATAGGCGAGACGGGCGAACCCTGCGGCAGCCCGCACTGGAGTGGGGAACTGGGTGTCGTAATGTCCTGATATCGCACGCACGCCGAGCGGTCGGACATGAACGAGCCAGCCCACCGTGCGAGATGCTCAGGCCATCCCTGCTGGCGGAGGCGGAGGATCAGTCGGTTGCGGAGGACGGTATCAAAGGCCCCTGGATATCCATTGTCACCAGCGTGGCGACCTGTCCGCGAGCGAATGCTTCTTCGATGTCGTGCACGAGAGCAGCCACGAGGTCGACAGCGGACCGCTTCGGCAGGGCCCCAGCTTGTTGCGGATGGAGCACACCATAGTGGATGGACGCCCACGCTAGGCGACGTGCGATGAGCCTCTCAAGACCCTTGCCTAGGCAGGAGAGCAGCGAGATTGGTCGCCAGGCGCGTGGTGTCGACAAATTCCGACGACCCGGCTTCGCTATCATGACCACCTCTGCCTCTCTGAATGGTTGCGGATGGTGACCGAGTCGGAGACATCCCTCGTATAGACTACGGACATGCTCACCGATAATATGCCAGGCCGCTTTGAGCATCTTGACAGTGATGTTGTCAGAGCCGGGGGATGTGTTTCCCGTGCGGATGGTCGCGTCCTGCACCTCGGCTAGTGATACATCTTGAGCGAAAGGTATCGGTCTTGTCGCGGTGACTGGGACCCACGGGTCGGGTATGTCGTCTTCCGCCGTTCGTCTTTCCAGCGTGGCTCGTCGAAGGGCATTCGCTTTGTCGAGCTGCGTTTCGTATACTTCGCCATCTACCTCGAGCGGCGGTGGTTGGAAGGCACCTGGAGACTTCAGCCAGCGGACGGCTTTAAACACAGACGCACTGTCGTTGAAGCTGTCGATGAGTTTGCGCCAGTATAGCCGTTTAGCTTGCCGGACAACCTTCTGGAAGTCCTTCTTGGCGAGCTGAACGTCCCGACAAAATCCAAGGGGATAGACTCTTCTGATCGCGCGGTATTCCGCTGCGGCGAGCCGGCATTCCTCGGTCCACCATGGGGCGCTGCGTCCTTGCTTTCGAACGGGGCGACCGGCGACCTTCGCCGCCGCTTGGAGGAGGCGCACCAGGGCGGATGCAAGAGCATCAAGGTCATGGATAGTTGTCGTCGGGGCTGGAATGTCCACTGACCCATACTGGACGAGATCTACGAACCGCTTGATCTCGTCTTCCGTCGTGACGCGGACTTTTCCAGGTGGTATTGGCGCTACGCCCACCTCCGGAAGCGCTATGCTGAGCGTGAAGTGGTCGGAACTAGTGGCCAGATGGTCCTCCACGACCGCCTCGGAGAGTGGTACATTCGAGAAGGCAAGGTCTATGGTATTCCCATGCGGGTTTGTGGGCACGTCGGTCGGATTGAGCAAGCTGAGGCGATTCTCTGCTGCCCAGTGAGCGATGTCGTCGCCCCGGCCATCGAGACGACCGGTCTGCCAGCTGTAGTGTTTAGCGTTGAAGTCTCCCGCGACCAAGCACCTGCTCGGCGGGCTCCAGGCTAGGAGTATGTCAAGGGCCGCGTCGAAGTCAGGCTGTCGGTAGCCGTTGACTATCGTCGTATTGTTGATGGTGAGCCAGAGAATGTCACGAGTTGTCGCCGGACGTCGTTGGTCGGCCGTTAGGCCGGGGCGTCGCCGGACGTATGTCATGACTCTTGGGCGGGTAGTATTGTTGGTCCAGCTATCGACTGGAGAAAAGGTATCATATGCTGGGTGGGTTTTGGTGAGACAGCGGCCATATTTCGCTTCTGTCCACGGCTCCTGCAATAAGACGACGTCGTACTGTTCGGCGTCGGCCAGGGCGAGGGCACAGTCATGAGCCGGCGGGATCTTGCCCACGTTCGCTTGGAAGATACGCAGGTTCTTCTTGCCGTTTTGTTGAGTACGGGAATATCGCGTCATTGATCGTGCGAGACGGGATCGATGGGGTCGATGCGTCGTTTCTTGGAAGGAGAGGCCGGTCTGCTCACGGGCCGAGGAGTCGTGTCCACGATGATGAATGGCGGAGTTATAGTCATAGTTGGGCTGAGGGTCGAGGTTTCGCTCTCCGCTCGTAAGGTTTCGACTTCGGGCTCGTGTTGTTTGTCGTCGGGCTGGGGAGCGCTGGGGGGCGTGCTGCCGGGCGTGCTGCCTGGCGTGCTGCCAGGGGCAGAAGGGCTAAGGCGGTCGTTCGCCTCAGGCGCGGTCAAGGGCGCGGGTCCGGGTGAGGGGCTCACGGCCTGAGGCGGTCCTCCGTCCGATCGGGAGAGCGCCTCCGCCTGTGCCGTGTTTTGCTTTAGCTGGGCGGATAGCTGAGCGCCCATTTCTCGGACGCGGGTTTTCTCTTCCTTGGTCAATCGGCGGAAAGCGCCATGGGACCGTATGGGACGTGCCGGGCATTTCAGGAAATCTGCGGCATGCGGTCCGAGGCAGTTGCCACACTGCTCCGGCGCTGCGCAGGAGGAGTCGTCGTGTCCGGCCTTGCCGCATCGCTTGCAGGACGGTCGGCGGTCGCAGCTATGTCGGGCGTGAAAGTCCCAGCATTTGTCGCATTGGCGGGGCGCTACCGGTTTGTCGATGTATCGGGCCAGTCTGCTGGAGCCGAAAAGCCGCCAGGGTTTCTGCGTGGGTTTGAGGAAAGACACGAGGAGTGTCTTGACAGGAAAATCGTTCGAGTCGTGACGACTAGGGCGGATGTTGACGGCCGTCTGGCCGGTTTGGCAGGTAATTTCGCCTTTGACGGCTTCGTCGTAGTCGGCTTCGTTGCCTTGGAGATCAGTGAGCCTGCGAGGACAATTGGATACCACGTAGGTGTACCATTTCTTGCTGACTTCAACGGATTCCGCGCCGAGATCGTCAGCCCATTCGGATTGGCGCTGGACGAGGAGGTCTCTAGTGGTTGCATCGGCCGTGCGAATAGCCCAGCCCGAGTTCACGGGAAAGGCTGCCGGGATTTGGTGGAGGTCGATGCCGACTTTCGCGGCGACGTGGGTCCGGATCGCGTACGATTCGAACTTCCTCGCCGGTGCTTCGGCGTCAAGTCGCACAAAGACCCGGAGGTCCTCTTTCGGTGGGGCGGGGATTGGTCGTCCCTGGAGACGTATTTCGGCTGTTTGTTGTGGTGCAGATGGCGGGGCCTCTACAGAAGGGGCGGTGGCGTGGCTCGCAGGGGCCTGGAGAGGACTGCGACCGGCGGCGACGCTGCTGTACGTCGGCGCTGTCACGGGCGGCAGTATCGAGAGAGACTGGCGCCAGAAGTCGAGGAAGCTGGTGGCGAATTGATTCGCGAAAGTATGCTCAATCCCAGACGTGAACTGCTTCGCGGCCTGGTCGAATGATTCACAGAATGCATGAAAGACTGCTAGTTTGGCGTTGTAGGCATCCGTTTGCTCTTGTGCGACCCTGTTGGCGCCTTCGACGATAGAGACGGGCTCCAGAATGGGTTCTAGCGAGGGCCTATACGGCGAGAATGCAGGCTGCGCGACTTCCGTAGCAGTAGAGTGGGCGAGTCGGAGTAGAGGCGAAGACGGCGTCTGGGCCGGTCGCCGTGGCGCCGGCGAGACACCGATCGGCCGGTCGACGACCGGAGAACTGTTTCGGAGCTGGGCAGCACGGGCCCGGTCGGCAAAAGTTAAGGGAATGTGATTATCCAGATCAAAGGGATCTGAGCCGGCATGCGAGCCCATGGCAGTTGCCATGGCCGCTGCCAGAGCCAGCGCAGCGCGCGGCTCGCAAAGTTGGTGGTGCAGTTGTTAGTCAAATTGGTGTAAAATACGCTACTTTCTTAACAATTGCATGCCAAGAAAGTATGATGAAAAAGCATTGAATGTGAAGGCTGGATCCGTTCGGTACGGACTAGTAGAAGTAGGGTAGCCGCGGCTAGCCCGAGTGCCCGTCACCTACGAACAGCTGGCGGAAGACTCCGTTGCTTGGATAGCGACCGAGTATTGGTTCCTGCGAAGACCCCGTCATAGCAACGGGCAGCAGGAGGCTCGCGCCTGGGTAGCGATCGAGCATTGCATGCCTGCGAGGACCTCGTACGGAATACGAGTAGCAGAAGACCGCGGCCTATGAGCAGTACGGTATTGGATTCCCGCTAGGGCCTCGCCTAGAGAGTGAGTGGCGGAAGATCCCAAGAAAGAATAACCAACGACCTGATCGAGACGAACCGATACGAACGATCGAGACGAATAGCTTCCACGATGGAGGCGAATAACCGGGACGAAGACTCGCCGGGGCGCACCTCTCAGATGTTGATGCAGATGATGAGTCAGATGTCGGAACAGCTGCAGAACATGCAAGCGAGCCAGCAGGCCCTTCGTGCGGAGCGAGAAATGGATCGCGAAGAGACGAGATCGCAAATACGCGCCATGCAGTCTGCCATAGCGACGCCAGCAGCAACGCCGCATCCACCAGCCCCGACGATCACCGAGCCGGAGCCTAGATGCAGCATTCCGCGAGAGACAGCGCCGGCCAAGAGGAAACCTACACTGCCTGACCCCCAGCGTTTTGATGGCAGCAGACGAAAGTTCCGAGCTTGGCAGCTAGAGATGCAGAGCAAGTTGCGTGTCGACGGGCCCGCCTTAGGTGGACCACCGGACCAATTTGCGTATATTTACGCTAGGCTAGACCAAACGCCGCAAGCGATGGCAGCTGCCTTTTTCGAGAAAGGCGGGCCAGATGGACGGTTTGACCCGAGTCAATTCATGCAGTACCTCACCGGGTGTTACGGGGATCCAAACGTCGAGCAACGGGCCCTCGCCCGACTAGAAGCGATGAGGCAAGGTGACAAAGAAAGCTTCGCGTCTTTCTTGCCGAAGTTCGAAAGAGAGCTTGCAGACAGCGGTGGAGCTAGTTGGGGGGACTCTGTGCGGATAAACTCACTCAAGCGTGTCATCAACCAGGAACTTCGTACCCACTTGGCAGGCCAACTCAATTTGCCCAAGGAGTATCCGGGGTTCGTCAATGCCTTGCAAAATCTTGGGGCAAACCTCGAAGACCTACACTTCCACAGCCGGAAGCAGGTAAACGGACAAAGGCAACAACGCAACTGGAGCCCCGCCCGCCGACAGACCAAGTCTGAACGCAGTGTCGAACGTCCAAGCCCCGACCGAATGGACTGGGAGCCTACAAAGGTCGGAAAGCATGGCAGCCGTGGAACTCAGGAACGGAAGAGCGGTGTCCACTGGGCCAAGGAAGAACGCAGATGTTTTCGCTGCGACCGGGCGGGACACGTAGCCGCGTATGGCACGCGCAGACCAAGAGAGCAGCTGGGCGAAAGGTCAGAGCGGCCGGTAGGGAAGGCGGAACACCCACAGCAGCGGACCAAGGCAGCAAAGGTCGAACCCCGGGACAGGGAGAGACGAGACCAAGACGACGACACGGACAGTCAATACGAGACTGCCTCAGACAATGGGTCGGAAAACAAGTAGCTCCTGGCAAAAATCGCCGCCAGGAGCACCAGCAGGCTCTGATAGAGTGGAAGCAGTTTGAGGACAAAATGGACAGCCCCCCGATGTATGCAAACATAGGGATCAACCGAGAATATTATTCCAAGGTCTTTATTGACTGCGGCTGTCTATGCTACGGAACGGTCAACGAAACTTTCGTCCGCAAACTGCGCCTGCCGCGTATTCCGATCAGGCCACGAACCCTGGACCAAATCAGCACGTCGCTCTATGGTGCTATCCGGGGCGTGACCTATGCCGATATTGACATCGATGGGTACCGCAAGAATCGAGTCTTCTTCTACATCATTCCCGGGCAGGATGATGAAGTCATCCTCGGACGAACTTGGATGAACCAGGAAGACGTGACGCTGTACCCCTCCAAGGGTTTGCTGCACATCGGCTCGCAGGACCATTGGGTCAAAGAGAGAGATCCCAACCGCACCGAGCGGTACGAACTATCTGGACAGTCAGCAGCGACGTTTGCGGGACTTGTCCGGCGAGCAAGGAAGGAGAATGAGAAGGAAGGGAAGCGGGATCAGCGCGGACTGCGCGTCTTCTCGGCCAGCATGGCGGACATCGAGAAAGCGCTTGCGCCGAAGAAGAGGACCGATGCCAGGGAGAAACTGCCGACGCACTATCACGAGTACTTGGCGGTCTTCGACCGCGACGAGGCGGATCGCTTGCCTCCACACCGGCCAGGGTCCGACCATCGGATCGTCCTGGAGACAGACGCGAACGGGCGGGAAAAGGATGCACCATGGGGGCCGCTCTACGGCATGTCGAGGGAGGAGCTGATCGTCCTGCGCCGGACGCTTACCGAGCTGCTAGACAAGGGATTTATCCGCGCGAGCAGTTCGCCAGCGTCTGCACCCGTGCTCTTCGTCCGGAAGCCGGGGGGCGGGCTGCGCTTCTGCGTGGACTATCGCGGGCTCAACGCCATCACCAAGAAGGATCGTTATCCCCTGCCTCTGATTGAGGAGACACTCCGGTCGCTGTCGAAGGCGAAGTGGCTGACGAAACTGGACGTCATTGCCGCGTTCCACAAGGTGCGGGTTGTGGAGGGAGACGAATGGAAGACGGCTTTCCGCACCCGATACGGGCTCTACGAATGGCTGGTGACGCCGTTTGGGCTGACGGGCGCGCCCGCCACCTTCCAGCGCTACATCAACCACACGCTGCGCGAGTTTCTCGACGAGTTCTGTTCAGCGTACGTCGATGACATCCTCATCTACTCGAGCGGATCGCTGGCGGATCATCGGAAGAAGGTCAAGCAGGTGCTGGCAAGACTGCGTGACGCCGGCCTGCAGATTGACATTGATAAGTGCGAGTTCGAGGCGACGAGCGTGAAGTACTTGGGCTTCATCGTTGAAGCCGGAAAAGGCATCCGGGTAGACCCGGAGAAGGTGCGGGCCATTCAGGAATGGGAGGCACCACGGTCGGCGAGGGCAGTCCGGAGCTTTCTGGGGTTTGCGAATTACTACCGGCAATTCATCCCCAAATTCTCCAATATAGCGTCGCCCCTGACAGTGCTTACAA
This sequence comes from Purpureocillium lavendulum, assembly GCA_029168975.1. Taxonomy (NCBI): domain Eukaryota; kingdom Fungi; phylum Ascomycota; class Sordariomycetes; order Hypocreales; family Ophiocordycipitaceae; genus Purpureocillium; species Purpureocillium lavendulum. The sequence goes on along the minus strand of JAQHRD010000009.1, from coordinate 109,432 downwards.
AAAAAGATGCCGCATTCGCGTGGTCGAAGGAATGCCAAGCCGCATTCAACGAGCTCAAAGTGCGCCTCATTAGCGCACCGGTACTGGCGCAATGGGACCCGGACAGAGAAACAATCGTCGAGACAGACTCGTCCGGGTATGTCACGGGCGGTGCCCTCTCTCAGAAGGGAGACGACGGCCTCATGCGACCGGTGGCCTTTTTCTCGAAGAAATGCACGCCGGCCTTGTGCAACTACCCGATCCACGACAAGGAGCTGCTGGCGATCATGCGATGCTTGGAGCACTGGGACGCCGAGCTGAGGAGCGTCGAGTCCTTCACAGTTTTGACGGACCACCTGAACCTGCGCTACTTCACCAAGAAGCAACCGTTGAGCGAACGCCAGGCGCGGTGGGCGGAAATGTTGTCGCGATACAACTTCACAATCGTGCATCGGCCTGGAAAGGATGCGGCGGTGCCAGATGCGCTGTCGCGACGAGAGCAGGACATGCCGCATAGCGCCGAAGATGAGCGTCTGCGAGGACGTCGCATACAACTACTTGAGCCGGCCAAGGGGGGTGGCCTAGTAACCAGAGTAAAGAGTGGCTACATCTCCAAAGGCGACACGGACCAGCCAGGAGATGCCACGGCGCAGCAGGACGAGTCGGTCGAGAACCCGTTCACGGAGCCGGAGATACAGGAACTATGGAAGGAAGGCCTGAAGCAACACAACCGGTATTGGCTTATCAGGAATGCAGTGCAGGAAGGCGAGAGACGGCTGCCGTCGCAATGGGGCCTGCCGGTCATGCTGTCGGAGTGCTCTATCGACGAGGGCCAGCGGCTCTGCTGGCGAGAACGGATCTGGGTGCCGAACCACGAGCCGCTGCGCACGCGGCTCATGCAGGACACGCACGACTCGGCGCTCGCTGGGCATCCGGGACGGGATATGCTCAAGTCCCTGCTGGCCAGGCGGTTCTACTGGCCGGGGCTCGACGCAGATGCGCGCCAGTTCGTAAGGAACTGCGACGCGTGCGGCAGGAGCAATGTCTGGAGGGAGAAGCGGCGCGGTCTCTTGAAGCCGCTGCCGGTGCCGGAGCGGATCTGGTCGGAGCTGTCGATTGACTTCGTGACGGAACTACCACCGACAAAATCGAACGGGTCCACGACCATGATGGTGCTCACGGACCGACTTTCCAAGAGCGTCGTTTTGGAGTCGCTGAAGGACATCACAGCGGAGACGACGGCGAGAGCGCTGATGCGGAACGTGCTGCAGCACCACGGAATCCCCGCGGCCATCGTGACGGACCGGGGGACGAGTTCACCAGCAGGATGTGGAAGAGGCTGTGCGAACTGTTGCGCATCAAACAGAGGTTGTCGACGGCATGGCACCCGGAGACGGACGGAGCAACGGAGAGGGCTAACCAAGAGGTGGAGAGGTACATACGGATTTTCACAACGTACGCGCAGGATGACTGGGACGAGTTGCTGCCAGCGGCCGCAATGGCCCTCAACAATCGGACGGCAACATCGACAGGACTGAGCCCGTTCTTCTTCACACATGGCTACCACCTCGAGCCGGTGCAAGTCAAGGAGGCACTGCGACCGGACGGAAAGTCACCTGTGGCAAAGGCAGAAGGCATCGTAAGACGATTCCAGGAGGCAACGGAATGGGCACAGGCCGCCATGGCTTCGGCGCAGGAACGACAAGAGGACAATGCGAACACGCGGAGGCAACCATCGGACCAGTACAAGCCTGGAGACAAGGTATGGCTACGTCTCCGTAACATCCGATCGAAGCGGCCATCCAAGAAGCTCGACTGGCTCGCGGGTAAGTACACGGTTCTAGAGACGGTGGGATCGCATGCTTGTCGACTCGACACGCCGCCTGGGGTTCACAACGTCTTTCACGTATCGCTCCTGCGGCTCGCGGCTGACGACCCGTTGCCGTCGCAGACGTCGGACGACTATCGCCCGCCGGCGATCCTCACGGACGACGGCGAGTTGTGGGAGGTGGAAGAGATCTGCGGACACAAGAAGGTAGGACGAGAATGGAAGGTATTGGTCAAGTGGGTTGGCTGGGTAGGGCCAACATGGGAACCTGTGCGATTTCTGTCGGACACGACGGCATTGGCACAGTATGAGGCCATGCATGGGAAGATTGAATCGGCGGAGGCCCCTCGAAAGGGGAGGAGGAGAAGGGGAGTATTGTAACGGGCTGGGCCCGTGTGGGTCTCGGCAGTCGCTCTCGACCTGGACCCACACGAGCTCCTGAGCTCCGCTCAGAAGCTCTCGCCCCTTTCCTGGATTTTCTCTTTTTCTTCCTTTCTTCTCCAGCTTTAGGATACTCGTTGCAGTCGCTCAGCTAGTTGTCAACACACTCAGTTGAGACCGTTACAGCCACGAAAGACAGGGTGAACGAATATAACCATTACCACCTTGACCGCCTCAACCGACCAGTCATCCAGGTCATCGCTACGAACGTTGGGCCCGGTGCGGCTGCCGCTCCGGACGACAAGGCAGGCAACCTTGCGAAACAGGTCCCCGTGTGCATTGGTGCCCGCCTGATGCTGACGTGCAACCTCTGGCAACAAGTTGGCCTCTGCAACGGCGCTCGTGGCACAGTGTTTGACATCGGCTGGGCACCAGGCGCTGACCCCATCCGAGACCAACCGTGTGTAATCATGATGGAGTTTGACAAATACACCGGATCGGCATTCCTGACCACCGCGGATGGTAGGAAGATTGTTCCGATTCTGGCAGTAAACAGGGACTTCCTCGTTGGAGCCACACTCTGCACTCGCACGCAGTTTCCCCTGGTCGTATGCTATGCCATTACGGTTCACAAGTCGCAGAGCATCACCGAAGACAGGATCGTGACAGACCTGTCGTGCCGTGACTTTCAGACAGGTTTGAGCTATGTGGCCGTGTCCCGTGTGAAAACACTACAGGGTTTGATGCTCGATGCGCCGTTCGACCGCGACCGTCTGACGTATACGTCTCCCCCGGAAAGTATCAAGATGAAGATGAGGGACCAAAGGTTTAGGAGTAGGCATATTGTCAGAGAGAATCCGTGGCTGCGTAACTCCACTTGATGCTACAAAGACGACCAGTGCTCTCGATAGTGCAACCAGTGCGTGTGGACACCTCAAACTGCTCAAGTAGTGCGTGTGACTGAGCCGCACTAAACCAGCAGTCTATTTGAGTAGGCCACACTAAACTACCAGTTTGCGCGAAGTGCCGACACTGCACTGTTGGTACGTGCAAAATTGCCACATTTGTCCAATATAAAGTATCCGATCTGGTCTCCGCCAATGTCGTATTCCCCGAGCAAGTCAAGGACGACTGATCCAAGATTGTCGCCATTGTGTTCGCCATACACGCGTCGCATACCCAAAACGGTACTCCGTCGCTTGCCAGATGTGTCAATCCACATGGCGACGACACCCAGGACCGCGTAAGGGTTTGGCGAAGTCCAGAGGTCAAAAGACATGGATATTCTGCTCCGCGAGCGCTGTAGGTCTTCTCGGAGGCGTTGCTTCTTCGGCACGGCCATGAGAGCCGTCATCATCACAGGCTACAGGTGCGAGTAGCAACTCGCCCGACACATGCAACCAACACTCTAACCTCCACGGCGGTTGATGGTGTGCGAGAGAAACGAGGTGAGCTCAAAAGGTACCCGATGCCAGCCCCCGCGGACTAACACGCGTCGGATGGCCTTGCACAACTCCGGCCACGTAAGGTAACAACGGCAAAAGGCGCTTCTGTCAGCTCGGTTCTGAGGTTGCCGAGGTGCTCCTCCAGCCCCCGCTCCGAATTGGGCTGCCCGTAGCCAAGCATTCTGGTCCCAACGGCTCACAAGCGCGGCAACTGATCACCTGCAGGGGGGGAGGCGTATATGCAGGAAGAGTTTGTCCGGTGGAGGGGGTGCCGGATGAAGACGGTGAGGCTTGAGTGCAAGGGGCTGGACATTGCTGGCCCCCATCATTCCAGCCCCTGGCGGTAGGAGGCAAACTTGAGCAGCTGATGCGGGTGAGACACTCGGCAACAACCCAACAGGAGAGGCGGGAAGCGAGGGGGGGAGAGGGAGGTGCCGGGGGCGGGGCATAACCCTTTCGTCTCTACGTTCCTCAAGGCATAAAACCTCTCGGAACTACGTTCCTCAAGGCACCTCGTTCCTCAAGGCAAGTCCTTTCGTCTCTTCGTTCCTCAAGGCAAATTTCTGGGCCAATCGTTTTGGGGGGTGAAAGAAGTTTGGGGTGTTCTCCTGTCCTGAAGTCCTTTCGTCTCTTCGTTCCTCAAGGCATACCGACCGACCAAGGCCTACTAGGATAGGACTGGGCATTATTGCGAAGCATCGCGACCGGGATGACTTGTAGACATGGACTGGGGACTGGCTCGCCGACGCTTTCGTACTATCTCTCGCGTCGTGTCCCAAAGACGACAAACTGTTGATCACGATGGTTCCGCTTGCTTCAGCACTCGACAGGGTCACCTGGCCACGCAGGGGTATTTAGGGGCGACGCAGCTCGGGAGCTTAGTCTCCTTAGTCGAGTCTCTTCTTTAGAAGCGCTTGGTCAATTGTCAATATATTCACCGACAACGTTACATCGAATTACTATGACCGCCCAAACTTCCAGAAGTTGGACCACAGACCCCTCTTCTTTTCGTCGTGGTTTTCTTCGCGGACGTTATGCCTCCCCACGATTGTCAAGAACACTTGGTCCAGTGTGGTCGGGCTAACGCTGTAGTGTTGCACGCCAAGGCGTGCTTTGTGCTCCTCGAGTAGCACAACAAGCCGGCCGATGGCACTACCTTGGTTGGCCTTGAGGTCTTCTGAGGGTTCAATCTCGTCGGTGTCTGTGGCAATGTCCCTGCCCGAACATTTCGGGTGCTGAGATGGTGCACAAGCGGTGACTACGTCCTTGGCAGAGACAGAGAAGCGCATCTGCCCGTGATACGTCTTCGTGTCGAGGGTGGCGGTGGGAAGAGTCTCCCTGATCCACGCAGTGATCCGATCTACTTCAGCAGCCGTTGTCCGCGGTGCAGAAGCTGACACAAGGTGGACGTGCAGGGCGTCGCCAAAACGGTGTCGGAGATCATCTGGGGTCCCAAGGGCAAGCATTCGACGTGCGAGAATCCCCGCTCGGCCAGCCAATGCGTCCGCCTCCTCCATGCTGTGAGTAGTCAGGAGGATGGAACGGCCGTGCACAGTGGCAGCCAGAGTTTTCCACATGATGCGCTTGGATGCCGCGTCAAGCCCGGACGACGGCTCGTCAAGAAGGATAACGGTCGGATTTCCCATGAGGGCGATACCCAAGCTCAGCTTTCGTTTGTTTCCCCCCGAAAGCGCATCCCCCATTCGAGACTCGAAGGCTTCAAGGCCAACTGCTCGAAGAACCGCCGAGACGTTATGCTGGATGTCCGCAACACCGCGGACTCGTGCGTAGAACTCTAGATGCTCCCGAACGGTCATTTGATCGAGGGCATCAATTTGAGGGCAGACGCCTAGATGTGTTCTTGCGGCGGCCAAGTTCCCAGTCACTGACTCTTCTTCAACGAATACGTCGCCACCCTTGTAGCTGGGCTTTAAGTCTCCCCGAATGAGAGAGATAATTGTGGACTTGCCGGCACCATTGGGGCCGAGAAGAGCGAAGACCTCGCCGCGCTTGACGCTGAATGTGACATTATCAACTGCGGTGTTTTTGCCGAAGGCCTTGGTGAGATGCATAACCCGCAGACCATCCTCATAGGTGCCGCTGCCGGCGACCTGGATCAGCTCGATTGCCATCTCATCGTCCAAGTCGTCTTGGCCCGCCCCGGCATGTCGCCGCCGTCTGCGTTCCAGCACGCCACGGAGAGTTGACCCCACCGAGCCGCTGTCGAACCAGAGGACCAAGCAGAACAAGACGACGCATTGGATGACCAAGTAGGTGATTGGGCCGCCGTACATGACGAAGCTTGTGGGCTTCTGGGAGAGTATTTGACCGTCGCAGGCCGTGGCGAAGAGGTTTGTGGAGATAAACAACGCCCTCACGGCAGAACCAATTGGTGCAAAAGCCGAGATGACGAAGTGACAAACAAGAAGCGACGAGTCAACCTTGTCGACCTTGACGTACGTGACGACGCAAACGTATGAGATGAGATACGCCAGGAAGATCAACCCCTGATAGACGGCAGCCCAACCAAATGTCGCGAGTTGCGTCTTTGTAAATAGCGAGACGAAGTACGCGAGCAATGTGGCAACGAGGCCGTAAAGGAAGAAGACGATGAAAATGTACTCGAGATGGTACCATATGTCCGACAGACCAGACCATAACGCGGTTACAATGCCGGACGTCACCAAAACGATAGCAAAGTCGAAGATCAAGTATGCTGCCCAAAGGGGAACGGACGGACGCCGTTGGAGTACTGCAAAGCACGAACGAATCTCCTCCGCTCAGTGCTGGGGTACAGTCCAAAGAAGGCAGGATAGCAGGCAAGGGCAATACCCATATAGATGACGAGGTTGAGCGCGCGCCCGATCCCTGGACTGAAAGGAATATCGAAAGGCGACCAAGTAGTGGCAATTGTGGTATTTGCGAGGAGGATATCGAGAAACTGCTGAGCCGTCAAAGAACTCGTGACGAAGAGATTCGCGACCCAACCAACAGTCGGTGGCGTACTGTCATCTCCTAGCCATAGTCCCGTGGTGATATTCGTACGATTGCTGACGATGTACTGGGTGAACTCGTCATATGTATTGACAAGATGGAGGAGGTTGTTGAGGGCGGCACCGCCCACGGGACGACTAGCGCCTCCTGAGCCGGCGAAGATTGGCGCGAAGAGGTTGACAGCGGTGGACGGGTTGAGGCGAGACGGCGGACCTGCAAGAAAAGCCACGATACCGTTGTCTATAATCTGACTGAAGGCATCTTCTGTGCTCTGGGAGAAGGATTGCTGCGACCCTGAGCAGCCTGTCGGTTCCTTGCCGCGTACATAGAGCGAGGTGAGACCGGCGGCAATGATTGGCAGTAGGAACGCAAAGAAGTAGAGAATTTGGTTCTTCTTGAAAACCGTGATTCGCTTCCTAAACAGGATGCCGACCTGGTTCGCATAACTAACCCGCTTGCCGTTGATCAACTTCAGCCCCCGGTCGCCGCTGTTTTGACATGAGCTGTCGTGTTCCCGAACCTTCTGAGTGACCTGGGGCTTTGGGACAGAGCTGTCGATATTTTGGAAAGCCTTTTCTGCTTGGATTTCCTCGGCCAGCTGCAAGAAGACATCCTCGATAGTTGGTCCGGAAAAGCAGTAGTCACCGATGCCGGCTGCCTCCATTCTCTGGATGACCTGTGCGGCCAAGTTCGAGTTCGGGGCCACATACACTGTAGAATCGAAGGCGCCCATCTTCACCACGCCGTCAACGTCTGGGGTCGCGGTGTTAGCGGGAGCCTTGTTGACATGAATCCTGTATCCACCTCCGAACCTGTCCTTGAGCTCCACGGAGGAACCCTCGGCGCGTAGCGTACCCTTAGACAGGATCGCAATGTGATCGGCCAGCAAATCGGCTTCGTCCAGGAAGTGGGTGGTCAAAATTAGGGTCCTCTTGCCTCGCTCGGCCAAGAGAATATCCCATATCTTTCGGCGAGACAAAGGATCCAGCCCGCTGCTCACCTCATCCACACAGCATACGGCACTCCCTCCGGTGAGCATCATACCGAGCTGTAGCTTGCGCTTCTGGCCACCGGACAGGGTCTTCGCTAGAGAATGTCGCTTTTGTGAAAGATCGATGGACCGAATCAGGTCGGAAATTTCCTCCTTCGAAGCTCGAGTCTGGGGAGCTTTGAGACGCCTGAAGATATTCAAATGCTCCTCCACACTTAAATCGTCCCATAAGACGTTCTTCTGAGGCGCAATTCCCAGGCCGCCGGTGCCGTCTATTTTGATTGAGCCACTCGTCAAGCGGTGCAAACCGGCAATGGCATCGAGTGTCGTACTCTTGCCACTCCCGTTAGCACCGAGCAAGGCGACAATTTGTCCCCTGCCCGCCGTGAAGCTTAATCCGTTTACCGCCACGACTGGTTCAACACCATTCTTGCGGAATTTGGATCTCAGCTTGGACAAGACGCCAGGTTGGTAGACCTTGGTCAACCTCTCCAGCTCAACTGCGTTTTCTCCAAGAATGCCCAGTTCCTCCTGGCTCATTTGGACGTGTCGGCCTCTAACAGACGTGCCGTAAAACCGCTGTTCATTGTATATTGCCAGGAAGAGGTAGGCAAAGATTTGCAAGACGATGAGTATCCAGAAAACTATACCTGGTATCGACCATGGGCTATTGGGGGGTTCTTCGACTAGGCTGGCAGCCAGGTTTTGCTTCTCAAAACGGGCCATGAGCGTGATGAAATAGACGTAGTTACAAGGTGGGAAGAGGACGGACAGGGCGGCAACAGGGCCCGTTTGCGGCTGGGTAAGAGACTGCGCTAGGATGCTGAGCAACAAAGTCGCAAGGACAGCAGTGATGCTGCTAAGCTGTGCCTTGCGAAAGAATGTCGCGATGAAGATCGAAAAGGAAGTGAGGGCCAGCCCGGCCAGAATCTGGAATATGAGCACGATAGCAACGCTGGTATTTACGAAGACGCCGAATCGGAGGATAATCGAGCCAATGATCCAGGCCGGGGCGTAAATGAAGGAGAAGGATAGGTGATGGGAGATGCTGCGAGCGAACGGGGCCATCCAAGGCCGAGTGACGGGCATCATAGCGTCGATAAGCTGCGATATTCCGCTTTCGCGCTCAGTGGCGATAAAGCCCGTGACATGATAGGTAACCCAGATGACGGTAGAAATGAAGGCCACACCCATGAAGTTGACGATGGAGTTGTGGAATAACACGCGAGCCTCACGGTCCAGGTCTTGCTGTGTCTGGCTAGTGAAAGGCATCTCTCTGTTTCGGGCCAGAGGAGATGTATTGGAGCCGTTGATGCGAGCAATGATCGTGTCGACGGCCCGCTGCATGGGGAGCAGATATATCTCCTCTATATTGCTAGAGCTCTCGACGTTGATCTTGAGAGGGCTCTCCGACATCGCTGCGTCCGTGCGGATGGTGTAGTTCCAAATGCCGCCTTGTCCTTCATTCGGAGAGGAGCGCATCACCAACGCACAGTAGCAGCTCGTCACGCCTCGCAGCGAGCTTCGACATTCGGTGGACAGGGCATCCTCGTCATTCAGCCTGACCACCGACATTGGCGACCCATATGCCGTTGTCTGCCTGGCGATTGAATCGAGTACTGTCTGAATATGACTTCCATCATGGCCATTGCTGATCAAAACAACCTTGGTTCTGCCGCTCTCCTTGGCTGTATCAAACGCTTCCGAGAGGCTGCGGACGGCATGCGCAGTGCCTATGCCAAATTTGGCCGGTGGGACAAACAGATTCTTCGCGAAACTGAAGAACAAGGCGAGCAAGATTGGCAGAAGCAGAGCCATGCAAACGACAAGAAGTAGATGTCGCAAAAGTAAGGTCCGAAAGTTCTTGGACATGAGCGTCCCAACCTGGCGGAAGTACTTCGACATCCCCCATCCACGGGACGATTGTCGCCACATCACACCTGTTGCAACTGGTCCTCAGGTGATCAGTGGCTGGCGAACAAACGTCTCAGAGCTGTCCGTTGTTCAATCTTGCTAACTTCTGGCCGTTTGTCGAGTCGAGGCTGGTCGAAATGTGGCGCGCGGCTTATGTCAAATCCAATGTCGACAGACAGGTCCACTCCTCGATGGCGAGGTTGCAAGTGGTTCAGATCTCCGTAGACCCTAGAATTTGAGAAGAAACAGACACCCTTGGGGAAGCAAAACAGGAACAAACCATACCATGGGTGAACGGTGGATGTACTGTGAAACCGGCAAGCCGCTTCAGGACAACAGACCACGACGGGAGTAGGGAGAAAAGGGGAGGATGTCAACGTTGAGATTATCTCAACAGGGCGATAACTAACTAGCTATTTCACACGCGACTCAGGCTCTGTCCTACCGGACCGGACGAGAGCAGACGCAAGCACCACAGCCTAAATTTGTCGCCATTGCTTGTCAGGCCCAATTGGCTCCCTCGGCACGGCCCAGGGCTGTGCCAAACCCAAGCCTCGGGCTCCGCCCCAATGTCCATGACGTGGCATCGGGAGGGAAGCACCCCAGCACTTTAACATCGTGTTCGGGGTTTGACCGTTGGAGACTTCCTATGGCCTTTCTGAGGCAGTGAATCTCACGATCGATTTATTCGTACCTGAGGGGTGAAGTCGGCATTCCAAATATGGGAACCAGCCCTGCCACGCGCACGATGATCAAACAGAACAAGCTTTAATGCCTCAGTTGCGTTGCCAGGTTCACTGTAACGGTAGGAATTGGTTGGGCAAAGAGTCCTTTTCCTGAGGGTAGGCATGGAGGTGTCACAACCGCGACACAAGGACGACGATGCCTGCACTCGCGCTGGTGTTATCAGTAAATCTTTCTCGGATCTGGAATGGGCCTCTTGTGATGGGTGCTCCTCTTCCAGGCGGTTGCCGCGGAATGTGCTATGCGTCCATGTGCATAATATTTGTACTGGTGTCCACCAGCTGGGCCACCTGAAGCCTCGCCTGCCGTTGTAATTTAACTCAGGCAGGCGACGCGACACATACCGTATAGGGAGAACGCCACGATTCGATCTGGGGAAACACAGGCCAAAGGAGACGCGCGTCAGCTGGGCCAGCCACGTCCAACCGGTAGGCCAATCCGAGCCGAGGTGTCCAGCCTTGTTATCACCATGGAGCGGCATGTAACGCCTAAATGCAGGTGTCCCTTGTCGGAGCCATCTTCTTCCTGTCGTCTTTCTACAGTACAGTACTGTACAGTACACTCGCCCCTTAACTCTTTGCTCTTTCCCTGTCTCTCCTCGCCCGTGACACTAGTCATTGCCTGCAACGAACAACACCACCCTGTGCCTCACACGTCCAGGCCGGTCTGTCGGTCTGCCAGCCGGACTCAGTCGATCTATGAGAAGGGCGGTCTGTTATCCACACTGTCCAGCCCCTAATGCCACAGTCGATGAATCAGAGCTCGCTATGATGTATTGTCTCAGGGCACTGAATAACTAGCTGGCGTTTGGGAGAAGGTCATGTTTACATTGGTAACGAATGACTCTTGATTCTCCCAACTAATGATCAACTGAGGTCGGTATTTTGTACCTGTACCAGTTCACGGTGTAGGCTCGGATCGAGTTTGAGACGTTGCGGGCGGCTGAATTACCTGCGTCTCAGACAATCGGGTCCTCTGTGTCCATTTTGGGCATTAGTCAATTGATGAGAGTTTCATCTTGAATAGCTCAAGCTAGATGCACGACAGCGCCCGGCTCATTACACAAATAAAAGTCCTGCGTTGTGGCACAGTGACCACAACTGGTGCGTACCAAATGTGGTGTGCCCCAAGTGCATGTCTATTGTTTGGCGAAGGAACAGCGAAATTAACTGGGTCGAACTTGTGCACTATCTCGACGGCATAGCACGGGTACGGTATAATCTGCTAGCTGATCAAGAAGATGACTTGATCGATAACTGGTCCCAAGATGAAGTACTGACCGCGCAGACTTACTTTAAACAGCGCTGGGAAGTGCCTTGACGAGGGAGTCCTGTTATGCACATCGTACGACTGCTGTACACGTAATTGACCCTCACAAGTCCGCGAATTTGCAAATGGTTGGACTTTGCCAATATGCAGTCTCGATCTTTCAGCACTGTACTGTACCACGGCCTCTCCGAGGCTGGTCAAGGGCTAAGCCCCTTCGATTACGACGCCTGATTCAGCTGTGCCTGCTAGGCGTAAAACACAAGCCTTAGCAAGGACTACCAATGCACCAAGCTCGGAGCCATGCCGGCGACAACTTGTGACATGGCCAATCATGAGGGAAAGCTCCGGAGTGCCTGGCGAGTCGGCTGACGTGGCTTGACGCCACGGTAGAGTAAAACAACGGCTTAAGGGCCGTTGGCGGAAGTTTTCCGTGTCATCGTCGCGCCGTGTCCTTTGGGCTTTGTCCGTGCACTTGTCCAATACAACGTCATGAAATGTATGTGGCAATTATTGCCGGGGCGGACAAGCGTAATGCAGTGGCGTGAGTCGGTACGAAGTATTATTTATCGCACTACCCTGCCTCGCACTGTGGGCGACATCGCAACGGGACTGGGTTGTCAACGGTGTTACGGTCGAGTTATCCACTCATTCCCCTACATAGTGGCAGGCATAGGAGCCGGAGGCCGCTTCTTAGCTGCACGTGCCTGTCCATGGCCGTCACTGCCCTGGCAATTTCGTAGTTGGTGCCCAGGGCTAGCTTCGTAGCACTTTCCACAAGTTATGCAAGTGCCAGATGCGATTGGCGAACAGTACCCGAAGAAATGTAATCTCGAATTGTTCAAAGCACCGGTTGGCCTGTGTCCCTTTGATCTTCGCGGTTGGGGATCCAGCAATTTGCATCACTGCATGTCGCTAGCGTTAGAAGGGCTCACTAGGACGCATTAGCTCCAGTCCTAAAATGAACCACCAGTATAAAATGTTCGTTTGTGCCCGCGTTTTTATCTAGCCGTCCATCCGCCTGCCATCTCCCTCCACGCAAGGACGAATTGGGATGCCGACGACATATTAGTGGGACGCGTCACCGTGACTTGCCCACGCAGAAATAACGGATCGTCGAAACATCAGCGCCGCGAGCCACACCCACACAGTGACCTCATGATGGATAGTCATCACAGATATCCACAGGAGACATCTACCAGAACACAAGTAATCATCGCCATCGTCTTCTTCATGTAAGTCTGGGTATCTGAATGGCATGTACCGCAACTAATAGAACTCGCAGCGGTGGCGTCTACGTCTTATACCGATATCTAGACACCTACTACAAGTACGGAACCTAAGAAGCCCTCGCAACAACCGAAGTTGTTGTCGCAGCGGTATCCGAGAACGCCAACTCGAGCGCTATTGGAGCACCGAGTGATTCGAGTGTGATAAGCACCTGCGAAATTTGAAGGAGTCGCCGAGACCACAAACAGAAGCAGAGTGTGTTCATTAATGACTTCTCCTAGCGGAGCAATTTGATCTTCGGCTGATGACTGTTCTTGCAGGCAGAACAGAGATTGTCTTTCGAGTGACCGTTGAAGTAGGTTGATTCAACGTCTGTTTGCCTGTAAGGAGCATAAGCACGATAATACAGAGAGTGAAGAACCGGGATGATTGACACCATTGTTGATCTCGTCTTCCATTCACCTCCCGGGCCTTATTGCGAGCCACCGCCGCCATGCGCACGCCTACAACGCCTCTTGGCCTTGGGCTTCTAAGCTTGCTACAGATATCAACTGCCAGTCAAGTCCATCTGGGCTCCTTGGAGAGCTCCGCTGAGGACCATGTCGACGCCTCCTCCTGGTGCGATCGCGGCTGTTACGAACCCGAGCCGCAGCAGACGTATCGCTCCTTTAACGGCGCCGCTCCTAAGCTCGAAGTGGTGCGCTCCGATGAGCGGTGTGATAGTGGCCTCACGTTCTTGGAGCCTGAGGGTTGGCAAGCCTATGGATCCGGGCTGGCAACAGTTGATGGCCAAGGCGACTTGGTTTGGAAGCCAACACAGTGGGCTGAGATGAGGGACGTCAAGGTACAAAGATTTGGCGATGCTTTGTACATGACGTTTTGGGTCCGCGACGAAGGCTCCGACTTCGGACATTATATCATGGTAAGAAAGCTTTCCTACTCACCTTACGTCGACACAGGAGCTGGGCTATCCCGTGTAATCGAATTTTAAGGCTGACGGCTCTCGAACAAGCTGGACGAGACCTACAGGATGTTCAAAGAAATCCGTCCCTCAGGTCGCATCCAGGGCGACATTAAGAACCTTCTCATCACCAGTAGTGGAACTGCCATCCTAACCATCGATCCGGAGACACGTAACCACGCGTTTCGGATCCGTTCATCTAAACGACACAACTACGGCAGCGTTTTTCAGGAGATTGATCTTCGCTCCAACATCCTTCTCTTCGAATGGCATGCATCCCAGCATCTGACTCCCAACGACGGTCCCATCGACAGCAAGGATTCTTGTCGACCAGGTGGCAGCCATGCCAGCGAATTCAACTCGTTCTCTATCATTGCCATCGACAAGAACCCCGAAAGAGGTGCCTATCTCGTCGCATCTCCATGTACTGGTACAATCTCGTGCGTGAGCGCCGTAGATGGCCAAGTTCAGTGGCAGCTGGGAGGCTCTCAAAACAGCTTCAAAGACCTGTCCGATGGCTTAGCAACAACACTTCCGTTGAACCATGACGCAAGCTGGGATACTTCTGGCGACAATGAGACTTCAACGCTTATTATTGTCAGTCATGGTCGTAAAATTGTTGTCCAGCTTGACTTCAGGGAGATGACAGCCGCATTGTCACCCGAATCTCTGGCCTGGGCATCACCGTTACCCCCTTATCGGCATTGGGGCCCCGGGCAAGTTCTTCCCAACGGAAATACCCTGCTTTCTGGGGGCAAAACGTTGGGTTTTACCGAGTTCTCGCGGTACGGAGAGCGGCTCTGCGAAACGCATCTTGGCCATGTTCGTCGGGCGACCCGGAAAGGCCGAGGCCTGCCATACCGAGCTTCAAAGTTCCCCTGGGTAGGTCATCCGCATACGAAGCCTTCGATAGTGGTGCGTCCAGATATAGACGGCGATGAACTTGAAGCCAGCTTGTATGTAAGCTGGAATGGGGCTACCGAAGTTGGTGCTTGGGTGCTCCAGAGCGGTCCAACCTCAGATGGCAATGCCTTCATTAACCATTGCATCGTCGAGCGCGAGGGATTCGAAACCAGGATTTCCTTGCCACTAAACTCTGAGGCATACTTGCGCGTGCTTGCGCTGGACAATAATTGGCGCTTCCTTGGGCGCTCTGACAGTGTGCCGAGGCGAGCATAGTCCTGTTCAGGACAACGATGACAGGACGAACAGGGCCGAATGTGTATATTGGGGGCAAGGCTGTCTTTTGATGGTACTATTACTTGAATGGATAACTTAAGTACTATTCTAGCGAGGCATGGCGTCGTGGAAGTACAGTGACGACAATTGAACGCTGAGCACTGCCTTCTCCTGCCTCTTTCCCCGGAACTACCTCGCCACCGTCAAAACACAACCTAGTAGCCCTCAAGCGATCGTAAATCGGCGTGAATACCAACCTTACTATCCCGCTTTTCGGCAAGCTCATTCAGGAAGTCCTCCAGGAGGAGCCGCAGGGATCTGTTCAGTTAGTCCAGGCCACTACACACCACGTCGTGTCGCAAGATCGCGACTATGTCACGGAATGGGTCGTTGTGAAGGAACGATCAGGTGACTTCATGCATGTCTCACTTGTGAAACTGTACAACTAGCCAAAGTGGGAGTCTTCCTTACGAAGCTCTTTCTTGCCCCTTTTTCTCCTTGTAGACAATCACTTTGTCCAAGTCGCACTCGACCTTGTTCGTGCCTTGTACCGTCACAGTCGTGTTCTCCATGAGCCAGCCATCTGCAACGCCATTTCACCAAGTCGCTGCACGCGCCGTCCATGCACATCCCCCACAATGGACCCGTTCGTTCACCTTCCGAGATATTCTATCGTCATTTGCAGGATATGCGAATTCGGATGGGTAGCCGACGAAGTTGCAACCCATGTACAAACGCGTCATTCTGGTCTACTCTTGGCAGAACGGCGGGTGGTGGTTCAAGCCATCCAAGGCATTCCAAATAAAATATGCTGACACCCTCACCGGAGGTGGGGAGGGTGTAATACAGTCCGAAGGATGTATCCCTATGGCATGAAGGATTGGCCTTGAATCTCTGGTGACATGACATTTCATGCTATGGCATTATATGTTCAAAGTGTGGCATTGCGCTGGTTCTCCGTGAAGACATGCATGCATTAATTCTAGTACAGCCATCAAGAGAAAACAGGTAGGAATAATGGCTGGCCAAGTTGCTGTTGCTTGCGCCGGTCCTCGTCGCGGACTTTCATCAAAACACCTGTTGCTGTGTTAGGACTTATGGATCCTCCAGCGTGACTAACATAATGGAACTCTGCTTGCCATCAGGTAGCTTCTCATAGTGGAGAGATGCCCGTTCAAATGGGGCATCGATCATTAGCCCATGCAACGTCTTGACCCTGGAGACTGCGACATAGCTGAGCCCCGTTTGGAAGTCTCGTTCAGACAGATCCGTCACCATCTTATCCACCGTGATGCTCTGTGACTTGTGAACAGTAATGGCATATGATGCCACAAGTGGGAACTGCGTTCGTGTACAGGCGGACGTGCCAAGAAAAAAGTCTCGCTTCACCGGCAGTATGGGTACTACCTCACGCCCATCATCCGTGGTTAGATATGGTGGCCCGGTATAGTTATCCATCACCATCATAATGACACATGGCGGGTCACGGCGCGCATCAGCGCCAGGGGCCCAGCCGATGTCGTATACTGTTCCTTGGGCCCCATTGACTAGGCCTGTGGGATGCCAGATGTTCTGCGTCAGCATGAGACGAGCACCAATGCATACCGGAAACTGGCCAGTCAGGTTGCCAGCTTGTTCCGACGTTGCCCTGTCAGCACCGTTACCAATGTTCTTCGCCATGACTTGGATTGCTGGACGCTTGAGGCGGACGAGATGCTCGTAGTTGTACTCGTTCACACGTGCTTTCTTGCTATAGATACGAAGAGCAGCATCAAACGAGTCTACCTCGCGCCGGCCTAGCTTGGCCTGCACGCGCTGGCTCAGAAGTTTCCATGACTCGATGGATAGCTTTAGACCACGTAGTTCGTCAAGCGCAAGCCGAAAGGTAGCCTGGTCATCGCCCTGTTGCCGCTGGGCTTTTTTCAAGAAGACGGTGTGGATAAACGCCCCATATGCGGTTCGGCCAGAGACCTCGTGTAGGTCTTTGAGTGGTCCATCAAAGTAGAGGGGCTTGTTCGCAATCGGCGGGAGCTGAAAGAAGTCACCGACCAGGATGATGCTTATGCCGCCGAAGAATTCGGTCGCTCTGCCAGGAAAGGCTTGGCGGAGTCGTTTGTCGATCCACGAAAGTTGACGCAGACCTAGCATACTTTTCTCATCAATCACAAGATACCTAACGTCCCGTAGCTTCTTCTGAAGAGCATTAGCATCTGCTGGAGAGAGTTCTGTAAAAGCCCTATCGACAGGCAGCCGGAGTAGAGAGTGTAATGTTGTTCCCATTATCTGGTTGCTTGCAACGCCCGTGGGTGCAGTTCTCCAGATTGGACTGGGCCGGTTACCGGCAAGCTTCTGAAGATGCGAGGACAGGACTTTGATCAGATAGGACTTGCCCGTCCCGCCACCACCATCAACATGGAGTAGAATCTGCTCCTCGCTGTCGCATTGGAAGTGTCCAATGAATGTATCGTATACTATCCGCTGCTCTGCGTTGAGCGTATCGCGGACCTCGAATGGCAGGTCTTCAACATCCATTTGGAGAGGATTCTGCGCTATGCGCTGACGCCAATAATCGCCATGAACGATTCCTGGGTCAGCGTAGCGGCCGACGTGGGGTGTCCAATCATATTGAATATCGATATCCCGTCTACCCAGCAGATCTACCATCTCTTGGCTCGGTGGGCAGTCAGGAAGCTGGCGGGCAAGCTCAAGCCAGTCCTCCTCCAGAAGGTCAGGCTCGTGAAATTCGTCTTCGAACTCATCCGGATCCGGTCGACGATCCTCGGCATTAGGCGTGCCATAGTAATCATCAGGGTGCTGGTGGTTCGCGTAACAGAATTCGGCGGCAGATGCATGTGACTCATACTCGACATCGTCCATCTTGCGTAGGGCGTTGGGATCGCGATGCGGGTGAGCCAGCATGAGCTTCACGCGACAAAAATCCTCGTATTGGTGATGCTGACGGTTGGCCTTGTACCGCGGGAAGTAGTACAATACACGAGGCTTAGCTTGACGACTCCAACGGGTCCACTTTCTCCCATCCCTCTTGCTAGTATTCCAGTTGGCTAGGAAGTCAAGGTAAGTGAGTTCTTCATGAAGGGCAGGGCGAGAGAGATACTTCTCGTATATCCCGACGACCTCAGCGTCGCCATCATGATCACCCTGCAGGCGAAGAGGCCGCCCCTGTTGCTCGTAGGGACGGCAATCAACGGCTCTAACAACACGTGTGCCTTCCTGTAGCTCGCAGTTGAGCAAGACATGGCACACCTCTTGTCCAGAGAAGTCTCTCTCAGCAAGCAGCTTGTTCATGAGACGTGAGGCAAAAGAAAGAAGTGGGTTCTGGTGGGAGACGTAGGGCAAGATTTGCAGCCCCAGGCTCGCATAACTCTCGGTCCGCTTCTCCATCTTACTGCAATACTTTGCTGCATAATTGATGACAGCTTGAAGGCTGGTACAGGGGGAGATGTCAATGTTGGCTAACCAACCGAGACTGAGACACCGGTTATAGTGGTTCATGAGGCTGTCATTCCCGGCTGCCTCGAAGGAGAAATAGGATTGCCCTTGCCGTCGAACAACCTCAGCCGTATCTCTCGCATCCCGCGGGAAGAAAAAGCGGCAAGAAATCTCTTCCGAACCCTTCTTCTTTCGCAGGCAGTAGGTCTCGCTGCAATGATGGCGTTGGCAGCGGTTCAGAACCTGCGAGAGCCATTGGAACGTCAAGGGATGATGTAACGGATTCACAGCCAAAGGATTGCCTTCTCCTTGATCCCGCACTCGAGCTGGCTCAGGGTTAAAAGCTGTGACGTGGAATTCCCAGACCCGGGCGAACTCCTTGCGTACATGCTCATTTTCCAAGTCAACACTGGGCGCGCCGTCCATCCAGAACAGGCCGTGGCAATGGCTACTTCCACGACCCTGCCATTCATACCTGTTCCAAAAATCAGTGACATTAAATTTGTTCTTGAGAACGATATCTCTGAATAAGCCAAACCGCCTGTGGAAGTGCCAGGCTGCAATGTGTGGGTTGTCCCTGAGAAGTTTGTTAGACATGCTCATTCGTTGTTGCTCGGGTAGCTCCTGCCAGTCTTGAAACTGGGGCAAATGTTGATAGAGGCTCCTCCAGTGCAAGTCTGCCGGGCTGAATGTAATAAAAGCACCCGGACAGCGAAGGTTGTAGGCATAAGACTCGAGCTCTCGGCGCTTTCGGTACCAATACGGGCGTGTCCCGCGAAGCTGTGCTGTCTGGCGGTTGATCGAGTTGAGCAACTTCTGGGCCTCCGCAGATTCAGGGTTCTGGAAAGCCTCGATTAGATCATCTCGCGTTAGTGAACCCTGCCTTTGTTGATGTTGTTTGACTAAATAGCCGCTTTTCGCCCATGCCTGTCCTCGCATCAGCGTGTTGAAAGCCACAAACCGGAATGTGGGATGACGGGCAAATCTGCCGTCATGCCATCGAAGGGCATGCTGTATGTACTCGGCATACTTGATAGGTCGCAGCCTTGGCTCAATGAAATCAGCCTGACCACGAGGGAATAGTGTTGGAAAGGCCAGGGACAGGAGTGCTTGTGAGTGGTTGAATTCATTTATCGGCGTTCTCCGAATCTCTGGCATTTCAAGCTGATGTTGTGTTGCTGGTCGTGCAGGGGGCAGTGCGTCGCGCTCTTCGCCAAGAACGTGTGAGTGCAGTGCCTCCATCTCTGTATCCTCTGGTAGTAGATCTGGCACTGCAGACTGATCAACCTCATCCGCCTCGATGTCGTCATTCTCGATGTCGCCCAAGTTAGCTGCCAGAGGATCGGTGACTTCCACAGTGGCAACCTGATCAAGTACATCGCCATCGTTGGGCAGCACTGACATCCGCTTCTGGCAAACAGTAATATCTCGGTAGCCCGGGTGGTTATTCGACAGGAAGTCCAGCCACTGCTGAAGACAACGACGTCGTACGCGGAACTGGCGTCTGAATTGGCGGTCCAGGTGGGCATGTTCACCCGCGTTCGGAGGACGTAGCAAGATAACATCTAATTCGGGGGGTAACAGGGGAAGTTGTCGATACACTTTGCCAATATCGCGGAGAAAGTGCACAATATGGCCACGATATTTGTATTGTTGCCCTCGAACCTGCATGACGTTGACGAACACATGAACTGGAGCAATTAGCATCTCTTCTACTTTCGTTAATTGAGGGAGGAACGTAGGGATTGAGCCAAAATCCAACTGGTTTTCGGCTGAAAAAAAACACGGCTCGTCCTCCTTTTTGTTCTTGTCTTTGGCGATGCAACGCTTGCAAATGTCATCTTTCAAGCCCATGTCAAACCATGTCTCCTGACAGCGGGTGCAATGTTCCATTCGATCGTTTTCCAGCTCCGTCCAGAACTTCTTCAGTAGCTCCTCATCTCCATCAGACACCGGGCAACGTGATAAATCACCCATCCAGTCTGGATCCGGAAGCTCGAAATCTCGACGGTCGGGGACCGGGCGTTCGATGGTCGACTGCTGGACAGGTGGGCGGGAATATCTTCCCCGGGCGTGTCTCGGCCAAATAGAAGGACTCGATACCGGAGATTCGATAGGCGTTCCCAGTCTTACGCCTTCTTGGGATGCAATCGAGGACCTGGTCGGGAAGTAATCGGCGCATGCGCAGCTGTTCTTGTGGACATGGCAAGTGGCGTTCCCAGCAGAATAGGCTCTTGTGAGATAATTGGTGTACCTAGCTGTAAGTCTAATAAGGGCAATCCTTGTCGACGTATTGGGGACAACTCAGCTTGTTCTGCAGTACGCTTGGAGGTGCCTGAGGCCTGTCGATTCCTACAGTCAAGACAGTTGGCCGTATGTCTTCCACGTGTAATAGAGGACTTTGTCTTCGAAATGAATTGATCTGCCGGCTTCTCCTGCTTGCACTTCCTGCAGACATTCGTTGAAGGGACGGAGTCAGCCATGCTATGTTGGACTGCAGGAACGGTTTGATCAGGAAGGCTGAAGGGGACTGCGCGTTGGTGCAACGGGTCGTTGGGAGGCAACCACATGGACCGCGCACCTGGCTTTACACCTGAAAGGGCTACTGACCAACGAATTGATTACATTGCAGAGAAGAAAAGCGGGATGCTCTCGAGGAGCTGGCTGCCTAGTGACATATAGTCGATGCTCAGGGGCAGGCTGTGAGACCCTCATTTGGTGGCGTTATCAGCATCGACATCAGCCGAGTGCACATTGACGGCTCAGCCGGTCACAATACCCAAGCAAGACTGCCATCCAATCGACGTCGAGTGGAGACTTATGTGACCAATACGAGCAGAGCTTTTGAACCTCAGTTATCGTCGTAATACAGGGGAGGCAACCCACTCTGGGGTTGCGCAAAGGGCCTTGAGGAACGAAAGCGTGAGTTTGGAGGGGACATATTGATTATCGATGGTATCGAAGGTTTTAGAGGATCGAGAGTGCGATTAATTGGAGACTATTTGAAGGGTTCAGGGTGGTCGCGGGACTGATGCGGGCTGTTCAGTTTATGAACCGTGTGTGGCCTCCGCTGTACCCCGGCGATTGTTATGGCTGCGTTGCCACTATTGTCACGACTGTGATTGCCGTATGCCAGAGCAGCCAATACGCGGGCTGCACCTGGGACCATCCCGGCAGGGCTAGGCAAGGCCCGTGCCCTAAAGGGCAACATTAGGGGCCGTCACAACCGCCACACCATAAGTAGGTGTGCATCCTCATCCTACTTCCACCGCTGCCTGGATGTCGCCTCTCCCGAGCCTGCTAGCTAGCCGTATCTCGGCGGCTTCCGATCGACGGTAGATCCCTCCGATTATAAATGACGCCTCCTGGCAAGTGCGGCAATGCCGCTTGTGCAACGTTGTCGGCTTCGCCCTCAGACTTGAACTCTCTTCGGTTATGCTCGAGATGCCGCCGGACGGCATATTGCTCCCCTGAATGTCAGTCCGCGGCTTGGCCGTCGCACAAGGGAGGATGTGTCCGGCCTAATTATATCATCGAGTTCCACCTAGCCCCGGCGCAAATTGCGAACCCGCCGGTGACGCGGATCTTGTCATGCCCCGCGCAAGCCGTCTTCTACATGCTTCATCTGGCGCTGCAAACAGCGTTTGGTTGGGCGACCACGCACTCGTTCGACTTCGCAGTCGTGGACCCAGACTATCGCGAGCCCGAAGACATCATGGAGATCATCAGCAGGCGCACTGCCATGGGTCCGACCGGCGATCAACTACCTCCAGCTTCCGCCCCGAGGGCATATCTCTTCCGTGTCGTGGACCCGGTTAAGCAGACGCTGTTCTCCGGCATCGATCGCATGCACGAGCCGATGAGACGGCACCCCAATACTCCAGAGAAGAGAGCCGACAATTATAAGCTGTACGAGCTATTCGACGATGAACGGTTCCGAAGTCTGTACAATGGCAAAGTGACCTCCCGCTGCACTCCTGTTCTGACCTGTAGCTAGGTCGCCAGATTGTCTATACGTACGATTTCGGTGACAATTGGGAGCATCATCTAAGGATCTTGGGACGTGCCGATCCCACCACCGACTTTATCTGCCTCGACGGGTCCGGGCACTATGTGGCGGAAGATTCAGGCGGTGCTGGGGGATGGGAGGATGTCAAGGCGGCCTACCGAAACCAGAGCCCGACTAAGGAGCAGATGCAGCGTCGGCACTGGTTCGAAAGGCAAGCCAGCAATCTCGACCCGAGGGGGCTTGCGGGGGATCGTGCACATGCATGGGACCGAGCCAAGATCAACCGGGAACTCGAGACCGACACGATGTTTGAACGCTTCCAGAAGATGGGAGACACTTCTGATGCCTACCGAGATCGCGCTTCTGCAGAGCTTCGATCTGGATGATACTATTCTTGTCCGCACGCCGCAGACTAGGCAGGGCTAATGGGTGCATTCACATCATCCATCTCAAGTCTAGCTAGAGATCCATGTGACCTCATTACAGAGGCGGGGCCTACGCACCCTACTGTTGGCCCTAGAATCGTCCGGAAGTAGTGGGACCTTTCTGACAGGATCTGTCCCGCTGCCCAGTGCGGCCATCTCAGGCGACGTCGACAACTCGTTCAAGTTGGGGCAACGGCACTACCATGACCAGGCGCACACACTGTAGAAGAGGTTCACGGGTCGTCATGCTGGACGGGCAAATGCTCGCCGCGGGAGACGCGGAGTTGCAGACGCTGCTGAAGCGGATTCGGCAGGGCGTGCAGGACCAGACGGACTTGGATCTCCTCAACTCAAGGTGCTACCGGGAAGGCAGGCGGATCCCGTGGGAATCGGGCATCACCGTAGTGACGCCGCTGAACAGGAACCGCTGGAACCTCAACATGGAGGCAACCTTGGCATTCCAGATGCAGCAGCGGTCGACAATGCGCATCTTCATATCCGAGCACAAGTGGAAACAGGGCCAGCCGACGGAGGAAGAAGCGGTGATGATGCTGAACCAGGGCGACGACAGCGCGATCCCTGTGCCGGCCGTCTTCATGTTCGTGCCGGGCATGCCGGTCGTTGTGAACCGCAACACGCATCAGGGGTTAAAGCTTGTTAACGGAGCCGCGTACAGGGCGGTGGAGGTCATCGTAGACAAGTCGCATCCGGGTTATCAAATCTCGGCCGGTATTACGATCCACTTCGGGCCGCCGGCGGGAGTAATACTGGAGTCGGGAACAACCGAAGAGTTCCACTTTGTTGGAATGCCACCAGGCACGATCCTGTTGACGCCAATGAGCGTTAGTATTAGGGTTGCCCCGAGGTAAATTACCTAGAGGTAAATTACCAAAACCCCGAGGTAAATGACGGTCATAAATTCGAGGTTTATGACCGGTCATTTATCACGTGACTCTTACCAGTGTAAAATTGCCAGAATGCCAACTCGAAGACCCATGAAAAAGTCCAATGCTTCCCAAACCCTTGAATACATTACTACACGAGCATTGTCGAGCTCTGGCTGAGTGGAGTCGCTGGCCAGGTGAGGACTTCGCCTTGTGGTACGTACCCAGACTCAAGGCTCTGGGCTGGAACAACTGATGACCGCAAACGCTAACCCCTTATATTAAATCCACTAAACTCAATTAGGAAGGAAGTTTATGACGGTAATTTACCAGTCAGTTGGTGTTTGTGACGTCAATTGGTCACTTGGGGTTTATGACGTCAAAAACCCATCCCTAGTTAGTATCCCGTGCCAACGGAAACGGCCGTGGCAGCAGAACGACGTCAGCCGAAAAGGGTTGCCGTGCGCGGCGGCCTTCGCGTGTACGGACTACAAGGTGCAGGGCGGGACCTTCGATCGCGTGGCGCTGGAGTTGCGTGGTACGAGGACGACGAGCACGGACGGACGCGCCATCCCGTCGCAGTGCGACCCGTACAGCTTGTACGTGCAACTCTCACGCTGCCGGACGCTGGACGGCATCATGCTCGTGTCGAAGGTGCGGGAGAGAGACCTTGTTGGGAACCGGGTCCCCGAAGAGATGACTGCCGCACAGGGCAGACTCAAGAGACTGAGCGAGAAGACAGTCGGGGAGGCCATGCGCTGGGTCGAGTGACGTTTGGAAAAGCTAGGGCGGCAGTGGCTGTGGAGGCGGTGGACAGCAAGGGCCGATGGGAAGGCGGTGGAGGGCGACGAGACCCCCCGCCGCCTGGGGGGGGTTACGACTGGGGGCACGGCGACACGAACCGGCTCGGCGACCAATCATGACAGACCTTTTAAAGGCACAGGGTGGGCTGGAGGCGGGGCATAAATCCTTTCGTTCCTCAAGGCAAAGTCCTTCGGACTGAATGAAGAACCGGAAACGCTGAAGCTGTTCCACATGTTGAATTCGGCATCAGTGATCGGAATGGTCTGGTATGAATTGGTATTGGTATGGTATATACCGCCAAGACTTGGTATGGTTTGAGGAAATCTCAATACCACGGTATTACCGGTTTACCAGATCATACCGGTAACGCTAAGCCGTTTGAGGAAGGTGGCTGATTTGGAGCATCCGGATTGGCTCTATTAGCGGGGCAACACCAAGACAGGGTGCTTAACACGTCCGCGTCCACTCGTCCCCACCTGCATCTCAGTTATTCTAGCAGTAACTACAGTACACTGACATTCTGTACATTACCTCTTGAGTTGATCTCATCTGAATCCACGCGTCGATCAACTTCTTAAACTTCAGTCCACGTCAATATCAATACACTATCGAAGAAGAGAAAATATGGAGAGATGTGGAAATCCGGCGCCCTGAAAACCGAATATCTACTGTAGGGTAGGAGGACACAATACGAAGGCCGAACTTGGCGATGCCTTGACGAATTACCCGATTAGGAAAGCCGATGGGTTACAACAATCTGGTGGTATTACTGGTATTACCGGTATACCATACCGGTAATGACGTAAGCAACTGGTATGGTATGGTTTGGACCTCCATACCATACCATACCGGACCATTCCGATCACTGGTTCAACGACCACGGGATTCGCCCTCCGGCTGGAATGACGCAAGGATCTGCCGAAAAGAAGGCGAATGGCAGGGGCAAACGGCCGACGGGACAGCGGACCCTCGCTGAATCTATGAAGCTCGATCTACACGATCCGCGCGAACAGGCAATTGCGAATGACTTTATCAGACGGTTCGACAAGGAACACTTCCGGAGGCTTCTGATTGACTGGATCGTGGCCAGGAATCACTCCTTTTCCATTGCCGAAGAGGCAGAGCTACAAGCCATCTTCGACTACTTGAACCCGTCCGTGTCGGCACGAAAAGCCAATGTGACCCACACAACGGTTCGAGACAAAATTGTCGCCGCGTTCGAACAACACAAGCAACAGGTGATGGAAGTCTTGCGCAAGGCGCCTGGACTTATCCATATGTCCTTCGACGGCTGGCGGTCTGGAAATCGACACGCCTTATACGGCATCTGCTGCTTCTTTAGGGACGAATGTAACAAGCCCTGTAAGATTACGCTGGGGCTTCCTGAAGTTAGCGCGAGGCACACCGGGCCCAATATCGCCGCCGAGATTCTCGACGTGATTGAATCGTATCAGATACAGGACAAAATTGGCTACTTCACGCTCGATAATGCGAAAAACAATGACACCGCCATGGAGATTATTGGCGGAGAGCTCGGATTCGTAGGGTCGCGCAGGCGAGGACGCTGCTTTGGGCATATCTTGAACCTCTCCGCCAAGGCGATCCTATTTGGCCATGACGCTGATGCTTTCGAGCGGCGCTTATCTGGGGCAGAACCCCTCACGGAAGCAGAGCACTTGATTTGGCGCAAGAAGGGGCCAGCGGGCAAATTGCACAATCTCGTGGTGGCCATCCACAGGTCAGACTTGTTGACGAACATGCTTCGTGGCATTCAACGAGAGGCTTCGGTTAAGTTATCTGACCCCAAACCGAATGGCAGAAAGCCACTGGACGTCATTTTGGACAACGATACCAGATGGCTCTCACAGTTATATATGATACGACGAGCTCTATTGCTTCGCGACTACATCGAGCGGCTCATTGCCCATCACCGGATAGAGTTTGAGCAACAAAACAAGAGCAAAAGGGGCGGCTGTAGGAAATCACTCACGTTGCCCTTTATATGTCAGCCAGAGAACCAGCTATCCGACAAGGACTGGGAGGTCATCGAATTGTTCGCAGAGATCCTCGGCTACTACGAGGCCACGATCAAAATGCTCGAAGGAGACGGCCAAATCCGCAAGCGGAAGCGTGGGTGGACTGGGTCATATGGTAACATATGGGACGTTGTTCAAGGCTTCGAATTCCTTCTCGAGCAGCTCGAACGATTTAAGGAGATCGCTAAAGAATTCCCTGACCCCGAACACTTCAGGATCAACATAAATTTGGGCTGGCAGAAGTTGAATGAGTTTTACGAGACATTGAGCGACACGCCCATCTACTACACGGGCCTTGCACTCCATCCAGCGTACCGGTGGAAATGGTTTGAGCGCAACTGGGCGGACCGCCCTGAGTGGGTTGACGAGGCGAAAAAGATCGTTCACGACGTTTGGCGATTTGAGTATCGGGGGGATACTTTACCTGGAGAGGAGTCAGAAGAGCCATCAGCAGCCGAGCCGGCTTTCAAGCACCGCAAGTCTTCCGATAATCCGTTCCAAGATTACCTTAGACGCAACCGCTACACAGCGCCGGACACAGGTCGCGATGGCCTCACGCCAGGCGAGGATGAATACCTCCATTGGATAACGCACTGTGAAACTGGCGACAGTTCCGTGGATGACCCTCTTACCTACTGGCACGACAGGCGATTCAAGTATCCAAACCTGTCGCGAATGGCGCTTGATTTTCTCACGATACAGCCCATGTCGGCCGAATGTGAGCGCCTTTTCTCTGCAGCGGGTCGGATGGTGAGCCCTCTGCGCCACCAACTTGAAGCCCAGATCGTTGGAATGTGCCAGGTATTACGATCATGGCTGCGGGCGGGTATTATTCATGATCTAGATCCCTTGTTCATCTCGGTAATCGAGGAAAGGACCGATGTCGAACTGGCTCAGATGTCGGATCAGCAGCTTGAGGGGTGGGCAACAAAGTGGCTCACTCCTGTGGCGAACGTTTATGAAGAGTTGGAAGCCAACGGGAAATATTAGGTCTCTCTTGGATGTTGGAACATGACGTTGTGCAAGGGAATCCCCTCACCGTTCCGAATAGGGGCATTTGCTAATCCACCCAATCTACGTTAATCCACTATAATCCACGACGGCCCCCAGTGGATCCACTATATCGAGATACTCAGTGGATTATAATCTACCCACTCCACTCAGGCAATCAGTGGATTGAGTGGAGTGGCTTTCAACCCTGATCTCGGCTCAAGCTCGGAGTACTTAGGTGACCTGCGAACCACGATTTCGTCCAAGGCTCTCGGACTAATCACAAGGCAACATCGGATAGCAAAGAACGCAATGCCGACAGGGAAGAATCCGCTCCCTGCGCCGCTGGGAGAGTGTGGTGAGGACTGCTCAATTTCGGTAGAGCTTGGTATCCCTTGTTATCACAGGATTTATGCCAAGGTGGGAGAAGGGACGCCCTTTACGAAGTGGGACGTTCATCCGCGGTGGCACTTACGAGAATCGGCCTCTCGAGATCCGTATCGGCGAATCCTCGACACCAAGATCGTCAAATCTTTTTGTGGCAGGCCCAAGAACAACACGCAGACCGTTCCAGCGCGGCTGGACATCGAGGTGAGCAACATGTCTGGTGCAGGTAGTAAGCCAACCAGACACGCGACACGGCCTAAGCAAGGTGCACGGAGCGCGATAGGGGCCAGGCATGCTGTGAGTCTGCAAGCCAGCAGCCAAGCCACTAGAGAAGCGCATCACCCATGCCAGCGCCGGACACGCAGTCAGTCCTCCGTCCTGGGAAGTGGCCGGACCACAGGAGTACGTGCGAGCGGGCGCAGAACACAAGCCAGCATTCGACGACGGAGAAGTGAATGGGAGCTGCTGAATAGCGACAGCGATGGCGAAGTCCTTCCTTCTATCGTAGTTAGACAATAATCGAGAGAGAGTTGCTTCAATAGCCACAGAGTCGACACGGCGTTCGCATCTCACATCTTCGTTGGACACTTACGCAGGAAATGAAACCTCCGGACGGCGGGCCTGCTAAGGTATCAGGTATCAGCTCTTTGTTGGGAATGTACCTCGCGGTTGTCCAATCAGACGTCGCAAAAATCACGCCCGTGTAAGGATCATGCCCGTGTAGTCAAAACGTCACGCCCGTGTATCAATTCCCTCTAGGAGAGCTCTTCGGAGAGGGGAGGATTGGTTGGTATGGGTGGCTACGTGGAGTATGTGACAGCAAAGGGCAAGAGGGATATGTTGGCCCGGTTCTCGGTCACGCTAGGCCCACGTGAGGATCTAAACCCGTACACGGCCGAGCTGGAGGCAATGACGTGGGCATTTCGGTACGTGCCGGCGAAACTGCCGCACAGGAACGTGGTCATCGTCAGCAGCAACAGGGCAGCCGTCCAGGTGGTGGGGCAGCCTCGACAGCAATCCGGGCAACGCGCAGTCCAAGAGCTGTACAGACAGGTGAGGCTGCCGCATCTGCAGGATGTGCCGGTGTCCATGCTGTGGGTACCGGCAGGCCATGAAAGCTTCCGCGCGGGCGTGATGGCCAAGGCAGCGGCCCGTGAGGCTACAGAGGAAGGACGCGTTCGGGAAAGGGCAACTTATCAAGCACGAGCGACGAGAACGAGGCTGCTGCTCGGCCAACCGCAACAGCAGCGGCCAAGAATACCCATCGGGGTAGGACGGTATTCGCAACGTATTGACACGGCGCTTCCGGGCCAGCACACGCGGGCCATCTACGACGCTCTCAACGCCAAGGAGTCCAGGATACTGGTACAGCTACGAACAGGAAAGTGCAGGCTCAACAGGTACCTGCACAGCATCAGGGCTGTGGGGACGGACCAATGCAGCTGCGGCCAAGCACCGGAGACAGTCGAGCATTTCCTATTTCGCTGCAGGCGCTGGAACTCGGAAAGAGAAGGCATGATACGGTACAGTCGGACTAAGATGGGGAACTTGTCTTTCTTCCTGGGAGGCAAGTCTGGATCGGATGGCGAGCGATGGCAGCCTGACATGGCGGCTGTCCGAACGACGATCAAGTTTGCAATGGCAACAGGAAGGCTGGATGCAGACATGTGAACAGGCGGATCTGCGATGAATTGGACAAATGGACAGGAACCAAGCGCGTAACATCCTAGTCGTGCAGCCTCGCACTGACCGACCAAGCTCCAGCTGCCGACGATGGGACGCTGGGCACTCGGGGGAATGACCTCAGGGCAGGACAGTCAGATCGCGGAATGAGGCTGCAGGGGCCAAGGAAGGAAACAATTGTTGGGCTTTAGGTGTACGGCTTTTATGGCAGAATGAGCAATTAGCCTCTCGTTATGGCCCTTTAGGGATAATCCCTCCGGGCGTAAATAAAGTACATTACATTACCTCCTCCACTTCCACTACCACGTTATTTCGTACATGTATTCCGGACATGTTGCATCCACCATCGCTATACCTTCGTGAATTTTGCGAGCGACTGTATATCACGGTCTGAGTTGTTGAATTTGACCAAAACTCTGACGTACAAGACGGGTCTCTGTCTTGTTTTGTCAAATGATCGGTCGAGCTCGACTGATTGACTACTTTGACCTTGGTCTTCTGGACGGAGTTCAATTTGATATCGCTGTGAGCCGTTCGGCTAATAGGCTGGCTAGTGCCGTAGGAGCTAAGTGAATGAAAGATGTGACGGAAAACTGGCCGAAGAAATGGGGTGCAAGCTAACGTACGTGAGCAACCACGACACGAGGGAGTGGAATCACGGTAGAGTTACTTACCAGAGACGACTGCTACGTTTATCTCGACATTTCCCCAGATGAAATTCGGGGCCACGTCACGTGGCATCTCTGTAGTTCCGGGGTTATATCGAATCGACTCGACGACGGTAATTACCGAGGCGATACAAACACTATTACGTCATTAGTTGTTTGCATGTCCACGTCATAAAGAGATGCTTACAAGAAGCCAATAAAGAAGAGGCCGATAACAGCAAGCCTTTCCCGAAGTGGTAGATGTAACTTGGCGACTTCAATAACCGGCAAGGCCAGGATAACGACATCCATCACACAGTGGGTTAGAATCGTGCCAAAGAAAAAGTGTGACTCGTTTATGGCGCAATGACCATGGATCGACTTATTCCAAAAGTACTGTGTGGGAAGACATTGGAAGGCAACCATGAAGGTCCGAAGAATGATCCACGTAACGGATATGGTAAACATAATCTGAATGGGAATTCGAATCGAAGACATTTTAAATAGTCGCCAGTAGAGTGTCAGGAGCGCGAACTTCGTGGAGGCGATGGAGAAGGCGTAGCAAAACTCGGAGCAAAACATGAGACGCCTTGCGTGTAGAAGTGTCCACTCTCTCTGGTCTTCAGTAAGGGACGGGTCCAGGGCTTGGCCAAGGTTCCACCGAGCTGCCCCTAGAATTCAGTTAGCATGGGCACGATTGGTTCAAGCTATTAGTACTAACATATTATGAGGAGGATGCTGTAAGCGCTCGCCCATGTCTCCCATTGTAAGCTTGGAAGCTCTTCCAGCGAAGGAAGTTGCGTGTACTCACAAAGGCACACGCGCAAAGGTAATCATCAACCCACCACTGCCGTCTCGTCATCCTCCGCGATATCACTCGAAGGATCAGCGCCACAAAGGCCGCAACCCACGTGGTGGTTACGGCGATGTAGACATTCGTTGGAGCCTCAGGCATTTCTGTGTTTCCGAGCTCAATGAGCCGCAGTGATCAAAGGTTCACATAAAACTGCTGTTTTCTGACAATGAGCATTGGCTATAGAATGATGGGTCACCAAACCAAACAACTAACGAAACAGGTTGGGTGACGTGAGTAGCACTCCGGGAATGCCTGCTTTTATTGGCGATTATACTATGTTAGTGTTCTGCTAGTTGTTATTTGAAGCAGTGCATTCAAAGTACTCGGCTGCCAGTGCTGCAATTGCAATTTACCCCGAGAGCAAAGACTGGTATTGTATCCAATTGGTGATGGTAGGTTCTATCAGAAGGCGTGATAAAATGACAAGGATTGGTCTGTCGGTGGCTTGGCCACAAGGCACACAGATTTCCACGGCTGTACGGAAATCAGCTGATGTCCGAGTTCAAGATTGGTCAATGCCCCCCCCCCCCCCCAGTAAACGATTCGACGAGTACCACTACTTATATTCCATGCATATACGAGCATAGCCAGCGCATTGACCCGTACTGACTCAACACCCAGCCTTGCGGAAGCCCACCCTAGAGCTGCACCCAATCGGGAGGGCCATAGGGACCCCGACCTGAGCGGCCTCACGGCCGCTGGACGGAAAATACACTAAGGCCATAGCTGAGATCTTGTCCCCGTCAGCATCGTGTCGTACGATTGCAGTTTCTTGGCCAGAGCTGCACGCGCTTATCAGCGCCATCGATAATATAGTGCCGAAGGTATCATTGCCGAAAGGGGCACAGTCCACGCCATCAAACCTCCATCTGTGTGCCGACGTCTGCGCAACTCCGAAGACAAAGCCTTGGAATTTGCGCTAAATCACAGCAGTTCGAAGAACGCTAGTGGCGCTGGGACTTGATGGGAGACTCGCAGATAGTTTGAGTTCTTTCCGTTGGTTTGGAACAGCGTTCTTTATGGCCTGCCACACGTTGAAGATGTCAAATGTGGAGGTGTTGAATATAGACTTGGTCAATGAGTGAGTGAATGCCCTCTAACGAACGACTAACAACTCCGTGGGCAAGAAGCGTTACAGGGGAGAGTTGACCGGAATCCCATTCCATTCCATTCCATTCCATTAAGCTGATAAATTTAGTTTAATTCCGAGGATGCTCATGAGTCAACGGCGGGCTTTCGCGCTCAGGTTGCGCAACGCCCTGCAATTTCCTCCGACGCGTCTTCAATCCAAAGCGGCTCGGCGATGGTAGGCATGGGAGCGCCCCTGGCAGTTATGTATGAATGGTCACGTCATCCGCCAAATAGTATGCTGGGTGAGATCGTCAACCAGGAGCGAGTAAGGGAGCCGAGCTGGATTGGCCCTCATCCCGGACCGCCGTTCATGACAGTCGAATGCTCACTAACCCGACTTCTGCTGACTCAATTAGTTTAATATCTGAATCCAGGTTATGGCGGCAGGCAGGGATTGCCATGGGAGATTGCTGCTCAGCTTGCGCGTCTCCAATTTACTGACCTGGCCCTGTTCAGCTGAAATCCCATCGATTCTCGTATTCTGTTGCCATTCAAGCATGTTCCTGACGAGGTCGAAGCCTTGTGCTAATGCTGGTGTCTATATATTGAAGTCGATTCCCGCTACGTTTTTTTTGAAATTGCATCTCAAACTCTGCCATCTGACGTTGTCTTCACCTGTCTTCAATCAATCATTTGTCTTCGTCAATCATTTGTCTTCGTCAATCATTTGTCTTCGTCAATCATTTGTCTTCGTCAATCATTTGTCTTCGTCAATCATTTGTCTTCGTCATTGTGCCTTCATCATGGCTAGCATCCGTCAAGCCCTCCTTGTGGGTATTGCTTATTTCCGCGTGGCGGCATGTCTCGCTGTTGAGCAGCCCTGCGTCCCTACCTCCGCACCTCCTCTCACATTGACAATGACTACCACTATTCCTTGGACCGGAAGCACTACCTCGTCCACCACATTCACACCTTGTTCCGGTCCTGTCACTGTCATTGTCGAGACGCCACTGGCGGTCACCTGCCCTTCCCTCAGGTCTAGCCAGACCAAAGCTACGACGATAAGCACATCTAGCTCAACTAGCATCATCGGCACTACGATCTCGCGAAAGACTTCGCATCCTCCGGCCACGGCAGTGACCACAACGGTCCCAGGCACAACCTCGGGCACGACCACCATCACGCCGTCGCAGGGTTGCACCCGCCCTTGCACTACCAGCGTTATCGTCACTACGACAACGGTGGCTACGAGTGCGTGCGCAGTGCAGCCTACCTGTGGACCTTCTGGCTTGAATGTCGACTACTACGCAAATAAATTCGGGTATAATGGGTATACCAGCCCGATAGCTGGTGGAACACGGAAGGTCACGCTTCCACCCTCGTACTACCTCACGGAACGCTTGGCGCCACTGCAGTCTTCTTTCACCAACATAACCTTCTTTGCGCAGCAGCGCGTTCCGGGGCCTGTAGGTTCCCCTAAGGTCTTTCCTGATCCACAAAACCCTGCTGTGCCGTACTTTGTTGGTTACACCCGTGAGACCAATGGCGGTATAGTTGTCGACGGAAATAACTTCACTCTTGTCTACGAAGGCTTTTATCGGGCTCCCATGTCTGGAGTGTATACGTTTTGCGCAAGCGTCGACAACGTTAACTCCCTCTATATCGGCGCTGGCCAAGCGCTCGACTGTCATGGAGGCATACCTCTGGCAAATGCGACCGCGCTACTGTCGAGCACTGCAGGTGCTAATTTCATCAACCCTGTCTCCTGCGCCGACATCTTCTTGGTCCAAGGGCAGTTTTATCCCATAAGGAACGTGATGGGAAATGGAGATAATGTCTCTGCCTTCGATCTTACCGTCAAAAAGCCTGGCGGCACGCCGTCTCACAACAACACCGGGTTATTGTACCCTATTCGCTGCGCGAGGTCCTTATAATTGAGAGACGGTCGGAGTACGGATTCTGACCAGGCTATGTCGTGTCTCGGAACTCGAGACGGTACGGATTGGTAGAACAGAAGTGATGGGATGGAATCGTATGAGTTGACGAGGAAGAATTTGTCGCACAGGCCATGGCAAGAGAGCGATTTACATTCTTGGCGTTGCTACCTCGCTTCAGGAACTGAAGAAGATGGTCGCTCATTATTAGTAGTTGCATATTGACAAGCAGTTTAGATAGCAGTGTTAGAGTGCCGCAGAACGTTCACATTTGGAAGTTTGCTCACCAACGGGGTTGCGAAGTGAACAACGATGCGACGGTCAAATCCATGCCATAACGCCTTGTCACGCACTGGGTCTTGGTTAGCATGCAGGCACTTGCCGCGTGCCGAAGCTCACGAGCCACGTTACCAGCTAGGATCAACGAGGTAGCTTGGACCCACTTCTCCCAGGCAAACCAGCCAGGGCTTTCCCTTCCACGCAACGCTTTTGCTCTGTTGCACAGGGCACCAGTCGGGTTCCGGCTTGACACCCGAACAATTAGCGGTTCCAGCTGAGTGTATTGACAACTAGCTGGGCGAAAGAAAGAGGAGAGAGGCAGAGTGTCCCTCCTCAAATGACCGAATGGGTGCCGATGCCGGTGCGGGGCCAACCCGTTACAGTGACTGTCAAT
Source organism: Purpureocillium lavendulum (assembly GCA_029168975.1). Classification (NCBI taxonomy): domain Eukaryota; kingdom Fungi; phylum Ascomycota; class Sordariomycetes; order Hypocreales; family Ophiocordycipitaceae; genus Purpureocillium; species Purpureocillium lavendulum. The sequence continues at coordinate 74,671 of JAQHRD010000009.1, read as the reverse complement.
TAGGGGAGAGCCATTATGGCATCAGAGCTTAGATAATTGCGGGCGTTGGCTTATGGCTGCTTGGAATCAGAGGCGGCTTCAGGCTTTCGGTTGACCTTATGTTCAAGACATAGCAGCCGAGGATGCTGTCCCCGGCAATAAGTTCGAGCCAGGATAGGGTCGGTATTTGCTGTACCTCTCAAAGCGGCACGCTGCGTAGGACCTAGTGTTGCGATGCTTAAGCCACTCGTCGCCAAAGAAAATAGTTCCGCAGCAGTCAAAATGCGCCTTCTTCCGATGACTCCTGTGGCTACTTGCTGTGTAGGATTTCCCACAAATGCAAAGTACAGATGCCATGATAGCTATCACGGGGCGAATCTAGGGTGCGGGCAATAACGTAGTTGTGCCTTAAGGAGGATGGAAGAGGAAGCTATCTAGACTACCGCTTTATGGTGCGCTAATGGTCTGTGCTCACGTGAGTGTCTTAGACAAAGTCGCGATGGTGCTGTGACAGTATCCCCCCTCTAAACACCATTCGTCCTCGAATGGTTCTAAACCACAGCGACAGAAACAAAGCTACCGAAAATGGACCCCGATCTGCTTCACCAGTTGTGTCGCTGCGAAGGACACTCCTTTGGCCGTTGGGAGTGGTACTCGTCGTAGGCGGAGGCTTCGTCTTGGTTGAGCTGGGGGCTTCTTCACCCAGGTAGGGGGGCCGGGCTTGTCAGGATGCTCGCGGTGGAATTCTAAGAGTGTGTCGTCCTGTCCCTTCAGATCTGATGCTGGTTGCCAGCTTGGGGCATGGTGTTTCCACTTGACGAGGTACTGTAAGCCGTCCTTATTACGGCAGTCAAGGATCGAATCAAATAGCCATTTCTCTACCACCTCCTCCGTTTCGTCGTCCCGCTCGAGGATGCGGCCGCGGATGTTCCGGGACTCATTTTTATTAATCTCACTCTGGCCAGGGAGCCCTATGCGGTTCCCGTCTTCGTCTGTGGAGACTGGTCGCAACAGTGAGTTGTGGAACACGGGAAATATGCGGATGCGGTCGGGGAGTTCGAGGCGACATGCGCGTGGGTACACGCTAAGGATCTTATAAGGTCCCGTCCATTTGTCATCTCCTTTCTTCATTGGTCGGTTGGTCTTAAGGTATTTGGTACTCAACCATACCTCCTGACCGACATGGTATATAGGAGACTCCGTGCGGGACTCATTGGCATTCCGTTCGTATCGGTTTATAGACTGATGGGCTAGGGCGCGTAGCTGGTCGAGGATCCGCTCGAATCGCTCGGCCACAATGTTAGCCTTATAGAACCCTCTCCTCTGTGCCATGGAGAGGTTCGGCGGGCATGGATCTGCGGGTTCTATGCCAAGGCGCGGGTGAAAGCCATAGTTAGCGAAGAACGGCGAGACGCTAGTTGTGTCTGATGTGGCATTATTCGCGGCAAACTCAGCCAGCGGAAGCCAGTCAACCCAGTCGTTTTGGTGGAAGCTCATAAACGCGCGGAGGTACTGCTCTACCCCTGAGTTCATGCGCTCTGTCTGACCGTCCGTCTCGGGGTGGTAGGCCGAAGAATGCTTCAGGCAAATGCCAAGTCGTCTGGATAGCTGTCTCCAGAATTCGGATACAAACTGAGGGCCCCGGTCGGAGACGATATTGTCTGGGGCCCCGTGTAACGCATAGACTCTGCTTACAAACGCGTCGGCAAGCTCATCAACGTTAAGGGTTCGTGTGGCGACGAAGTGACGCATCTTAGTTAGACGGCACACAATTACCAGGATATGTTTATAGACAGACTGAAAGTGCTTGCAGTCGGGCAGGGGCGTGATATAATCAACAGAGATATCTGACCAGGCACGAAACGGGACGGGCAGCGGCTGTAAGAATCCAGGCGGGGCAGAACGAGATGTCTTCGTGCGCACACAGAGGTCACATCCTTTCACGAAGATCTCGACATCTTGTGACATTCGTGGCCACCAATATGTCCGCGTGATTAAGTCGAGTGTTTTGACACGGCCAGGGTGCCCTCCTGATCCCGATGAGTGCGTTCTGTAAATAACTTGGATCTTGGCTTCGTCGGTGGGGGGTAAGAACAGGCGGTCCCGGTAGTAAATCCGGTTACCCCGGATTTGGCAATCCTGCATGGCTACTCGTAGCTCTCTGCGAACCGATTTGGGCCAACGTTTGACGTTGGGGTCTTGTAGTGCTGTCAGCATAGTCTGGGCGAGGTCAGAGTTGTTATATGCCTGGTCAATAATGTCGTCAATGGGTCTCTCCAAATCCGGAGTAAGGGTGGTCGCGGGCGCCGCTGCCATGGGAGTCGTGTCGTCAATGTCGCTGAGTAAGTCTGCGAGAGCGGACGGGTCGAACCTGTCCCGGGGTAGCAGGGTCTTCCTTCGCTGTTTCAGGCGATCGTCGTCAACGTCAGATTTGGACGGCACATCCTGAGATCGGCGACTAAGAGCGTCCGGTCGAACGGCCTTGGACCCTGGGCGGTAGATGATGCGGAAGTTGAACTGAGAGAGGAACTCGGACCAGCGAACCTGACGCTGATTCAGCACCTTGGTTGTTGTGAAGTACTCGAGGTTCTTATGGTCTGTCATGATCTCGAACTCTGACGCATTCCCTTGGAGCTCCGGTCGCCATTCTTCTAGGGCTTTGATGATAGCGAGTAGTTCCTTATCATAGATCTCGTAATTGCATTCGGCTGCGGAGTGCTTAGAAGAGAAGTACGCAACAGGTCGTAGGCTGCCATCGTCGTCATACTGAGACAGTACTCCACCAGAGGCCCAATCGGAAGCATCTGTTTCCAGGACAGTTTTCCGGTTGTAGTCAAAAAAGGCAAGGGCGGGACCTGTGGTGAAAGCGGTCTTCAGTTGCATGAAGGCGTGCTGCTGCCGTTCGGCCCAGCACCAGGCTGACTCTTTCCGCAGGAGGTCGTTCAGGGGCCGACAGATTGAGGAGAAATCCCGGATGAAGCGGCGGTAGAAGTTTGCGAATCCGAGGAAACGTTGGAGTTCGCGCACGTTGGCGGGCTTCTCCCACCCAGTAACCGTCGCCACTTTGTCTGGGTCCATCTGGATTCCATCACTAGCTATAATGAGTCCCAGGTACTTGGTTTTTGTTGTTTCAAACTCGCATTTGTTGATATCGATTTGCAAGCCCGCTTCTATCAGGCGGTCTATAACCTCGCGGACGTGTTGACGGTGTTCCTTGCGCGTTTGTGAATAGACTAAGACATCGTCGAGATAGGCCGTACAGATCTTATCGAGCTGGTCGTACAGAGTATGGTTGATATAGTGTTGGAACGAAGCGGGGGCGTTGCAGAGACCGAAGGGCATGACTAATGACTCGAAAAGGCCAAAGCGTGTGATGAATGCGGTTTTCCACTCGTGCCCCTCGGCAATGCGTAGCTTATTGAAGGCAGCGATAACATCCAGCTTTGTATAGTACTTGGCGTGGCAGAGAGCGTCTAAGGTTTCGCGGATCAGTGGCAGCGGGTACCTGTTCTTGATTGTGACCGAGTTGAGTCCGCGGTAGTCCTGACAGATACGTACGCCACCACCAGGTTTCGCGGCCAGGAGAAGGGGTGCAGCACATCGGGCGCGCGACTCGCGGATGAATCCCTTGGTCAGGTTATCATCAAGCCACTTCCGGACAACAAGGAGCTCTCTGGGGGATAACGGGCGGTTCTTCTGATATGGAGGCTCCTTGCCAGGGATAAGTTCGATTGTATGGTCCCAGCTGCGTCGTGGGGGTAATTCATTCGCTAGATGGGGCAGGAACCCGGTCATTTTATCTTGCAGCCACTCAGGAAGTCTTGCTTTAATGTCTTCGTGGGAGAGATCCGGTTTCCCTTTCAAGAACTTATCGACGTCGGCGTCCGTCACGCGTCGCAGGTGTTCCTGACTGTAGCAGTCATCAAGGAATTCCTGGAACGCACTAGGGAATCGTTGGGAGACGGCTGCGTGGTCGCCGCGTTTTTCGAGGATGTCTTGGAACACGCTCTCCGGCAAGTCGGGGAGTTTTTATCAAGGGGGTTTCCGTCTGGATAGCGTCGAGTTCAGGCCATGTAATCTTCATACACTGGGTCGCGCCGCCTTTGCAGAACTGGAGGAAGTTGGCGGCGGCTAACATCTTGATATCAGACAGATCAGGCCGGTCATATGGGTCAGGCGGGCGCGCCCCCTTCGGCGTGGGTGGAATTGGCACGCTGAGCTGCGGCATTGGCGGGGCATAATGTTCCTGGTGTACTGGACGCCGACTGCCTGCCTTCAGGGTGACCGGTGCTGGCTTTAACTGTGGCCTGTTGGGGATCATCCGGGCCCGGGTCTCAGGCTCCGGCGGAAAATGGCTCGGTCGAAAAGTGCGGAAGTGGTCTTGGCCGGGAGTGAGAGTCTGAGGGATATCTAGTTCCACTCTTCCCTCGGGGTGAGGCTCCTCGTCGTTGCTGTCTTCGACAGAGGGCAGCCGGTAGGAAGAAGCGGTTCGTATGGAATCACCACTCCCGCAACCTTCATCTTCAGCGTCCCCGACGGAGGCCTGATCCCGCTGGCGGGAGGGCTGGAATTCGGTAGGGGGCGCAATGTCGTGTGGCCTGGGACTGGGACTGGGTACCGCCGGTGCGAAACATGGTGAAGAGCAGCAGCGAGTAAGGCAATACTGTGACTGGAAAAGTAGGGTCATTCTCGCCCAGTCGATTGTGGGGTTGTGACGTTGAAGCCAGGGGAGTCCAAAAATAAGCGGAGTGTCTGGGGATAGCGTGGTAACAAAAAAGACGCAAGCTTCGATGTGATTCCCCATACTCACGGGGAGGATGACATAGTGGGTAATATTGTCAGCGACTTTCCCATCGGCAAGGATCAGGGTGCGTGGCTTTGGTAGCTTCTCGGTTTGGATCTTATTAGTGCGTATAAAGCCGCGGTCGGCGAATGCCCGCGCGGAGCATCCACTATCGACTAAGCTATTCACTTGTACGGGTTGTTGGTGCGCAGGGAACAGTGTGGCTTGAATGAGTAGCGACTTGCTATTTATGGACCTGAGAATGAGAGGTTCATCGCCACAAATAGCTTTGCGGATCCACAATGGCAATAAGCTTGTAGGTGTTCCTGAAGACCTCCGGGCGCGACGGTGCCCGGAGGTTAGACGTTTCCCTGGGATCTATCTGTGTCTGGGGTTGATCTGGCGTCGGTTAAGCTGCTGGTGTCAGACTCGATAAAGCCTTGGTCCATGGAGTGAAGGCGGTTGAAGGTAGGACTAAGGTAGGGGGGCTGCGCGTAGTATTGCTGGGCCGGTGGGAAGCCTTGGAGTTGTCGGTACTGGGGCTGGGGTTGGTGTGTTGCATTCGGGACCTGGGACGAGGGACGAGGGGAGTAGTAGCTGCCACGGCCGTGGCCACGACCACGAGCGGCATCACTGCGTGGCGTGTTATTCCGAACGCTGTACTTGGCATCGTTGTTCATTTTCTCCTGGCAGTCGCGGATCCTGTGGGTTCCGCCACAGTAGTAACAGAGGCCCCGTTCCTGGCGCTCGCGTCGGCGAGCTTCGGAGGTCGAGGACGTACTAAGTTGCATGGGCTCGCCAGCGTCAGCAGTGGGCGCGGCTGGAGCTGCCGGGATGTTTGGGCGGGGGTTCTCAGGGGCGGTGCGATGGCCGGGCTCACGTCGGCTACGCATCTTCCTGATGTGTTTGCTCTGCTCAAGGTCGTTGTAGACGTCCTGGCACAGCTTTTTCCATCCAGGCCAGTCGTCATTCCCAGGTTTGCCGCTGCGGTGCATGACTTCGTCGATGACCTCATTGGATACTTTGAGTTGGAGGGCTTCAACCTTCTGCTTATCAGTCTTGCCAGCGAGGGTTGCAAGCTTATTGAACTCGGCGATAAAATTCTCGAAGGGCTTGTTCGTCATGAAATAGTTGTCGAAGTTGCGGCTGGCAGTGCGATCGAGGTCGATGGTTTCGTATTGGCCGTTAAGGAACTCAATGAGGTCGTCGGCAGTCTTCCATTCCCATAGTTCTGTATCGTCGGGGTTCATTGTAATCGCATCTAGGCTCTGGCGGACAAGCGTGTAGGCGCCGCCATCAAGCATACTGCCAATGTATTGCAAACGGCGGAACTCAGTGTTGTAGATAGTCTTATCCACGGCTAAGTTGCGCATAGCCTTGGAGCGCCAGCCGACATACTCTTCTTGTCGCTTCTCGATATCTTTCTCGGTGGCATTAAACGTGGGGTGGTCTCGGGTCTGGCGACGGAGAAGCTGGCCATCGGTATGCTTAGGAGCGCCGACTCGATCGATCACCTTGTTGAGTGTGGCAACCTCCTTCTTCAGGTCGCGATTCTCGTCACGGAGGGTCTGAACTTCCTCATGGAAAATGCTGGCTTTGGCGTGGAGGGATGACTGGATGTGCTCGCAGTACTCCTGTACCTGTCTGGCGTAGTATGCATCTTTGTCGGCTTCAAAGACCCGGGACAGATCGTGGGTAGTGTCGGCGCAGGTAACAATGGTGTAGACATGGGGGAATGCCGTAATGCCTTCTAAAAGACTGGCCTTCCAGGCGGGAGTATCGGTTTCCTGGGCCATTGTAGGTGTCTTCGTGGGTATCTTCAATCGCGACGTGTCAATCGCGCTGTGGGTGTTTTCGTGGATGGTCTCAATCGCGACGTGTCAATCGCGCTGTGGGTGTTTTCGTGGATGGTCTCAATCGCGACGCGTCAGTCGCGAGACTTCGTGGTTCTAAGGTCGCCCCTTTCGGGCGTGGTGGCTGGGCCGCGTACAAGATAGACAGCGGCGCAACCAAAAAGGAAGGCACAAACTATCACGGGGCGAATCTAGGGTGCGGGCAATAACGTAGTTGTGCCTTAAGGAGGATGGAAGAGGAAGCTATCTAGACTACCGCTTTATGGTGCGCTAGTGGTCTGTGCTCACGTGAGTGTCTTAGACAAAGTCGCGATGGTGCTGTGACACCCTTCCTTGGGGCTACGGCATCCCGCACCGCCAGGATTTGTTTCGCGGCGGCTCTGGTCCGCTCAATGGCCGCGCCTGGGCGTAAGATCAATCCCAAGCCAACAAGCCAACAGCAGCTATTATTCCGGCGCGAATCACCGTCGCGGCCTGTGAGAGTCCGCTAGGAGGGGCAACCCCGCCGACTAACAAAGAGTCGGCCCAGGTTGCCTGGGGAACTTCTTGACATGCTGTACCATCCACCAATGGTGGTAGGCATGGCTCCTGCACATTGGCAATGCGAAGGTGTCGTCGTTTCATCCGTCAACCGTACTCAGGTGCACTCCCCAGCACCAGGATGGCGCCTGCGCCTACGCGGGCATGTCGCCGCTCCCGCGCCAGACATGTTGCCCAGCGGTTCCGTAACGTACAGTAGCTACCGTGCCGCCCATCCTACCAAGAGCTCGACCGCACCGTAACGAGATCAAGCGGCGCGTTACGCCACGACCGGCCGTGGCGCGTTAGGCCGCTCGGCTTTCTCCCACACCGATCGTCATCTCCTAGGCGAGCTACACTGGCAACCCGCCCTCGACGCCGGCAGTCGATGGGCAGCCCGCGAGCGCCCCAATGCATTCGCCCCACGTGCACCCCGGCACGACTGACGCAGCGTTCCTGGGCTGGTTCCCGTTGATTCATGCGTAAAAGAGCGCGTGTTCTTTGTCGACTCGTGAGGGGAGAACAGCCGGATGACCAGCAGCGCTACCTCCTGCGTCAGCCGTTCCGCCGGCCCCAGCACCATCACGGGGCTCATGTGCACGCGAGTCCATCAAGCAGCCGCCCTTTCCCCTCTCTTCCTCACGCGGTCTTGACCCCGAACGTTTGACTTCGCGCGGACGCGACAAGGTGGGGCCTTCAGTGGTCTACCGGACCAATAACACGCCGCGGCCGAAAATCACGCTCGAGTGGCGCACCGCCGCGGGGCCAACGCGAGAAGCTGCGCTCCTGAGCAGCGCGCTGTTTCGTACGGTACCGTACAGTAGTCGCCGTGGCTTTGAGACGAAGGCTACTGCACCGCACTGCATCCTGCAGCGCCACCTCAGAAGACGCTATGCGCTCCGGAGCAGACGTCAAGGTCTTGGCATTCTGGCTGGGCGTTACATACCCGACACCATGAGGAGGGCTGCTGTGTTGGGGGTGGGGGGGGGGGGGGGGGTCGACGTCGTATTCTCTACATGGAACATCCAGGGGTGCATATCGCATGATGTGATTCGGCAACCTTGGCCAAAACCGCCGTGACGCGCTAGATGCCTTCCAAACTGGCCTTGCGCGGCAGCACGCCATTGGATCGGCAGTTGCGCTCGGCTCCACCGCACGGCCACCGGCGAAGTCTATTTCGAGGGTGGTGAGTGACATGGGGTTCCTGACAGAACATTCTAGAAGAGGGCAAATTGGCCGCTTGGGGAATTGACGTGCACCCGGAAATGGGCTCCGAGGGGTGCCACTCAATAGCAGCTGTATCGTCGCCTCAGCACGTGCCCAGCACATGTAACACAGGCTGCGCACAGGAGGCAGCATCCCATCCGCAGCGCAGCCCCAGTTGAGGTGAAGTCGAGTGCAATATCCACCCCTGGCCGCCGCTCCGCCGACCATCGAGTTTGCCGAGCCCCGCAAGGCGATCGCAACCGGCGCTGTTTGTCTACAGTAGCATGAGTAGCGTTTAGACCCGGCCGCTTTCTCACGTGCGCTGCCCCGCAAGGGTGGTAGCGTTTGTCCGGAGGCGGACCGGACGTGGCTGCAGCAGACAACGTACAGCACCGCAGCAAGGGTAGGCAATCGGGGCGTTACGACGTGTGTTGTCCTGTGTGATTTAGAGCAACAGCGTCAGAGTCCAGCAATGTTAGATTTCAGCAGTGTTAGACTTCAGCAGTACATACAGTCTAGTACTGTACGTACAGTACAGTGCAATGCTGTACCAGTACTTACAAACTCGACCACCCCTCTCACTCGACCACCCATGCTGCGCGTCATTTAGCGTGATGAGATGTGCCGGCCGTGCCCTTGACACCGAATTGCTGCGATGCTGCGCGGCCGGAGAGCAACGCCCCGGTATACTGCACGTGGCTATTGCAGCGGCACTCCCACGTAGCACACACATAGAGCGCAGTACGCGCGCCTCCATCGGCAAATCAAGTTGACAGGCCCCGGAAGCTGCCATACCCTGATGCTGCCATACAGTACCCTGATGCTGCCGTGCAGTCTTGTTCCCGACGCTGCCGTGAACCAGCACTGTCATCACCTAACGCGGTCGTAACCTAACCCTGCCACCTCACACGCCATAACCTAACACCGCGCAACCTAGCGAAGTCGTAATCTAGCGCCGCCATAGCCCGCTGCTGTTGTCCCTGTCACGTCGTTCCCTACAGCTCTGAGGTCCGTTACGCTTCTCATCCATAGCCCAGCCCCCTCCACCTCGGCCTGCGTACGTCGGACACCACTGTACCCATCCAGTTGCCTGCATCCTGACTAGTGCGACAAGGCCGGCCCAGAAAGGGCGACCGCTTTTGTGCAGCTGTCACGGCCCGCAGGGACTTGCTCTAGAAGAGAGTGCACCGCAGACACAAGCCCAGTCCGTCGGGACTGGCTAATCCCGACGGCCAACAGAGGGTCGGCCTAGGAGGCCGGGGGCACTTGGCATGCTGTACTTACTGTACCATCCACCGCTGAGGGGCGGGGTCGCAACGGCCGTCGCAGCCCGCAACCGTGACGCCTAGCAAGACGGCGGCCGCCCCTCTCGCCGGTTCGCTCTATTGCACGATTGACACGTCGCGAGTGGAAGAAGCGAACAGAGATCGTGTGCAGGTGGGAGAAGTCCGGCAAGCCATTGAACTAGAGATGAGGGCCAAGGACGGCCGGGCAGCTTGGCGGTGCGCCGCGGTCGTGAGGGACGCCCGGGCCGCGGAGCGCATCAAGGTAATCTGCAGAGACGAAAACGAACTGAAGCAGGTAAAGGAGGCTGCGCAGAAGACAGCCGTCGTCGGCGCAAGAGTCATGCGAGATCAGCTCTATCCAGTGAAGGTGGACAATGCGAACAGGAGCAGGGTGCTCGATGCAGAAGGAAACGTGCTGCCAGGGGCGGCCGAAGCTCTTGGTGCGGAGAACAGGGTCAACATCGCTAAGGTGTCTTGGCTGAGCAACAAAGAGTCGGGAAAAGCCTACGGATCGATGGTGGTCTATGTCACCAAGGAGAGCGACGCGAGGCGGCTCGTCGACGGCCATTATTTCGACCTGGCCGGCGAATCGGCTACCACGAACGTGTTTGAGCGACGCACCGGACCCGTGCAGTGTTACAACTGCCAGACCATTGGGCACAAATCGTTCCAGTGTAAGAACGCGCAACTCTGCGGAAGATGTGCGATGCCGGGACATCAGCGCAAGGCGTGTCAAGCGGCAGAACCGAGATGCGTGCCTTGCGGTGGGCCGCACGAGTCGCTCGCCCGGACCTGTCGTATGCGGAACACGCGCAGCAATGATGAGTAAGACCTTGAGCATCTTACAACTCAATGTGCGAAAGCGAGAGCCGGTCCAGCAAAGCTGGATGAATGACGTAGGACTCAAAGACTATGGGGTGTTGGCGGTCTCGGAGCCATACGCAAAAGTAGTGGATGGCAGGGTTGTCACCAGCCCGATGTGGCACAGCAACTGAACAAAGTTGATACCTACACAGAGACACGATGCGCTTTGGCCGATCCGGAGCATGCTCTGGGTGAGGAGCGATCTTGAAGCGGAGCAGGTCCCTGTTCCCTCGGCGGACCTCACAGCAGCGGTGCTTCGGCTGCCGGAGAGGGATCTTCTGGTCGTGTCTGTATATGTGCAAGGAAAGAGCCCGGAGATGCTGATCTCTGCCATGGATGCACTGCACGAACTGATCAGATCGTTCCGCGACGGCGCCGGCAGGCGCGCCGATGTGGTGTTGGTGGGAGACTTCAACCGGCATGACCTGCTCTGGGCCGGCGACGACGTCTCGGCCAGGAGGCAAGGTGAAGGTGAACCGATCATAGACCTCATGAACGAGCACGGCCTTCGGAGCCTGCTGCCGAGGGGAACGAGGGCATAGCAAGGCTCGGGCCAGGAAAGCACCATCGATCTGATATTGACCACCTCAGAGCTGGCAGACGAAATGATGATTTGCGCCCCGCACACGACGGATCACGGGTCAGACCACCGGGCAATACAGACGACCTTCGACGTAGCGCTGCCCGAGCGGGTCACGACACCAAGGTTGATGTTCAAGAACGCACCTTGGAATCTCATCATAACAAGAGTGGAGGAGGGCCTCAGGGAGCTTTCGTGGACGGCCGGTGTGCAAGCACAGACCGACCAGCTCATGCGTGTTGTCGTATCGGCGATCGATGACCTTACACCACAGGCAGAACCTACGCCTTACGCCAAGCGTTGGTGGACGAGGGATCTGACGCAGCTGCGCCGGTCATATACGTTCTGGCGAAATCAAGCCAGAACGCAACGGCGGGCGAGTCAGGTGTGCTCGGATTTGGAACGACGAGCGAAGGAAGCAGCAAAGGAATATCACGACGCTATACGGAGACAGAGGAAGGCGCACTGGGACGACTTCCTTGCCGAGGATACCAACATCTGGAAGGCCGCCAAATATCTGGAACCTGGACAGGACACCATGAGCGACAAAGTGCCGCCACTGAAGAAGGAGGGTGGAACCATGACCAGAAACAGGGCGGAACAAGCAGAGCAGCTACTCGAGACGTTCTTCCCCCCACTGCCAACGAGAATTGAAGAGGAAGGGCTGCGTCCACAACGGAGGGCAGTAGCCATGCCGGCTCTGACTCTGGAAGAGGTCGAAGTCAAAGTCATGGCGGCGAAGCCGTGGAAAGCAGCCGGAACCGATGGCCTCCCGGCGATGGTGTGGAGACAGCTCTGGCCCGTAGTGAAGCACCGCGTTCTGGCGCTCTTCCAGGCGTCGCTCCGGGATGGCGTCGTGCCCGATCCGTGGCGGGCAGCGAAGATTATCCCGCTAAAGAAGCCCGAAAAGGGAGACTACACAGAGGCGAAGGCGTGGCGACCTATATCCCTTTTGTCAACGCTGGGCAAAATTTTGGAAGCGGTCGTCGCGGAACGCATATCGTACGTGGTGGAGACCTATGGCCTACTACCGCGAACCATTTCGGTGCGCGAAAGCGACGGTCGGCCGAGCAAGGCCTCCTCCTCTTGCAAGAGCAAATTTACAAGGCATGGAGAGCCCGGAAAGTGCTAAGCCTGATCGGCTTTGACGTCAAAGGCGCGTACAATGAATGGTGTGTGCAAGGAACGATTGCTGGAACGGATGAAAGCCAGAGGGATACCAGACCAGGTGGTCAGGCGGGTCGACGCCTTCTGCACCGCTAGGACGGCTACGGTCGTGGTGAACGGGCACACGTCGGAACTGCGCGACTTACCACAAGCTGGTCTCCCACAAGGGTCGCCGTTGTCGCCGGTGCTAAAGGTTTTTGTTCTTCAACGCAGACCTGGTGCAGCGGAGAATTAAGGCGGCAGGCGGTTCCATCGCGTTCATCGACGATTAGTCGGCTTGGGTGACCGGTCGCACTGCGGAGGCGAATCGGACCGGCACCCAGTCGATCATTGATGAAGCAATCGATTGGGAGAAGCGCAGTGGCGCGACCTTTGAGGTGGACAAGACGACGATCGTCCACTTCACGCGCGGCACTGCGCGAAATGACGTGTCATTCTGGATCAAGGGCACGGAGGTCAAACCCAAGGCGAGCGCAAAGATTCTGGGCGTGATCATGGACTCCGGATTGCGGTACCAGGAACATATGGCTAGAGCTGCCCAGAAGGGCCTGACCGCTGCCATGAACTTGAGGAGGCTGAAGTTGCTCTCACCGAGGGTAGCGAGACAGTTGTTCATGGCGACGGTCGCCCCTGCCATGGACTATGCGTCGAACGTCTGGATGCACGCGCGTCGAGCGAAAGAAACTGGCTGGTTGAACAAGGCGCAACGATCGGTGCGCAGGCCATCACAGGATCGTTCCAGACCGTGGCAACCGCCGTGGCGGAGGCCGAGGCCGGCATCCGCGCAGTTGGGGAACGGCACAAGCAGGCTGCGACGAGGCTCTGCGTGGACCTGCGGACGCTGCCGCAAACGCACCCATTGGCAGCACTGAAGAACAAAGCAAGCAAGCGGTATCTCTCGCCAATGCAAGGCATTGCCGCACTGGTGGCCAAAGGTCCACGGAGCGAATGGAAGTCATTCACGAGTATGCATTGCGGCCATGGACGGACCGTATCCCCTTGTTGGGTGAGGACGACCCCGAAGGGGCCCAGACACCATATGACGTACAGAACATCCTGATAAAACCGCGGCGTCGCAGAGGAACGACGTTGTGGGTATGGGAGGCGTCGTTTGCGACACAACGCTTGGCGGCATGGGCCACACTCTTGCCACTTTTTCCGTCACCATCGGACCTGGAAGCGAACAAAATCCGTACACGGCAGAGCTCGAAGCGGCAGCGACAATGCTCAGATCTATACCACCAAGCCTTGTCGCCCAGGATGTGACAATCGCGGTAGGTAACCGATCGGTAGTGGCAGCGATCAGACGACCTCAGCAGCAATCTGGACAGTGCACTATCAGTGGGATCTACGATCAGATGAAACGACTTCGGAAGAGAGGCTGTACCGTCAGACTTATGCGGGTACCGGTCGGTGAAGAAGAGTTCGCGCCGCGGCAATTGGCCAAAGCCGCAGCGAAACGAGCCACAGAAAGGAGATGCGAGGCGGAAGTGCCGTGGTACCAGACGAGGACGACGACGCCCCGGCTGGCTCTCGCCCAAGGGCGAGTGCGCGAACAACTACCGGAAGGCGTCGGAAGGTATTCGAAACGGATCGGCAAGGCGCTGCCGGGCAAGCATACCCGTACGATATACGACTCGCTGAAAAGGGAAGAATCAGATGTGCTGGCGCAGCTCCGCACCGGCATGGTTCGACAGAACAGCTATCTCCGCAGGATAGGAGCGACGGATTCGGATCTGTGCGATTGCGGACAAGCGACAGAGACCGTAGAACACTTTCTCTTTCGACGCAAGAATTGGATGCCGCAGCTGGAAATCTTGCTCGAGTGCACACGAACAAAGATTGGGAATTTGTCTTTCTTTTTGGGAGGAAAAGCTGCGTCGAATGACGACAGATGGGAACTGGACATGCAGGCCGTGCGTGCGACGATCAGATTTGCAATTGCGACGAAAAGGCTGGAATCGACCGGCGTCACCCAGGGCGTGGATCGTTAACGTGCGAATATACTAATAAAACAGCCTCGGTTGTAGCAGACCGTGCTTTAGTAGCTGAGAATAGGATGTTGAACACTTGAAGAACTTGGCCTTCATGCAGGCTTGCCATGAGATCCAGCACAGTACGACGAGGTTGGCTTGCAAGTGCTCTGTCGATTTTATGTGTGGGGCTTGGGATGTTGCGTACCAAATGAACCCGACTGTCATTAGGTACCGTAGTGTCAAGGCCATAGAGGGACCTTCCTCCGGGCGTGACAAAAATCCATCCATCCATCCCCCGGTGGTGGTGAGCATGACTTCCGCGCATTGGCAACACGAAGGAGTCGTCGCCTCTTCCGTCAACCGTACTCGAGTGCAGCCCCCAGCACCAAGATGGCGCCGGCATGTCGCTGCGCATGGGCCAGGCTCATGTTGCCCAGAGTTTCCGTAACGTAGCCACCGTCGTGCCTATCCTACCAAGAGCTCGATCGCACCGCAACAAAATTGAAATGACGCGTTATGCGCCACCAGACAGACGCATGGGATTTCTGCCGCACCGATCGCCATCTATGTATGAACATACCAGGCTCGCCACATTCCCAACCGGCCCTCAGACCACAGCGGTCAATGGGCAGCCCGCGACCGCCAGCGTCCCCGCCAGCCACGAGTCCCTCGCCGAGTTTGTCCAGCATGGCCCAGGCACGTCTGACGCGGAGTGCCTGCGCTGCCTCGCGTTGCCTTGGTTGCGGAAAAGGGTGCGCGTTTGGTGTTCGACTCGTGAGGAGACAGCAGCCAGGTGGATGGATGGTCGCAGTGGTGCCCCTCCTCTTCCACGAACTTTGGCTTCGCCCGGCGGTGACGGAGTGGGGCCTTAAGTGGATCACTGGACCAATGGCACACCGCGGCCGAAAATCACGCTCGAGTGGCGCACCGCCGCCAGTCCGGAAGAAGACGCCCGAGGCCACGGCAAGCTGCAGTCTTGAGCAGCACGATGTTTCGTGCTTGCCGTGGCCTTTGGCGATGTCATGTGCTGTACAGTACGCAAACAAGGGAAAAGGGAGGGAGGGATGAGGTGCAGCCGCCTAATGGCGCGGGCAGATCGTCCCGAAGAACGAGCATGCCTTCGCCATTTTGACGAACTGGTCGAATTCTCTGCCTAACCTTATTGCCCGGTTGACCGACGCACTCGGTGAGGGAGCCAACCTCATCCGATGTCGCGGTGGGACCTTCCGGCAAAGAAGAGATGCTTCGGTTCTTTTCGTCGGCCACACGAGCACGTCAACCGTGCATCGTCGTGGTTGAGCCTTTCGTGGTAGTCAGCAAAATCCCCATGATGGGTCCTTGCTGCGAGCAGGTGGTGGAGAAGAGGTCGGTTGATAGTAAGTTCTGGTGGGCAACCAGTTGTGGCGTCGAGCTTTCCTTTGGTTTGGTTTGGTTTTGTATTTTTCGTCCAGCGACCTTTAGGTCGCTCAGGTCCCCGAGACGGGGCACAGGACGTGCTGAGCTAGACTATCCGGAGCAATTGACTATGACTGGCACCCATAGCCAATCCCCCCAATGTCCATCCAGCATATCATCGGCTCGAAGGCGCTGCTTGTCAAAGCCTGTTGCCCGTCAGCGGGACGTCCAGGCGGTGGTCAACCCTTGTTTTTCACCGGTCACAATTCTCTCGCTCACTCAGCCAACGCTGCTGCCGCAATCCCAAGCTCCAGTAACCAAGCGTAGGAAATGGCCGAGGAGCGGCGGCAGGGAAAAACCCTCGGAAGGTATCAGAGGCTGTCGGCGCGGCTTGCCTTCAGGGAGAAAAACCTCCGCAACCGGTCACCGTGATTGGAGAGTGAACCCTCCAATTGCCCAATAGCTCCTTGGTTCCGAAGGAAAGCTATAGGCCAAAGTGCAATTGTCAAGACCGGCTTCGCAGAGGAATATGAACTCTCCCAGGTCTTCCTCTGTGCTGTTAGGGCTGCGATGGCCTTGGCAGCGAAAGTGCGGTCGGGTGGCCTGCCAAATCCGCTCCGGCTAACGAGCCGCTAACAGCTCCACGGAGCCAGGATTTTTACAGGGAAGAGTTGTCGAGTTTTCCTGTGTGTGTGTGTGTGTGTGTGTGTATTTTTCGTCCAGCGGCCGTATGGCCGCTCAGGTCCCAATGGGGCACAGGACGTGCTGAGCTAGACTATCTGGAATACCCGCCACTGAGGGCCTAACCCAGTGCTGCTTGCAAGACCTCGCAAGGCCGAGCTGTCGAGGTCGAACCCGGAGGCGGCTTTCCTACCTCCCGCATGGTAGGTTTTCGCTAAGCACACAATACAAGTGACCAGTGATGTAATTAATCCCGGCGATTAATTAGCGATTCAATGAATCTGAATCTGAGGTTGGATTATTTATCTGAATCGTAGCTCTGCAGGATTAATTAAGTTTCAGTGATTAATTAAAGTGGATACAGCGGACTTGCTCCTAATTCATTGGCTCCGTTTGGCACATTTGCTTGGCCGTTGCCACACGGAGAGACGGAGGTAGCACGTCGGCATAGAGTGTTGATCCAATCTGTACCCGTAACCTAGATTAAAGGATGCCAACAGCAGCTTTCCTTCAATTCTGCAATGAGGTGCTGAAGCACCGAGCCACGTCGCCGCTCTCAAATATCATGGTTTCTGCGGATCAGTCGTGTGCCCTTGCCGAGGATCTCGACAGTCGGGCCGGGACCAAGAGGCCTCGTGAGGACTTCGGCGTCGCTGGAGAACCTGCACCGTCCTCCGAGGCCTCTGATACTGCAGCATCAAGGAAGCGCTTTCGCACCCCAACAGCAATCGATGTCTGGGCTGAAAGCCGACAGCCAGCGAAAAGCGAACCAGAGCGGAACCGGCACGGCCAAAGAATATGGTATTGCAAACGGTGTGCCTACACTCAAACAGCCCACAACAGAGTTCGCGATCACCTCCGGGACAAACACTGCATACGAATTTCCGAAACAAGGACCGCAAAAATGATTGGTCAACAAAACGCAATCGACAGGCTATTTGAGCAACAAGCTGCGAGACAGGAAGGGCATGATATTGAGCAGGAGCATCATCTTCTTGCGGCGGTGGATGACGAGTTGTACAACCAAGCCCTGGTCAACCTTTTGACGGCTCATAGCCTGCCACACAGCCTGGTCGAGTGGCCTGAGTGGTACGCCATGCTCCACACAGTCAACTACATGGCCCCAGGAGTCGTTACGCAAAGTCGGGGCCAAGTTCCCAAGCTGCTGGAAGCCAGCTTTATCACGCATCGCGAGAAACTGAGATCAAAGTTAAAGTCCTCACTTACACAGGTGCACTTCAGCATTGACATCTGGTCCTCTCCCAACCACCACAGCCTCCTCGGGATCGTGGCCCACTTCATTGATCGGGAGTGCCGGCAGTTGCGCAAGGCCTTGCTTGCGCTCCGGGAGCTTGAGGGCGCGCATAGCGGGGAAGCAATTGCAGAGACCTTCCTCACGGTCATTGATTCTTATGGACTGCATGGCCAGGTTGGGTACTTTACGCTTGACAACGCTTATAACAACGACACAATGCTGCAAGCCATTGCGAAGGCCTGCGACTTCGACACCGCTCATCGCCGACTCCGCTGTAACGGACACATCATTAATCTAGCTGTGCAGGCGTTCTTGTTTGGCAGGAATAAGGATGCCTCCGATGAAGCATTGCGCCAGGTGTCACAGCTATCCAAGGACGAACAGGAGGGTGTTGCTGACAGGCGAGACACGGCAACTGCATGGCGGCGCCATGGCGCACTTGGGATGCTTCACAACCTTGTGGTATGGGTACGCTCATCTGGCCAGCGCTATCAAGCGTTTTCCAAAGCTGCCGGTCGCATGATTCCCCAGGACAACTCCACCAGATGGAACTCCTGGTATCTGATGATTCACGTTGCGATAAAAGCCCGCAAAGAAGTGAACAGCTTTATCGATGACCACTACACGGAAGGCGACATCAGCCTCGATTATCCCCACCCCGAGCACTGGCAGGAGCTTCAGGAGATCCACGACTTTCTGCAGCCATTCCACGAGATCACCAAAGACACCCAATGGGACAATTCATCTCTAGATGAGGTGATTTGCTCTATGGATTTTCTTATCACGCATTACAAGGCCTCCACAGAGAAGTTTCGACACAGCCTTACCATGACTGATCGCATCATGACCAGTTGGTACAAGTTCGACGACTATTACAGGCGCACAGATGACTCCCCAGTCTACGCCGCTGCAATCTTGCTTCATCCGAGCCTCCGACGAGCACATCTGCATGAGGCGTGGAAAGATCAGTCACAGTATATCGGCCCAGCAGTGGAGGCCGTTCGCAAGTTGTGGGAAGATTACAAGCCGCGGCAAGTGCCGACAATTAACGAGGACCTTTCTGCATACGAGGCGTACAAACAGCGTATCTATCAACCGCCGTCTTCCCATGACGAATTCAATCGATTTATAGATGGCCCAACATTGCCCATTGGCTCGTCATCTGCTCTTTCTTGGTGGCTTGAGCCAACCCAAGCAACTTCATTTCCAAACCTGTACCGCCTTGCTGTCAACATTTTCTCGATACCAGCAATGTCTGCCGAGGCGGAACGAGTGTTTAGCGGAGCGCGCCGGACGATAACCTGGGACAGAAGTCGGTTGTCCGTGAAAACTATAGAGCAAACAGAGTGCTTAAAGCACTGGATGAAGAGTGGCTTGCTGGACCGCGCCTTCATGTCCCCTGACACAACTGAGGTGTATCGGGACAGAGGTGGTCGAAGAGTCCTCAACGACCCAGCCCAGGAAGCAGCAATACCACTGTGAACAGGCAAAGAAGCATACGACAGCCCAAAGTTAATTAATCGCTGAATCATTAATTAATCATTGAATCCTACTCCCGATTCAGTAATTAATCTGAATCCTTGGCCCGATTCAGATTAATTGATTAATTACATGCCTGGCTCAACATTACCGCAGACGAGTGATTATTGGTAGACAGAAGGAGAGGAGGGTCAGGAAAGGCCTGACAAGTCACAGACACAGAACAATCATTATAGCTATCTGCATGGTGTAACTGCTCAGAGCGGAAGGAGAAAGCAGCTCTGGATGGAGCGACTTGTATCTGGATGTAAGGAGTGGGAACACGTGTATTATAGCTGAACGCTGCATAGCTGCTTCATAATGGCGGCTGGGTCAGTCTATAATTCAACAACAACAACAACAACAACAACAACAACAGCAGGGAACCAGGGGCGAGAAAGGGCGATTCTTTTTCAGGCGAATGAGCGGACGGGAAAGCTGAGGGGGGCAAAAAAACTGGAGGCACGTAGATAGTCCTCTCGGAACTTCGTTCCTCAAGGCATTCCTCAAGGCATATGAGATCGCAGCAACAACTTCCTTTGTGTAGTAATTCTTGCTCCTCAGATAATTCTCATCAATTGACTGATGCCAAAGATGGACGCCGTAAGCCCGGTTTGCTGACAACAATCCCACTGCTGGCGGAAGTGGCTCCACCGTGCCCAAAAGCCACACAACCACTGGACTTTGTCAAAATAACACATCTTGACTGCCCAGCAAAACACAGAGCCGGGTTGAGGAGACCAAGTAAGAGCTATAACTGAGGTGTCACTTGAGTAAACTGACCTGTTGGATTAGCCGGTCAATCTCATTTGCAGATGGAGAAGCCCTGAGAATCCTGACAAGATGCTTGTCGGTTGCTGCAATCCCCAGTGCGGGCAATGGCTGCACTATGAGTGCCTTCTAGGCGCGCTTCTCACCCAAGTATACCATATCCTGGGGACGGAGAAGCTACACTATCCAGAAGAGTCTCCGGCAAAGGTCGTACCCGCTGCGAGCAGACGCACAAGCCCCGATTCATCAAAGTCGACCACCTCGAAGCGAGCCAAGATGCAGCCACCGGTAGTCTGCCAGGATATCAAAGTCGGCAGTCCACGACTCCACGCTCGACGGAACAGGTCCATGGGTTCACCCTGTTCAACTGGATTTCTCCATCCAGCTACAGCACTCCAGGCGTCCTCGGAGAAGGAATCGAAGTTGGCGCCAGCGAGAACAGGTTCATCCAAGGACACCTGCCCTGCCGACGAGGGCCTTTCCAAGCGAGGTTGGACCTTGAGAGTGTTCGAACAGTATGGGAGGTTCGTGTCCTGAGGCCTAATGTGTCCGGTGGCGATCGTATCTGGACTGAAAACGTCAACTGCTTGGTTTCCGATTCTCTCATCCCGTAGGTCACAACTTGCTCTGTTCAAGCTCTGGTACTTACTTGCCCTGTCCTGGAAGGCGCCATGGAAATGGGTGCTCTGATGTCAATATCAAGCCGCTCATTCACGTAGAACGTTAACAGCACTTGCTGCCTGCCATCGGTGGCGATAGCTTTAGGCAATCCGGCTTCTGCCTGCCCTGGCTCAGATGCCTGCCTCAATTGAATCAGTATAAATTACCAACCTCACTTCAGTCATTAGATGAAAATGCAAGAGTCTTTTGTTGTCCTATTCAGCGGGGACCATCTGCCCGGTCGTCAGTTAGCCATGCACACGTGCAGTGCGACATGGGGCGTCATGTGCTGGCCAGGCATGGCTGCGGTAGTACAGGCGTTCAAGAAAATTGAGTCCTTGGGGTCCAACTAGGAACATGGCTCGGTGACATGGCTCGGTGACAGAGTCAGGACACAACGGATTGAATAATAGATCTGTCTTCAAGCTATAGCGGTGGAATCCGCAATTGTTGACTGAACCCTTCAGCATCATTCCTGGACGATTCGGCAAACCAGTGCACTAGCCGCCAACGTCTCCTCGTCGCAGAAGCGCTTGCCTACCAGCTGTAGTGCGATTGGGGCCTCGGAATAAGTTTCGGGCACGTCTACAAACAATTTAGCAACAGTCTCACGAGTGTCGAGTAATCATTACTTACACAGTTTGTACTATCTCATCCACGGCGGACCGGCTCTTGTAGCCAACTTCAACACAGTCAATTGCCGGGTCAACTATTAACCCCGTCGGAAACGTCACACAGGGCTGGTCAAGAATATTCCAGATGGCCGTGTAGAGGAAGTACTGTCCAGAGCCTAAAGTGGCAGCGGCGCCGACGTATGCCGGACAGAGAATCATATCCACGCCTCGCTCTTTCATGGTACGATGATAACTAGAAGGTCACGTCAGCAACATGATATGTTTATCACGGAATTTACTTACCCCTCTCTGTAAACATCTCTCCTGGAATTGAGCACCCAGTTCTCCTGTATAGAAAGTGGTTCCGGCCGAGAAACGCTGAAGGCGTATTCTGTCAAGGCGGCGACAGGCTCACCACCCTGGGCAAGGATGTCCTTCTGGGTGCGAGCAGCATCGGGAAAATAGAGGGCTGTAATGATATCAAACCCTTCTTGGTGATTGTATGGCTCGAAGTTGACTACCTTCACCCCGGTTTCCCTGAGCTTGGTAACGGCTGTCTGTAAAGCACGAGTGACAGGCGGATGGGGACGGACGAGTCTGACGAGGACTGTCAGTTACAAATTACCATGTGACAGATATCGCCCTGTGTGATCTAAGACGTACCCATCGTCCCAAATAACCCCAATGGTTATCTGGCCAGGTTGGTAGGGTTCGATTCGCCTCCACGGTAGAGGCACCAGCGTCACGTCTATATCCCAGGGCTGCTGGTCGAGAACAGCGCTCTGGAAGAGGTTCAGATCCTCGACGCTATTTGCAAGCGGGGAGATAACGCATCGGACACTCTCTTGCCCACTGCCGGGTATACACACGCCTTGGTATGGGTTCCGTAACGCCGTCGTCCGGAGGCCGTATGCGCCGCAGAATGCGGCGGGCACTCTTACGGAACCGCCAATGTCAGTGCCAATGCCGAGGGCGGCGCAGTGCAGACCAAGCGACGAGCCCTCACCGCCGCTGGAGCCGCCGCAGGTTAGTGCTCGGTTATGCGGGTTGACCGTTGTGCCGTAGATAGGGTTGCTGCAGTCAATGTGCTGGCTTGTTAGCTTCGAACCGAAAATGGGCAATTTGAGACTTACCATGACGCTTTGCGGCTCGTTGGTCCGCACATGGAAGACTGCACCGGCTTTCTTGCACAGCTGAACGAGCAAGGCGTCGTCCTCAGCGATGTTGTCGATCCACGCAACGTAGGCCGAGTGAGCTATGCGACCCTTGTGCCCGATGTGCTCTTTGGTGGAGATAGGAAGGCCATGCAAAGGCCCTTTGAGCGTTCCAGTTGCCTTGAAGTAGGCGTCAAGCTCCGCCGCGGCCTTCAAGGCGTCCTTTACCATAAATTCGGTTGCGAAGTTGGTCAGCTGATGCGCAACATGTGCCCTCTTGAGGAACGCCGTGGTTGTCTCAACGGCTGTGAGTGCACCGGAGGCCATTTGCTTGACCAGCTCGACTGCGCTTGTGGCTGTGATCTCCAGCTCCCGGGTTGAGAGTAACTTGCATGTCTCAAAGAAAGTAGAAACATTCAGTTGAGTTGCGGGCGGCAGTTGTTTTGCCGGTAGGAGCCAGGCAGGGTTCAAGGAGTCCCTGAGGACCTTGCGACACTTCTCGGCCTGGACCTCCCACGGAACTGCAGATGAAGCGACCATGGCGTAAATTTCGGGGGAGTAGTGTTCGGTGTGGTAGGATATGGGTGGTTACAACATGAATAGTTGGCGGGGAAGGCTCAAAGTACAGGAGACGACTCGGCGCAGATAGAGACGTGAGGATCAGTCTTTATACCGTGTTCCGAGGGTGTCGTTTGATCCGAGTGAATAGTATCGGCTGGCAGCCCGAGGCTGTAATCTGAGCGGCGTGATCTGGCCCTGGATGGCCGTGAACCAGGCATCTAGCCAGCTACAAGGGAGCGCCGTGATGCCCCACGGCCATGACGCCCTCTTGGACATTTCTCTGGCATCAACCGATACCGATGTTGGCCAAGCACAATTTCCAGTTCCACATTGGCACCAACTGCGCTTTCCATATCTTGATGTGCCTCGCAATTGCAAACCATTGGCCGGGACCGGCGGTGGGCTGGGCGGGAGATTGGCGCCATGGTTGCAATACCCCAGATTTCGCCTAGTCTAGATCGAGCTAAAGCTCGTAATTCTCGGCCATTGGCTGCTGCCCCACCCGGGAGGCACAATGGCGTGGCAACGCCGGAACGGGCTACTTCAAATTAGGGACGCTGCTGTGTGCGAAAGAACGCTTAGCCGAAGAGGCCTGTGTCAAAGGGATACCGATATCTTGCAATACATCCCGGATAAACCACGATTATCAAAACTCCAGCTCTGGTAGTGGCGCGGAATTGCATATATATAGCGTGGAAATTCCCCGGAATTAGCAGAGACAAATCTCGTCGTTTCCGCCTGTTAAGCACAAGAGAGATCGCAGAGACGATTTCGTCGATCCGGCTTCTTTCTCACCATGCAACCTCAAATCGCGGTGGCGGTATCCTCGCCGGACTTCATCCCTGGGACCATCCATATTATAGATCTCGATGGTACTATGAACGCGCGCCACGCTGAAGGCAGAACTCGCGACATTGTGCTCGTACCCGCGCCATCCGATGACCCTGATGATCCTCTGAACTGGAGCCATCGGAGAAAGAGTTTACTGCTGGCCTGTCTCTGCATGTATATTGATCCCCCCTCTGTCAACGCTTCAGACCTAATCTCATCCATGCCAGCTACTGTCTTGGGGTCGGCATCGCCTCCGCTGCTATTTACTCGGTCCTCGTCCCTATTTCTGCTGCCACGGACCTCACGGTCGGTGATCTGAATGCCGGAACCGGATATATGTTCTTAACACTGGGATGGGGTTGTCTGGTCTGGCAGCCTCTTGCCCAGAAGGTTGGCAAGCGCCCAGTGTATCTCGTGTCGTTGTTGGGCACTCTGGTTAGTTCTCAACAACATCTCTTGGACACGCAGGCATTAACGGTTCTGGGCATAGGGAATGATGCTCTGGGCTCCCTACGCGACGAGCAATGGCCAGTGGATTGCTAACAAGGTCATCCAAGGAATATTTGGCGCCCCGATTGAATCGTTGTGTGAAATCTCTATCGCTGATGTCGTAAGTCACATGTGATTCCCTCGCTGCACCTTTTTTAATTGGCTTGGCTAATTAACTGACCAAACAGTACTTTACACACGAGCGTGGCAAAAACGTAGCCCTTTATGCTCTGTTCCTGGCTGGGTCCAATTTCGTCGCCCCTGTCATCTCTGGGTTTATCAACGACGGCCAAGGCTGGCAATGGGTTCTGGTGCGCTCCCACAATTTCTTCCGGGTGCCTCCAGAGACTAACGCGGGGAACAGCATTGGTGCGCTATATTCAACGGAATCGCATTCGTCATCGTCTTTTTATTTATGGAAGAAACCAACTACCGTCGCAAGGCACAGGTGGTCGGTGCCGGGGTCGAGCATCACTCTGGACCAGGCCAGGGGCCGGAGGACACTTCTGAGGAGAATGCTATGAAGGTGCAGAGCGCTGAAAACACTGACATTACTCCGCGAAGCAATTACTTTTCATCCAAGAAGTCATACCTGGAAAAACTCAAGCTCCTCCGCCGACAAGACCTTCAGAGCTCTGTGCCCTTGACGAACATGATCATGCGACCCTTTTTATACTTCTCATTCCCGGCCGTGGCGTTCTCTGGATTTATGTATGGCGCTGTCGTGTGCTATTTCAATGTCCTCAACGCCACGGCTTCGCTCATCCTCTCCGGACATCCTTACAACTTCTCTTCGAGCATTGTGGGACTTTCATACGTCTCCTGCCTTATCGGCGTGCTCATCGGGTAGGTGGCATAACTCATTCTATTTTGAGCTCTTCTTAACAGGCCGCAGGACGTATTTCTCTGGTCCTCTAGGGGATAAGTTCGTCCTCTGGAAAGCCCGGCGAAACAACGGCATCATGGAGCCCGAGTACCGCCTCTGGCTTTACACAGCCCTGATCATCGTGATTCCCGCGTCCATGATTCTTTGGGGAGTTGGTGCTGCTCATCAGATCCACTGGGTTGGGTTGATGTTTGCCATGGGCGGTCTGGGAGCCTCTCTTACTATTGGATGCCAGCTGCCCATTAGCTACTGCATCGATTGCTACAGGGATCTTGGAGCTGATGCGATTGTCACTGTGATTCTCATCAGAAACACTATGAGTTTTGCTGTTAGCTACGGGTAAGCCACTTCTGCTTGCACTTAACAATTTCCTATCTGACGTATCATCTGCAGTGTCACCCCGTGGGTTACCAACATGGGTTACCAGAATGCCTTCCTTGTTGCGGCTTTCTCTACTTTGGCTCAGCAGTCCTTGTTCCTCGTCTTCATCAGATGGGGTCGTGAGTTCCGCAAAGCCAGTGTCACCCGATATTGGAAGTATGTCCAACAGGTGAAGGATGATGGCCTGCTTCATTAAGGGGATTGGCCTGGTGTGAGCCAAACGCTCCCGGCTGAGGGCTAGGCGCCATTGCCAATCAAATATCAGGTCCACTGTCAAGATCAAGTCGCTCACTCACAACAGCCAGGCAGTAGCTGGCAGCAGCCGTATTCTGAAGCATATAATCTAAGAAACGTTCGCTCCTTTAGATAGCAATGAAGAGTCTTTCGTTGCCCGATTCACTGAGGACCTTCTGCCCGGTCGTCAGTCAGTTATGCATGCGTGCAGTGCGACATCCACCATGAGCTTCTTCGAGGGCCTATGATTCGGGCTCTTACCAAACCGCTCACCACTGTCGACGTCAGAGGCTTGACAAGTAGATTAACAGGAACGAGCGGATGCGACGGTAGGAGATCTTGTCATCCGGCAGCACCACCCACGGCCCCCTTCAAGTGCAAAATCGTCGACATGGATAAGCAGGGGTACTAAGGGAGCTGTAGCTTGTGGAGAATTAGTGTCTTCCTCCTTTCTCCCTAGTCAAACCCAGTTAGCAGAGTGTGCATGCTTCCGATATTAAGAAACGCCGTATTGCCATCGGATACAGTATTCTAGGGCCGGAGAAGATCGTTGCAGCAGCCCCAATGCCGTTCACCAACTCACTAGTTGATTACGCCCGGTGGCAGCTTGGCCAATAGGGCTACTGCTTGGCGCAGGAATTGTCAGCTTGGGCTCCTGCCAGACTCTGTCTTTCCCCACACCACCGCACGGTTATGGCCTGTGTTTTTCAGAGCCGTGGCTGGGGAAACAAGTGGGCCGTTGGACTAGGTGCTCGAATCCCTAGGGAAGAACGTGCCGGCTGCTGTAGCGCATGCGTAGTAGGGTTCCCTGGACCCTTTCCGTTCGTATGTGGCACGTGGCGAGGTGTGCAAGAGTACAGCCTCCACAGTGGAGTTCAGCGCCACGCGGCAGTCCCGCTTGTGCCAAATTGGCAACGGGCGTGTGAGCAGCCGATCCAGGATGTTTGCTGCAGCGCAAGGCAACATGCACCGACGAGGTGGCGTTAGTTCTTGCAGCACAGTGCAGCAGCTTTCTTGATCCGTGCTTTCCCGCACCGCAATTTCCGACAGCCCTGACAGTGTTTCCGCCCCGTCCCCGTCCCCCGTCCCCCGCCCCCCAATCGCCCTGATTGATTGCACCAGGACGGACATGTTGACGTGTGATTGTGGCAGATTTTGGTGCTCGGAGTAACAGCGCACCATAACGCAGGCCATGGAGGTCTCCTTCACCTGAGGCGAGTGACCAGGAGGTACACTTCTAGTGTGATTTGTGAGCAGCCTTACCCGCATCTGGCTGGTTTGGCACACCTCATTGCGTCCAATGGCGGTTGACTGGTCCAAACCTGTAGGTACTAATTGACAACTACCTGCCCAACAGCTGGACTGTAATACACGTCGCACCTCGCTGTGACTCCCATACCATGCTTTGCAGCCTGACAGAACTTGCAACTCGAGCATCCGCGGACGTCACAGCACTTACTTGTCTCACATTTCAGATTCGATGCCACTGGAAGAGCAGGCCCGGCGCAATGGTCTGCGTGGCTACGCGTCGGCAAACCTTCAGCCATGGATTGTGCAAGTCATCGCATCTGTAACGGCATTGGCCGTGGTGGCGGTTGCCCTGAGGCTGCTTAGTAGGCGTCTTAAGCAACAGCAGCTCTGGTGGGATGACAAAATGATCGTCTTCTCCCTGGTTCGTTGTAACCGATTCCGCGCGGATGAATCGTGTGTTAATGGCATGTTGGACAGTGTTGGTATCTCGTCATCGTCGGCTTCTGCTTTGGCATGTATTCCGCCGGGTTGGGACTCCACGCGGACGAAACAAATCAACGAGATATCGTTATACTGATCAAATGGCTTGTCGCAGCCGAAGTACTCTATGTCTGGAATCTGGCTTGGACAAAGACCAGTATTTTGTTGATGTACTACCGCATCTTTCATGTTACCTCCTTCAAAAGGGTGGCGTGGATTGTCGGCACTTTCGTTTGGCTATGGGTCGTCACCATCACGTTTCTTTCCATCTTTATCTGCCTCCCGGTGCAGAAGTTGTGGTATCCTGAGCTCTCTGGTCGTTGCATTAACCAGTTTGCTACCTGGATATCCAATGCAGTTTCGACTATCCTCACGGACCTCATGATCCTTGTCATGCCACTTCCACAAATTTGGAGGCTTCAGCTGAAGAGAATGGAGAAGGTTGCGCTCACCGTGGCGTTCGGATTGGGACTGTTGTAAGTTTCTCCCCGCAGTGTGATCAGTTTCCTGCATCTAACAATCGCTGTCCGTCTCTGACAGAGTCGTCGGTGCTTCGTCCTACCGAACCGGCGTGCTATTCATGTATACGAATACTGATCCAGCATATACTTTGGCGCCAACGGTCGGATGGACTGCCATAGAATTGTCACTTGGAATTGTCTCCGCCTGTCTTCCAACCCTACGACCCGTATTTATTCCCTTGTTGCGTCCATTTGGAGTTCACCGACGTACGGGATCGCGAATGACTCATAATACGCCATCATTCGGCTCCAGTGCTACACCCGTCCGTTTGCACAAACTGGGCTCACACACCTCAGACTGTGTGACATCGCCAAATGAGCACGGGTTTGCTGCCGCGAGCATTGATTCTTTTGGTATGCCTCACAAGTCTCAGTTGGGCGGCGATACAATAAGGCCGGCACATATGCGAGCTTCCAGGATGGCGGGATCTGAATCCACCTTGGAACTCGATTTCACTGAGCAAAGCCATATTATCGGGCATCTTCGTGATGCAGGTGAGGGAGGAAACGGAGATCCATCCCACCAGGCCTGGTCTCGCGACACGTGACGGTCGTGACGTATAACCGCTCGGCCGTGGCGGCGAGGAGGCGACCGCGGCTGCAGTCAGGACCATACACTATCTGTCAAATACACGGTCGTGCGAATCACCTTAAGAGGAGCGGCTTTGCTGTCAGCCTTATGTGTATGTCGGCAAAGGAAACAGATATGCACTGAGGCCCGTAGCTAGGGTCACAGCGCCGGGAGCCACGGAACAAGATTATATCGTGGAAATACCGCCGTACCAGGCGAGGTCTACAACGTTCCGGCTGGCGTGCTAACAATGGATATTCCACTCAACCGGGGATGAGTCCGGATCCACTTGAACATCTCTGTCGTGTATGAGAACCGGGCCCTTGTTCCTCTGACTTGAGAAGTAGCTAATGCCAATACTAGGGGGACCTAATGAGTCGAGCCCCCCGTCTGGTTCCACCAAGACGGGGGGCACGCTGACAGGGAAGAGGCACAACGACTGGGAAAAACGCAGTACTTGGCGGCCCCGCCATTTTACTACGTAGACTAAGTACTTCTTTTTTCGGGCTAACTGCACAAACTCCCCGCCAAATACATCAAACGGCCCCGTTCAAGGCATCACTTAGAGCATCATCAGCTCGAAAACCCGTGGTTTGCACCACTATTTCGCTGAGAATTTCGCTAGTGGCGGACCCCTCCTTCTTAAATACAAAAGGTTCATCAGTGAACTCATCCACAGGTTCAACTGCTAATATCTCAACGCCGTCAGTCTCAAGGGAGCACATCTTGCGACCTGCGACGCGCCCCTGGGCTTCCACGACCACTAACTTCACAGCGTGGTTGATCGTCTCGGCGTTGTAGTCTCTGGGCCACACAATCGCGTTGCTCCGTTTACAGTGGTCTAGCTCAACGAGCTCGCGATGCAATGTATATCGCTGACAGAGCCACTCAGCGCTGTTGAGCAGAGCGCGACGATCACCTTTGAGCCAGCCACCTTGTTGTTGTGCCTTCCGTGCCGTCGTGCTCGTGATACTCGCCCTGACTTTGGCCCTGACTCGCTGGAGCCAGCGACGTATGTAGGCGGCCTCGTCGCGGGCTTCCCTCTTCAACAAGCGAGCCTCCTCGTCGTGCTGTGCAGCTAGCCTGTTATACTCATCTTGTGCGACTCGGAGTCTCGCGTCGTGAACGCTCAATGGGCCGTATTTCCCAACAACCGATGTCTTCTCAAGCAGGGTTGATCGTCGGACCTGCTTGTCTTTGAGAGCCTTCATCTCGGCAGTAGCCGTCACACCGTTGAGAGCTAGAGTGTGCGCTGCTTTCCGGGCCTTCTCGTGCACGTGCGAAACCGAGGGTGTAATCGGCACTTCCGAGACAAGGGAGACTTGTATTCGCAGTTTGACATATTCGTTGTATTGCTCTATGGTAAGGAGGCTTAGGCTTGGCGTTGTGACGTTGTTCCAGTCAATCCGGCGGATCGTAGGCGGCGTTTCTGTTGTGTGACTTCGCTTCGGGGTAGCGGGCTCGTTCTCCTTCGCTTGTTCGATGTCATTGTCGACGAAACCGGGAAGATTTCGTTGATCTACCGCTTTGGTCAATGATGATAGTGCATCTTGGAGTTGGTCAAGAACTACAGCCGGATTGTATGGAAACAGCCCACATTTCTCCCAAGCTGACAGTATCGTGTGCTTCTTGAACGTGCGCGTACGGATCTCTTGAAGATGGTAGAGGAAGCCGGTCTTGCTGAAGTCAGTGGCGCCGTTGGCGATTTCGCGATAAAGAACCTGCTGATGCCAGTGCTTGTAAGAGCGAAAGACGCCCACATCGAGAGGCTGCAGCTTATGCGTAAGATGGGGTGGCAACGGGAAGAGTTCGATGCCATGATCATGACAGAAGTGAACAAGCTCCTCCGTATGGTGGTTTGTGCAACTATCCATAAGCAGGACTCGTGTTTCTGACGGGTCGGCTGGCCGGGTGTGTTTCTCGAAGTGCTTGATCCATTCGATCGCAATGATATCGTTAATATAGCCTTTGGGACTGGTTGTGAGGATAGTATCGCCATCAAGCTCATTTTCGACCCATCGCACAGGGATCTGCACGCCAGGGAGTATCAGAAACGAAGGGATACACTTCCCTGCTGCCGAGATCGCCTCCACGGCCGTGACCGAGACTGTTTCATGCGAATCTGTTAGAACAGGGCGTTCGACCTCGTTGAAAGTCCACAAGAAAGTGCCGTTTTGCAGATATCCCACCATGAAGCCGGTCTCATCGAAATTCCAGATATTATCGCGCTGTATGCCACGGATGGCGATAAAACTGGACCAGCCGTCAAAGAACGCCTCTACACGAGCACGATCTTCCATCGCCTTACGCTTCACGTCTCGCGTTGCGGATTTCCGGCGATGAAAGTACTGCGAATGCCGCTTCATGAAGCGTTGAGCCCACATCCTGGATGCCCTTCGTTCTCGTCCCTTTGCCTTGAGAATAGCGTTCGCGTGTTGTTGTAACGCTCGCCGTTGGATGTGGTGACCTTGCGTAATGCGGCGATGGGCCCAACACAACACCTCTTGTTCTTCCTCGGGTCCCAGCAGCGTTGAATTGCCTCCATTCTCGCTGACTGGATGATGCCCTTGAATTCGAGACCAGAGGCGTTTATATGGCAGACGTAATGCCTTCGCCGCCTTCGTAATCGTGCGATAATAACCCTCGGAATACAACTCGGCGGCCGCGACGGTACGGATTTCGATGTTCTGCTCTGTGCAGCGCCCAAATCTAGGCAAATTGGTCTCGGGATTGATCCATTTCTCGACAGCACATTGATGACGTTCTGGGGAAGACATTGCACAAGGAAATGGCTGTTATTGGGCTAGTTATTGCGGCGATGGCGAAGGCGAAGGCGAAGATATCGTCGTTTAGTGCATTGGGGCTGTGTGGTGCATGCCGCGACACGCCGCGTCGTCGGTTAGGTGCATCCGGGTTGACTTGGAATTACGGTGTATATGCAGGAAAGCGGCAGTACTTTATGTTGTGTGGACCGGCCATCTATTTGCAAGTACCAAATATTTGTTTCCCAGTCGTCGTGCCTTTTCCCTGTCAGCGTGCCCCCCGTCTTGGTGGAACCAGACGGGGGGCTCGACTCATTAGGTCCCCCTAGTACAATCAACGACCCCCACATTTTGACAAGCGAAGTCGGCATGCCACTCGTCCGCCTCGTACACCACGTCGGTGCCGGCGTGAAGTGCCGTGCTCCAAACGCTTCGCACTCAGCGTCAGCTCTCCGATCGCAGCCGGCTTCCACGGGGGTCAAATCTATGCAGGGAGAAACATTTGCGATCCGTGGAGGCCATTGTGGTTATGAGCTGGCGTGTTTTCCTTGGTTTGTGGCTGTTGATTCAGAAATTTTAAAAGCAATAGTGGCGATGCTTTGACTGCCACAGTGGGAACTGCCCGGCTAATTAAGGCGTCATGGAAACCTCCACCGTAAAGTTGCCTTCGGGCTTTGGTGCCAGTAAGATGGAGGAGTCAGTAGCAGGGAGGTGTTAAATGCGACCCCAGCATAATCGCACGGTCCGTGGTCAGATTTAAGACTCCTCTAGTAAATAGAGTTCACTAGCTTCCCTATTTGCCTTGCAAGTACCAATAATCCCAGTGTTCCCCCGAACCCGAGTCAGCAGCTAGGCGTCCCAGGACCTAGCCCATCGCGGACCGCCGCCAGCAAAACACCGTGCAGTCGCCGATATCGTGTATGCTATACCCCGCATTTGAATACCCACATATGCCCTTATTTTGGAACAAGCATCGACACCCGACGGACCAAGACAGAGCATGCGGTATGAGACCGCCAATGACTAAGACGAGGTTACGCGCCAAGACCGGGTGCTTCACCTGTACGCTCCTCCCCTCGTCGTCCGATGAGATGCTGACGGCCAACCAGGTAGGAGACGCAAAGTCAAATGCGGCGAGGAGAGAGACCATCATGTCGCAACTGCTCAGCCTTCGGCCGCCAATGCGAATGGCCAACCGCGTCCGACATGTCTGACCAGAGGAATCGCTCTCGTGGGAGCCCAGACTCGTCATTGACAGGGCCATCGCCCTCCGGCTGGGACACACTGTCGCAAGACGTGGCGATTTTGCCATGTCACGGTCAGGCGCCTCGGCTGGGACACTCTCCTTTCGAATCAAGCATCGAGGCTGAGTTGATATATCACTTCTTGAACCACTACTTCCCCACCATCCTGCTGCCCACTTGCAACAAGACGCAGTTCAAGCGGAGTCAATCCGAGGTGCTTGCCATGATGCTCCAGTGTGAGAGTGTCAAGCATGCCGTATTAGCCTGCTGCGCTTCCAACAAAAGCATCATCCAAAACGATAACCGATATCAGCCCATCGCTCTACAGTACTACTACAACGCGGTGCAGGACTTGAACCAGTCATTAGTACACTTTCAACCCGCCCGCAAAGGCCCTGGTTATTGCCTCTTAACCACGGTCATATTCTTATACGTTCACGATGTACGACCCTGAAAGCCCTGCACTTCAGCCAATACTAACACGATTCTCTATAGCTATGGAGTGTAGACGGTTCTGCTGACCCGAGGAAGCACGTCATCGGTGCCATAAAACTACTTGACTTGCTCTCCAAGGACGGCACAGTGCCAATACCCTTGACAAAGGGCATGAACCGCTGTATCGTGGAAAGCGTGCTGTACCAAGCCTTCTTCCTATCCATCCGCCAGCCTTTCGCGCCAGACTTTCACATCGACCCGCAGTTCATCACTCGCGCAGAAGGATTACTTGCGCCAGAAAACACTCAAGATTGGTCATTCGCAGCTACCAGTCCAGTATTGGGTGTCCCCACGTCACTGTATCGGCTCATAGTAAACATGGTCAATTTTCAGAACTCGCCTGCACAGCAGAGTTCTGCGGCTCTTTCCCGTTGATGGACTACTGGGAGGCATTGGTCGTACCACGGGATGCACCAGGGCTCACGTCTGTCTCTTCCGCGAATACGTTTGAACTTGTGATTCTCGCTGCGTCGCTCCTTCTCGACATAATTGCAGAATCGTTTGCGTGCCCATCTCCCATCCACCTCAGCGGCCTCTTAACCAGCGACAAGCCTTCACGATGGCAAGTTGACTTGTGCCTAGAGATTTTGCGACAGCCGCAACATGTCGAGAACTGGACCCGCTGCTTCCTGGGGGCCTGGCCGATGCTGATCCTGGGGTACGCTGTTCGTTCGGATGAGGATTTTGAACTCATACAGCAAGTCTTGGGGCAAATGTACCGGCGGATAGGCTATGGTGAGGCGCAGAGAATACAGGATGAGCTGGAGAACGTATGGAGAACCAGGGGGGAGGGGCTGGGGAAGGATTGCCAGTAGGGTAAGTGTCCGACAATTTGCTCCATGGGGATCACGGTAGGAATCGTGTTGATGAGACTTGACTTGACGAGCTAGCTGTAAATTCACGACAGTGCGCCGCCCTTCATCCACAACGCGGGTCCTTATTGTCGTGCACATATCTCGTAGTCAAGCCCTGCACATGATGCTTGGTCAGACTTGCAAAACAAAACCGTGATCCACAGTCGAGCGGCCACCCCCGACTAAGTCTCCGGATTGCAGGATTCCGTCTCAGAAAGGCTTGCATCCAGTGTTTTCCGAGTGGTACGTGGTCTCCTTTGACGGCCAGCACGCGCTGGGCGAACTGCTTGCGAGTGGGTGGGGGGAAGCAACTGAACGTCCTGGATGAGAACTCATTCAGTAGGTTGGTTCTCCTGCGTCTGAGAAACCCTCTGCAAGGACGAATATGCATCTTTTCTACATTCTCGGCCGTGCGGGCGGTTGAAGAGTGTCACCTTGGTACACTCCACTCCGCCGAGGCCTTCCTGACAGATTTGCCCTTGGCGACCGCCTCAAGTGCCTGACTACTATCGTACTCGGTATATGATGTTGTCATTGGTTGCAGAATGGAAATGCGAAATTATGGGAGAACTGAGCCAGGACTCACGGAGCAATCGAAGGTCAAAGTTGATGTCTGGTAGTGTCGATGCGGGGTTTGGGGGTGGCCCACATGAGGGGGTGGCCAATTCCTACGTGCAGAGACTTATGATACTGGTACAACGCCCTGCAAACGAGCATTGTACCGACTGGCCAGCCCCACGGAGCGGACTCGTCGCAGCCTCGCCGCCGCGCATCACCCCGGCTCTGACTTGGCCGGGGTCCAGGGTTGTTTAACTCACGCGCCACGGCAAGACATGGCTCGGACGAGAAATCGCCAGTAGCGAGCGCCGATAGCGCGTCCTATGCCAAGCTCGCCCTGCCCCAAGCTCGCAGGACCCGTCGGCAGGGGTTGGAGGTGGTGCAAAGCTACCCACCATCCGAGTAGCCCAACGCATCTAGCAGAACGCAATGAACGAGTCGGAATTGCGCGCATATTGCACAGGCAATTTCTCGTCGCAGCAGCGCCTTTTGGGCTATCGAGCGGCCATGGGCTCAGACGCTACAAGGTGCTGGCTGAATCAGCCACCAAAATGCCCCTGTAGATATGCTATTGATGTGCCTCGCAATGTCAAGCTAATGGCGGGCCGTGGCATCATATGCCGGCCGCGGGTTTTCTCCAAGCTAAAGCTCGTAATTCTTGGCCATTGGCTGCTCCCCGCAAGTTGACCCCTCTAGCTGCCATCAATATTCACACTGTAGGTGTCTGTCAGACTTGAGGTGTGGGAACCTGCATAAATGCGTCAGAGGATTCTCACCAACAAAATCGCCTGACATACTGGTGACGTATTCTTCTGTCACAGTAAAAATACGGCGTCTCATGGATGCGCACATTCCTGCAGGACACCCCATGGACGCAGTCAGGTTGTGGTCCCACACGCCAAACTCAGCCTCGAAACCTTTGGCGTCAGTGATGCTGGACGAACTTCAATGGAAAGTTGCAGTCGAGCCAACGTACCTGTGGCCGGTCACCAATCCGGTCGCGGAGCAAAGTTGCCACGGCACACCCGCCAGGTATTGGTTCAGTTTTGTCGGCGCCCACCCGCAACGACACTATACGTTGCCGTTGGTAACGAGTTTGTCCCGAAGTGGAGCGATAAGGGACTCATGGACAAACTTGTTGCGTGGTAACTAGTCGATACGGACAAAAACGCCAGGCAGCCAGAATTAGGTCCGACTTGTCATATCCCACATTCCGTTTGACAGGGGTGAGCCAGCCACAGGTGGGATTGATAGCCAAAGGCCAGAAAAATACGATTGACGCTAGGGTATGGTACCTCACGACTGCTATTGGGCCGTGGCCACATCGCTGTGGTACCCCAACAGCACATCTCAGTCTCCTCTCCTATGGCCCGACGGCTCTCCGTCAGTATGGCAACGCGGCTCAACTGTATGCAAGGGCAGGGACCACTGCGCTTCGGAATCACATATGCCCGTCGGTTAATACTACCCCTGGCGACGACCCAGGGGTTGCGTCTGGTAAGGTTCCTGTGCTGGTGGCGCACATGTCTGGTCGTGCCTGGGGTACCTGGCGGGGGCCACCCGCGTCGCCCGTATGCCCAAAACGGCCGCAACAATGTTGCAGTTGGCCCTGTCGGCCGGACTTGGCTCGAGCCCGGTCCGTCCAATGGTGCCTGTGTCGTGTACAGGCCAGCCGACAAGTATTGACCCACCCGGGGTCCTGGCCGGTTCGTACCGGAACTGGTCATGCGGCCCACCCAATAAGCCACCGAGATGTCATTGTCTGTTACGCCAGCCTATGGTCACTGATTCAAAATTCAGGCGGCCACGGTAGTGACCAGGGTCAGAGACAAGCCCCGTTGTACCTTGAGCCTCGAGAAAAGCCGCCAAAGAATGTCTGTCCTGCACCTTTCATGGTGCCTCAGCAATCTGCCGTTTGGAACTGTGTGACGCTGCCAGGAGGTTGGGGAGCTAGCAGTAGGCGCCTCTTGGCATTGTAACCACAGCCTTTATCTTGCACGAATCTCGCACAAAATGCAAGGCCAATCCGATATTCTCGATGATTTGCCGTTGGCGAAATGCCTGACCAGCGCACCACCCGGCCGCAGTGCAACGCTGGTGCTTCACCCGAAGCCTCGAAGAACGAGTTGGCTTCTGCTCGCCCATTTGAATGCCCTCAGTGCGGTAAAGCCTTCCGCCGTTTGGAACACCGTACACGGCACTTACGGACACGCACGGGAGAAAGGCCGTACGTTTGCTCCTCAACTGACTGCAGGAAGAGTTTCGCGCGCTCAGACGAATTGCGGCGCCACTATGGAGTGCACAATAAGGCCATGTCGAAGCAGAACTTGAAATTGCCGTTTCATGCAGCGCCAAAGGAGACACTGGCCTCCGTGCCGGTGAGGGCTGCTCCGTGTGTCTTAATGCGAATCCCAATGTTGGTAGCGCCCTATTCCAGGTAATGCATTGGGCATATACCCTTACGTATTGCCTCCGAGTCAGGCAGTCTCACCCGCAAGATGGGGAGTAATCATAGTTTCGTCGCGCCCCTCAGGCCTTCAGGAATTGGTTTCCCGATTTTGTGGTTACTAACGGCCGTATACGTAGGCCTTTGGACTCCAGAACGAAGCATAGTCCTCGGCAGAAAAGCGTTCGGGAGGACAGCGATCAGCGGCATCGATCTAAGTACATGCTGCAGTCCTCCAATACCTGGCATCGGCAGCGAGTTTCAAGGCTGGCTCGTCAGCTCGCGGCAAACGTTTCACGAACCTCGTCTCGAGGCTCCTTAACCTGTGAACGACTAGCGCCTGGGAAGCAAGGTGGAATTTTTCCGCCGACGCCCTCGCCAATTGAGCCGGACCTCAGCAAGAAGCCTTTCGCAGTCGCATTTGCAGAAGGTCAACCAAATACAGCAACTCTTGCGGACGTCTTGAGGGCGCCGTTAAAACAAAGAGTGTTACCTCCCCCACACCAACTGGGCGGACGGTATTTAGCGGCAGATAACTGCACAATGGCCGCGGGTCTATAGACGAAACTCATCCTTCTCATACTTGGGCGGTTCTCGAGGCTTATTGGTGAGCTTTGGGAAAAGGGGCCTGGGTTCTGTTACACGGGAGCTCTCTGTTGGCGGTAGACTTGTTGGTGTACTTCCCGTCCAGCACCCCTGAGGCCGCCCAGTTGGGGCACAGGAAGTGCTGAGCTGGAGTGTCCAAGTGTCAGACGTGCGGTATGGGTACCAGCATTGGTAGACCCCCGATGGCTCTTTTTGAAGGGACACAAGATCATGGGTTATACATTCGCTACGCAGTCTGCTCGTGAGCCGCCCGATCGTCACGGCGACTGATCCATACGCCTGAGCGCCCACGACGATAGCTGTCACGCGCCCGGGTCCTCAGATTGCTTGATCGAAGGAAGCCTCCGAGAAATATCGGAGGAAGTCCGAGAGAACACGGGGGGACCCGTTACGTTAAGAGAGTGCTCCTCTCCAACCCCAGTGGGGGAAGGGGGCAGAGATCAACAATTGTATTGATGGGCCCGTTCTTCACTCTCTGTATCATCGTGCGTGTGCGCCTTACAAGAGCACGCTGTGCATTGGCTGAAACTCCCCAAAAACTGACCAGGGAACAGCACGTCTGCCAATCTGCATGACTCGCAGCGTTTCGGACAACAGGGACCATGGCACTAACATCACAATCGCTAGATATTTCTGCACCTTCGCCGTAGTGGCAACGTGGAAAGTTGGGCAACTGTTGGCCGCTTATCGAATTCGAGACGGTGGTACCACAGGGCTGCGGTTTAGCTATACCCAGCACGTTGCCGCTGGGGTGGTTCGTGGCGGCCTCGCTACCAAATTCGGCAGCCTTCTGTGCCTGAACATTCTTCGTAACGTGGTGCCTGCGGATGAGACAGGTGGCTGGCGCCAGTGGGGCCGCTGTGGATGGAGCACTTCTGGAAGTGACTTGTACATCCGTCGATGGAGAGATGACGCTTCAGGTGCTTGGCTTGGAGATAGGGCTTGGCGTAGTGAGGACAAGGAATTTGCCATCCGCATCCTTGATGGGAATCATGCTGTACCCTGCCATGATTCCGGCAGAAGGCCGGCTGGCTGTCTCGGATCGCTTGCAGCCTTCGGCTCATTGTACGCCTTGCACCACTGCTCTAAAGTGCAAGGTGTGGCGAAGCATTTTACCTGTGTAAGTGAGGCCGTAGCCTGGGTTGCTGCTGGCATCTGAGACATCGCAGGCAGATGCTGAGTTGCCTGAAGCTATTCCCCGTTGTGCTCGGTAGCCTTGTAGCATAGTAGTGATGCTTCCTACACTGCGACAGTAGCGGTCGCGGGCAAATGAGCAGTGGAAAGCCATAGATATCAATTGAACTAGCAATCTGTCATATGAAACTACATCAGGGCCACACACCAGACAGTGTTGTTGAAGACCCCGGCGCCAGATCCACCTTAATTTCACTCACTCCACTGTAGTCTTTCCCGGCTGATACGAAGCGTTCTCGACTGTGCAAAAGCGGCGGCTAACTTTACCTTGAGCAACTTGCCATCCCTCCAGCTCATACTCTCAATGCAGACACCGCCACGGGCGCGCAGCCCTGTCACCGTACCTTGTTCCCACTCAGGCAGCAAACACGGCAGCAGGTCAATGAAGTCGCCGTCGTGGCTCTGCAGCAGCATTTCTGCGATGGCTGCCGTAAACCCGAAATTTCCATCAATCTGGATGTCACGGGCAGGCAAGGTAGGCAACACAATTCTGCCTAGAAGGCAACAGCTGCTGCCTGCAAGGCAGCAGCAGTAGCTGGAGTCTTATATGGCCATCTCTCTTCCAGTGAGAAGGGAGGGGGAGCCAGAGATCAACGATTGTATCAATTGCTTCCCGTTCTTCACTCTCTGTTTCGTCGTGATTGTGCGCCTTACAGTTTGATCTCTCTCCCCATTAGGGTACAGAGACCGTTGAACGGGACCGGCTCAGATCATGGACTTATCGCAACTTCCCCGAGACCTGGCTACAGCCGTCGGTCAATATCTCGGTCAAACCCAAGCGGAAGTCTCGTCTCCGCCGCAGGCGACTCTCCCACCCTCGGCGCAGGCAGCTGCCGTCGAGGACTTTAGAGATACAGTCTCCATCTCGGAAAGCGAAGAGGCTGACGCAGGACCTCCGCGAATTGATAAGCGGAAAATACTGACGCAGAGACGTCTCGACCAACTTGCCGCCGCCAGGGCAGCAAAGAAAAGTAAAGGGTCGCTAGCGACGCGACAAGAATCCCGGCACCTCGACCAGGCCAGGCCCGACACAGACGCCCCGTCGAACTGCCGAACCACTGCCACCTTTGGTAGAACTCAGGAAACGCAACAAGAACTAGGCGAAATCCAGGAACAGCTGCGGCAGCAGACGGAGCGGACACAGCGACAGGGAGAACAGATACAGCAGCTCCTTGACGCCATCTTGGCCGCATCAGGAAACCGCAACGCAAGGCAGCGGCGGCGATCTGGGTCCCCCGAATCTAGCCCTTGCCCACGGGAGAGGATTAGGGAACGCTCTCCTGCCTATGAGCCCAAGAACAAAAACCAAGTCCAGATCCAGCAATTCCGCGGGAACTCGGCAGCCGAGCTCTCCACCTTCTTGGGAACCCTCCAGTGGGTATTCCGAGAACACCCCAGTCACTACCGGAGCGAACAAAGGAGAATCAGACTAGCGGCCGGCCATCTTAGCCAGACGCTGAGGAGAGACTTCCTCGATAACTTGCACCTAAAATATGACGGAAGCGAAGAGAACATGTCGTGGGGAGACATGGAGGATTGGCTCTGGAGCAATATCAACAATCCCCGAGGGCGGACACGAACTGCTTACGCTAGCCTAACCCAACTCAAGCAAAAGCCAACGCAGTCATTCCGAGATTTTTTCCGCCAGTATAGAACGATTGAGAGCGAGTTCCCCCATACTGTCCCGGATTGGCTGCGCATCGAGATGTTCTTGTTCTGCTGCAAGAAGAGTATCAGGGATCTTTTCCGATCCCAAAACTATCCCCAATCGTGGAACGACTTGGTGGAGAAAGGGTATGAGTATGATGACGATGTTCATGAGAAACAGCGTCATCACGACCCGACGAGGGGATCTAGCGCCATGGGGACAGCGGGTGAGAATGATAAAACCACTCCGAGAGAGACGCAGCAAACCGCTGTCTGCTACAAATGTGGGAAACCTGGCCACATCCGGCCTAGATGCACCGAACCCGATTGCAAGCAATGTGGTGAAAGCGGGCATACCACAGCCCGGCACTCTAGCCCAGCTAGCCCAGCTACAGGTGCAAACAAGGTTCGCAGAATCGAACCGCACGACGAAGGGGAATAGGGACCGCACCGGCTCCTGTCCGAGCGCGGCGAGAACTGGGTACCTTACCAGCTGCGACAGGATGGCCGGTGGTTGAAGACACAGATGGCCCTACTGGATCAGGGCAGCGCCTACAACCTCATCTCCCCAAGGCTGCTCACCCAACGCGACTGGGAGCGTGTGGAAACGACATCGGAGCAACCGGAGACAGCAGATCACACGAAGATCGAGACACGAGGGACGATCCACATCCTACTCAAGGCCACAGACAGCTGGGGAACAGAAAAGATTGTTC
Organism: Purpureocillium lavendulum; assembly: GCA_029168975.1. Taxonomy (NCBI): domain Eukaryota; kingdom Fungi; phylum Ascomycota; class Sordariomycetes; order Hypocreales; family Ophiocordycipitaceae; genus Purpureocillium; species Purpureocillium lavendulum. The sequence goes on along the minus strand of JAQHRD010000009.1, from coordinate 33,683 downwards.
GAGTCTCCTTCCTTGTCTCACCAATAGCTGATGAGGAAGGGGTCTGGCTGGGCAAACCATGGCTTAAGCACGTCAGCCTCTTGCTGGAAAGAGCAGACCAACTTACATGGACTTTTGCGGCTCCTCCGCAGAAGGCATCCTTCGTTCGCGGTGCAAAACAAATACGACGCCTCACGAAAACCCACTTCCCAATACCCATCGCCAGCGAGGTTAACGATGAAACCGCGACTCACGGGGAAGACACACCCCTGCAGGAAATTCCCTCCGCGTACCGAGGCTGGGCAGACGTCTTCTCGGAGGAAGAGGCCGCCAAATTACCACCCCTTTCGGGGCGCTCACACCCAATCGACCTCGAAGAGGGCCGAATACCGCCTTCGGGACCCATCTACAACCTCTCGGAACACGAACTCATGGTTCTGCGCGAATATATCGCTTCGGCCCAGAAGAAGGGATGGATCAGGCGATCAATCAGCCCCGCGGGCTCCCCCATCCTCTTTGTTCCCAAGAAAGGGGGGAAGCTACGGTTATGTGTAGACTATCGGGGCCTGAACAAGATAACGAAGAAGAACCGAACGGCCTTGCCGTTAATCTCGGCTATTTTGGATCGACTTGGCAGGGCCAAGCTTTTCACCAAGCTCGACCTGAAGGATGCATATCACCGACTCAGAATCCGCCAGGGAGATGAGTGGAAGACCGCGTTCAGATGCCATTATGGTCACTACGAATACCAGGTCATGCCGTTTGGGCTGGTAAACGCTCCTGCTTCATTCCAGCAGTACATTAACGATGCGCTGGAAGGATTGGTGGACATTACATGTGTGGTCTACCTGGACGATATCCTGATCTTCAGCGAAAACGCGGAACAACACGAAGACGATGTCAAAGAGGTCTTAAGCCGGCTGCGGAAAGCAGGGCTCTATGCGAACCTTAGCAAGTGCGAATTCTCAGTACGGGAGGTCTCCTTCCTTGGCTTCGTCGTCGACCAGGAAGGAATCCACATGGAGAGGGAACGGGTTTGCGCCATCGCACAGTGGCCAGTACCACGATCCGTCAAGGACGTTCAGGTCTTCCTGGGCTTTACGGGGTTCTATCGACGCTTCATAAAGAACTACAGCAAGATCGTTTCCCCACTCTCAGATTGCCTCCGCAAGAAAGCACCGGGCCCCTCAATACTTGGACCAAAGGCAATGCAAGCCTTCGAGTGCTTGAAGACGGCCTTTCAAAATGGTCCAATCCTAAAGCACTTTGATCCGTCCAGACCGATACGAGTCGAAACGGACGCGTCCCAGTTCGCGATCGGCGCGATCATCTCTCAGTTGCATGATGACCGATGGCACCCGGTCGCATTCCTCTCGAGGAAGCTCCAGGATGCAGAAACGCGATATGCCGTCCCCGACTGCGAACTCTTGGCAATCACGGAAGCATTCCGCCAGTGGCGACATTACCTCGCGTACACAAGCCAGAAGATCACTGTTTTAACGGATCACCTGAACCATAAGTATTTCCTGTCCAAGCCTAAGCTGACAAACAGGCAGGTTAATGCACTAGATCAACTATGCTCATTTGACTTTGAGATTGTGTATCGTCCGGGCTTGAAGAATCCAGCGGATGGATTATCGAGACGGCCAGATCATGAGTCAATGGGAATGGCCGCACTGCGAGATCCGTGCGTTCCGTTCTTTCTTGAAAAGTTTGCCCAGCTGCCTTCCTGTGAACCGGCGGAGGGGGGCCGCGCGAGTTCTGAAAGAGGCGCTGGATTTGGCGATCAGACCGGTTCGCGACCGGCTGCCCCTGCCGCTCCAGAGAAGACTGACCGGCCGTTTCCCTGTGAACCTACGGAAGGGGACCGTGTGTGTTCTAGACAGGCGGTCGGGTTTGGCGATCGGACCGGTTCGCTACCGGCTGCCCCCGTCGCTGATGGAAGAGGTACGCTCGACCATCTCAGGCGTGTTGCTCGGGTCTTGAGGACGTCGAGGACGACGTCTCAGGAGGAGGGCACCGCTGTAACGGCACCAGCACTGCAGGAGACGTTGCAAGAGGCGCTACTGGCGGCACAGCGAGGGGACGCCTTCGTTGCCCAGCAGAAGCAGCTTGTGAGCATCTCTTGTAGCGCTACCGCCGGTAAACTCTCATCAGGGGTCTGGAGTACCGATGATGAGGGGTTTCTGTGTTACTGCGAAAGGATCTTCGTGCCCGCGGGCCTGAGAAACGAGATCCTGATGCTTTTTCATGACGATGAGGTTGCCGGCCATCAAGGCGCAACCAAGACTTGCAAACGGATTCAGGCGCAGTACTACTGGCCCGGATTACGCCGAGACGTGCGTCGATACGTCTCTACCTGCCGCGAATGCCAGCTTGCGAAGCCAAGGCATCACAAGCCTTACGGGTTGTTGGCGCCACTGCCAGCGCCAGAACACCCGTGGCAAGAGATTTCCATGGATTTTATTACGGACCTTCCAACGGTCCGCTGCGAGAAAAAGACGTACTCCGGTATCTTGGTCGTGGTAGACCGATTGACTCGATACAGTCGCTTCATTCCTGTCTCAGCGCGTATCACGAGCGATGGCCTGGCGACAGTATTCTTGAGGGAAATCTTCAGGTATTATGGGATGCCCGATGGAATCGTCAGCGACCGGGGAAGCCTATTCACAGGCCACTTTTGGGCCACATTTTGCCACTTACTTCAATGCAAAAGACGCCTCAGCACCGCCTTCCACCCTCAGACTGATGGGCAGACCGAGCGGATCAACCAAACGATCGAGCAGTATTTGCGGACTTTCTGCAACAAAGAACAATCAGACTGGATGGATAAGCTACCGTTGGCGGAGTTCGCCTACAATACCTCACACCACGATACTGTCAAGGCGGCGCCTGCCGAAGTTTTGATGGGCTATCAGCCGCGGTCTAAGGGGCACGTTAAGGGACGACTAGAAACCTTCAGCCCCCACGCGATGGAGCGGGTCAGAGGCCTCAGAGAGCTTCACGAACGCACAGCGTTGCTCATCGCGAGCGCCCAGAAGCGCCAGGCGCACTACTATAACAAGGGACGGGAACCCAAATCATTCCAGGAGGGCGATTGGGTGCTTATATCTACTAAGCACCTTCCATTGCGGCGCCCAACGAGGAAGTTGACCGAGAAGTATGTCGGCCCGTATCAGGTCGAACAAGTTATTGGGGGACATAAACTGGCCTATCGTCTCCGGCTGCCGTCAACCGTCAAAATCCACAACGTGCTACCTGTCAGCAGCCTGGAACCCTACAGTTGTCGAGACAAAGAGCCTGCCGAGCCTGAAGATAATCCGTTTATGGCGGAGAGCACGTACGAGGTTGAGCGAGTTCTCGATCACCGTGGGCCGAAAAGTCGTCGGAGATATTTGGTGAAATGGAAAGGGCATGGTGAGGAAGAGAACTCCTGGGTGCCCCGAAGTGACTTCGTGGACGCAGCCTTTCTGGCGAACTATGATCAATCTGCGGATGCAGGACCCTAGGAGCTTGGGACTAGCTCCTCAGGGAGAGGGGGCAACCTGTCACGGGCAGGCAAGGTAGGCAACACAATTCTGCCTAGAAGGCAACAGCTGCTGCCTGCAAGGCAGCAGCAGTAGCTGGAGTCTTATATGGCCATCTCTCTTCCAGTGAGAAGGGAGGGGGAGCCAGAGATCAACGATTGTATCAATTGCTTCCCGTTCTTCACTCTCTGTTTCGTCGTGATTGTGCGCCTTACATGGATTCGGAGACCACGACCCATCACATGTTTCACAGGGCACACGAATTTGCCTTTCACAGTTGTTGTATAATAATATGATTGCTGCGAGGGGTGCTATTCCGATGAGACGTGAATTGCAATACTACACGCACTGGACATGTATTGATGCTTTCATCGTGGCAGTCGCTTACCACGCTAATGTACTTTGATCGAATCATAGGGTCCAAATTTCTTCTCTGAAATGATAGTTCCAGTACCTCTCTACTTATTAATCCAATGCAGCGGTCGCAAAAACTTGACTCTCATAGTCTTCGCCCAACACCTTGTTAAAGATAATCTTTGCAAGCCCCGTGCGTCCCGGAACTCTGTCCCATTCATCAATATTATTGACAGTAGAGCAATTGTAAACGTCAAGGATGGGATCTCTGCAATATGGACAGTTAGGGTCCCTGCCACGCGTGTACGTGGCTTCCTCCCCGCGCATCACTGCGACGCAACACTTCGCGAGACAGGACGCGTGGAACATATGCCTACACGACGCGATGACTGCACAGTAAACATTCATATTTTCCGGTTCCATTATTTCGTAACATATGGCACATTCGGAGACTTCTCGGATCGGATAGAAGTAGTCCCTCCGAGCGTTCCAACGCGCCTCGTTGGCCCACGGTAAACCGTAGCTCTCAATGGTGGAAGAGTTGATCATGACGGAAGGATACCGGTCGCTATAGTACAGATGCATCAAGTCGGAGCCCCGGCCGCTACGGCATGTTGGACATACGATTGTATCAGATAGTGGACCTTGGTGCTGCAAACAGTCGAAATGAAAACAGCATCCACATCGCAGTTTGACGTTCGGTCGGTCAGCACTTAAACAAAGGTTACATAAACCTTGAGGCGGCGTTTGACGGTTATCGTTATAAATCCTGAGCCACTGAGGCTACTGCGTCAGCATAGATAAGTGAACTTGGAGATCATAACCCGTACAGTGTCCGGAGGACTTGGGAATGGTCCGCCTTCGGAGCGCAATTCCTGCCTCAAGTCATCAGACGGTGTGTTGCGGCGCTGGCCACCTTGTGCTGCCGGGTTTTCGTTCTCATCTGGGCTGAAGAAAAGGCGATTCTCACTGGACGTCTCTCGATTTGAGTGCTGACCGCTCTCAGCTTGGAAGTTGGAGTGAACGCGTTCGCGGAGAATCCTTTGTCGCCTCGGAATGGGCATGGCAATGGATTCAGTGCGTGCACCCAAAGCATTTTGGCCGCCTCTGCCCCGTGATACAGTAGCAGCACCTATCGCTTGCAAGCGTTGCCGTTCCCGTACAGAGAGGGGCGTATCAGGAGGATCCTGCCCCGCGATGGCAAAATGCGATGCTAGCCTTCGCTGACCATCACGAATGACCGATAACCAGGCACTTCGCACTACCCAGCCGCCGCTCTGTTCCGTGACGACCTTGATCCATGTCGCGGGATAGCGTTGGGCGGGGAGGCTTTGAGGCTGTAGTGGTGCGACAAACTGTATGCCTATCTGTTGGTCGCTCTGATGGATCTGGCGCAATTCTGTGGCACTCATCATGTCGAGATCAGGTATACTGGCGCCCGTCAGCCCGATTTCCTCGATGGGGTATGCATATGCAGGCCGTGCTCTGTAACCTGCCCTAGGGCGTGTGGTAAAAATCACGATCTGCCTCCTTGGCACCTGGCCCTCTATCCTTGCCGTGGTCTCCTCAGACAGGGGACCACGAAATTGGAAGTAAGTCCGGCCATTTCTTTCGAATGTTACGGGGGCGACCGTCGATGCATGATTGTCGATGTCGGTTTCCCCGTAATTAACAAAGTCATCTCCTTCATCAAGATTGTCCGAGCCAGAACTGTGATGCGAGTCCGTCTCTATGTCTTCGCTCATGCGATCGTTAGTCTGACCGTGTGGTCGGGAATGCCCCCTAGCGATGCGCTCTCGACCCAGTTAGTACCTATTGTTGAGACACAAAATCGTGACATCACGTACCGGCATTTTGCCGCTCTAAAAGGCGTAGCTGCTCTAAGAACCTTTCGGCAGCCATGAGATCCTCCGGTCACTTCGCGAATCATACCTTGACATTTTGCCAGGTAGGACGCGTAATTATATCGCCAGCACCCGGCCAAGTCTTCAGCCATCAGGTGAGTTCAAGGAACCAATTCCTCAAAGCTGAGATTTAAGACGAAGGAACTCGGACTCTCACGTAACTACCCGACAGAACGAAGCGTGTGAATACCAGCCAGCCGCCTTAATTGCCTTGCGCATGATGATTCCTGGAGCAATTTTTGATTTCTTCTTTCTTTTAAATACTGTACTGTAGTGGTGGTCGTTCTTTGCTGAGTGCCAACCATGAGCGAACGTTGCGGCGCGGAAGCACCCACCTGCAAGATTCTCGCTTCCCCAAGTGCCTGTGCTACAAGTAGCCATTCCCGCATCTAGTATCATTGGAGTCACACGACATTTCAGACGACCGCGGCCAAGTCCACAGCTCTCTTGCCACCCGAGACACGGCGGGACTCAACATATACACGTGCTTGAACCTCGCCGGAAGGTCCCGTGCTCGGCGGCAAGCACCACAACACACTCACAAGGATGAGTAGCCCCGCAGCTGTTCTTGCTGATGAGGGGAAGTTCGAGGAAGCCGAGCTGATATACCGCGAGACGTTAAGACGACGTCTACAGCGGCTCGGCGCTGACAATCCCGAAACACTCAGGTGTCAAACTGACCTAGCCCTTGTTCTTTTCATTCAGGGGAAGTATGAGGAAGCTGAGGCAATAGATCGCGATATATTAAAGCTGCATCGAGAGTTGCTCGGCAAAAATCACCCTTATACGCTCATGACTATGAACAACCTTGCACAGGTATTGCTCTATCAAGGCAAATGCGTCGATGCCGAGGCAATGCATCGTGAGATCTTGCAGAAACGCCAAAAGCTACTTGGCAATGAGCATCCTGATAGTCTCTGGAGTATGGCCAACCTTGCCCTTGCGCTTATCATGATAGGGAAGTACAGCGATGCCGAGGCAATGAATCAAAAAACGTTAGAGCTACGTCAAAAGGTGCTCGGTAACAAGCACCCTTGCACGCTCATGAGTATGAACAACCTTACAGTCGCGATGGTCATGCAGGGAAAATACCATGAGGCCGAGATAGTAAACCATGAGGCATTAGCATTACGCCAAGAGGTGCTTGGTGAGACGCACGCTCACACGCTCACGAGTATGAACAACCATGCAGTCGTGCTCCTTATGGAGGGAAAGTACGAGGACGCCGAGGCGTTGAATGGCGAGACACTAGCGCTGCGTCAAGAGGTGTTCGGTACAACGCATGCTCACACGACCAGAAGTACGAATAACATTGCGGTGATCAATCAGGCGAAGAACAAGGGGGCTAAGGTGTCCCATATGGGACTGTACATTGTTTGACACAACATGGTGCTCACAGGTGGGGGGAGGAATTAATACATGATGACTCCTATCAACAGCTTTAAGAACGCGAATGCTTTTGCCTTATCAGGTGCCAGAACTACGCACGCTGCTTGTATAGACTTGATTGTGTACTCAAAAACACTTTGATGTCTCCAATCTCGTCCGCAAAGTTTCTGTGATTCAATACGATTTGTTGCCTCGGCTTCTATGAGCAGCGCAACATCCTACCCAACATATTACGCTAACCAGTGGGTACGGGTCTGCTTATCGGTGGCGCCCGCAATTGCGTCGTAATTCGCTTAGACCACGTGACCACTTATCGCCCGCAAAACCGCGTCCCAGAAATCGTGTGAAATCGTGTGCGCGACGCCTGATAAGTGCATTTGATAAGTTCCCGCCCGACTTATCGGCCTTTTCCACCAGCCTCGCGCCGAAGGCCAGCAAACCTGTCACACTGGAAGGCCTCGATCGACCGACATGGCCGCGGACGACCCGTACACGGCGGCGGACGAGCGCGCCCGTGCCGCCCGGAGGGCGGGCATCCAGGCGAAGAAGGACGAACAGCCGGCGAACACGGCGCGGAGTTACGCGGCGAAGCAGCGGGAGTGGAAGGCGCGTCCTCCAGGCTGGCCCTCCACTTCCATCCCTGTCTCGTAGGGCCTCCTGGGCGGCTAACGGACGAATACCCATAGGCCTGGTGCCATACGCCTCGGGCTGCGGCAGACGGCTCGCTCTACAGCTGGCCCGACGGCGAGCTCGTGACGCCGGACAAGCTGGCGGCGTGGCTCAAAGAGGATATCCTGTTACGACGCGTTGTGCCGCCGCAGAAGAAGAGGAAGCCGCGCGCGCGGGGTAAGCTTACGGGCAACGGCAACGGCGAGGCCGTACAGGTACGGCAGCAGCGCGAACAGGAGCAGCTCGAGGCCGCGGCCATGGCAGAGGCCGAAAGCTTGGCCGAAGCTTTGGACGTCCCCCTGGCCGAGGCTGCCGAGCTGCTCGCGGACGACCGCGAGGGCTACGTGCCACCCACGGGCCTCGCGACGACTGCCGTAGACCTTACCGTAGGGTCTTTGCTTACGAGGGGCACTATCGACGCCTATATCGCGGCCGTTATCGAGCTATGGAGGCTCCAGGTGGCTCACGGCAACGCGAATACGGAGAATCCCCGGGGCGCCGCCGTACGAGGTTTCCTTGAGCAACGGGGCCGGCAGCGGGGGAAGCACGACCGCGCCTCCTTTAAAGACCGTGGAACCGACGGGATCCAGGCCGGCTATTCCCCGAGGAATGGCTCCGGATCCAGCATCTCCTTCTCAGTGGCGCCGCGTATACGCCGCAAAACCTCCGCACACGAGTCGACCTCCTCCTCGGCCACTACTACCTCTTACGGGGGGAGAACCGCCGTAAGATGGAGCTTGCAGACCTATCCCTGCTCGACTATCCGCCTTCGGAGGGCCCGACCCCCTGTGGTTGCCTGGTAAGCCTTTTACGGGACGGCAAGCTAAATAAGACGGCGAGGAAGGAGTTTATGGGCGCGCTCCGGCATAAGGACCCCTTATTCTGTACGCAAGGGGCCCTAGCACAGCTCTTCTTTTGGCGCTGGCACGTCGCCGGCGAACCAGCCCCGTCCTTCCGGCGCCGGAAGGACTGGTATCGGATCAAGGTCCTCGTCGGGCGGGACCGCGAGCAGGAGCTCTCGTACCCGACGCAGCTACAAGAGACCTGGCGTATCTTCGGCGCTGCCGGCCTTATCGCGTCCAAGAAGACGCATCTCCCGCGCAGGGTGGGCGCCCAGGACGCCGAGACTCACGGCACGTCGCTCGCCCAGATCTCGCAGGCCGGCCGCTGGAACCAGAGCGTGCTCTGCCAGGCATATCTTACGCACCTACCGCGGCAGTTCATGCGTATCGTCGCCGGCTTCTCGGCCTCCCCGGGGGACTACTTCCTCGCGCGTGCGGCTCACGAGCCCCCATACGTCTTACAAAAGCACCTGTGGCCGTGGATCGAGGAGTGGGAACCCCGCTTTGAGGCGCGCGCGCGCCGGCAATGCTGGGCAGAAGGCGGTCTCGACGACGACGACCTAGCCGCCGACGGCTTCCTTAAGCTTATGCGGCGCCTGCGTATAGTACTTCTGCAGGACCTTGCTGTCCTACAGCCCCGCTACCCGTCGCTACCGTTCTTCGCCTACGCCCCTTTTAACGGGCCCGAGTGGGACGTGTTCGCCGTCGCCGTGCGGTCCACCGCGGTAGGGGCTACGGAGCCAGTAAGCCTGCTCGTACGACGCGCGCTGCCGGAACTAAGCTGCGTCTTAGAGAGCACGCGGCAGTGATGTAATTAATCCCGGCGATTAATTAGCGATTCAATGAATCTGAATCTGAGGTTGGATTATTTATCTGAATCGTAGCTCTGCAGGATTAATTAAGTTTCAGTGATTAATTAAAGTGGATACAGCGGACTTGCTCCTAATTCATTGGCTCCGTTTGGCACATTTGCTTGGCCGTTGCCACACGGAGAGACGGAGGTAGCACGTCGGCATAGAGTGTTGATCCAATCTGTACCCGTAACCTAGATTAAAGGATGCCAACAGCAGCTTTCCTTCAATTCTGCAATGAGGTGCTGAAGCACCGAGCCACGTCGCCGCTCTCAAATATCATGGTTTCTGCGGATCAGTCGTGTGCCCTTGCCGAGGATCTCGACAGTCGGGCCGGGACCAAGAGGCCTCGTGAGGACTTCGGCGTCGCTGGAGAACCTGCACCGTCCTCCGAGGCCTCTGATACTGCAGCATCAAGGAAGCGCTTTCGCACCCCAACAGCAATCGATGTCTGGGCTGAAAGCCGACAGCCAGCGAAAAGCGAACCAGAGCGGAACCGGCACGGCCAAAGAATATGGTATTGCAAACGGTGTGCCTACACTCAAACAGCCCACAACAGAGTTCGCGATCACCTCCGGGACAAACACTGCATACGAATTTCCGAAACAAGGACCGCAAAAATGATTGGTCAACAAAACGCAATCGACAGGCTATTTGAGCAACAAGCTGCGAGACAGGAAGGGCATGATATTGAGCAGGAGCATCATCTTCTTGCGGCGGTGGATGACGAGTTGTACAACCAAGCCCTGGTCAACCTTTTGACGGCTCATAGCCTGCCACACAGCCTGGTCGAGTGGCCTGAGTGGTACGCCATGCTCCACACAGTCAACTACATGGCCCCAGGAGTCGTTACGCAAAGTCGGGGCCAAGTTCCCAAGCTGCTGGAAGCCAGCTTTATCACGCATCGCGAGAAACTGAGATCAAAGTTAAAGTCCTCACTTACACAGGTGCACTTCAGCATTGACATCTGGTCCTCTCCCAACCACCACAGCCTCCTCGGGATCGTGGCCCACTTCATTGATCGGGAGTGCCGGCAGTTGCGCAAGGCCTTGCTTGCGCTCCGGGAGCTTGAGGGCGCGCATAGCGGGGAAGCAATTGCAGAGACCTTCCTCACGGTCATTGATTCTTATGGACTGCATGGCCAGGTTGGGTACTTTACGCTTGACAACGCTTATAACAACGACACAATGCTGCAAGCCATTGCGAAGGCCTGCGACTTCGACACCGCTCATCGCCGACTCCGCTGTAACGGACACATCATTAATCTAGCTGTGCAGGCGTTCTTGTTTGGCAGGAATAAGGATGCCTCCGATGAAGCATTGCGCCAGGTGTCACAGCTATCCAAGGACGAACAGGAGGGTGTTGCTGACAGGCGAGACACGGCAACTGCATGGCGGCGCCATGGCGCACTTGGGATGCTTCACAACCTTGTGGTATGGGTACGCTCATCTGGCCAGCGCTATCAAGCGTTTTCCAAAGCTGCCGGTCGCATGATTCCCCAGGACAACTCCACCAGATGGAACTCCTGGTATCTGATGATTCACGTTGCGATAAAAGCCCGCAAAGAAGTGAACAGCTTTATCGATGACCACTACACGGAAGGCGACATCAGCCTCGATTATCTCCACCCCGAGCACTGGCAGGAGCTTCAGGAGATCCACGACTTTCTGCAGCCATTCCACGAGATCACCAAAGACACCCAATGGGACAATTCATCTCTAGATGAGGTGATTTGCTCTATGGATTTTCTTATCACGCATTACAAGGCCTCCACAGAGAAGTTTCGACACAGCCTTACCATGACTGATCGCATCATGACCAGTTGGTACAAGTTCGACGACTATTACAGGCGCACAGATGACTCCCCAGTCTACGCCGCTGCAATCTTGCTTCATCCGAGCCTCCGACGAGCACATCTGCATGAGGCGTGGAAAGATCAGTCACAGTATATCGGCCCAGCAGTGGAGGCCGTTCGCAAGTTGTGGGAAGATTACAAGCCGCGGCAAGTGCCGACAATCAACGAGGACCTTTCTGCATACGAGGCGTACAAACAGCGTATCTATCAACCGCCGTCTTCCCATGACGAATTCAATCGATTTATAGATGGCCCAACATTGCCCATTGGCTCGTCATCTGCTCTTTCTTGGTGGCTTGAGCCAACCCAAGCAACTTCATTTCCAAACCTGTACCGCCTTGCTGTCAACATTTTCTCGATACCAGCAATGTCTGCCGAGGCGGAACGAGTGTTTAGCGGAGCGCGCCGGACGATAACCTGGGACAGAAGTCGGTTGTCCGTGAAAACTATAGAGCAAACAGAGTGCTTAAAGCACTGGATGAAGAGTGGCTTGCTGGACCGCGCCTTCATGTCCCCTGACACAACTGAGGTGTATCGGGACAGAGGTGGTCGAAGAGTCCTCAACGACCCAGCCCAGGAAGCAGCAATACCACTGTGAACAGGCAAAGAAGCGTACGACAGCCCAAAGTTAATTAATCGCTGAATCATTAATTAATCATTGAATCCTACTCCCGATTCAGTAATTAATCTGAATCCTTGGCCCGATTCAGATTAATTGATTAATTACATGCCTGGCACGCGGGAGGCCCTGTTACAGAATAGCCAGCGGCTCGCCATCCGGCTTGAGGCCCGGCTGGACGGGATTCAGGGCGGCCTCGATGCCCTCCTCCAGGGCCAGGTCCCTATCACCTTTACCGGCTACTTCGGAGCCGGTTCAGCAGCGGCGCTGGCGCCGACGCCGGCTCTGTCGACAGCACCTACCTTGAATCTCCATACAGCTCCGGCCCCGGCCCCGGCCCCGACCCAAGAGCCTCTGGTACCAGGTATGCCTATCGTCACAGCCCTGGCTAGGGTTTTTACGGTGCGGGACGTCTGGAAGGAGTGGGAGGAAGGGTTTGCAGGTCAGAAGGCCGTACGGGAGCTGGAAGAGACGTGGGGAAGCCGCTGGCGCCCGGGGAACGGGGTCAGAGTCCAGTTCTGTCGGCGGAAGGTGATCTGGGACGAGCTCTTGGGACGCATGGCGTCTGGCAAATGCAAGGAGGAGGCAGTTGCAGAGCTAGAGCACTTACGCGCCGGCCGGAGCTTGAACCGGCTCGTCGACGAGCTCAAACAGCGCCGGCGGTGGGGCCAAGATCGGGGCCAGGGCCAGGGCCAGATACGGGTACAGGTAGGGACCCCCGTGCCCGACGACCCAGGTCCAGGCCCGGGACCAGGTCCGACTCTGGGCCAGGGCCGTCGGGGCGGAGAGCCCGGCGGGGGAAGCGGACCGCCCGTCGTCGACCGTAAGCCAGCCGTCTAGTAGAGTCTGAATACATATATATATCTATTTAGACGCATTTTTGAGGATTAAAGGGCCGTAGGATCGGTGCATTACTATCTCGCAGTCCCTGCAGCCGAGCCTAGCCCCCCATTACCTGTTCGAGGCGCTGCAACGCAAATATCTCGACGGACAGCAGCCTATACGGCGCTACTCCTCAATCGAACTCTTCGCCGGAGTGCAGCAGTCCTCCAGGCCCCGGAACGGCGTCGATTGGGCTACTAGCCGTGGAGATATTTGCGTGCGTGTCGCCGTGCACTTATCAGATGGTGCTTCTGTAATCGCATACGATTTCCCGAAATTACTCCGCAAATCGACCCCACGATAAGTCCTGCTTATCTGTTGGCTATCGGCTCCTTGCTGCCAGTTGCCCGCCTGTACCTCTTGCCTTATCTTAATGGCCTGTTAGCCCATATTCGCGCACGCCTGGCCTTTCCCGCAGCCCGTCACTAACAAATCGTTATTAGGCGCGCAACGTGCATCCCCCGCCTCTGCCTTCGCCAATTTCTTCCTCGTCCCTTCCTCAACTGCTGCACCGAGCAAAGCCTTGATAATGTGGCATATGGCCATTTAACCGATGACAGATCGATCAACGTAGAGCGTCCTCATCGATGTCATGGTTCTGATGAGGCCGCGCCACATTGGCCTACCGGGATATGGTCCGACGCGGCGGGAATGTTCATGACGCCCGACGTAATTTGTGAGCCGTGCTTGTCGTGATGATGTACATGATGACAGAGGACTGCTGAGCGGCCTTGGGAGGACGCCTCGCACGAGCGTTAGCCCGCGGCGAGAGAGCGTGGTGCAACGCGATTGTCGAGTCCATGGACGACGTCCTGTGCGAGGTGCGCTTGGGCGGCGAGGGCGTGTAGCGCCATGAGCGCCTGTCGCAGCCTCTGCTACGGGCTTGTTGACAGCAGGAGAGGTCGTAGCGTTGCTGCCTACGGCCGTCCAGCGACAGCAGACACTGAAGCCCGTGAGACTAGACCAATTTAGTGGCTGTTTAGAACATCTGTGCAAGCCAATGATCGTCATAGCAGGCGGCAGGACACCCGTGCCGTATTACGTGATCCTACACGCAGTAGCCGCCACATATATTGCGGGAAGGAACTCTCCCCTGTAAAAACCCCGCTCTTCTTGCAGCTGTTAGCATCTTGTTAGAGAAGCGGGGTAATTGCAGGCCAAGCGACCATGCTTTGGCTTGGTAGGCCTTGACTAGGCGCTAACAAGCACGAATGAAGGACTTTGGAGAGTTCGACTTCGTTTCGAAAGTGTCGCACAGAGAGCCAGCACTGCACCGTATCTCATACATGCTCAGACGCCGGATGCTGTAAAAGGCATGTTGAGACCGAGCACTTGCATGTGTGGTGTTTTGGACCCTGGCGTCGGTCAAAGCTCAAACATAGGCTGTGTCACGGGTCGCCAATAGCCGCGTTTACAAGGACTCTGCACCACAAAGCAGGATCTCCTTTGTGTATAAAAGAGCTGCGCGCATTGCCATGCATTTGGCTAGTTCTTCAAGATAATTCTCATCAATTGACTGATACCAAAGATGGACCCAGTGGACCCAATTGTCTGACAGAAAGCTAGTCACGACCATGCTGCTGGGCCGTGGGTGATGTCACGGACAGTGGGAACGAAGCCATGGGCGGAACCGTTGATGGGTCCGGCCATTGGGCACGCGAATGACGACAAGACTATATGAGACGACGAGACGAAATTGTGGCCTGCGGGCCAATTTGCGACCATCGACATACAATACTGACAGCATACCCTTCTGTCTCAACATTTCTTTTCAGCGCCATCCCTCTACCTACATGGTTAGGTTAGCTCCATCGAACGGCTATGGGCAGATGGGCTCTTCGTCAAAGGCGGCGGAGGAGAGTGGCCTGTGCGGCATCGGACAGGCTCCAGAATTCTGGAAGGACAGGTCAATCTACGAAGAACAGATCGAAGGGTTTAAGAAAAGTTTTAAGCACAGAGTCAAGAGACAAAAACGACGAGCACAAATTGATGATAGGACGACAAATTGTGGGGCTTTGGGTGTAAAGAATCGAGCGTATGGAAATGTAAGTAGATGCAGCGTTGAGGCCCTATGGGTGACCCCCCCGGGCGTAATACATTACCATTACCATTGCGGGAAGACTCGTTGCCGTAGTGGGGTTCCTGCCCAGTCGACATGATTTATTGCCTCAGCGTTTTAGCAGCCTCAGAACAGCGGATATGAATTTTCCAATGGCTCTTCTGGTGACCCTTGCAGATGGCGTTGGCGCCGGCCGCTTCTCTCGGCACTCAACCTCGATCTGGAATACCACGTCCGAGGTGATTGTCAAATCCGGGGAATTTATGCAAATAGCGGCATTATGCACGGTTGCTATCAAGTGGGTGACCTCTTCTTCGGGCGCAGTTGCCAGATGCGGTACAGCAGGTCTCGGTTTGGTGCTGGCCATTACTCCAGCAGCGATTGTGACTCCGGTGCTGGGAACTCTAGGATTTGGAGCTGAAGGTATCATCAGTGGTATGGCTCCTTTAGATCGGCGCCGTTGTTGGGTTTCAATATTTCCCGGTAGTTCCACACGTCCGAAACGGAGATTAATACTGACGCCGGACAGGATCGTGTGCTGCCACTATCCACAGCGCGATTGGTAGCGTTGCGTCGCCGTCGCTGTTTGCAACACTGCAGAGCGCGGGCGCTGGTGGTTACGGCCTTCCGACTGTATACGCGGCAGCCCGAGGACTCGGCAGCACGATTGTGTCCCTCGCGGGCGCTGTTGTGGCGCGGAACATATCCCGTGTGTTTACGTAGCTAGCCCCTGAGCCAGGACGGCCGGCATATGAGGTATGGCGACGAATCGTGGCAAACTCTGCAGTGGCTGCGTCTGCGGAGCCTTACATTCTGTCTTTGCCTTTAGCGACACCACCACTTGTTCCTCTCTTTCGCGGCGTGACTACCGCGGTGCTCCACCATTAATACAGCCTGTATAATCCACCATTCATGGGATCTTACGTCGGACCCTTTCTCCAAGGTCTCCATGAGACGTGGAACTTCAGCACGAAGACAATATCTGGCAAGTACAGACTACCCGCAGAAACGAAAACATTTGGTGGTGTGCGTAATGTTGAATAAGGGTGGACAGTCATGGGTTATCAACTCTACCAAATACCATTGTCTCTATCTATATGGCCCATTAGTAGACCCATTCTGCCCAGACCCATTCTGCCCAGACCCATTCTGCCCAGCCGAGGTAACTCAACCAATCCACGCGGAAATAGGCGCAACGGTCAGATGCCCTCATCTACGCGTCCTGCCACTCTTACATCCTCGACTATCTCGCAGATCAACCCTCTGTCTCCGAAGCCTATCCTCTCAAATGTCTCCTCCATTGACTTAATCCAGACTTCCACATCGTTTCTAACCGCGTCCCAGCAGCACTCCAAATGCCAAGCGCGACACTTATTGAGATCGAAGCAACTGGAACCTCGCGGTGAGGGTACAAGATCCTCCGCCCAGGTTGTGATTACGCTCTGCTCAACCCTTAGTAAGAGTTCATAGACGCCAGACCCGGTGACCACGCCGCAATGCCGAAAGCCCCGCCCACCCAAGGCATAGCGCAGTTCGCTAACAACCCGCGACGGCATCACGGCCATGCCAGACGGCGCCCACCGGCAGAAAAACCACCGACACAATGCATGTTTTTTGAGTGATATGCAGTTTGGATGAGTGCAACAGGTCCGGGCTGAGCAATTTTTCGGCCAAGCTGACAGAGGTAGTTGGGGCGATTCGTCGCCCAAGGTAGTGGAGTCCAAATCTTGGCTTGCTGCTAAGAGAACAGATCAGGTCGAGCCCGCCCGTAAAGTCTAGTCCTCTGGGCACTTCTCGTTCATGAGATTTGGCGGGACTGACTTACAGGTGGTTGTCTCCATGCTCGCAACGGCAATCACTCTCTGAGCACCCCGCTTCATTCCACGGGCATCACTAGCGACGCGCGATTACGCGATGTGCTGCGAAGACCGAATAACACTTTGACCAAGAATCACGAGAAGTGCCCGCTTTGACAAAGAGCACTGCAGTACTCGTGCCTTGCCTCGCTGACTCGTACTTGCTTGTAATTAGGTCCAATTTGCTAGCCCCTTACAGCGAGCGGCCATGGTTAATCCTGCTCACGCTGGTGACACCATGTATCGACTGGTTCAGATCAATTAAAAGATATGACCCAAGTCGCCCGCCGCATGCTGCCTAGCCAAGCGACTCCATGCAACCTTTTGGATTGACTCTTCGCCCCGGGATGATTACCGACTTAAGATACGGGATCAAGCGTTCTCGCGCCTCTTCCACCTAACCCTGTAAATAGCCTTGGCGAAGAAGATAAGGCTCTGCAGATCCATCCACGCCGCCGCAGGAGTGCCAAATTGAGTGGATCCTCTATCGGTAATTCCTTTCACAAAGGCGCCCAGTCCCAGGGCGTACACTCAATTTGCTCCTCAAACGAAGGCAAGAAATCCGCAATCTGGCAGGCATCCGTACATGCCCATCTGTACATGCAACAGCCCAACCGAAGAGGGGCGGATTCTCAGTAGCCATGAGTTAAAACTGCATTGACCGCGTCTGGTTTCAGCGCAACAGTTGCGAAGATATGCCGAACCGTCTCGCAATCGCGAAGCCATACAACTGTGACCGTAATGCTCCAAGTTCCAGCCCTGTGGGCGGTGTCTTGGACGGTCGATGCCAGAGCTGTCTGGATCCGGGCGACATGATTGCAGCTAAGAGCTTCGCGACGAGCTTGATCGTCGAGACAGCACAGCCAACTTGCGATAATGGCGCCATGCCTGGTATTACCTGCGATTGCGCTCCCAGCACCGCCCCGCTCGGTGTCGTAGCTCTTGCGAGCGACATCGATGCGCTCACTTGGCGATCTAATCGTCTCGGTCCTGTCAGTGGTCTCAGGTAGCGCGCCCATCCTTATCTTCCGAAGGGAGTACCACCAATTATGAACCCTGCCAGCTCAGCAGACACGTAACTGGATCTGAGCTGTCTCACATTACTTGCTTCGAGGGGGCTGAATTCTAACCCCTAGCCAATCCTCCTCCACGTTCCATTCAGGCCCGGACACATTGGTCGGTCTTCCTGTCGCTCTGGCATGGTACCGTGGCGTTCAGTGGGCTGACCGCTAGAGAATCTCGCACATCCATCGAGGTTTGAGGGCTGTCGCTTTCCTACACCTGAATCGAAATTTGGGTTCGTCGCAATGCCCTCTATGGCTGACCGCGACCGGACGGGAATCGAGGCCTCTCCAGTCGCCACACGCTCCATATTCGAGGTCAGTGGGTTGTGTATTCTGGTGAGCCGCACGCCGGTTCCATGTACTTCAGACCAAACCCAGACCGTGCCCTTTGCTTCGAACACATTGTGTGACTGACTATCCTTAATATGGTTTTGGTCACTAAATCCAAGCCAAACGCAGGGGCCGCGCCGTGGCAGGCCGGCCCCCACCACCAGCACTGCTGAACCAGCCACTACTTAAGTAGGCAGCGAAAACTGCAACCTAAGGCGTCGGTCAGGCAGAAAGCCCAATCAGAAGGGCGCAGTCGTGCTCAGACGAGGCCTTTTGAGACATGTAAATGTGCGCAAATAGCCGCCTTCATCTCTAGGCGTTTCCTCGAAGTAATTCGGACTTGGCTCGTCTTTGTTCGGTCAACCCAAAACGCGCAGCCCAGAGTTCGGATCTGCTCCCAGCCTGACTATCAGTCGAAGCGCGCACAGTACGGAGGTGTGTCACTTCGCCCGTGTAAGTCTCCAGCGATAACTCCACTCGACAGTTGGTTTATTAACAGGTTTAGATGAAACTGCTTGTAGCACGCCGCGTGAGTTTTAGTCTTGCGCAATGCAAAACGGCAATCCACCAAGTTCACGAGCTGCTTTCGGGCTTGATAGATTGCCCCCAACGCCACAACACCAACCTTGCGGTTGTATAACACATGGCTACTGTGCACACGCTGCGTGCGCAATCTTGAAAAGCCATGCGTTGTGCAGATTCTGGTACTTTTTCCGATGGGTACCCGCCTCCCAGGTCGGTAGTGCCCGCGGACGTGGTCAGGAGCATCATGGCGTGCGCGGAACAGCATGGGTACTGCTACTGTCTCACCATGACGCCCACGGGTGTCCTTGAGATTCTTCTGAGGCTCGACTCGGACGGGTATCGGGGTCAGCCATGGGATCTTCTCCCATTTATCGACATGCCTGAGGGACGGCCCGGTGAGACTAACGGCGCATGGAGACGTATCTGTTGCGGTGATGCGCATCAGTGGAATCCACGCGTCTGGGCAGCCAGCATGGTCGGCACGGGTGATCGAAGCCTCGTTCTTGGGGAAAGGGAGCTGCCATACCTTTTACTCGCTGAAGTTGATGCGGCGAATATGGGAGCAGAGTTGGTGTAAGGAAGGACGACTCGCCTATGCTCGTCCCACAACACTGTCAGAGGTACTCATGGTCGCGATTATACTCGTTGCAAACGTTTTGACGCTCTACAAAGTTGGCGAAGCAGATGTTCATTCCAGCGTGCTCTCGATGTCGTTGTTATGAGGCCCGTGGCTCGCTTTCCCCAGTCTTCACAATTAAGCCGCCCGAAGCCGTCGAAGAAAAGCCAACAGGGACGCGGTGGGGATCAGCACGGGTTGCGTTGTAAGCAGAGCGTTCGCTAAAGTACCTGTAAGACACGGATTAGCTCGTGCCGCAGCCAACATTTCATTTCAGGGGCCGAACCGTCTTGAGAGTCGGTGTCGTTGAAGCCAAGCAGGTCGAGGACAGTTGGTGCCAGCTTTGCAAGAATCCCAAGGGCAATGACAGTATCCAGCAATGTGGCAGTTCTCCCCCAAGGATAGTCTGCGCTCAATTCGCTGAGAAGACTTAGCTCCAGTCTCGCCGCGCTGACAGAATCTCTGTAACAACGCGCAAAAACGGCCGCAAATGGCCGCTTTTCTCGCAAAACGGCCTCCACAACTTGCAGTATCCTGTTGGCAAGCAGGGACGGCTCTTCAGTGACCTTGAAAACCGCGGAGAGATCACTCAGGAGTCCTTTGTGCCACTGATCAAGCTGTTGCACCAATGCAACAAAGTTGGCAGCAATCTCGTCAACTGCAGCGGAAGCATCTCGACGAGAACATTGCCGGGAGATCGTAAAATACCGCACACAATTGACGAGGTCCATAGTGCGAGAACACAACTCCCCGACTTGGGCCGGCCATCGGTGAAATCAGAGCGCAGGGCGGTGTGTTTTTGCGCGGCGACAAGGACGCATTCCAGGCAGCCAGATTAGCAACAATAAACAAGCAGGATGAGTACCTGGTGCCACAACGGAATGAGAATACCGACGCGTGAAAACGGATTGCGCCGCGTCTATCGGCTTGTCATTCACAAATTTGATGTTCCTCGCCAAATATGGTTGGGGCGACGCCCCCGTCGGGTATCGATCTGGCTCTCAGGCAGCCCCAATGCGCACGACCCAGACGGAACTGCTTCGTGCAGGTTGATGCAAAGCGGCCCAATGACAATCACTCACGACACCGAAGTCGCTGACTGCTCCCGGAGCGGCGCCCAACACATCTACAGCTCTCAAGCTGCTGTAGTACTCAATTTGTTGAACTTGCCTGTCTTCCTCGATTTAGTAGACCACAGAACCTCTCTATTCCTATGACAATGGAACTGACACCGAGTGATTCTGCGATTGCATGTGCTGAGAAAATCGCTCTACTGCACCTGCTTCACCAAGTTCCCTGCCCGCCACGCTTCAATCCTGTCCAACAACCTCTCATCGATTCTAATACTTCCTATTCGCTCCCTTTCAATCGAGAGAGAGATCTGTGCGCTACCCTTGCTTTTTTGTCAGGCGTCAGAGAAGGCCCCGATGGAATACCGGCTCTGTGTTTACATGAGAGCCCTCAGGGGAATCTGGATATTTTGATCGCCGTGAATGCGGCAAGATACGGCCAAGGCCATCATCGCTTGGACAGCATCAAGACAGGGTTCGATGTCATATTTCGCCTACTTTCTGCGTCTTCCACCGGTGAGAACCCAATAATATGTGCAGTTATAAATGCAAAACTGAAGCTTGGACAGAAGATGATGTATTTGCTGCTATCGTTTCAATGTGCCATAGCCGAATATGTTCTCGAATGCGTTTTATTGGAAGGAAAAGGAAGAAGAAAAACATAGCTGAGCTTCTTAGAGCTGTTCAAGAGGCTCTCCCCTCTTCCAGTCAACTTCAGCAACGAGCACGGGAAGTGGTTTCGCGGGTTGACAGCTGGTCCCAACGCCAGACGGCGTTCGGATTGCAGCGACTCGTGAGAAGTGTTCACCAATTGACCCAATTAGATCTTCTGGACGACGTTATCCGTTCGATCCCCGACCGTCAAATGACAAGGGAATGCAGAGACTGCCTATTGAATATGCTCAAGAAGGTCAGCAGGTACTTGGACGCAGCAGAGTACCTTTGCAAAACGGCAAAGAAATACCCTATGGTCAGGCGGATGCAAACACAGCTGGTCACTCTACCAGGGACCACTCCCAAAGGCGCCGCCGAGTTGCAAACGCATGCGAATCTTGAGTCTAAACTTCAACGGATGGGATTGCTGGATGCCCAGCAGTCTACTATCCATCGCGTCTGGCCCTTCTTTGCTCCTTCAGAGACGAAAACGCTTGACATGGTCGTCCAACAACGCAATGAGACGATCTTGAAGGGCAAGGTTCACGCCGAGATCCAGCTTCTCTTCCACTGCGAAAGAGTGTGCACCCAGCCTCTTCCACGGGTCATATGTTCGAGCAAGGATGCCTGTTACCTGTGTAACACGTTCATTTCCATGCACGGGAAGTTCTATACACCACGTTCGCACGGCAGGCTCTATCCCAGTTGGAGACTGCCCACGTTTCCGGAGTCCGACGGCCTGAGTCAACGGTTTCTCACGCTGCTTGACCGCCTGATTCAAGAAAGCGTTTGCACAACGCTCTCAAGACGGCGTAGGACACATAACCCCTGCCCGAATGAGAGCACGGTGCCGAGCATCGAAATGTCACGTACAACTCTGGCCAGCCCGACTGAGGACGATTCCATTGAATCAATCAAAGACATCCCCTTACAGAGACCAGCCCTGAGAAGCATTGGCGAAGTGGCAGAACGCGGTCCGGAAACCGGCCTTATATTACCTAGACCGCCTGCGCTGCCCGTTGGCCCGACTCCCCTCTCTCGTGGGGAAATTACCGTTGATGTTGTTCAGGCTGGTGGTTCGTCTGCGTTGTATGAGGCGTGGCCACTTAGAGTGCAGATTGAGTATTCAATCCATCTTAGGGCGGGATATACTACCACTCGGACGTTGGTCTGCTGTCTTGAGTGGCTCATAGATGAGGATGTGGAGGCTGTGCGAGACGCCAACGATGCCAGCGTGGTTGATGCAGAGTTAATGGATGGTCAAGTTAACTTGAGGCCAGAAGATCTAAGCAACCTGTACATCTCTGCACGAGGAACCTTGCTTCGGCTCAGGATAGAATGAATACGATCCTTCTTGGAATAATGATATACTTGAATCACTGCTCGAACTCGGCCAGGCTCCAGGTCCGTGCCTTACAAAGACCACACCGTCTCATCCGTTTCCAAAAAGTGACCTACGCCGCAAATGACGTAAGGAGTGAGAGACTCTGCTATGAGCGGGCAATGTCTTGGGTCAAACGAGCGGACTAGGCCACAGTCATTAGTTCTGTACGACTTCTACCGCCCAGACCTGGCGAAATCGAAGCCTCGGTTCCGAGGCTGGGTTGATATAAAGTTGCAGATCAATGTCACAATGCTGCAGATTGAGGACTCGAGCAATCATGTAGATTGTTGGGCGTTTCACCGAACTCGCCGTAGGGTGCCTATATTTTTCCATCTACACAACCATTCACTGTCAGCCCTTGCGGAACATTGAGGTTACACGACAGACATACCATGTCGTACTGGTCCTTGCTGACATAGAATTCCTTGGACTGGTCTGTTAAAGAGGCCTTGACCTCAACAAGGTAACGTGGTTTTGGTCCTGACCATACGCCTCGGTCAAGGTATCCACTCTGGATAAGAAGCTTCGTGAAAGCACCAGAGTTATCGAAGAAATCCAGGTCAGCCGTCTCGCCGCCGCAATAATCAGGGAGATCCGCCAGGGTGGGATGTTGCTTCGCCCAATTTCTCATATTGCTCTTCCAGGCTGTCCGAGAGATCTCGGGACAGATGGACGAGACCAAGGCCCACACCTTCTGGCATGTTAGTACAAAGAGCATCAAATTCTTTGCTCTTGGACTCACATACAGTTCCCCCGCAGCCCCAATTTTAGAAGTTCGCTCAAAACCCGTACGTGCAATTAGCTTAAAGGACTCCGGGGCCAGTTCAGGCTTAGCGACGCTAGGCAACTCCTTGCTCAAGTCTGAAAGACTTGGCATTCGACTTGGGAATCGCTTCTTCTTGGCGATGGAAAGAACATGTTCCAGTAGACGAGTTAATTCTGGATCCTTCGGATAATACTGCGAGTTTGGGTTCGTCGACAATGGGGCTCTAATGCCTCGTTGTGCACCACTCGTGTAAGTACGGCTTATGTGCCGTGGTTCTGCGTGTTTTGGTGACATTGTTCTGGTTATGGGGGCAGATGGCCCTTGGACCTTTGCTGGCAGTAGTACCTTGTGATGAGTCGACATTCTACAACGTGCAACTGCGCACGTCCAGAAAACCTCGCCATTTCCGCTCGTATCAGCCCGAGAAAAATATCCGCAGTCGCAGACCGGGTTGTTAGGCTTCACCCCTTGCGAATCGTTCCAGGTGGCCCACACTGGTCGGTTACTCTTGCCAGAACAGTGACAGCACCAGAGTGACCGCCGCCCGCGCTGTTCAAGTATACAGGGTTGATCGCAATTCTTGCACTCCGGTGGCTTTCGTAATGGAAATGATGGCATCCTCGGCTGGCAGTCAGTTTCCCTTCTGTAGATAGATGTATCCATGGGGCGTTTGTCCAAAAAAGAGGCAGGGGCGACGTAAAAGGTAAGGTAGACAGTGAGATGGCGAAAGTGGTAGATTATAAGGCGGACGGGTTTTTCAATGAACTTCCATCCCGCTAACGACTGCTCCGTGGGTTCATTGTCACTGTGACTCGGCGCTCTGTCGAATTGCCATGCTCCGTGCCCACGGGGCGAGCCTATCTCTGATATGGAATGGGGTGTCTCTAATCAGCTGACGGAAAACGTCAAGCATCGCCCATTGGTACCGATTCGACGACAGGGAGAACATATGTGGCTTCTCCATACCAAACTAATATTACGAGTGTCTCGAACCTGATTGCGAGCCCAGTGAATCTAGCCACGAGCTGGAATTCTGATGTCGACACAGGAAGCCTAAAGTGAATGTAAGTACTACATAACATATTCTTATTCCTAGGAGGGCCTCGGGCTCATTGAGCTTACACTTTCTCGCACTCGGCTACGGCATGGCAAGAGACCAAGCACAATGACGGCTAAACAAACAGGCTTGGCCGATAAAGCTACGCTGTCGAAAATCGATAAGTTACGAGAGCTCAATGTTGGCTCAATAATTCGACTTCCCCAGGTACGTCTTCGCCTCCTCGAGTAGCATTCACCCGTCTCATAGACATAGCTTGTCGTCGTGGGAGATCAATCATCCGGTAAAAGTTCCGTATTGGAAAGCATAACAGGGTTTTCGTTCCCCCGAGCTCCTGGACTTTGCACCAGATACGTGACGCAGATTTCATGTTGTCGTGGCACGGCGCAGACAGTAACGATTTCAATCATTCCGCGTTCAGATGCGGATGATGAACTCAAGACACGACTGCTTAAGTTCCGTCGATACATGAACGGCGAGCTAGATAATGACCAGCTGGCAAACATATTTGAAGAAGTGCATTGACCACATATTCTTGGTCCGTTTAGAGCACCTATGCTAACCTTGGATCAGGCCAGCCACGCCATGGGCATCCGTATGTCGCTGGCCGAGACCAAGTCGGACGCAGGGGCTTTCAGTCAGGATATCTTGAAAATCGAAGTCACTGGCCCAGAGGTAAGCTTGATTCCGGGCTTTCAGTCTCGGCTTAGCTGATTTCAATCAAGCAAATCCATCTTACTGTTATCGACGTCCCTGGGATATTCCGTGTCCTCGTGCCGGGTGAGTGTAAAGCAAATCTGGTTTGGACCATACTAATATTTCGCAAGGTCTCACCACCGAAACCGACATTCGAATGGTAGAAGAGATGGTCAAAGATTACATTAGGAATCCGCGGACCATGTTCGTGTATCAACCTCAGCAACTCGTTCAAAGTTCTAACTACTGGCGTAGAATTCTTGCTGTTATACCTTGCAACGTGGACATCGCGACGCAAGAGGTACTCAAACTAGCCAAAACGGCGGATCCACAAGGCACCAGAACAATGGCTGTCTTGACAAAGCCAGATCTCGCCACCGAACAAGCCACTCAAAACGCGATAATGGAGCTCGTCCTCGAGGAGAGAAACAAATTAAGGCTTGGATACTTGGTTGTGAAAAACAGAAGCGCGGATGACCACTCATCGACAACCCAAGCTCGCACTGCCAGCGAGAACGCTTTCTTTTCGGCGGACCCGTGGTCGAGGGCTGCGGGCCGATGCGGCGTGCATGCATTGACGAATCGGCTACGAATTCTCCTCATGAACCTATCTAAGAAGGAAATTCCAGCGGTCAAGGCGGAAATTGTGACGCGCTTGCGCCGAAACAAGAATGATTTGCAGGCTATGGGTCCTTCTCGAGCAGATGAGTACTCCCAACGACAGTATCTTGGCGAAATCGCGATGAATTTCCAAGATATCACGAAGGCTGCCTTGAGTGGAGAGTATTCTGGCCGAAAGTTGTTCAAAACTGAAGAGGAGTTACGACTCATCACGCGCATCATGCGACTTCAAAAAGGGTTTGCGAATATCTTTCGCCAAAGGGCTCATACAGACCACTTCGTTGAAGACTATGAGGCTGCCTTACACGAGCCCATCTCTGAGGTTGAAGGCGAGTTCACCGACCAAGGCCTAGAAACAGAACAGGGTACCAGTGCCGAGGAGAAACACAAGGAAACTACTGTGTTCGAATCACCCATTCCAGAGTATCCGGATATTCAGGATATTATCACCGACGAAGACTTCATCTGCCCCATTGCCAGCAATACTCCCATTATCGAACGTGTCAGAGAAGTCTTCGATGCCTATCGAGGGCCAGACTTGGGAACAGTAAGATACTCAATGATGTTCGCCACTTCATTGCTGACTCAACACTTCAGTTTGGGGGGGCAATCCTGGCCACAGTCTTTGAAGAACAGGCGGTGAAATGGAGACCACTCACTTTTTCATACGTTAGCAGAGCCTTGGGCGTGGTCCATCACTTCATCGTTCGACTCCTCAACCACGTTTGTCCCGAAGAGCAGGTACAAGACCAGCTGTGGAACTGTCTCCTTCACAAGTTACAAACTGCGTACCGAAGGGCGATGGATCACGCACATTTCTTACTAGATGTCGAATTTGACTGGTGTCCCAACACATCAAATCACTACTTCAACGATCTACTTCAAAAGAAACGCGCCGATAGGCGAGTCAAACCTTTGAGGGAAAAGGCCATAACAGTTTCAGGCAAAGGAGGGGCTCTGCCCGCTGGGGAATACGTCCGTCTTGAGGATGTAGGACAAGGAACCCGCAACATGGATAACGACGAGCAAGTCTGCGAGGATATTCTCGACGTTTTTGAATGCTATTACAAGGTTGCCCAGAAACGTTTCGTTGATGTCGTCTTTCAACAGGTGGTTAGGCATTATGTCAATATCAAGCCGCTCATTCACGTAGACCGTTAACAGCACTGCTGCCTACCACCGGTGGCGATAGCTTCAGGCAACCCAGCTTCTGCCTGCCGTGTCTCAGGTGCCTGCCTCAATCAGGACGGGTATAAATCACCGACTAAAGTCAATCATTAGATAGAAGAATCAAGAGTCTTTTGTTGCCCAAATTCACTGGGGACCTTCTGCCCGGTCGTCAGTCAGTTATGCACACGTGCAGTGCGACACATTACCTGCTTCTCGGGAATGGGAGTCCACTCACCGTCTTCGGACCAAATCTGGTGCTGGGCCTGGCAAAGGACGAACTCGAGCAAATCGCTGGCGAGGATGAGGAAACAAAGCAGCGACGGGTTGGGCTAAAGCGAGAAATCGAAAGTTTGGAGGAGGCACTGAGGATACTATGATATTTTTTTGTTTGTCTCCCGCGAAAGTCATAAAGACTTGACTCAGTTGAATATGTTAAAGAGCACGGTAATCTGTACTGTCAGCATGGTCTCGTCGAATGGAATTGTTTGCCCTGCATATCTCTGCGGCAGCTGCTCCGATAGCGCCCTCCCAGCGACGGGGAATACGGCATTTTGACCTTCCCGCAGCTATACTTCGTTTCGTTTGGGCATATGTTCGTTTGATAGTATGCAAGAAATGCTGCTTGGACTTCAGGGCAGACTAGAGGAACTTTAAAGTCTAGAGCCCCGCGCAATACGTGTCGAAGATAGAACTTCGGACGAGACACCTTATGGCCGGCCTCCGGAAGCTGATATGTGTGGCGGGTGCGAATTCAAGCGAAATCACACACATACTTGGAATGGGGGCTTTCAACACGGATATACACACAACTCGCAGCCGAGCTGTGTCCATTCTTTCCATGATATGCTTATGAAAGCTCTTCGAAAGGCCAACAAGGCAACCAGCGAGCTACAGGAGTGTACGTCTCATGTCGTCGTCGAATAAGCCACTAATAGCGTCATACAGGCTCATTTACATGACTAAATCAACCCTAGAAACTCCTCAACGGCTCATTCGAGTATCTAATACATAACAAATGAGAGAACCGTACGAACCTCGGCGGTTATGAATCTTATTTTGGCCATGCTGGACGATGCTTTGGATCGCCTATAGTTTCTGAAGAGAAGAGTTGATCGTAGGATGCATTCCTAAATAAACGGGGAGCTTCAACATGCCCAGCATCCGGTATGCGGGTTGGGGCGGCGTTGCGAATTCAATTGGAATTTCCGCAACGTCAAAAATCAGGACTTGGGCTGTGGAGCGTCGCGAAGATTTGCACGCCAGAGAATGTCTGGATTACCACCCATCTCCAGGACGGGTACGAGACACGCCTCTCGAACAAGTGTACCTGGTATCAATTATGGAAGTCTTCATTTGCTGCCTGGCTTAAGTGATGGGTCTCGGATGTCCACGATGATTCACGTTGTGCCTGAACGCGGCATGCTCTATGGTTCACGGGATTGACTAGGCTTGCAGCACAGCCGCCGCGGGCGGCTGTGCTGGCGTATGTCTTGGCAATGTTGGTCTGACCTGGCGTGGCACTCGGTTTCATGTCCTTCACCATCCTGTAGGCAGCATTGCCGATGTCCGTGGCTTCTTTCGCGGTTGCTCCCGTCGAGAACGCGACGCTCGCGTTGTCTTGGATCGTTGTGATTGTCTGTTGGGATATGTCTTGAGCTCGGGGAGACCCTGAGCTCTCACTATGAGATTCAACGCTCCGAAGAACGCATGTATGACTTTTCGCGGCTCGATGAGCGGTCCGGTCGTGTTCTCGATCGACGACAGTGCTTTCTGCGGGTAGGTGCGCAATTTCGCGGCGTGCTCTCCGTGGTCGGTGGCCTAGGTTTGGTCCTCAGCCCACGGGACCGCCATGGGTGCGTGTGTCGGATTAGTGCTATGCGACGGGCACTTGGCTATGCCTTCGGAACGGAAGGTTCCGAAGGTTCTTCCTTCCGCGCCCTCTTCCTCCAACGCACGGGCCAGGAGACGATCCGTGCCTTCTAAGCCACCCGTCTGCGCCCACCCTTGCGCCACAGCCTTTTCGTCCATTCTCACCCCTTACCCTTCACCGCTCCTGCTTCATCATCATCGCCTCGCCCACATGCTCAGACCGCCAGATCTCCCTACCGCAGCGAAATGTGCCGTGGGGAATCCCTGAGAGTGACACTAACCACACCGATGTGAAGTCTGATTCTCGTACGTGGCTGCCGAGCCAGCGAGGGGGGGGGGGGGGGGGGGCCGCCATGACTATTGTAGACGACCCGTTGGGACGACGGCCGCCGCGATGCGATGCGATGGTGGTTTCTGAACCCTGAGACAGCATCGGAGTGTCGCGGCGCCCGCGAAGTGGCCTGCGTCAAAGCCATCTTCTAGCCAGCCCTCGTGTGACCATGCTCGGTACCACCCACGGCCGCTTCGTTTCCGTCCATCACTACGTCCCTCTTTCCATTCCCCCCTTCCCAGGTCCTTCAACGACAATCCTCGACGATGCCCCGCCGGGAGCAGGTCAGGGTTCCGATCGAGGAAATCCGCCGCACGCTGGAGGATCTTGATAGCCAACGCATCCAGAACAGAGCCCGCCGAGAGCCGATCAGAGTCTCCCCTGATGATGTACGACGTACTTTAGAAGACCTAGAACGCCGGAACAGCCGACGACGTCCACCTCAACAACATCCGGTTACGGTTCCGGAGGATGAACTCAGGCGTACGATTGCGACCATCGATCGGCAACATGCGGAGGAACGTTCGCGGGTGCGAGCCGCAAGACTACGAGCTGAAGAGGCCGGTGAGCTGGGCCGACAAGGACTCCAGGACACGGCGCTGACCCTGCCACTGGCAACTCCCGACAGGCACTCCGATGCATCAACGAGCTCCGCTGCCGGTGTCGCCAGTCCCACGCACCCCACCCTCCCGGAAACGCGTCACGGAGCAGCAGCCGGAAGGACTTCTCACTCCGCCGCCAACGAGGCCGGACCGACACCGGAAGAGACCGAGGCTGTCGCAGGAGACCGCCGCGCTCCAACGGGAGTCCCTCGAGGCCATTCTACGATACCATGAGTTGCGTTTTCGCGACAAGGAGAAGGAATCGGTAACAAGATCTTGGTGCAAAGAGATCCCGCTGGCCCTCCAGGTAGAGACCGCGAAGTCCTTTCACCAGGCATTCACAGATGAATGGGCCTTGCCGATTTCGCACTGCAGCTTTTGCTACAGGAAGCAGGCCCCGTCCGAGCTCACCACGATCCGCTGGAGGACGCGCCTGGCTCCCTCCTTACTGCGGGCCACGACGGCGCTCCAGAAGTGCACAGAATGTTTCCCCGCTGGCGACGACGCCGAGGCTAGGGTTTGCCACGAGTGCTCCGCTGCTTTGAAGAAGGGCAGGCTGCCGAAGGCCTGTGCCGTCAACAACATGCACATTGGATGCGAGCACCGGTATCCCGAAGAACTCGACGGCCTCTCCCCTCTTGAGGAGAGACTGATTGCTCTACAGGTACCTTTCGGCTACATCACAAAGTTCACCGTCGACAACAAGACCCCGTCTGGTCTCAGCTACAGGAAGCACGTCAAGGGCCACATTGTCGTCTTTCCGAACAAGGTCGAGGACCTCGTTGCCACGGTCCTCCCTCATCCCCTTTTGGAAACCATCGAGAACATCCACGTCTCTTGGAGCGGCTCCAGCAAACCCGGCGCTGCCGACGTTGGCCACCTTCTCCAAGTGCGCAAGTCCCGCGTGAGGGCCGCCCTGACATGGCTCCAGAAGAACAATCCGCTCTACGAGCACATCACGATCGACCACGGCGAGATAGATGGATGGCAGTACGCAGACGGCTCCCATGTCCCTATCCCCGTCATGGCCAGCATGCAGCGGGAAGAGCCGTCCGTTGCCGAGAAGGCGCAGACAGACCACATAGTCCCAGATACTGATCGAGGCTTGGAAGAAAATCGCTTCACGAGCATCGAAGAGATTGTGGCCTCGGCGCAAGCTCAGGCCGATCACAACTCCAACCTTCCCGACGATGGCACTCTGCCGAGCGAACTAGGCCCGCCTTTGTCGGATGACCCTCGCACAAGCATCCCAGGTCCAGAGGATGCCGGCGGCGAAAGTGAAGTTATTCTCCGAGACAACGTCATCCGGAATGTTCCCCCTTGATGGGCCGGCGGCTTTCGAGGAGGCCGACAAGCTTTCATTCCTAGTAGGCGCTATCGGGACGAATCGGACCCGAGGTGCCGATGAGGCCGAGCGCTGCGCCATGCGCCTCCAAGGAGCTGGAGGGCAGCCGTTCATACTCGTAGAACGAGGCGCCGACTTCGCGGACAGTCTGCATGAGGACTTCTTCCCGCGCACCTTTCGAAGCTTTTCCCCTGGGGAAGAGGCGGCCCAAAGGCGCCGCACGTGCCGCACGGCGAGCAACAGCAAGCTCCTGCGGCCGTCGAGTGCCGCTCAAACCACTCGCTCAGCTACTGGGCCAGATACGTGCTGCAGCGCCATGGAGGGCGGTTTGCCACCCATCCCGTCTTTGTTTCCTGGTCTTCAACATCCTCCTCCGCTCTTCTAACCGCCGCATCAGTATGGTGCGCACGACCAAGGGCTCCTTCGAGAGGGTTGAACAGGTTTACGGAACCATGACTGAGGACCGGCTGAAGAAAGCCGAAGACGAGATGCGCGAAACTAGAAAGACGCAGGACGCCGATGTGGCCTTCCTGCTCCGCGAATTGTCCATCTTCGGCCACGCACAGCCGCTCTCCAACGAAACGCGACTGCTCATGCGCAGGAAGATACAGGCAATCGACATCTGGGCTGGTACGCCTGTGATTTGGATCACCATCAACCCACGACATCAACAATCCAGTCAAGATGAAGCTCGCCATCCATAGGCTGCACGACTACGAAACGGCGAAGGACCTGTTGGCGGACCTACGGGCAAGGTACGATGGGATCGCCCTCAGCACCATGGACCCGGTCAGCTCCGCCATCTTCTTCCACAGAGAAATCAGTCTTTTCTTCGAAAAGTACGTCAGAGCAGGCAATCAGTCAGTCTTTGCAAGGTCAGCCATTACTATGCGACAGTGGAGACGAACGATCGTGGCAGCCTGCACCTGCACGGACTCCTGTGGTTGCACGGCAACATGGAGTTGCCGTCGCTGGTCGACGACATCGCCGACCCTCGAGAAGAAGAATACCGCGACGGGTGGTGCCTACGTGGACTCGGTCTTCCATGAGTGCTTGGATGAGGACGCTGGAAAGGCTATTCGCCAAGAGCGGAAGCCAATCCACCCCGTCGAAGGGATGATGAACGACACGGAGGCCCTGTCTGCGGCCTTTGACGCTGAGGCCAACTTCATCGCACATTGTTGCCAGGTCCATTCCCATACCTACACATGCATCAAGTATTCCCTGAAGGCCTCACCGACCACGACGCGGACAATTACAGGCGAACGGCCTGCCGGTTCAAAGCGCCTTGGAAGATTGTTCGATGCGACTGGGCTGAGCGACGACGGCCTGCTCGCCATCCGTCGCAACCATCCGCTCGTCAACCGGTATAACAAAGCGATGGGCGGTCGGCCTCCGGCACAACCACGACGTATCGATGATCTTGACGAGGGCCAAGGGACTGGCCATGGTGTTTTACATCACCAACTACGCCACGAAGTTGGACACGCCAATGTGGAGACGAATCGCCCACGCGGCCGAGGTCTTCCGACAGCTTCGCGAAGATGCCGAGTCGAGGCGTGACGCATCAGCACCAGCCAACCCGGCCGCCCAGAGGCCTGCTGTCCTGAACCAGAGTCGTCAGTTTCTGATGAGGGTGGCGAATCGGATATTTTCTGAGAGACAGCTGTCGGCCGTGGAGGTATGCTACCACATGCTCGGCTACGAGACGGACTTCACCAACGTCCCGCACTGGTCCTTCCTAAACCTGAACGCACTGTACTGGGCGATCTTTCGGAGATGGAAACACCTCCGCTCCGAGGCCGGCGCGGAAACGGAGGGCGAGGAGCCACCGGAGACGGTGCAGCTGAGGGAGGGGGGCAGGACCCTATTGTGTTTGGATGCTTACGCCTACAGAGGCCGGGTCCTGCGAGACATTTGCCTCTACGACTACATGTCCATGGTTACTCTCGTCCGCAACCGTGGCCGGGACGAGGATGGCAACCACATCTCCCTCGAGGTGCCCTCTCCAGAGTCCTGCAACTGGTTTCAGAAGCTCCGCCGACCTCACGAGTACGCCGTGCCGATCTTCCAAGGTTTCATCAGTGACGACCACCGAGACGAGCACCCGGTATATTTCAGACGGTATGCTGCTCGTCCGCACTGGTGAATCCAAGCCTCCCCTCTCACATGCACAGCAGAAACTCCGTTCTCCATCTGGCTCTGTTCGTGCCGTGGGAGCGCTTCCTTCCCACCATGCAAGGCGATATCGCCGATTTATGGCTCGGGCACGAAGCGTCTCTCTGTCGTAGGCTGCGCTTTCACGTGTCGAACATCTCCCTTCTTACCAAGTCCGCCGAGGACGCGCGCAAAGACGCAAAGCTCTGGGGCCAGCCGATCAGAGGGCGATGACACGGTCGACGTAGACTTTCCCCTTGATGAGGAGGACGACGGCGAACAGTGTGCAACAGTCGCTGAGCATCACCAAAATTTTGCGGCTCTGCTCCGCACTCTGCACAACGCGGTGAGAGACACCGACGTCACGAGAGGCTCGCCAGTCTTGACGAATTTCATTCGCGACCTGCGCGAAGAGTATTCGGCGTTGGGTGATAATCCATTTCTGCAGCGTCCAGAAGGCTTCTATCGACAGATCCGCCGCGCTCAGGGCGCTCCCCTATGCCAATGTGAGACCCTTTCTGTAGAGGATGTTCAGGCTGCCGCAAAGGCTCAGGAGATGCTTCACCTCCGCATGCTAGACGAGATGGAGACAGGTCCACAAGGTGGCACACGTCACTCGCCCAATGCCGACATCGATGAT